>CM035231.1:33590257-34252013 GCA_020226215.1 Sindora glabra
AACTTTAATGATGGAGTAGCACATAAGCATAGTTTTGCTAACCTTAAATTAGAAGATTTTTTTCTTAAATCCAATAAAATTCAGTAAAAAAAAATTCCTAGAAATACTTGCTAATAAATGCCTTCAATTTTTTTTATGTTTAACCAAAATGCCATAAGTTTCTCTTTGTAAGATTAGGCCTTCTTTGGGTCTAAATTTTCTAGTTACAAAGATCATATTTGGGTCTAAAAAAAAGTTGGGTTAAATCAATTCAAGCAAGTTAAAATAATTTATTTTAATTTCAGATCTAATCTCTAGATTTTCAAGCAACCCGAGCCAATTTTGGACTAATCGGCCCCTAATTTTTGATTGGGTCTTCATATAATTTTATCAAATTTATTGTTAAGTTTTTTTTATAATATTTTGACCCATACTAATGTCTAATATAATTTCTACAAAAATTTCAACTAGGCAAAACCTCATACTACCTTTATAATTTACCTGACCTTTACCTAATTACATTTCCAGATTTCTCTTAGAGTGATTTTTATTTTAATTTCCTTCTTGAACTTTTTTACTCTATCAGGGTATTACATTGTTTCACTACTACAAAAAAGAAAATGAAAAAAGAAATAAAGGGCAACAATCTCCACTATGTAAGAAGTAGCGAGATTGCATCTTTCTGTCCAAACTATTTATCTTTCATTAAACATATCTCGATAATACCCATACTTTTATTCGAAGGCCAAACATTTGGCCCAAACTCAAGCACCCTAGTACATAACAGACACATACATAATAACATAAAACAAGCACTCTAATACATAATAATGGCAAGCCACACAAACTTATTATTAAGATGACAAGCAGATCAGCAGACTCAAGCCATGCAAACTACTTCAGTATATGTGGAATCTTTGGAATAGCAACATTAATGCTGCTGCCATTCTCTTGAACCTTAGTTGCTTGATGGTGATTCCCATGGCAACACTTGTAGGTCACAGACTGAATCTCCATTTTCAGGTCACAATCCGGGCAAGGTAAGTTGGTCGGAACACTCGAACGAATGCTCACCAGTTGGAAATGGCTGCAATGTGGAGGAATTTTCGAACGCATGGACTCATAATATTCCATAAAAGCCTTGTCAAAGCCTTCTTTTTCTATCACATCTTTGCTCCAAATTTCAAAATCGTTCAACACTTTTGTCATAAGAGGATCACAATTAATTGCCATAACTCTCGGCCCTTTACTGACAAGAACCCATCCCTTTTCTTCTTTCATGGAAAGCATCGTCCCAATGTCCGCAATCACAGGGTCTTTCTCGTAGTTGTCGACCAAAACACGGTCCTGAAACAAGTTGTTGATGTGGTCCCAGAATTTTGACATAATGTTTATGTCGATCATTCCCAGGTTGAAGTGCTCTATTGAAGCATCTGCTTGCTTGATTATGGGATCTCCTTTCATGGTATCCAAAAGGGTACCCAACCTTTGGGTAATTGAAGTGTCCACACCGCCGTACAAGAAGATGTACTTAGCGTCATTGATCTGGCATACAGGATATATACATTTAGTTAGAGATACAGTTCCAAATTTTTTATTAAAAAAAATTGTTAAAAAAGTGCTTAATTGTTAGGAAAAATATCATAATTAATATTCACAATATTTTTTGCTACTGTATATATTATTAAAGGAGTTTTAAGAAAGATTGAGATCAACAATTAGGCCTTTATGAATAGTGATCATGAGAACAGCATTTGAAATATTAAACCATAACAAGTTAAAATTTTTTAACTACTGATAAAAGTTTAGAAACTTAGTATTTACCCATTTTTTCACGTCTGGATGAATTTTTTCTAACTCAGACCACAACCAATTCCACTGTGCGGAAAGTATGCTCCCTGCGCCAGGGTGGAAAGGGAAGGCGTCGATGCCCCCTACAATGATCAAGCATATTGCATTTCGGTGTATTATCTCACCTCGAGGATTTGTGACCACCACAATTGGCTTATTTTGGTAATTGAACTCCTTTTGGAGGAGTTTGAGTCCTCCAAAGGGTTCGGAGTAGCGCACCACATACCATGGCATCTTAGATTGCAAATTCTCAAACTTCTCCTTTGCTTCATCGGTCCATTTGTTCACAACAGGAATCCACAAAATCCTATAATTTTGTTTTTCTTTGTCTTTCTTGAATTCTTTATCAATAGATTTAAGCTCCCAAATTTCATCCTCGATGTTGTCTAGACCCGAAATGAATAATAAGAGATTCTGTTTCTCAATCACTTCCAGCCGCCCCTGTTTTGATCAAAAAAGAAAAAGAAAAAAAAAGCTATAATTAAGTATCTGATTAAACCAATAATGTTATTAATTCGCCTGTGTTGATTATTGGTATGAAAAAATGTAAATCAGATGTGGAAACAAGGATCCATCTAAAAGTAACATTAATAAGTAAAGTCAGCTTGAAGTCAGCATACTTTTTATTTAACAAACGTTTTGTTAGTATATCCATTTTCATATCTAAGAGAAAATTGGTAATAAGAATACTACGATACTAACCATTGTTTTAGTGGAGTTATCAAAGATATCAAGCTTCTCAACGTCCTTAAGAAATATCAAAGCCTTCAAAAGAAGCAGAATTCCTGAAGGATTTAGAGTAACACTGACAGCCCATTTGTACTGCTTTTCCTCCTCTGCAATGCATTCAGAAAATACAATCAAGCATTGTATCTGAGGTTAAAAAGGTTTGAATAGTGTCCGGATGATTTTAACTTTCAATTTTGCTGGGTTAATGCAAATATGCAAAGAAGAAAATGCGATAAAATATCATCATAGTAGTTGGAGAATTCTGCACAACTGCAGCACAATGTTATAATCACGAGCCACAATTTAGTACTACAGCTGAAAACACTATGCAATCCTAATGTAACCTTCATATTTTTGGATTTCTCCCAGAACCCTGTCTAACTCCAAGGAAACAGCATGAAGCTTTGGAACAACTTCAGATTTGAGGTCCCACTCCCTGAATCAAAGCGATACAAGTTATGTATATATATTCATGAAAGAATCCAACAAGAAATTAAGAGAAAATGCCAGAAGTCAACGAGAACATACAATTGAGTAATCTGACTGGCACAGGCTAAGGCGAATATTGCCCAATAGGTATAAACGTCTCTTTTGGCCGCAGACAAACCTTGAACTTCCTTTAGAATGATATTGTTTTCAGCAATCTTCTTCTGCAAATCAATGATTTTCCGAATAACTTGCAATGTCATTTCCACCAAAGATTTCAGCTGAGCATCAAGCTGAGTGGGTTTGTCCTTTTCATGGGCTCCAAGCTTGAATACACGAAGCTCAAGTGTATTTCGTTTTGTAGATTGCATCAGAGAAAACTGCAATGATTCGCCATAGTCCAAAGCGAAAGCAGCGAGAGCTATGACAGCCTTTGCATCCCAAGTATAGCTCTTGAGCATTCCCAATATTGTTTTTATTGTTTGGTGCGCTGTTGATGTCGTGAAAGGCTTGCATGTCATCTGTCGCACAAAAATAAATATATGAAAATAAGTTTGTTTTCAATGAATATTAAAAAATTACATGCAAGTTTTGTATGTTTTTATCGTAATTCCATATCAAGGAATAAATGTTATTGTATTGTAAACTTGACTGATAAGGTTAGAAACTTTTATATATTTCGTTGGTAGTTTTATCTTAATATCTTATAAGTTCATTTTTTGTTTTACAAAAATAAAATAAAATAATTAAAAGTTAACGAAAAGCAAAAATTTGAATTTTTGTGAGGAATGCATAGTAATATAATAGAAAATAGGGCAACCTGACAAGCAATTTCCTTCAGTGTAGAGAATGATGGCATGAATTTAGTTGATTGAGAGTCTTGAGTAACAAGATCAACAGTCTTGGGACCCTGTAATAAAATCATTAAAAAATTAGTAATTCAAGTGATCATTATACACACACATACACATACACAAAGAGATCCAGTACCAAGAAATTGTGAAAAAGAAGTTAAAAAATAGACTGTTAAGTCAAATTGTAACAAGTAAGAAAATTATAATACTGTCATGCAACGCTACTTCACAATCACTTTTTAATATATCATTTAAGGTCTATTTGATTTTAAATCAGAGCTTTGCTCACGGTTGTGATCGATAAAATTATAGATAAATGCATGAATTACAATTAATGTTACAAAATAAAATTATAAAAAAAATTTATGACTTCAAAATCTAAGGAAACAATAATATTATTGCTATAGACCACAATTAGATGATCATTATATGCATGACTTAGCTTACCTTGGAGTCAAGAAATTCAGCAACTTGGGTTGAGCTGTTGACAATGTCTGAAACATCATTGTAAAGAGACTCAACATCTTGTCTCTTGGCTTTGGAATCGTGGATTCCAATTATGTCATGTGAGATCTTATCAGAAGACACTTTGAGGGGGTTCAGCACAGCCTGGGCTTCCTGCACAACTGATATTTGTGGTAACTTAATGAGGAAACGAGGATCAATGCTGGCAGCTGGCTTCTTAAGGGACATTTTCAGAGTCACTCGAAAACTCAGAAGGTTATTTGGAAGGCAAAGAGAAGATTGCTTGGGAGATTTTTGGTGTCCTTCTTGGTTTCATCAAGAACCTATTTATAACCCTAGAACACATGTTGCTGTTTCAATTTACTGTCGTAAATTGACCAAAAAAGTCAAAGTGTCCAGAATGATCTTCTATACGTGAGAAGCCCTTGGCCATGACTTTAACCACCTGACTAATTAGAGCCTAACTCATCCAGCATTAGAAAATTTATTTTCACACTGTACGACCCAAAATCAGTTTCTTTAATACAATAAGCGATCGGATGCGTATTTAATTACTGAGGGAAGGCACTTTGATCATTGAAAAAAAATGAAATTATGATTTCAATGCTTTATTCTTCTTAACTTCATAATTAAATCCGCATCTCGATGCTTCATCTTTGTTTTTCTTTTGTTCATAATTTCACTTCAATTCTAATTTAATCCCATTTTTAGTAAAAATGAACAGATTTAAGTTTCATATTTTTATCAGAATATATTTTCTATAAAAAAATCTTATTTTCTTTTAAAGAGTGGTATACTATTTTTATATTTTATGATTAAAAATTATAATAATGGTTAAAAATAATTTTTTAAAATAATAAAAAAATTATTTCCCATTAAATTTCTTACATGCATTTAATATTGAATATATAAAATATTTTTATTATATTAATAATCTATATTTTTTCTATCAAAATAAATGAAACATTAAGCTATGTTTAAATTTATATTGAGATAACTGAGATAAATAATATAAATAATGAAATATGCAGACACTGAGTAGATTGATTTACCACACACATATAATGAAGCTGTTGCAATATCGTTAGGCACATTTGTTGCATCATTTTTGTATGATACTTTCGTCTCGTCGTGCATTTAATTATACTTAACTTGTCCCTCTCCCTCTCCCTCTCTCTCTCCTCATGTATTTAATTACTTAACTACCCTCTTCCTCCCTTAATCTCTCTCTTCATGCTTTCAACTTTACTTTTACTTAACTGTCATCCTTCTGTGAGTCTCCCATACACGGTGATAGTACTTGAATATGATATGATTTTACAAAAGTATCGTACCAATATGATAAGATGCAAGAAATGTGCCTATTGATATTACAACAGCCTATCTTGCAAGCATTTACGTTTAACAGCATGATATGTAAAATGTAGGTTAAACACTCTAATTGGAGGAGGTGAATATATATATATATATATATATATATATATATATATATATATATATATATATATATATATATATAAAGAGAATTACCAAAAGAAGAAGAGATATAAAGAAAATATATATATATAAAGGCATTTCTCTACTTTCTGGTTGGATGTATAAAAAGATAAAGATATTAATTTTTATTTGACTTGATCGAGAAAATAAAAAAGGATAAGAATTATTTGGCTGGAGATAATCATAAGAGGAAAAAGGATGGAGGATTTTTATTGTTTGTGCATGTATTTGATTCAAGAAAAATATTTATTTTTTTTCTCACTTTTCCTTAACAGGAATATCCTAAATGATAAGCTAATAATGATTCTCCATATATCTTGGAAAATTCAATTTCTTCTTTGTAGGTTTCGGGTTAATAATAATAATAATAATAATAATAATAATAATAATAATAATAATAATAATATAGTTAATGGCAATAAAATATTAATAATTGATAATAAAATAAATAATAATTATAAGTACTAAAAATATATAATTATTAATAAGAAAATAAAATAATAATTTAGGTAAAAGAATAACAATAAAAACTTATTATTTTAATAATAATTAATTGTTAATAATTTAAAGAGAAACTTAGATTCTGTTTACTTTAATGGAAAATAATTTTGTTAAAATATAATTATAAAATATTTTTTTATTTAATGTTAAATATGAGGATTTTGAAAAAAGAAACTTTCAAAAATGGATTTGCTTCCCTCTGTTAATATGTTTCTAGTGTCATTTTCTTAAACTATCAATAAAAATATCATATCACTCTTTTATGAGTATATATGCAAATAATATTTTTTTAGAAAATATTTTTTGACAAAATAAATAAAATCTTAATTCCTTCTCTTGCTTGAGATAAATAAATTGAGTAGGCATAGAATATTCATTCATTTTTCCCATATTTCCTTTTATTAATTCATTTCTCTTTTTCCGGATCAACCAAATAACCACTAAAAGAAATAATTTATTAAGTGATAAAATTTTCCCCATTGCAAATGAACAAAATAGTCTAATAAGTTCTACAAAATAGTAAATTTGTAATTATAAAGTTTTCTAATTTTTTTCTACACTTATTTAGTTGGGAAATATTTAATTTGCTAGTTCTCGTTATTGTTTTTCAAACTTTTTTTTAACCTCAATTTTTTTATAACATCAAAACACTAAAAAATTATCTATAATCTTTTTTCTTCCACAATATTTTTTTTATCCATTTCATGGGTCCAAATGAAAGGTAAATCTCTATAATTTACATTTTTTTTATTTGAGACTCGTAAATCACAAATTCGGAATTGAATTCCAACGGATTCCAATTATTTCTAATTCAAATCCTTGCATTAAAGCTCGTCCAATTTTGCCATGATAAAATATGTTTCAGCATGTGATATTATTTTTCTAGCATGTATAATTTTTTTTTTCTTGGTACATCCAACGTGTATATTTTCAACAACCATTTCCACCTTAAAAAATACCTAAAATTACGCCCTTGTGCTGGTCACGTGATATCCCATGACATCCTCTAATTTTGCCCTAACAACCCCATTACGTCATCAATGAAGTTTTTTGAAAATGTTTCCTATAGTAAAAATAGAAATTAAGGCTGGTTTCTAATATATTTTTATAAAAAATCATGCTTGCTTATAAACATAAAGAATTGTCATATTATCTATATATTTTAAAATTAAAAATTAATATATAATATTATGATAGTGAGGAAATTGATTTTTTTCAAAGGAAAATATTATTTTTCATAATATTTTTTTAATTTAGTATTTTAAAATAAAATTTTTTATTATATTGATATTTCATAATTACAAATATATATAAATAAGATTACATTTTAAAATTATTTTCCTCTAAAATCACCGTAGAATTCCACTTAATTAGCAAATCCAGAGGAAAAAAAAAAAAGCACAACCCCCACCCCCCCCCCCCACACACACACACCAAGAGAATGGGTGAAGCGGTGAACTTCATTTTTTTTTTTTTTTTTCCTTTTTGGTGAAATGTGAACAGTTGGACCTTAATCTACGCACACAAAGTGGTGAACTTCATTTTTTTTTTTTTGGGGGGTGAAATGTGAACAGTTGGACCTTAATCTGCACACAGCAAGAGAGAATGTGTGAAGAGGTGAACTTTTTTTTTTCGGTGAAATGTGAACAGTTGGACCTTAATCTTTGGTACTCGTCAGTCTAAACATAAAAGGTCAGATTAGAATTTTAGAATGTGGCCAAGAGAGAATATGTGAAGAGGTGAACTTTATTATTATTATTATTATTATTATTATTATTATTATTGGTTAAATGTGAGAATGTGTTAAGAGGTGAACTTCATTTTTTTTTTGGCGAAATGTGAACAGTTGGACCTTAATCTTTGGTACCTGTTAATCTGAACAAAACTTTATGTTAAAGCTTTAATCGGGCAACTATCAGTCTGAGCTAAACAATGAAGGCTTTTTGCCGTTAGCCTTGGAATCAAAAAATATTTTACCGAAATCCTGTTCTGGAAAATTAATGTACCATAATACTTAAATTTTTTTAAAAAAAAATTGCAAGGTCATGAGGTACTACCTACTGTGACTAGAGCTGATCACTTTGAGCTGCAACCTAGGACCAGCAGCAATTAATCACGTTAGGTCAAACTCCGTGATCAGTGCTAACTAATCATAGGTTACAGCCTCCCATGATCTTAACCCTATTCACTTGTGACCGAGCCACTGTTCACACACACTATAAAACCCCTTCTCCCCAACAGCAACCCTTCACTGAAACTCCCCCTGCCCCAATAGCAACCTAAAATCTCCTCTTCTTAGCATCGGCCATATTATTTAGGAAGCTCGTTATATAAGTTTACAGGTTCATATCCCTACTGTAAATCCTTTAATTTGTTTTGCTCGTGTGGAATAGAAAATAGAATTTACCAATTCAAGTAAGATATTTATTTAGAAAAAAATATTTTCAGATCATATGGAAATATAATATATGTTGAGTATAATATTTTTTACAAGTATTTCCTAATTTTATTTTGCATTGTCACTAGGCATTGTGGCTAGATTATTATTATTATTCTATTTAATTATGTATTTTATTATTACATTTGTATTAATTAATCTCATCTATTTATTATTGTATATACACTATTCTATTTTTCCTATATTATTATGGTTGTGGGTATTATTTTAATCTGCTTATATTATTTTAATTTACTTTTATTATTATGGTATCAGAGTATATTATTATGCTTGTAGTCTAACTAGATTATGCATATGATGCATATTGTTATGATTTGAATTATATACTTGTAGGTTAGGCATTATAGAAAAAGAAAATTAAAAATATGAATAGTAGCAAATTTTTTAAAAAAAGTAAAATTATTTAATA
The DNA here is from genome assembly GCA_020226215.1 of Sindora glabra. Classification (NCBI taxonomy): domain Eukaryota; kingdom Viridiplantae; phylum Streptophyta; class Magnoliopsida; order Fabales; family Fabaceae; genus Sindora; species Sindora glabra. Next base: position 33,599,427 of record CM035231.1, read on the forward strand.
ATAAATTATTATTAAGAAACATTAACTGTAGGTTTGTAATACTTTGATATTTTTAAAATATTTTTTCTAATAAAAAATTTTGATTTAATCAAGAATAGATATTAAAATACATATAATTTTGATTTGATTAAGAATAAATAATTATATAATTAAGAAAAATATTAAACAAATAAGTTTAGGTATTTTACAAACAATTGAAAGAAATTCTTACATGTGTCTATGAGAAATGATATAGGTGCTCACTAACTTATTAATATTTAAAATAATATTATAATATACATAATGCTAATTCATTAATATTTTACACATCGGGGTCCCTTTGGTTCAAATTGAGGAATGGAAATAAAATCAATAGAAGGATTCAAACGGAAAGGAAAAGAATGACTCTTGATTACTCAATCCATTTGATTCAAATATTTTCAATTTACTTTATAAGTAACTATTACTATAAAAAATAATCAACTTATAATTATTATTGAAATAGTTATTATATAGTGCATCTTATTATTTTTTTTATTTAGTAATATCATAATTTTTGTAATTGTTTAATATTAATCACTACTGTGTTATTGATACTATTTTTATCATAACTCTTGCTATTTCAACTACTATTTAAAAATTAATAATAATTAATATTATCATAATGATACTAATTATTAATTTTAATTTAATCATGAACTATAATATTTATAATTAATTTATTAATTATACTCAATATAAATGACTTAAAAATATTATAATATTTAAAATAATAATTATTAAAATAAATATAAATTTATTAATATAATAAAATTATTTTTTAATATTTGATATATATATTTAATAATAAATAATATTTAGTAATATTAATTATCTATTAGGTAAATTCCAATAGTATTATTAATATATAATTATTATTCCTTTATTATTTAAATATTAACTAATTATATTATAATTATCATTAAAAATAAAATAATTTTTTATCTATTTAATATTAATTACAATAAATATTTTTTTTGATTTTATCATAATTAATATTTATGGTAAATATTTTATTAATATTGTTAACTATTTTTATGTTATTGAATATTATATATTTACTAACATTATTAATTTCATAATCAAATTTAGCTACTAACATTTTTGTATTATTATTATTTCTTTATCATTACATTATTTATCTATTAATTTTTGTGACAATGATAGTTATAATTTTATTATGAATATTTAATATTTTATTATTATGGAGATGTTTTTGAATTTTTAATAAATTTATTAAACTATTATATTATTAAATAATTTATTATATTAATTATAATACTTATTATTTGATTATTTATTTTGATGTAATCATTTTTATTGTAAACTATTATTTTTGGACGTGTTCATTTTTACTTATATAAATAATGTGTATTAATAATAAATCATTATTATTATCATTATTACCATCATATTGAAGATGACAAACCAAAAATCTATAACTTGTTTATTATCCTTCTTTATAAACTTGTCTTAGTATGTTTACTTTTACAAAATTTGAATTTCAAATTTGAACTTAAATTAAACTTGTAAGTAGATATTAATAAATAAGTTAAATGAGACATTTAAGATAGTTATAAAAAATAATTATTTATAATGAAGCATATTTAAAATAATTTATTTCTTCAATCTAAAAATAATTAATTTTTCTACTACATAGAAAATTTAAGAATGTGGTAAAATTCCAAGATAATTTAGATAAAAAAATTTTACACGTGTCTGAATATAGTATTGTAGGAAGTTAAATAAATGGTGAACTACAAAATTTAAGTGCATAGAAGTAATATATGTGTAGGTAAATATCTAAGATTGGCATATAAAATAATTAGTTTATTAACTAACAAGAATGAAATAATTATGAGTAATTACATAGTAATAGTAAATTGTAGTTGCTTCTACAATTATGATACATCTTTCAATATTGATTAAATTTATCTCTGGAGATAACTTATGAACTTGGTTATGGTAGGAATCAAAATGAGTATCAAGAAAAAAAATATTTATATTTATCCAAATGGAGAAATTTATAAGACAGATCAGGGTGATACGTTTAAGTGCCATAAGGTCTAAATAATAAGAATTAAATTAGACATAAGCCTAGATGCACTAAAGAATCTAGTTGAATGAAAACTACGACTTAATAAAAATTAAGTCATAACTAAATTGATATATAGGCATCCGCTCTCGCTAAATCCAACACAGTATAAGGTATGCGAGTTGGAAGACGACAATTACATTTAACAAATATGGGAAGCGAATGTAAGATTTTCTACTCAATTATTTTGCCTAAAAGTGTATGCACATATCTCAACTATGGAACTGAATTTGAACATAGCAAGCTAACTAGTTAATGCCTATGATCCATACACACTACCGTCCACCAGCTAACTCCATGACACAAATAATGAGCCATCATATTACAATCCGTAACTTACTAGTATTGAACCAATAAATAAACAAATTGAATATGGCTAGTAGTTTCATACTTTTATTATTAATGATACTCCAAAGCCATATTTTTCTCAACCCAATTATGACTCATTTCAACCCTTTCTTCCTTAGAGAAAACAGAGGATATCATAGATGAATTTGAAAATGAAAATGCATATAATGATGTTCTTAGAAGGTTTGGTGGTGATAATGATAGTTACGATGATGATGATTGTGTAGATGTTACGAACACAATCCCAACAACACCTATAAGCTGATACATGGAATCAAATGCTACTTTTTTTCACGCATAAATATAGAAGCTATTGTAAGTAATGATTTTCCTAATGTGGGAGACGACATAAATATAAATAACAATCATGAGCCATATGTGGGTCTATGATATATGGACCAGAAGTTATTTTATCACGCAATGAAGATATACTCAATTCGGACTCACCACACATTTATGTGCACTATTGTTCGACAAAATATGAAGAATATTAATACCTTCACTATGGTATACAATGCAATTGGAGGGTTAGAGTATGTCACGAGTCAAGAGAGAATCACTAGCTGATATCAAAATATAATGAGCCTCATACATATGTATCTACTTCTCTTTCCTAAGATTATCCAAAATTAGACATAAATATCATTTCATCCTACATTGTGGCCATGGTGACCGAAAACCCAAGAGTGCTCATCCAAGAAGTCATTAAGCGAATCTACAATATTTTTAAGTACTCAATATCCTATAAGAAGGCTTGGAATGACAAATATCGAGCCATCTCTTTTGCATTTGAGAATTAGGAGAAGCATATTTTATACTACTGAGGTGGTTAACGGTAGTGTGATACTTTAATCATAGGTCTTAGCAGTGTGATACTTTAATCATGGGTCTTACTTCGATATTGTTAGCAGAGAATGCCTACCAAGTAGTTCTGAAGATCAGCTGATTACATTGTTCCATCGAATGTTTTGAACTTTTAAGCTATGCATCGAGGCGATTAACCATTTGGAATCAATAGTCCAAGTAGATGGCACCTTCTTTTATGGAAAGTATAAAAGGGTCTTCCTTATCGTGACGTCACAGGATGGTAATAGAAAAGTTGTGCCTCTTGCATTTGCCATGGTAGAAAAGGAAATATATAAGACATGGGCTTGGTTCTTATCAAACATTTGATGATATGTCATTAAAGACAAATAGAATATTTGTTTAATATCAGATAGACATCCTGAAATACTAGCTATCATTATAAACCCACGTGTCGGGTGGCAGCTCCTTTATACTTATCACATATTCTGCCTTCGACACATTGCTAATAATCTAAACTCAACTTTTAGGATAGCATGACTGAAGAAGATATTTACTAGCATTGGTACATATTACTTACACTAACATCATTAATTGTCATTACTTTTCATGATTATTGTTTATTTAATCAAAACAAAGTGTGGTACAGGTTGCTAATATGAGCGACATGTTGTGGATAACAAGTTAGATGAACTACGCCAATTGCACCCAAAAGCTATTGATTGGATTGATAATATTCCAAAAAGTTAATAGAGCCATACTTATGATAAGGAAGACCAATGATAACTAATTTGGTTGAGTGTATAGTGTATTCAAAAGGATTAGATTTTTATCAATTATCGGGTTAATCAAAGCTACGTTGTATCAAATAAATGCATATGTTGTTAATCAAGTAGAGACTATTGTAACATAGTTATAGGTAGGAGAGATGTTCAGTGAAGATATTCAAAAAAATATTTAAGAGTGCATTTAAAAAGCATTTGTCTATCATGTCCATCGCTTTAACCACCAAAGATCAGTTTTCGAGGTGGATAAGCCATATGACCCAATTTTGAAATAATTTAGTCAAACTTACAAGGTTAGCATGTACAATCAAACATGTAATTGTAGCGAATTCTAAGTAGAGCATTGGCCCCGCCAACATGTGTTTGCAGCATGTGCGAAGTCTCATTGGATCCATTATAATTTGTCAATTTTATATTTTGATTAGAGACAATGCTAAAGGCTTATAGCTATAAGTTTTGATCAATCAACGGTATGAAGGACTTGGCACTATTGAATGGACCAATACATGTATCGGATCCCGTGCAAATATGTCTCAGTGGTTAACTTCGTTCCACATGAAAAAGAAACAAAATGAATTAGGGAGAGAGTTCATCAAAACCTCAAAGGAGTGGGTTATACTGACAAATTAGGCACAATCACGCAACCTATTAGTCTAGTCAACAGAACGTGCCATGACATCTCTAACCCAAAAAAAGTCAATGAATAACCTTTTTTGAAGATTACTACTATACATAGCTCTAAACTATGCTTACTTTGTTGACATATTGTTAAAAACTAGATAACTTATTGTATCTAAATAGTATATTATGCTTGTCTTATTGTATTAAATTATTTATTTTCTTACTGTGTTTTGAAAAACTTACACAAATTTATAGTTGTGCAATTGACTGAATTTATCTAGTTTGACATAGTTCATATCACCTGACTCCAATGGCCAGTTAGCATCGTGTTGTGACCCCTGAGCCTAATAATGAATTGTTATTATACTTGCAGTCCAAACATGTTTCACAGGCCGTGTTGCTAGGCCAAGTAAGTTTATTCCCCTAATAAAAATTATTTGATTTTATATATACTAACTATATTTTCAATTGACATGAGAAAGAGGATTAAATCCTGAAGCTATAACACGTTGCCCATGGGAATCGCCTATTTGATCCACCATTTGCAATTATGTCTTATCTTTAGCAGGCAAGCTTCTATAGAGCTAACTGACTTAGTCATTTTGACTTCAATATTGCTCTCGTGTCTGCACTTATTGAATGATAACATCTTGAGACACATACTTTCCATACTACCTTAAGGGAGTGTACCATTACCCTACAAGATGTCTCCATCCAGTTAGGTTTGCCGTGTGAGGGCATCCCCATCTTTGGATATACTAGATATCATTAGCTAGGGATTTGTGAAGATTTACTAGGGGTTAAACCACCTGAAGAATGTTTACAAAGACAGCACCTAAGCATCACTTGATTAGCAGCAAACTTTAGATACTTACCGAATGATGCAGATGATAAATAAACACAACACTTTATGCATGCCTATATCTTGAGGCTCATAGGTGGTTACCTTATTTCTGACACTTTAGGCCACAGAGTGTTACTAATGTATCTACCATTACTCAAAAATTCTGTAAATATTGATCAATTTAGTTGGAGGTCGACAATTCTGGCCTACTTGTATAGAGAACTATGTACCATCACTAAATGTGATGAAATTAACATTAGTGGATATTTGCACTTGTTGCATTTATGGGCGTGAGATCGATTTTCCACTCTAGCACTGGCGAGAACCCCATATCCTGATTCTTGCCTAGACATTTACCCCGTGATTCCACCATTAGGCTTCAAGTATGGATCATACATGATTTTTATATTGCATTTCTCACACCATCTTAAAATATTCAAACAAATGATACACATTTTATATTCCTCATAGGTGGAAGAACACTGCGCTATCTCCTAGGCCACTAGCAATGGCCTTACACTAATATAGAGTATCTTTAATTAGATGAGAGCTGAAGAGGTTAGAAGCCCTACTTTATTATATCTAACGAAACTAGTCTCACATGTTGTGATATGCTTATTTATATTACACTTGTATAATGCAAATTATTTGGTGCTCTTATGACATTCCTAGTATACAGTAGCTTATACCCCCATATTACTTAACCTTACCTAACATATGACTAGCATCAATTCCTATCATATGCTTTCATATCGTGGAATGGCACCACGCAGATCATGTGCTTTGCCAATTTGGCAAGTGGTAGCCAATCCCACAAAAGCCATTCAATTTTGGTTCTTATCATATCTTGCAACTTCGGGGTAAAATATCAAAAGACTGGTGCTAAAAGCATGTGATATTCATTAGTGCTTAGAATGTATGGCACAATACAATTTTCTTAATTAACATAGAGATAGATGTTCTTCACTGTGACTCAAGCTACATAACATGGTACTGGAAACACACTAGACGATGGATTCATCAACTAGTGGTGGTACAAAATTTGTGGTAACCAATGATGTTCACATATTTTTTTATGATTTCTTTAAGATATAATATATATTAATTTATCAAATGTACTTCTTTGTAGACTGATATAGCTAAGAGACTACATAAGCTCAGTGTTGAGGATTTCCCCTCTCAACTGTACAATCAATTTAGGGAGATAGTGGATCGGGAATATCACCTCATACTACGTGCACTAGGAGAGCATTGAAACATGACTACCGCCTAGCCTGCTTATCTTGGTGATGAATTACCGAAATCACCCATTTTTAAACCTAGGTGTAGTAGGAAATGTCACGACTTCATGTCTTTTAAGGATCTCATTTTTCTTGAGGAAAGGGATGATGACAAATGTACCTCTTATGGTAATTCATCAACGACACAAGCAGGTATCCCCTCCTCCTATACCCCTCCATCAATGCAAGCTAATATAAAAGGTGCGAGTCCATTAACTTATACCCCCTTATCACAATTCTTCATAAATGAAGATGCTGACCTATCATACAACATGATATTACCCCCCACAACACCTTTATGATGCTCCACAGTCATTGTTCTTTATCTCATGGCCATCACAATCAACTCAACAAGTGCCCAATTCTCTAATGGTGTTATTTGTTAACTTGTTTGAATTTACTATTGAGTATGCAATTAGATCCATAAAATAACAATAATAAGGATTTTTTACCCCAGAAAACCCTATTCCATTATTTCAATCCTCCCTTTGAGACTTGAATTCTCCACTCTCTAGGGGTCAGACCCACTTGACTCATATAGATAACGGTGAAGATGAATAGTATCAACCCCTAGCTCAACGATCGCAATGAGTAAGGCGATGCCTTCGATATAGGACTGGGAGTCATTATTTTGGTGATTGAGTATTTCATTATTGTATTATAATATTTTATCTAATTTTTTTATTTAATTAATTCAAAAAATTTTTCTTTATATTTACTACTATCTCACATTTCATTTATGATATTATCTAATTTTTTAGATAAATTGTACAAATTAACAATCATATATTTCACTCTTCTTCATTAATTCAAATCACATTATTGAATTAATTCCATTTATTATATTATTATTTAAAATTTATTAGAACATTCTAAAATACTGTTTATTATAGTATTATTTTAAAGTTATGCTTACATGTAATTATGGGAAATGGAGTTAAGTACTCACCTAAAGGTAACTATAGGAAATCACATTGTTAAATTTTACACCATTTAATTTTAAGAATTTTAACTTTACAAATTGAATTTTACTAAACTTATACTTAATATTCTGCTATTCTAATTAATTAAGTATTTTATTAAATGATGTATTTTTTTTATTTTTACATAAGAATTATAACATTATAATTTATAAAAATCAGCTTTTTTACCGTAGCACTTACCTTGAGAAAACAAATTTCTCTAATACTACGTAGTAAAAAAAATTTCCCTAAATTGTGTAAAAATTACTCTATAAATTTAATGAGATTTACTTTATTATAAAAATACATTAATCAATTAAAATAAGAATAAATTATATAGTAAAATATTAGTACAATGATATGAATCAAAATTAAAATAAAATTAACAAAAATATTTCTACGCATGTTTTAATAAAAATTTATTCTTCAAATTCATTGAAATGATTAGAACTACTTAAAAATTTGCATATATCCACTTAACGTATAAAACAATAATGTATAATGACTAAATAATTACTTGATCTATATAAATATATATGAATGATTAAGCTTAAGTAAAAGCAAATATATATGAATGATTAAGCCTAACATTAAATTAAATCTAAATAAATAATATTTTTAGAAATATGGTCTAAATGTTCAAATGTTTATCTATTTCAAGAAAATATTTTGCATGGCCTCCAGGAAATTTGAATTTAATACAAATTATTTTATAACGGAGCTATACCTTCTTTTCCTTTATTTACATATATAATCACATGTTTTGTAACATAATTTGATTACTCTAAGTATAAAATATAATTAGTATGAGATAAAAAATTATAAGTTTTGAAGTTAATAAACAATAAGTCATTAAAAATGTAATTAATTTTTAAAGTAGTATTATTAATTCCTTTAATTTTTTCATTAATTTACTTTTAGAAATATATTTTATACTCTAAAGTTGAATATATAATTGATTGAAAAAAAGAAGCAAGGATTTATTAGCCATATTTAATTTTAATATTAAATTACATTGATTACCTCAAAACTTACAGAACAATTTTAAATATTTATATTTTATGTGTTTATCTTTCAATTTCTTGTCCTTTATATTTTATATATTTATCCTTCAATTACTTTTTTTCCAAAGCTCCATGTGCTTCGACATAAAATACTTTTTATAGAACAAAGTTATCAAATAAAAGTATAAGAGAAAATATTTTATTTATTTAATATTAAATATAAATAATCCAACAAAATAACTTCTTGTTTTTTTCATAAAGGAACTTACTTTCTTTTATTACTATAACCTTATGTATCATTTTTAATAATCATGAATAGAAGTACCATGTTACTCCTTTATCAATATACATCTATGATTTTTTTTTCTATAGAAAATGCTATTTAATAAAACAAGTGGAGCCTCAATTATTAACCCAAAATTACTTTAATTATTTTTTTGGATGTTAAAATCAAATGTCATCTTCAACTTATTATAAAATAATTAAATTCTATTCTGTTAAATTTTAGAAAATTGATACTTATAGATTGAATTTTGCTAAACTTATACTTAATATTCTGCTACCCTAATTAATTAAATATTTTATCTAATGATGTAATTTTTTTATTTTTAAATAAGAATTATAACATTATAATGTATTAATTTTTAATTATTTTTGGCACATAATTTAAAACTTTATTTTCAAGTATTAAATTAAAATTTTTAATGAATAATTTATTTTCATTATTTATATAACATGAATATTACATATAATAGAATGAAAATTAAATAATGTATTATAATATTACAATTTTTCTTTAAAAATTTCTTAAAAATACATTATCTATATGTAATTATTTTTTAAATTAAATTATGTCATATTATGGGTTAACATAGTTTATTAATAAAATATTTATTTTTTTATGCAAATTATTTTCTTATTTCATATTTAGTTAAGATTTTTTCTAGATATATATATATATATATATATATATATATATATATATATATATATATATATATATATATATATATCATAGTATGATAAAATATTATTTAAAAATTTATTTTTATGACTTAAATCTTTCAACCAATAAGTTTACAAGCAAATATGTAAAAATTTATATTTATTGAGTTAATAATTATTCCAACGATCTTACAATAGCTACTAATTTTATTATATTATATATATTATATAATTTTATGAGAGTTAATAATATTATTAATTATTATTTAGAATATTGATTAATTAGTATCAAATAAATATTCAAAATATAAAAAATAAAATTAAATACAAATTAAGTAAAAATTAAAATTAAAATTAAAATAAAGAAAGGATTACAAATTAAAAATGATTGAAAATTTTAAAAAATTGGGTTTAAAATCAGATATAAAAATAAAAAAAACTTATGAACAAAAAAAAAAAAATTGATCACCTAGGTGACCAGCCACGGATCACAGGTTCCCTTACTGTTATCAGTACATTTAAAAAAAAAAATTTAAAAGCATTCCGATCATTAGTTTTTCATACACAGTATTTAAAGAAATTCTTTTTCTAAAGGCAGTATTCCGGTCAAAAAGCCAAGCAATGAAAGCATGTTCGCTGTCCCCAGAAAGAAGGGGCGAGAGGGCTAAAATTAATTCGTCCTATCCTAAACCGCCACATATGTCTTTTTACAAATTAATTAAAAGAAGAGCACGTGCCTCAAATGATTACTTTTTAGATAAAACTTGGTAAACATGGATGCAAGATTTGAGTTTATATTCTAAATTTGGATTTTGATTGGACTAGAGGCACCTACCTATTCTTGCTAGTTATGCATTGATAAAGACTCGAACTTCATATTTATTTATTTATTTTAACTACGAAGAATGAGACCAACGGCTACAGTATTGATTATTCTTGGAAAATATTATTATAGGAATTTTTTATCATAAAATATTTAACTTAAAACATAATTTTTATTTAAAGTGTGAATTTATTATTATAATCTCACAAAAAGAATAATAAAATTTTTTTTACCTCTTTATTTACTATAAATTGACGCATTCCTATATTAAATTAATAACTTTTATAATAAAATAATGGTCATTTATCATCAACAACTACCTTAATAATAAATTAAAAACTCACTTTACGTAAAATAGTTTTTTCTGGTGCATCACAATTATGATCATCATATTCATTTTTTCATAACCTAACATTTGACACAATAAATACCAAAAGAAGAAATAGAATTTTTTAAAGACGTCTATAAATTTAAAAATAATTTATTAAATTGATTTTTTTATCAAGATTAATTTTATTCTCTGAATAATTTATTTAAAAAGATAAAAAAGATAAACCCAAAAGGTGGTATGTGAGGCAGAATGAAATCAAAGTAGTTTTATCAAAAAGGTGTATCAATAATATAATATAATTTGTATTTAAGATATATCAATTCTCGTTTTTGAGGTATGTTGTTTCATTAATAAGAGATTTGATATTTTGTGTATATAATGGACGCATGAATTTATGATGGAAAGAAATAGTTATTCACATTCCAAACCCACAAGTCGGAGGGATATTTGTTAACCAAGTCACCAACTCCAAATTATTTGACATCATATTTGATGATATTTGATTTTGGATATGTTTCTTAATTCTGTATTACAATTGGGGAAATGGTCTTGCTTTTGAATAAAAATTTCAGCCTAGAACGTTTTGTAAGGGTTTTGAACTTAAATTGATTTCAATTAATTTTTTTAAAAATGATTTTGTAATGGTTTCAGCCCTTAATTCTTGCAAAATGTTTTCAATGTTCTACATTTCATAAGGATTTCTAAAGGAGGCAAAGTTTGCACACAATCACAAACTAACACAATTTATATGATATGAATATTTAATTTAACTCGTATTGATTTATTTTTAAATATTCTACCTTTTTATTATATCTTGAATTTGATTTTGAATTTTACGCATATGGTTAGTGAATTAATAAATTTTACTATTAAAAAAACACACACCGCTTTTATGAACCCGTGGAAAACATTATTCATCTTTCAGATTTCAATTATTGATGGTGCCTTGATGTAAATAATATTTTATTAATATTTTCTCTTATATTTAAGTCTCTTATGAAATGATACTTAATTGAATCAATTTTACATTGATTTGAGACCAATTACATTAATTTGAATTTGATTAAATTTCAAGTTTAATGCTGAATTTTTGACACTGTTTTAGTTTTTCTGATCATAACTTGAGCTCTGAATGTCAAATTTGGATGATCCTTATACTGTTGAAAAGTTAAGAAAAAGTTCTATAACTTTCTAGTTTATTCAAAAGCTTACCATCTTGGAGGTCAAAAGTAAGCATGAAATTAGCTAAATGTTGCTATTCTAATCCAGACCTAACCTTGTTGCAATGATTAATTAATATATGGAACTCTAAGTATCCAATTGATAGAAAGCCAAGTCCAATTATTCCCTAAGATCTATACCTCATCATTCATGAAACCTTTTTGAAGAAACCAAGTTATTTTGAAGGCTAATGATGACAGATTGATGGCTGATTACGTCAACTTAGATTAGATTGAGTTATCTGTTGTTAATCTTTTGCTGTTATTTTCTACTTGTTTTGAACTTGGAAGTCCTCCCCCAATCTGGTTCTACATTTATTTTGAATTATTAATTCTGCATTGCATAATTATTTTGCATTCTGCATTAGTTTAAGTTTACACATTTTATGTTTGATTAATTGCATAACTAGTTAACATTCTATTTTTTTTCTCAATATTTCAATATAATTTTGCATCATAATCATAATTAGTAAGTAATCACAAAAGATTATTAAAAAGGATCTCTAGAGATTTAACCTGATTCGCATCATTTTGCTACAAAATTTTCTTAAGAATTAATAATTTTAATTTGGCTGGTTCGATAGCTATGGTCATGCCTTCAATTATTAGCAAAAGGACAAAGCTTTTTTAAAAGTCAACTTCGACTTTTATTGCCTAGTTGAGGTCGGATATAAAGAAAATTCTTTGCTAATATCCCTAGTTATTTCCAATTCAAAGTGAAAAATTCAAAACGCTATCGAATTGTGTTGAGCACGTGAATTTAGAATATTGGAAAGTTAATAACACTTTTCTTTGTTCCACACACGCGTATGATTAGCTGCAAAGGTATTCTTCCATATTTTTGTGAGAATTTTTAATATTTAATAGAATATTTATATCAAATTTAAAATTATAAATTTGGATGAATTAAAAATAAAAGAGAAATTAAGATTACATATCTCTTAGTTTATTTACAATAACTTTGAAAAAATATTATCATAGAAATACATATTGAGAAATTCAAATTTTTCCCTTTTCCATATTTGATAGCACATGAAGATTCAAATGGGGGCAAGTTATCAATAATTTCATATATAGAGAAAGAATCTAATTTCATATTAATAAACTCTAATTAAATCTATCCATCATAGGATCAATAATAAGTTTTGCACTAACTTTCTCTTGATATGCTTAAACTAGTTACAATGGGTTAATCCAATCTTATTGGACTAATTCAACAGGCAAAAATTGCAAATCGAGTCAGTCTTAAGTCAAATCACTTTTTTATTAAATCAGGTTTAAATTGGGTTAGTATAGCATCAATCTCAATCTCAATCCCAAGTCGACATTTATTAAGGGGTTTCATAATCCATTACATTTTATTATTATTGTCATATTATTTATTTATTATTAATTTTACATTATTAATTAATTAAAATTTATAATTGTTAATTATATTTATATTTTATTTTATCACTTAAAATTTTATTATCTATGTTAGTGAGTTATATATATTATATATGAAAATAAATATATATTATTAAATATATATTATTCAAGTCTAAAGTATTATATATAAAAATAAATGAAAAATTCTATGATATCCATGTGGTACCAAACCTAATGTTGCCATATATATAAATAAATAATTATATATATAATATATTAATAAAAATAATTATAATAATTTATATATAATAATAAAAAATAAATAATAATGTATCATATTTTATATATATATAATATAAAATTAATATTAAAATTATTTATTTATATTTTTTAAATAATTTAAAATTTTAATATAGAAGTACTAATTCAAATTTTAATATAATTATTTATTTTGATCATTACAAGAAAAAAATTTTAGCAACAACAATTGTTGTTGGTGTAGATAATTTGGTCATCGTTGAATAACAAAATCATTAGAGAAAATATTATCAGCATAGATTCATCGGTGAAAGTACCAATACTAACATTTTTTTGTTATCGGTAAAAGTTATAGTTTCTCTAACAATAAAGTCATCATAAAAAATACTTCAAAATTTAGAAATTTTTTAATTTAATTTTTTAATAATGGCTTTTATCATCACTATTGGTTTATTTTGAAAAAATAATAAAATATATTTTGGTGATGACTCTGTTATGGCTAAAATTTAAACTTTTAATAATAATATTGTCGTCACTAAAAGTCTAAATTTCAACAATGACATTGTCATTATAGATTTTAAATTAAAAAATAAAAAATAAAAGGAAACTTTTAACGACGACATTGTCATCACTAAAAGATATTTCAAATTTTTTATATTTTTAATTTAAGCCTACAATGAGTTGAAAGTTTCAAGAATTAAATCTAATATTGTTATTTTTATAATAAATTTTAAAAATATTAAAATAAAATATTTTAAATTATAATTAAATGTATAGATAAAATAGATAAGAATATTCTTTATTCAATTCAATTGAATTAATTTGATATTTTTTAATTTAATTTTATCTAATTTAAATTGCATAAATAAAATACTCTAATGATACTAGTAATAATTTATAACATGATCACATGATCCATATAAAAAAATAAATATTCATAAAATAATTGTATAATTATTTATACATATAAATAAAAAATCATATATACATAGTTCATATAAATGTTTACACAAAAATTATATATAAATAATAATCTAAGGGGAAGGAAAATGTAGATATCCTGATGTATCGTTGTCCGTACAAGGACTATCATCATCATCATCATTCTAACGATGTAGACAATACATCAAAAGTGGTGCTTGGGAGGGACCAAGTGGCTGAGTAAGGGGTACAGCTATCAATCTGCTTGACCTAAGTGGTGTAACAGCAAATAGAGGTATAGGCAGTACAAGCCTTGCTATCTAAGTAAATAGGTAAGCTCTGTGAGGTATGCCTTAAATTGTTGCCACATCTGCTACTGCTGAATAAGTTATTACTATTACTATTAAATCAATTAATGGCTCTACTAAAGTTGCTCTTGGCTCTGCTCTAACTGCTATTAACTCTACTCAATTGCTCCTACAACTCACCCACCTAGGACACATATTGCAAGCTTGTAGAAATGCTTGTCGAACAATATTATTGGCTAACTAGTACACGATCAACTACCTTCCTGTGCCCTCAATGAGTGTCAAGCATCCTATCAATGATGGTAGCCTTGTTGATATATATAGGAGTGTCAGGCAAGCTAGTGGATGATATTCTGAATTGTGCATGCTAAATCGCTAGCTCAATCATCCTTGTCTTGAATTATTAAAACAAAAATCAATTATAAATATTACAAGATATATTCGTAAAATTTGTATCATTAAACTATAAGGTTTAAGTAAGTTATATACTATTCTTCGAGGGTCGAATGCGCCCATTCCCATATCCTATACATGTATCCATTTCTAAAATTTCTAGCATCGACTACAACTCACTTATCTCTTTATTTCTCTATTCATAATTTACAAGAGAAAAAAAGGATGAATATAATTATTGAGTTAGTAATAAATTATACATTTAAATCATGAATAATAAGTTGAATTACCTTATTATAACGATGTGCGACAATGGATTTCGATTCATGTCGATCATTCACTACCTTATTTACCCTATTATCTGCATTCCTTATAGACAGCTCTTTTAAATTAAGAAATATCTATATAATATAATTACATTTATAATTTAGATATATGAAATAATGACATAACTTTATCACACACTTCTATCAAAGAAGTCCACACACTTTTATCACATCTGATATGAGATAGATCTTGCCATACAATGCCTAGCATGGTCCAAGTCAAAGTCCTACTCTCAATCACCCTTATGCTATAGAAAGTGTCTGTTTAACCTATACTTCCTGTCTTTCTAGAGGTCGGCAGTAGTTTGTATCAAACCATTGAGTACTTTATCTTACTCAGCCTCAGAAGTTTCCTAGAACTTAAAGTGGGACTGCATTAGAAGATATTTAACAAATTTATGAGTACTATATCCAAAAATTTCAATATTAAAAATAACTAAGATAGGGTTTAGGTGGATATTTATGCAAACCTCTTGCATGAATATGTTCCATAGCTACTAAGGCACTGACCACCATAATTTATAAAAAGGTGGCACGTGGACTCGAATAATACTACCTATATTACAAGGGAGATGGCTAGCATTCTCACCGACCGCATGCCATGTACTAATTGTATCAAATTGTACAAGCATTAGTTTCCTCCCACTCCTCTCTATCTTCTCATGCAACTTAAGGGACCTATTCGAGCCCTATTTTCTTAGAGCTACAAATTTGATGGATAATAGAAAATATCAATATGATAAATTCATATTTAATAAATAATCAGCATAAATATGCATAATAAGTAACAATACTTGATCCTTCACATTGTGATGGAATATAGGTGGGCTGATGTGAAGGGTTCCCTCCAGCATCACCTTCATGGTGTTGTGCTTCGACATCCGCCATGATTAGGATAGTACACATTGTATAAGTATTTAAGAGAAAAGTGCATAATTGAATCAAATAACAATAAGATATAAATCACTATATTCATATAATGAAATTACATAATTACTCTTACATAATTATGAGTTGTAATGCAAAAAAAAATGTTATTTTCCTAATCTAAATTAGTATTGGTGAACCTAATAGACTCATCCTTATGGTTATTAATTTCTTCATCATCGTCAAACTATAAAAGCCCCTCCTATATATAATCTTCAATTATTTCATCTTCAAAATTGTCTTCATCATTGATGAAAACGTCCACTCCTTCTATGGTAAATCTAGTATTCTTAGAAGATGAAACGATTGAAGGACCATTTCTCTAATCCTTCAAATTTACTAAATAAAAATCTCGAAAATTAACTATAAGGTTAAAATTGGAGGAGTTGCTTTCTTGCAAGAATGGCAAGTCTTGTGCACTAATATCATCAGCAAGCAGATCCCATATATCATGATGCACCACATTATGGAAGACCTTCTAATTTAACCCATTAAGAAGATTCTTAATGTAGAAAACTTATTTTGCTTAGGTTGTAAGTATGTAAAGGTCATCTTTGTACTATTGCCGACTAATAGAGATGCTTGTATTATTTTTGTTAATGTAAAGTTTCTTCTTTCTAGGATCAGTATGATACCATTTACATTTGAATAAAGTCACACTAGACTTATTTAAATAATTCAACTCTATGATGTCCTCCAGTACAGCTTAAAATATGTTGCTGTCAGTTTTCAGAATAGAAATACCACTATTCTATGATTTATGCTTTGCATCCCAAGTTTCAACTACAAAGTGCACTCCATTTATAATATATATTAAGTATATCATAATCGTAAAATAGGACTAAAAACTAACAATAGTAGCTCTTCAGTGGCTTCCAAGAAACTATTCCTATGTAAATAATACATCTATGAAAATAGCATTTTTATGAAAAGTTAAATCAGAGAAAATGTACGAGTAAGAAATAATATTTATATGATTAGTACAACACGATTGGAAAGAATAAACTTTTAACTTAGAGTAAAATCATGCGAAGAGTATTATTCTTTATAATTGATCAATGTTTTTAGCACCACTTCGTTTAAGCTATTGTCGGTGCTCATTATACAACGTATATATTTTCGTCCATTATAATTAATTAAGAGAAAAGCATGAATGAGTATAGAAACTTGTTAAAGATACTTTTTGATCTCAACACAATTATTCAAGATGTACCATGTGGCAACATCTTAATCCTCTTGTTAAAGTGAGAAATAATCTTTTTCCCCACTAGTCGACATTAAGATATGAATACTGATAATGCCCTTTTTATGTGTTTGGATGCTACATCCTAGTTTCAATTAGGTTGAATAAATCTAGTTTCCACTCCTTACAGGTACATGGAATAAAATATTAATGCCTCAATAACAATATATTTTCTGCAATTGAACCCTTAGGTGGAGCATGATTCTTGACATAATCCTTTAACTTTTTTATGTATCTCTCGTATGGGTACATCCATAGAAAATGAATGGGACCACCTTGTAATGCTTCATTAGGCAAATGCATTGCCAAGTGAACCATTATTTTAAAGAATGATGGAGGGTAAATTCTTTCAAGCTTGTATAAAATGATGATAATGTCTTACTTAACTTACAAAAGATCTCTCTTATTAAGAGTTCTAGCATATATTTGATTGAAGAAGTTGCACAACTCAACAATTAGATATGATAGTTCCTTTGGTAAAAATGCTAGTACTAAATGTCCTAACAATCTCTACATGATAACATGATAGTTATGTGATTTCAACCTCTTCAACTTTATATCATGATCAGTCATATTCTTCTCGAGACTTCTAATAAACCTATTTGGAAATTTCATATTCTTTATAGATTGGCAAAATTATCTTCATTCTTCCTAATTGAAGGTGTATTCATCATGTGGTTTGAAAACCTAACCCTCTCTTTATATAGATACAAGTTTGGCCTTATCTTCATATCCGCTAGATCTATCTCGTATTGTCCATATCTTTTGTTTTATGCTCAATATCTAATAATGTACCCAAAAAATTATCACATACATTCTATTCAATAAGAATTACATCAATTTTATGCCTAAAGTTCATTGTTAGCTAATACGAAGGGTAAAAAAATATGCTTCTCTTACTTTAGTTAAGTTTATCCAGGAAGTCTCTATGCCACCTTATCCAATTGGTCCATGATAATTTCATTGGTAAGAGGACAAAGAGGGGCACTCCTTTTCGACCTCCCATTGAATTCTCTCTTGTTTCTTTCTGTATGACTCCTTTAAAGCCAATGATGATAATTGACATAGGCTATTTTTCCCTAACTCAAATTGATGGAGTATCATCATTGCATATAAGACATGCTTTATAGCTTTGTCTACTCCACCTAAAGAGATTGCTTCGAGCAGGAAAATCATTTATCATCCATAACAAAGCTGTTCATATGTTAAACATCATATTTGTATTAGTATCTCGAATCTTAACCCTCTCTCCTAAAGATGTCTTAACTCTTCTACAAGCGGTCTGATAAAGATATCGATATCTTTGCTAAGTAATTGTAGCCTCGGTATTAATAGATTCAACATAAAAAAGGATTGATTCATGCAAATACATGGTGGTATGTTATAAGTAGTCATCACCACTAGCTACATGTTGTAAGACAAGTTCCTATCACTAAAAAGATTAAATCTATCTACACTTAAGTCCAACCTAACCTTTCATGGGTTGGCAAAAAATCAGGATGCCTTCTATCGAATTCTTGCCAAGCTTTTCCATCAATAGGATATCGCATTACCCCATCCTTTATTAACCTTCCAATATGATGACATATCATATCTTTTGTAATATATCTTAACCCATACAATTGCTTCAGCCGAGGCATCAGTAAAAAATATCAAACCACTTTTTAAGGCACCTTTTTCTCTTTCATATTTTTATCTACCCATCAACTCTCCTTATAGATTGGATAATTATCCTTTAAGGCATATTCTTTCCAAAAAAGTGCACAGTTATGCTTGTACACATGGATTGACTCATGCCCAACTTGTTAAGCCATTTCTTTACACCATAGTGTAATTCAAGCAATTTATTATCCTTCAGAAGCACCATTTTCAACAACTTCAAAAGAACATCAAATGACTTATTAGTTCACTTATGTAACACTTTCAAGTGCATGAGTTTCACTAGAATGTTCAATGTTGAAAATAATATGCATCTTGGATATAGTTTTGTTTCTACTTATTCAAATAAGTCATCATAACCATTATAATTTGATTTAATGTCCCCTTTAGATGTGTCTGTATTCCCTTCTTCTTTATCATGAACTATTTGTTTAGTTATATGAGAGCTAATAAAATCGTGTATAATATCTGCCATCTTATTCTTATCATTAGAAGATACCCCTTTTGTCCCCCCAAAAGTCAAAACATTTGCTTTACTATGATGTACCCAATTTGTATATAATGGATTAAATATTTTATCTATAATATGTACCTCCAATATTCCTAATGTTTGAAATAATAGATTCATGCACTTCTTACATGAGCATCTTACTAAACCTCTTTCATCAACAAAGTTTTTGGCTTTCTCAACAAATGCCATCACACCATTCTAATACTCGTTCGATAAGTAATTTCATAGATGTATCTAGCTTTTACCTATAAATATTGTACTGCTGAATAAGAAGAAGACAGCTTGTTATGGAATTAAGTGTTATGATCAATATTTGTTATATGCCCTAAATCCATTATATCACTCCAATTCTAAAAGGTAGGATCCTATCCCATTTAAGATATTTTTATAGTTATGATTTTATCAATTTATCCACACTTATTGTTTCTTATATGTAGAAATTTTGATAGCATCTCTCCATAATTCTCCAAGTGTGTAAACTATACGTTGATATAGTTTACACTCGGAAAATAGTTAGGATGCCAAGAAATTTCTACAATATCAAACAAAAGTTAGATAAATTGTTAATAATAACTACAAGATATAAAAATATATTTATAATAATTTTAAACTTACATTACTATATTTTATGAGTACCATTATTCAAGTATATTATTATTTGCATTATTAAATTTTTTAAATATCCACATAAATTGTTATGTTTAACATTTTGAAATTAAAAATTCAATTTTTGTAACCTACTCTATTACATTCATAAGATGCACAGTTCAACTCTTTTAACGAGATGTATATTTATGAGTATTGATAAATTTTTAAGCGTTCAAAGTTTTCAAGTTTCTATTATTATATAATCATTAAATTGATATAGATTGTATTTTGTACAAGAATTCTTAACAACATATAAATTTAATTTCTTGCAATCTTTTTAAAATTTCTATTCATATCATTGTAATATCTTCATTAAATACATTTATAAGATTCAATTTTTTTATTTATGCATTTTTTATTAAAATATAGTTACTAAGTTATATTTTTTCAATATTTAATTATATATATAAAAAATTCTATTTTCTTGTTAACAATCGAGGATTATGTACAATATGTCAAAATAATTATTTATTTTGTTATGATATCTATATGATTTGTGATTTTCTTAAATACATATAATCATATGTAATCTTATTATTATTACTCTGTGTGTAATTTTCATGTATTTTTTATTTTTATTATATATTTATAAAATATCTAATATTATTGTTGAATATATAAAAAATTTAATTATTAAATATTTAATATTTTTTATTCATATATTCAAATGGAACACTTTTATATATTTAATTTTTAAATATTTAATTTTTTTCATATATTCAAATGAAACATTTTGATATAGTTAATTTTCAAAAATTTAATATTTTTTATTCATATATTCAAATGAAACATTTTCAAATAGGATTTATTATATTTATACAATATCCTATGTTATCTGCTTTTATTAATCATTGTATAAAAATAATAACTTTTTCAATCTATTAAAATGATTTATTTGTATATTCAACATTTTTTTATGTATTCTATTTTCAATATCTCAGTACTTTCTAACTCATTTAATATACCAATTTATTCTTTACATATATAATTATTTTAAATTTTTAAAACTTTCAAAATATCTTATTTATAATATTTTCATTAAATATATTTATAACATTTACTTTCTTTATTATATGTTTTCATTGAAATATTTTTACTAAGTTAAATTGAAAAAATTAAATTACATACCTAAAAGTTTATTCCCATGTCAATATATTTTTTAAAATATATTTATATAATTATTCTAATTTCATATGTTATATTATTTCAATGAAACTAAAAATTTTGTATTTCAAAACTATATCCTAAATTTTAAGGTTTGTAAACAAAACCTTAGGACAACTCAATCTATCTAACTAAATAATTTATACACATATTATATTATGCAAAATTATAATTTTACTAAATAACATAACAACAACAAAATTTATATTTATAAATTGTACAAAAAAGCAAAATTACATAAACACATTTAATATTTATAACACATAAAAGCAAACAAGATTAATTTCATAGTAAAGTAATCATATCATCAAACTAAATAAAT
Source organism: Sindora glabra (assembly GCA_020226215.1). NCBI lineage: Eukaryota > Viridiplantae > Streptophyta > Magnoliopsida > Fabales > Fabaceae > Sindora > Sindora glabra. The sequence goes on from CM035231.1 coordinate 33,621,555, forward strand.
TTATTATATAACATCAAACTAAATAAATTTATTTTATATTGTTCACCTCATAAATTTTATATTCAAATAAAATATTATAAAATATAATTTACATATCTTAATATAATAAATCTACTAATCAAATACTCTCTAAATGCCTAACACAAGTAATAATGAATAGCAACTATAACTAACAAATCAAAATAATATAAATAAGAAATTATACTATATTATAAAAATATATAAATAGAAAGTACATTATATTATGAAAAAAAATTACATACCTTGATCTTTTGCTTGCCTAGTTCCCTATTTCCCTCTTCACCACATGAAATGAGACTAAAATTGTGCTGGCTGGGTATTTATATACTGACTTTTTAGTGACAACAAAATTTCTCAGTCATCATTGAAAGGTTGTTACTAAAAAATAAAAGCTTCATTGACAATATTATCATTGGTATTAACTAGGATATTTAGCCATGACAATAGTTGTTAGAAAAAGTCTAAAACCTTCACTATCGGCATTGTTGTCCTTGAAGAATAGCACGAGAAATTGTGTCAAGGCTTTCAGCATTGACATTATCATCAGTGAAGATTTCGGACTTTTACTGACGACATCTATTATTGCTGAATGGTTGCATAGGAACTTATGCTATAGACTTTCAATGATAATAATTGTCATCGATAAAGATTCAATTTTCATTGATGACAATGTCATTGCCGAAAAGTTAATTTTCCTGCATGTATATTTGAATTTAGTCTTCAACAATGATAATTGTTATCAATGAAATTAAAGCACCTTTCGTGATGACAATTGTCATCATTAAAGGTTTCCATTTTCTTTCTCATTCAGAAAAAATGGCGCCTTTGGATTTTTCAAGTATTACCGGTGACTTTGTCATCCGTAAAAGTCATTTTATAAATCACCAACCAAATAATTGTCATTGCTAAAAGTGTCATCAATATTGGCATATTTTCTTATAATCGATAAACTTATATAATATATATTAACAATATTTAATATATAAATTTATTAATTTTAATATTAAAAATTATTTAATATTACTTATATATATAATTTTAATATTATATATATTAAAGTATAATTTTAATATATTAAAATTATTATTTAATATATATAAATTAAAATATAATAACAAACTAATTAATTATTACTTACCATTATTACTAAGTTAAAAAGCTAACCAAATAGTCTAATGGCCTGACATTTACCAGTCCTAATGCTTTACAAGATTAAGCAAATCAGTTCCTTACCAAATTAGACTACTTTTATCATTTTCCGTACTAGCCTCAATCCTACTCCCAAGCCAGACAAAATTATATCAATCCTAAGGTAACTTGTTAAGCCTAACCTATTTTGATACCTCTAGATATGTTCCATTATATTCTTAATAAAATAGTATACTTAAAAGGTAAATTAAACCCAATTAGGTCACTTAATAATAATTTAGTTTACAAAATTAATCTATATATATATATTAATCTGATTTTAATAAAAGCTATAAAAATTCAATTAATGGCAGCCTAAAATAAGAACAATTCTTACATTTTTTTACTTGGGCAATATTAATTGAGTTTTATTAATTTTGAAAATAATTTTAAAAAATGACTATAAGATCAATAACAACTTTAGTAACCACAAAATATCATTGTCCAATAAATGTACCTCATAACATGATTAGGTCCAATAAAGCATTAAAACTTTAAACTATAGACAATGGTATATTATATAATAATATACTATATCCATAATCACATAAGTCTATTTCTTTATTAATATGATCGCAAGAATATGAATATGTAGTTATACTTATCGTATGACCAAGTGGTCCTCCCATACTATTGTATAAAGATCCTCATTATTATCTTTCTCATGAAAGTCATCATATCTTTCTAAGAAGATTATTTAAGTTTCTAACAAAATAATTTAACATTTCTAGAAGAGATTACTACAATCAAATTTATAATGAGATTTTAATTAATCATCTTCACAAGGAGACAACTATAGCAATTTTTATTGAAATAACATTATTTTACTAAGAAAACAACCATATCCCAAGAGATGTCGATAGTACTACTAAATATCTCAAGAGAAATATTATCATGACAAGTTAATCAATAAGGCATATTTACTTGTGCAATTACATTATCTAGTGGAAATATCAAGGCATAATTATTTAAGCAAATATGCATTAAATCTCAATAATTAATCACATTAATAATTACAAGAAATGAAATGAAATTTATTCCTCATGTGATTGATCAAAATAATTTATTTTTTAAGAAGTTTTCAAAACTTCAATGTTGATATTCATGATAATAATACTAAACTTCCTTTTTCAAAATCATTCTGACAATAAGATATTTAATATTTCTTATAACATATAAATAATAACAATTGCTAATTCATACAATATGTTACAATAAATATTTCAAGATAGCAAACAAAGTTATCTAACTTGTTAATCATTAGGCCCATGACAAAACTTATCACAAAATATTCCTTTAATAAATAAGATCTTTAAATTATGCTTAATGTATCAAATATATCTTGAAAAGATACTCTCAATTTTTCTAAGTTTATTATTTAACTTATTAAAATTTGATGTTGAAATACCTAATAGAATATTAATTAAAACCTGAAATAAAAGCCTAATATTATCCAAATGAAGCAAACATAAGCACAAAAAAAAAAAATATTTCAAGATATGTTACAATAAATATTTCAAGATAGCAAACGAAGTTATCTAACTTGTTAATCATTACGCCCATGACAAAACTTGTCACAAAATATTCCTTCAATAAATAAGATCTTTAAATTATGTTTAATGTATCAAATATATCTAGAAAATATACTCTTAATTTTTCTAAGTTTATTATTTAACTTATTAAAATTTGATGTTGAAATACCTGATAGAATATTAACTAAAACTTGAAATAAAAGCCTAATATTATCCAAATGAGGCAAACATAAACACAAAAAAAAATATTTCAAGATATGTTACAATAAATATTTCAAGATAGCAAACGAAGTTATCTAACTTGTTAATCATTAGGCCCATGACAAAACTTGTCACAAAATATTCATTCAATAAATAAGATCTTTAAATTATGCTTAATGTATCAAATATATCTTGAAAATATACTCTCAATTTTTCTAAGTTTATTATTTAACTTATTAAAATTTGATGTTGAAATACCTGATAAAATATTAACTAAAACTTGAAATAAAAGCCTAATATTATCCAAATGAGGCAAACATAAACACAAAAAAAAATATTTCAAGATATGTTACAATAAATATTTCAAGATAGCAAACGAAGTTATCTAACTTGTTAATCATTAGGCCCATGACAAAACTTGTCACAAAATATTCATTCAATAAATAAGATCTTTAAATTATGCTTAATGTATCAAATATATCTTGAAAATATACTCTCAATTTTTCTAAGTTTATTATTTAACTTATTAAAATTTGATGTTGAAATACCTGATAGAATATTAACTAAAACTTGAAATAAAAGCCTAATATTATCCAAATGAGGCAAACATAAACACAAAAAAAAACTTAATTTTATATCCCTTTAAAGGCACATATATTAATAACCTAAAGCAATTACTATCAAAATTAAGATAACATTTAAATCGTATATTAATTCATTATATAATTATTAGTATCCTAATATAAAATTATTATATCTTACAATATTTTATATCATAATCTAAAACTAAAAAATTAATAAAAAATTTAGACTTATTATACCTTTAATATGTATTTCAAAATATATTAATTATTCTTACATACATCATTATGCTAGGAATTATAAAATATGATAAGGAGAATATATATATAATATTAAAAAAATTCACAAAATGCTTATAAAATTTATACCTACATATGAGCATACTTAATCCTTATATGATCATCCAAAATAAGGAAATATATATAAATAAAACTTTGAAATTGAACTTTTCAATTATACTATGATATCATAACTTTAAAATTATAATAATAATATTAAAGAATAATATCAATATTCAATATAAATGATTAGATTTGATATCATAATACTTCTAATGATGTCAAAATTCCTTGCTAATTAATTTAAAATATTTTAAATTTAATTAATTAAAAATATCAATTATTAGAAACAAGTGAATCACTTGTCAAAATTAACCATAGGCATTATGATATGGAAGAATTTCTAATATATAAAATTATATATAAAAATATTAAGCACATACTAAGATATAAGCTCATAGTACCCATTATTTCTTTACATGAATTCTCTAATTAAAATTTTCATTGAGAAATTCATGAATTGATTTTTAAAAAAATGAAATAATTTATTTCTCTAAACTTTTATGTGCAATATTCATCAATGATTAATAAAATTGATTAAAAATTAAAAAATAATTTTAAAATATAATTAATAAATTTTACAAGATTTCAATTTTATAACTATGCAACCTCATGTGAGTATCATGTCCAACATATACAAAAATTCTCATATAACTCAGCAAATATTACAAAGTATGAAACTTTATTTAACATTAAAAAATATGTGTATAATTATTCAATTTTTACATTGTTCCAATAAAAATATAAATTCAACAATATTACCAATAATTTACTATGATAGTATTCCTTATAAATTATGATATTAATAAGATTGGCACAAAACTATTTTCTTTCATTTTTTAACTAGTAATAATTTTGATAATATGTACACATAATCTAAATTATTTTTATAAATGATAAATCATATATCCTCATGAATATTAAAAAAAAGCATATCCTCATGGATATTTATATTAAAAGTGTTTAAAATCAAAATCAATTTTTTTAACAAACAAATTTTGAATTCACCAATGGAAGTTAGATTGTTATTTAAATAAAATGTGCTAACATTGCATAATCGTTATTTCACACATGGGAAGTAAATAGTGATAACCATTATAGCATTGGAACTTTAGGTGTATCATCACTACACCAAAAACATCTTTCAATGGAAAATGTTTAGTTGCAATTATATAAAGGCCAGCAATTCATTTAATTTATTTAACTTTCTCTGCAAAATCTTTAAATATTAAAAAAAATTAATTGTGGCTTTCTTTCACTTTACTTATTACTCTTGGTGCAAAACTTAAGCAAAAAACATAGATTTCTTTGTTCCTCTATCACACAAACATGTTAAACAATATTTGTCTTCAAAATGCACAAAATAAAAATTTAGCCAAAGCTCTAGCATGCATATAGTTTTACTTCAAGAAGTGACATCAATGGTAGAGCAAAGGTTCATCATTTGATATGTCAAGTTGATTATTTTTTATCTGTGATTTTTTTTTAATTAAGATTCAAAGCTGTAGGTATTTGGATTTTTTTCTAAAACAATGATTTGACTCAATTTCGTATTTGTATTCTCCCTTATAAGTTCATTTGTTCCCAATTTGAGTTTCATTCCCTTGCTAATTTGGCATCATAGCTGAATTACAAATAATGTACATGATAATTTTTTATTGCCTTTTAGGGCTCTGCTGTAGTTCCATCAAACTTGCAACAACATAAAATCTTACAAATTAAAAAATTTCTTTTTTCATAGAGTCGAAAAACCTAAATAACACATTTTAGGGAAAAAAAACTTTTTAAAGGTAATAAATCCTTCAAAAAAAGAGTAAAGACAAAGTACCAAATCAAGAAAACCTAACAATTTGTATAAACCTAAAAGTCAAACCCCCTATTAAAAAGCAAATCTCCTAATAGCTTTATTTTTGGAAGGAATTGGTATCGACTAAAAAATACATGTAGACATGTTAATGTCATGTTAATAGCCTTGAAAATGTCATCTATGAGATATTACAATAGATATATATAAAATTGTTAGATGACATATTTAAACAAGATTAATCTAGACAACATTATATGATTAAGATCTAAGTGTGATTAGATGTTCAATTGTACATTCATCTTAATATCATACTAATACAATATCCCATTTTTTTGGTGCATACTATAAGAGTAAAAGATTTTAAACAGAGGGGGTATGCTTAGCAAATTGTACAAACTAGATAATAATTAATGTTGTTTTAGTTTTTGATAATGAAAAAGTTACTAAAGTTATGCTTTAACCAAAGCTAGCCAGGAGAAAAAGAAAAAAAATATTATCTTGCAATAGTTACTATAACAATGAATGCAGAATGTGCATGTAACCATATATACAAGATTAGATAAGATTACAATAACTATGGAAGTATTATAATAAATTTAGAGTTGTAGCTTTTCATACCTAAATTACACCAATAAGATTATGCTATGCATTATAAAACCTGTAAAAGTATTTAGCTATATATATTTTAGCAATATTATATACAACAAAAGTAAGATTTAAAATTAAATTTTTAATATAAATCAAGGACTGTCAATTAAATATAAGATTGTGGAGTAAATTTGTAAAAGTCAATCCAATAATTATAAAAGATTTAGAATCTAATTTCAAATTTCACTCTTAATGAATATAACAATTTTTTAGTATATAATTCCCCTCTTTGTTAATGGTGGCGAGAGGACAAATTGCAATTATGCTTCCTTTTAGCAAGCACCCATTAAGATGATTATAGATGTGCCATCTCCCTTTGTTGCTTAATGTACATCTATATGATGCACATTTTAGTGTTTTTTTATAATTTCCAATCCAAATAATGATTGTTAATTTATATAAAAAGTAGGTCAACTATACCTAAAGGATTACATGGGAATGCTGTCTTGTTATTAATACACCTCGAAAATAGATAGGATAGCTTCTTTTAACTTTCTTCTATCTTAATGACACTTTTTGTCCATTATGTATGGCCTTTCCATGGTCAAATTCTCTTTAAACGCATAAGACACATAATGACCCAAACATATTTGTAAATGATACAACCTAGAAAAGCTTTCTAGGTAAATCTATAACAAACTCTAACTGAAGTTGTAGGTAGCAAATATAAGAATTTCCTTACTTTTTAGTTAACAAACACACAAGTGAATAATCTCAAATGGCTTCCTATCTTCCTAGGTTTTCAATGATTCAAAATGTTCTTTCACATGCCAATTATGTTTTGTTTTTATGTACCCCTTTATAAGTTAAAACCTAAGATCACATATTTACTTTTTCTACAATCTAATAAAAAAAAGAGGGAGAGTTGATTATATGCAACAATTAAACTATTAATTGAAGACCGATAATAAGTGCCTCATAACATATTTATAAACTAGTTAATTTATGTGTAAAGCAGCAACTTTTTTTTATTGATTATAATATATGTAACTCCAAGTCAAATAAGCTGCATATGCCAAAAGCAACTACTTTAAGTTCTAAGTTCTCTTGCATTTTTTTGAAATCAAGTAAGCAAGCAGGCTATCTCAAAAGCTAAAAATTTAGGCTATCAATTTATAGTGTAGTGCTTAAAGATTATTTAGCAGTAGCACTAGCTATTTCACTTACTTATTCCTCTCACTTTTTTTTTTTTTTTTTGCAATACTTACTTATCCTTCTCATTTCTTTTGCAACAATTTCACAAAAAATGTCATTGCCATGGAAGGTGGTTAGCTCCAATCAAATAAACAAAATTCTACAACTGATTTGCTTTTTGATTTCTTTTACTTGGTAATGATAATTTCCTCAAGACTAGTGTTTCCATTTCTTTCATTCAACTTGGAAAGAATTCAAATTTATGGCATATAGATGAATAATGGAAGAAATAGATATTCCCCATGGGCAACTATTTGCTATTATTTATGTTTACATTGACATCTAGACTTCAAATAATTACCTATGAAAAATCATAGTTAAGGTCTTCAATAAGTTAATTCCTCATAAGGCAAAAATCTTATGGTTTTTTTCCCTACTAATTTACTGTCCCAGGATTATTATTACTTATATTTACCAGTAGCTGAGACATGAAATTCAATCAAGTAATCATAAGGTAAGTTGCATTTTATATTTATTAGTAATAATGTCAACATTACCTTAATGAATATATATCATAAAATGACATCCTCCATTTGTAGAGAATATAAATGGAAGTTTTCCACTACCTTGCACACCTATTTATAATACGATTCAATTAGTAACCAATTGTCATTTAAGGTAATAAAAGAAATTATTGTGATTTTTATCATTAATACTTTATTTATTTGTATTTATTTTCCATTGACAAGTAACAGAATTTGACAAATGTCTTTTATATACTTTTCTTTCTCTTTTATTAAATTGAAATTGAAATGGGGTTCCAAAAGTATGATTTATATAATTTCTTCCATCATTGCATCTCTAGAATATTATATAATATTAAGATGAAATTAAGTTAAATTAATACAAATAAGAGAGTATGCGAATTGTACATATAATTTTTATCAAATTTGGATAAGAATATAATAAAAGTGGGCAAAGCATTTACAATGCAAACCACAAGTTTTTTGTTTTTTTTTTAAAAAAAAAACTATAGGAGGATAAGTTGTAAATAAGATTATATCACTTGTAATATACTATTTGCGTAAATATGAAAGATAGCATGAATATATATTGTGACTAATTAAATTTAAATTATACTATTATTTGATTATAAAAATAAATAAATTTTAATTATAAAAATGGTATTATTAATAATATAACATATAATAATTAAGCGAATTTTAAATTTTATAATTATATAAAGTTAATATAAAGATTAAAATTTTATTTTTTTTCTTATCCGTTAGTTCGAGTGATAAAGAATTTGATATCCCTTAAGAAATTTTATCCTTATGAATTAAAAAAAAAAAAAAAGTTGCCGAAAGAACTTATTCTCTACGTTAAGGTTTGGTTTTTAGTTCAAATTTTATGAATAAAGAATTTGATTGTGTTCAACTTCTGATTAATTAAAATTTAAAGTGGCTGCTAAATTTGGAGATCCCGATAAAAAAATCTTTTAAATTTTTATTAAGCAAGAAAAGGAAGCATCAGTTGGAGCAGGTTCCTAACTGGATGGGTAAAAACACGGAGCTCTTTAATGAGGCGGGGATGCAAGCAAAGGTTGTTAGCATTCCTCTAGAATATTATAACTCCGTATATTCGAAATTTAAAAAAAGGTGTCCATATAAATAAGACTTGAGAGCATTGAAACGTCTATAATAGTGGGACCCTCTAATTAATGTGTATTTGACTTGCAGCCAATAATAATATTATTGGTACAACACATTTATTATGTAAATGACTATGGTTGTTACATTTCAGGAAGCATGACTAAATGCACGTTCTAAAACTGGAAAAATGATGGATTGACAAATCTGATTAACAAAGCGTTTGTCCAATTGATTTCAAGTAGCTTTTATTTATTACAAACGGGTGGCAAGGGGGAAATTATGATTAATAACATTAATAATTTTATTCTTGTAATTACCAAGCATTAATAAAATAATTCATAAATATATAAAATATAATTATAATTTTATTTTTAAATAATAATTTGCACATATAATATTATTTTTCAATCATATTATTTAAAAATAAAATTATCTGTACCATACACAGACATTATATATTTCAAAGATGTACTTATAATTTACTTTTTATTTTTAGAAATTGTCTATATAAATAGAAGGATAATATTATGTACCTACATTGTTATTTAAAAATAAAATTATAATTTTATATAATTTAAAATTTATTCTATATAATTTTAACATTGAAATTATTAATGTTATGTATTAGACAATTTTTTGTGTGAACATTTTTTCGGTAAAAGGTTGGGTGGTGGTTGACACCGAACTTTCAAGATTCCTTGCACATTTACAGCAACGTTTATTGATGCTTTCATAGAATAAATGATTTCGTTGACAAAAAATGTAAAATAAATGAGGTAAAAAATGTACCAAATAGATGCCTTCTAAGCTTCAACACAACTATAACCTTGAAATTCTTTTGTCTAGGGGGGGAAAAATGGAAATTGCGTGCCAACTGCCTAGCTAAAAATGTTCATCTACAAGAGAAGTTCATCTATGGAGAAGTTGTAGAGAACGAAGGAGATGTTTAGTTTTATGAAATACTTAGTCTTCCTTTTGTCAACGTAGATGAGCATCTGTCTTCTTATTTCTATACAAATTGATGCTTTCCAATTGCTTAGAGGCATTTTTATTTTTTGATATCGCTGACTAATGCCATCTCATTCCATCAACAATAAGGAAGATGAAGTGAATTTTTCAAAATTGAGGGAAATCATTAGTAATTAGACCTAACTATAAGAGAGGTTAAAGTAATTTGCAGTAAATAGTAGTAATGGTATGCATTTTGACATATTAAGTTAAAGTAATTATTTGTTTTAAATGGATTTTTTATACAACCTCTTATTTCAAAAGACCTTTCATGCTCAAAATTTGAACTTTTATCTATTAATAAATAAAATTCTTCTGCTTGTTAATGAATAAAAGTAGTTTGAGATTAGCATATTTTTCATTAAACTAATACTTTATTTATATTTTCATCCACTCTTAAAACCTATTTATCCTACCATTGTGAGTATTTATCTTCACAACTAAGGCCATTCTCAAATTTTTATATGCATAAATTTAATGAATTAATCATTTTTATTATTATAAAAATTATTTATACTATTATTGATTTGCGTGTTGTCATATTAAAAAGGACAAATACATTTTACCTATTTATAATATGATTCAATTAGTAACCTATTATCATTTAAGGTAATAAAAGAAATTATTTCTGATTTATATCATTAATACTTTATCCATTTATATTTATTTTCTACCGACAAGTAACAAAATTTGCAATGCCTTTTATGTACTTTTCTTTCCCTTTTATTAAATTAAAATTGAGATGGGGCTCCAAAAATGTTATTTATATCATTTTTTCTTCCATGCTTCTCTAATCTCAAACACAAGCATCATAATCTCATAAACATAAATTAAGAATGACGGATGAATTTAAAAGTAAATTATGATGAAATTAAGTCAAATTAATATAAATAAGAGAGTATGTGAATTGTACATAACAATTTTTATCAAATTTGGATAAGAATATAATAAATGTGGGCAAAGTATTTACAATGCAAACCACAATTTTTTTTTAAACTACAGGAGGATAAGTTGCAAGTAAGATTATATTACAAGTAATATACTATTCGTATAGGTATGAAAAATAGCATGAATATGTATTGTGACTAATTAAATTTAAATTATACTGTTATTTGATTATAAAAATAAATAAATTTTAATTATAAAAATGGTATTATTAATAATATAATATATATTAATTATTTTTTTAAAATTTATAATTATGTAAAGTTAATATTAAGGGTAAACTTTTAATTTTTTCCCTTATCTAATAATCATTGATTTGAGTGATAAAGAATTTAATATTCATAAATAATTCTAACCCTGTGAATTAAAGAAAATAATTGCCGACAGAACTTATTCTCTACATTAATGTTTGGTTTCGAGTCCAAAATTTATAAATAAAGAACTTGATTGTGTTTAACTTCAGATTAATTGCAATTTAAAGTGGCTGCTAAATTTCGGAGATCCATATAAAAAAAACTTTTAAATTTTTATTAAGTAAGAAAAGGCCGCATCAGTTGGAGCAGGTCCCTAACTGGATGCCAAAAAACACGGAGCTCTTTAGTGAGGCGAAGATGCAAGCAATGGTGGTTAGCATTTGAAAAAAAAAAAAAAGTATCAATATAAATGAGAGTTAAGAGGATTTGAAATGTCTATAATAGTGGGACCCTCTAGTTAATATGTATTTCAATTACAACCACTAATAATAATATTGGTACAACACATTTATTATGTAAATGATTATTGTTGTACATTCCTAACGTTTGATTCGTAAAATTTTATATTTTTAGAGAAGTATATATTTTTTGAAATGTGATCCTTAAAAATTTAATTAACGAGAATAAAGTATTTTTATATTGATTTATTATAATTTTTTTAAAAAAATATTTTATCAAATTTTTAAATATGCTATATTACTATATTTGGTTCATATTTGATTAATATTTGATATTTTTTAAAATCTTAAAATTGTTTCAAAAATATTCTTATTAATTTTTTATTATAAAATATAATATTGTAAATTATATTTCTATTTAAAACTACAAAAATAATAAATTTTTAACACCTAATAAATTAAATTTTAATATTTAATATCTAAAAATTTATTAATATATATAAATATTTTACACTTTATTATATTTTAATATTTAATGTGTTATATTTTTATATGTCATACTTTATTATATTTTAATATTTTATACTTTATTATTATAATTATTAGTATTATTATTAGATCAATTTTTAAAATGAAGTGATTAAGTTATTATCAAAATATTAAATATACTTGATATTTTTCTTTTTATAAAATTATAAATTTTCATAATTAAATTATTTTTACAATTATATTTCATACTGATATTAAATTTTATATTATAATTTCTTTTTTAATATAAAAATATTATTATTTTTATATTTTTATATATAAATATGCTTTTTTTAAAAGAAACTCCAAGCCTTTTGTATCATTTTTAATGAAAAAAATTTATATGTATACATAATTATATTAAAAAATCTTTTAAATATTAGCAACAATGATAAAAAAAATTTAGCTAAAAATTAATATTATTGTATTTCTTAATAATAAAAAATATTTTAAAAATAAAATGATAATTATTTCTTAGTTTAAAATAAATTTTATTTGATAAAGTGAAAAATAAAAAAAATAATTAAATATGATAATAATTTTATCTTTTTATTTTAATATTAACATTCTCATTCTATTAGAATCTAAAATTTTCACCTCCTTCTATAAGAATATTTTGGAAGAAAATTAAGTTAAAAATATTTTTAAAAATGTGACATTCCTAGATATTCTTTTTTTTAAATCTTAAACCAAACATTGAAATGTAATATTCTCCTGAAATATTCTCAAAAATATTAAAAATATTTCGCAAATCAAACACTACCTCAAAAAGCATGATTCAATGCACTTATTATAATTGAAAAAATGATGGATTAACAAAGCATTTGTCCAATTGATTTCAAATAGCTTTTATTTACTACAAAACGGTGGCAAGGGGGATATTATGATTAAAAAAATTAATAATTTTATTCTTGTAATTACCAAGCATTAATAAAATATTTCATAAATATATAAAATTATAATTATAATTTTATTTTTAAATAATAATTTGTACATATAATATTATTTTTCAATCATATTGTTTGAAAATAAAATTATTTGTAACATTATATATTTAAAAATTTTACTTATAATTTTACTTTTTATTTGTCAAAATTGTCTATATAAATAGAAGGATAATATTATGTATCTGAATTGTTATTTAAAAATAAAATTATAATTTCTATAATTTAAAATTTATTCTATATAATTTTAACATTAAAATTATTAATATTACGTGTTATATAATTTTTTGTGTGAACATTTTTTTAATAAATGGTTAGGTGGTGGGTGACATTAGGTAGATTGGATTCCTCTAAAGCATAAAATATATTTTAGGGGGTAAAGTATCTAATTCAACTATTGATTTTTTTATTTATTATTATTTATAAAATTATAAAATAAAATTAATAGTAAAATTAAATATTTTACCTTTTAAAATGCATTTTATATTTTAAAGGGTCTAATACACACTAGACTTCCAAGGGCCCTTGCACATTTGTGGCAACGTGAATTGATTTTTTTTTCTTTTTTTTTTTTTTAAGCGGGTGTGTGGAAACTTCACATAGGATGCCTGCAAGCGGTATCAATTCAGCCTTTTGTGCCCGTAGGAGGACAGCGAATGGTCCCCTGCACGGACACTGCCCATAAAGGGAAAGCGGCCCGCGCGACGTGAAGCACTGTTGGGAAATGTACGTAAAAATAAATTTTTACTTTTTCGAGAGACTTATTGATGTATCATTTAATGGCAAATTTTATGATGTTTCTATGCGATTGGAACTCGTAGGATGTAATAAAATTCAATATATTGAATGAAATTATTTATAAATGACTGAGATTATTAGTATATATAAAAAATAATAATTTTTAAAGTACATATATTAATATATTAAAAATTAAATTTGTTAAGCCTACTGTAAATTTTTTCATACATGATGTCGTGTTGCCGAAGTTGAAGACAAGTTTGCGCATATCCACCGTACGCAGTTGGCATCACGTTTTGTGGTTCCACGCGGGGCTAGCTGGCTACGATGAAGACAGTTATCTACCATGTCAGTTTGGGTCTGATGTGCTTTACTAGCGCGAGTGGAGAATTCGTACATACATTTTTTAGAAAATAAAAAATATTCTTGGGCACTCGAAATTAATATATTAAATTATTAAAATTATTTTTAAAAAATTATTAAATTCGATCCTTAAATATCTTATTATTAATAGGAGTTTATTAAACTATTCTTGTTCCGAACATGTTTCATATCAAAAAAAAAAAATGAGAATCTCTAGGGCGGCTGAGTGTTTAAAAAAATTAATTTTTAAACTATGAAATCGTTTATGAATTTAAATTTAACACAATAATTGCATTGCAATCATAGTTCTTATATTTGATTATTCAAATGAATGAACTATCTTTTTTGTTTTTTTTTAATTCCTTATTAGAAAATCTTTCTCTGATTTTTTATTAGCATGAAATTTATAAAGATGCAAAGATCCATTTGTACAACTGCATGTAATTACTATAAATGCAATTGCTGCACTAAATCTAAATTTATATATAATTTAATATTTTAAAATTTTTTTTTTGATGACTTAATATAGTACATTGGAATTTTCTCCTTTAATGAGGGTAAATTACACTTTTTAAGAATTTTATCTAATTATATCCGTAGCCATTTATTTTTGAAAATATATCCCACTTTCATATTGCTTTTGTGATGCAGAAAATAAGAAAACACATAATTTTAAAAATAAAAAAGTAAATCTAATTAAATTAAATTTTAAAGAAGGAGAAATGTAATTTCCTCCTTTTTAGTAAGAAGAAATTTTTGATCGTAGGTGGAAATAAAAATCCTGGGAGAGAAATATAATAGATGTCATTGGTAGGTTGCAAATGATAATTTGTATTAGTTAAAAACACTAATCCAAATTTTGAATCATCAGATGATTTTCTTCCAAAAAAATAATTTTAAAATTTTAAAAGCTTCCAATATTTTAAAATAAGAAAAAATGATATTCATTCATTTCAAAATTTAATTTAATTATATTTATTTTTTTAATTTTCAAATATATACACTCACTTCTTCTTTTTATGATTAAAAAAATGAGTGCATATAAATGTATATAAAAAAGATTAATATTGATTTTTGCAAATAAAAGAGTCATTGGCCTTATTTGATAATTAGTTAATTTAATTAATTATTAATTAATAACTGATTGTATTAATTGATATAACCAGTTGATAACATTAGTTATTTAAATGAAGATGTTTGTAAAATCAATTATTTTTTATTAGCTTTTTATATGTAAAATAATATATACGGACGTGTGTATATTTTATGATTTACTTAAGTATTTTTTACTTTAATAATATTTTAGATTTATCATAAGATTTATCAAATTAAATTTCCTTGTAAAAAATGTATTATTGTAATTTGTTATTTATTATATTTCTTAAAAAATAAATTATTATATTTCATAAATATTTTATAGAAATTAATTATTATTACTTAGTAAACTTATTTGATTTTTTTAGTAAGAATATAAATGAAAATAGATATATTATTTAAGAATAATTTTATATTTTTATAAATCTATTATTTATAAGTTAATTGAAAATGCTGGATTCATTAATTTTTTCAAATTAGTTGATTGAGAATCAATTAGGTAATCCAATAAACTGTTTATCAAATAGTTAAATTAATTAGTTGACTTAATTAAACAATTAAATACTATCAAATCAGTTAAAAGTTAATTAAATTTCTTTACCAAACATCCTTGTAAAATAATTGGAATCTGAAGGGATTAATGTTTTACATCCTTTGGAATATGAGAAGTTTTGAAATTAATTACCTTCTTCGTTTAAGAGAATTTTGTTAGACAATAGATTCAACACCACGATGGCGTTCACTACGTAGATTACTTTGAATGTTTCTTAGATTTTTAGGCTAAGAAATTTCTCACTGTTTTCGCATTAGGAAAAATACAATCCAACCTTAAATTGAAAGTCGAGAAATTTTCTTCAAATTTTGATACTCAATTCTTACTATATATTTCAGGAACTGAAATTTTTTTTATAATAACTAATAAAGTCATCAAATCACTGTATATATATATATTTGCAAAAAGCAGAGATTAAATCCTTAATGTAATTAAGGATATAAAACTTTCAAAAAAATTAAAAAAGGATTGATGTAGGCAACTAAGAAAAATTCTAATTCTTAGAAAATATAGTTAATTTAAAATTTCAAAATTTGAAACTCAATCGTTAAACAGGACACTGCATTCATTTGACTGTGTATTGTAGAATAAGTAAAAAATTTTCGAAAAAAAAAATGTAGATGTTATGGGACATATATTATAAACAAAACTGGGCTTTACTGATTTTGCCTAGCCCTATTTGTAAAAGTGGATTGAGTTAATTTTTTATAAGCCCAGCTTTTGAAAAAAAAATATGATTTTCTAAAGATGGGTCTGGGATCAAAATTGGGTTCAAGCCCAAATAATCAGTCAAGCCTCAACTCAAGCATTTTCAAGAGCTGCCACCAGAGGGAAATCAATTACTTCGTTATAAAAAGATTTAAATATATTTTTAATCCTTCAAAAATATAAATTATACAATTTTAATTCTCTTATTTTAAAATAATCTATTTTAATTTCATATATATTTATCTATAACAAATTGGTCCGAAATGTTTACACTCTGTTAGAAACTACTGAGTTGGACTTTTCTTCTTTCTTCTTTTCCTTTTCGCTTTATTTTTTTTTTCTTTTTCTGGCCATTTTCAAAACTTTTGCCTCTGACCTCCTTCATTGCCCTTTGTCTTTGCTTTCTCTTTCGTCAGGCTTTCTGGCCTCCGTCCGTTTGTGCCATTCACCTTTTGATTTTCTATGGTTATAGCAACCAGCTGTTGTTGCTTTTCACCAAGGTGTCGTGATAGGCACACACCGCAGTTGCTTAACGAGCTTTACAGATAATTGGTAAGTACGAGGTGCCTAGTCTCACTCCACTCTTTCTTGGTATTCACAATATCAAATGGGCAAATTGATCCTGCATTATCAATAATCAGTTATAATCTGAAAAATTTTGGAATAAAAAAGAATTTGTTTAAAAACCTTAAAAAAAATTCGCACTTGAGTTTATCATCATTTTCTCTTTGGTTAGATAGCATTTCTTTCCTTTTGGATTACAGCGAAATTCCATTTTTTTTCGTAAGTATATGTATCCGACTTAAAAAAGCAAAACAAATTATGACCGTTTGAAACTATTAAATGGAGTAATTTCTCGAAATTTTGATGAACACAGAGACAAAGAAAAATTATGGCATATTAAAGTTGCAAACTTTTACCACTTTCAAACAATGAATCAGTTCATGCATAGGTTTGAAAAAAAAAATCTGAATAAAGATCACAGGAAAATAAGAATGACAGATATTTAAGTAAAAAAAATAGAATATCAAAGTATCAAGGGAAATGAAAATATACAGGTTGGATCCAGCAAGAGACACCAGCAGATCGTTCATATGCATCAAGTTTGGTTTACTACGATCCAACACAGAAATTCAATATAGAGAACTCTAGCCATGGCTTTTTTGACTTTGGCGATGGCATCCTAGAGGAAGGTTGAAGATATTTTGCTACTGCCATTTTTTAAGAAGGATGAAGATATTTGATACAAATTTTTAGATTTTTTTTATTTTTAAAAATTGCCACTTTGGGAATAAACAATTAATATTTTAGGGTAAAAGTGGAAGTAATGTGCGTGATGTAGTGTGTAATAAAAAGGAAATAAGTGAGTTGAGAACTTTAATAATTATATATAATAATTCACTAATACAAATCACTCAATATTGCATTCTATTTTTTCTCACTCACTTAAATAATCCCACTTATTTTTATTCTTCCAAAGGCTTTTTCTCTCTTCACTCTATCTTATGTATATGATATTATTTTGTTCTCTAAGCTTCTCTTGTTCATGTTAAAAATTTATACTATTCTATTTCCTTCTTGAGTGATATTCTTCCATGATTTATTTCTCTAAAACTTACTTTGATTCTTTTTTAGATTACATTTATACATGCATACACAAAAATGATAAAGACATTCTTTCTTTATTTAAATTAGAGTCATATAGCCAACCTTGAATTTTTATCTTTATTAAGATCTCTTGAGTTTTAATTGCTATTTTCTTTGTTGATTAGCCCATGAATATATTTTTCAATGCAAAACAAGTATCTTTATCTAACCTTAGAGATTAGTAAAGTATTTGAATTTTTTTGAGATAGGTCTTTAATTAAGTGTGGGGGTAGGGGTGTGTGTATGTGGATGCTTTGAAATTTTATCAACTTTAAGTTCAAAAGTTGGTTAAAAAAATAAAAAATAAACAAGAAAGAAACAAAAATAAAAAAATTAAAAATTAAAAAAAAAGAAAAAGAATAAGGAAAAATGAAACTAAAAAAAGAAAGAAAATTAGGAAAGCAAGGAAAAAAAAGAAGTTGATGAACATTTGAATTTAAATTTAAGTTGCTATGTTAAATTATAATTGTTCTTGATTGATCCATAAGTTTTTAGTTCAAGTGCTTTGTTGATTTCATTGGTTTCTATCCTTTTATATTTTCATTTTTTCTTAGCTATATTATAACCTTGAATAAAATCTTTTTAATTACTATTGTGCATGTGATTTGAATAGTGAAAATTAGATAATTAGTAAGCTTATGGTAAAATAATTTTGTGAAATGAACTTGAGCGAAATACTTTTCCCAAGCACTTGAGAGTAAGAGAATAAATTTTATAAGAATCTACCATATTGATTTATTCTTTTTGAATAAAGTTGTTATGTTAGTTTGTTTCAAGTTTGTCAAGACTTTTCTTTATAATTTACTATATTTCTTATTAGCTTTATTTTATTCTTACTTATAGATTTATGATTTTGAAATTTTTGGAAAGGAAGTCTTTTGTTTCTCAATCTTAAATAAAGTTATGTCTTGGCTGAGGTTGTGTAAGGGCTAAATGTAAGGGAATTTGATATGCAAAATTTTATTTATATTATTTTCTCCTATTTCATACCTCTTAATATGTTACACATACTTAATTTTATAAAATTGGTCTTATTTTATAATTTGGGTTTGTTTTTGCAGTCATTTGAAATTATTTGATTAATATTAAATTTTTATATTATTTTAAGTTTTTGGCTATATTTTGAGTTCTGAACATCAAATTAGAGTGATCTTATATCCTTCGAAAGCTTGAAGAAAGTTCTACAATTTTTATAGTTTAGTCAAAGTCCAATTCAAACTTCTAAAAGATTTTATTTGGCCAAGAATTTGAGGTTCTACTTCTATTCTAGCTAAGCAAGCTTTGACTTTTGAGTCATATTTACAATTTCATAGATCCAATCAATGTGAAACTAAAGCCAAAGCTTTCTAAGATCTGACCTTACAACTTTTATATTCATGGTTCACCAAAACTATGTAGTTTTTGTAGCCTTACATTCAATGGAAGTCAAATCTATGAAATTTTATTATTATAACTCTTAGAATTCATTATTTTGTAAAATAGGTTTTAAGCTTCTAAAAATTATCAAGGCCTTATTTTTGTAACCCTAAGAGGTATATAATTCAGGTCCAATAGGAATTTAACGATTAGCAAGTCAAATTCAAAGTTTTGTGCCTCTAAAGGTAAGGAGATTCCAAACATTACACAATTTAACAAGACAATATTTCTCTTTTTGTAGTTTCTTGTTCTTCAGCCATGAAAGGCTAAACTTCTAGTTGATTCAATGATTAAGGTTTATTTTAATTAGATTATGAGATCCTAATTTATGATATTGACTTTTTCAAATTAATTTTTCTCTTTTCCTAACTCTTTATATTGATTGCTTTGAAATTGCATGAGTTAAATGCTTTTTTGGTATAATTTGTATTCAATCTTGTGACTTCCAATCTTTTGCTACTTTTATGTTGAATTATGATTGGTTAATCATGATTTTACATATAAGGATAAAGGGTTGAGAGATTAAATTAAAGGTTTTTGATTTAATCCCTAAATTTATCTAAATTCTATTTTCAAATCAATTTTAATCTAGTTTTTTTATGAATTAAAATGATTGCTTAGTTCTGCTAATCTTAATTGATTAAATTCTAGATGGCTATCTAGTGTAGGATTTATGAATTATTATAGGGGTTCAAATAATTTAAGATTGAAAAATTAATTAGAATGATCAAATATTTTGTGATCTATGATTAATCCATACTAAAAACTCTTAAATCCTTGGATTGACTACTTTACTTTAATATTTTTTTTCTATTTTACTTCTGTGTTTTGTTTTATTTTGTTTAGTAAATTTATTCTAATTTCGTATCAAATGCTTCCAAAATTGGTTCTATCTTCTATTCTGCTTTCTACATACTATCTAAATCTGTCTGCATTTTCTACTTTACTTCTATTTGCATTCATTCATTCTTTTTTTAGTGTATAAAGAGTTTAAATAATTATATAATCATTGTTAATAAATCATTTAAAAAGAATATTTCAAGAGATTATTAGAGTACGACTTGGTTTGTTGTTACCCTATATTGCATTATTTTTAACAAATAGTAATAATTAATTTTGTGGTGTTGCAATGCACACATCAAATATCATCTTTCATATAAATATGATTTCAATTTTATGCTTTTTTAATTTTAAGGGTGTTATTATCCTTGATTTATTTCTTTCCATTTCATTTTTATAATATTTATTGTATTAAAATATAGTATTGAAATGGAATGCCTATTCTATCTCTAATAATACTAAACATTATTGTCCAACGGTTACTAAATTATCCAGTTCAGAGAAACAAAATCTAAAATTTAAAAATGTTGCAACCACTCGAAGTTGAGAATTAGGGCATATACAACACTTCTAGTGAAGTGTTACACAAATTAACTTCTACTAACTCCTTTAGAGTTTTTGTTGAAATACTTAATTAGCTGTTCTTTAAAAAACAAAAGGGAAAGTAATTAGATTAATTTTGTTTTACATGTCACTTTGTATACTAATGTATAATGCCTTACTCAAGCAAAGATTTATCCATAATTTCCAATATTGCTTTTTTTTTTTTTTAATTTCAAAAGTCCTAAAGAATCCCTCTCTGGAGTTAATCCAATTTGGTCTCCATTATGTTGCAGTCCAGCTACTTAAACTACCACGATGAAGCGCTCATAAGTTGTAAGAGTATAGGCCATATGTTGGAATGCCCGACGCATGCATTTGGAAAGTCCAAATGGTCAAAAGGAAAAACAAGAAAAAAAGGTCAAAAGTCAAATAACTGAAGAATCAAGCAAATGACGTGCCAGGTGGGTAAACTTGCCTTGCAAGTCATTCGCAAGAAGAAATGATTATTTTAATCATAAGACTTGCCAAGCAAGTCGAAAATGCTTCATATATAGAGTTTCAGTTCATCGACATAATCAACACAACCACACAACAGAAAAATAGTAAGCAAGTATTTATATTTTGCGAGGAAAAGAAATAGTTACTGTAATTTCTCTAATAATAAATTGTGGATATCACGTTAAATAGAGTGTGAGTAAGATATAGTGCTCTAAATTAAGAGTGTTAGAGCGCTAGGTATAATTTCTTTTGATTTAAATAATATTTGATTTTTTTTATTTATAGAATTTGATTCTTAATTCTTATATATATACGTTGAGTAGCCATTAAACTTAAATTGCTCTATCATTTGAATCAGTGACATGTTTATTTTTTAAAACAATATAGTACTAATTAATTTCACAGTAAGAAACTAAAAAACAAAAGAAACGCATTATTACACTATTATTGGAATGGATGTGAATAGATGCGTAATCAATTTATTTTATGAGCCATTTGGTTTGCCTGATATTTTTTACTTCACTAAAACAGCTTTAAAGAATTCGCTATTATCATCTTAAATTTGACTTTACAATTAAAAGAATTTATCAAAAATGTTGAGAATGTATTTAATTAGATCAACTCTCTTCCAAAATCTTCTCTCGGTAGAGTGGGCTGATTGAATAGATGTTTTATATTTTCATAGTATATGAATCATTTAATTATATAAAAGAATTATTTTATCAACCATTTTACTGATACTTTACCATCACTTTCATCTTAGATTACCCTCACATGCTATCATTGATTATCATTTACAATTATTTACTAGACAATTTTCTAAAGTTGGCAATTAATTTTTTTTTACACTAAACATGATTGGAAAATAATTTTTAATGACCAGTCATTTCTTCGATGAGGATATTTTTAAAAATTTAATAAGTTTTTAAAATTATAAGAATTAATTAAAAAGCATAATATTTTACAATTTTTAGATTTTTTTCACTTAATCAAACATATTAACATAATATTTCTACAAATCAATTTTTCAAAATTTTAAATTTATTGAAAATTTATGATTCGAAGAATCTAATTCCCCTTGTTACTGTTCTAAACATTACCTAACACCGATCTTTGAGACAAATTTTTAGTTAATCATGGTCTCATGGATATACAAATTATGTACCTACGGGTTAATTAATTAAGAATCTCTTTATCTTTAGTGCCTGTTTCTAAAGCAACCAATCATTTATAGTTTTTTTCTCTAACTAATGGAAAAGAAAGAGCATGTGCAACCAGTATTAATTACCTTTTTTTGAGCATTACCAAAAATACTGCTTAAAAGACAAGCTTGATATCACAGCATTATCATAACGTCAGCAATTTTAATTTTTTTTTACTATTTTATTAATTATAAATTGGCATTATTTCATGTCAAATTCATGATTTCTAGCATAAAATAATAATCGGTGTGACTGGAACAACTACCTAAATAGTAACCAGTCATTTATATTACTCGAGAATTATTTGATTGAAACAGAATAAAGGAAAAGGGTGTCCTTTTCCTCGTTCTTCTGATATGCGTCAAAGAATGACAGCTAATTCCTTCACTTAAATCTTCTTTTCGGTGATTATGGGATCCGATGCGGACAGAAAAATTATAGAAGATTGGTTTTGAAATAAGAGGGTGGCATATAGTATCTCAATATGAAAAATATTAGCTAGTTCAATTAGAAATGTATCGTATGGTTATAATGTTAGGGTTGCTATATTTTTAGGAAAAAAAAATGGAGGGTAACTTTAAAACCATTTATGATTAATTTCAACGATACTTCCACATGGTATAATTTTTTGAATGACTTCACAAACTAACTCAAATTTTCTTGGGGCAAAAATGTAAATTTAATTTTCTGATTTTCACTCCTTGTTGTCTAAGAAATTTTTCAACAAATTTATCATTTAATCCCTGAAAGCACACGCATTTTCACTGAGAATTCCCTTATTGACAAACCAGTATTAATTGGCACCTATATAGCATGAAATAAATTGGTAGCATCCATATGTTGAAAAAAAAAAAAAACCCCATTATTCTCAATTTTTGTCATCATTATGGAATTTGGCCCTTGAACAAAAAGATGATATTATCTCAAGTATTCTTAGCCGACTCTCGAAATAAGATGTACCGCTATCGTGGCAAGAGGACTCAAATTCTCATGCATGTGTTAAACTCAAGCCAACCAAGGTATGGCTTAGAGTTGTAGGAACTCGATAGGGGAAAACATTTATAACTTCTGGTGTAATGGATTTTGTTTCTGGATTGCAATTCGGTTGTTTTATGGTAGAAAGAAATTGACTATGAAACTAAACCAGCAACATGTGTCTTCGATTAATAAAAAGTGAAGCATGAAACAACACAAATTATTTAATTCAAAATTAACAGTGAAGAAATTGAAGAAAAAACTTTCAATAATCTTTCAAAATTATTTTTTAAAAGAAATACTGCTTAGAATCTCCTCCTTTATTACTTTCCTTTCCAGCTAGTAAAAATTGGATGATGTAGCCCTTTTTTCTTTTTATTTACAAATCAAGAAAGCCTTCTTTTCTTAATATGAGAATTGAGAGAGAGTATGTAAGAGTGCAACTAGTATTATTATTATTATTATTTTCATTTATAGTTTTGGTCCTTTGTTAAGCAACCAACTTTTTTCATGCCACATAGGATGCTGTCGGTTAGTAAGGATTTTCTAAAAAGGAAACGAACGGAGTTAATATTATGGGTAAAAGTACGTGCTTTCATAAAGTTAGAAGTAATTAAATTTGTGTAAAATATTTTCTGAAGAACAAGATTAAAATTTGTGCATAAGTTTGGAAATCGGATTTTCATTTTGACCTTTTCTTGGTTAAAGAATAAGTTATTACTAGTATGATCACAAATTTTTTTAGCAATATATCCTCGCCCTCAAAATCTCACCTTAAATAGTTGAAATTAAATGCCAACATACTCTATCCACAATATTTAAAAAATGTAATTGGACAACTTTGGTTAACTGATATAATCATAACTCAATTATAATTTTGATTCAATTAAACTACAGTCTAATCATCCAATTGAATAATTATGTTAACTTATTAAACTAACTGAATGATGTTTTTTTTTTATCATTCAATTTGATCTTTAAAATGTTAATTGATGGTGTATGTGCCGATAATTTTTTTCTGTAAGGATAAAAATAATAATTTACGTAATACATAAATGTATAATCTTGAATTTAAATCCCATATATCAAGAAGTAAATTTTTTAAATAATATTATATATTATTACATCACTAAAATATCGCATGAATTAATAAATTGTACCAAAACTATTAACATACTTTCAAAAGCAAATGACAAATTATAGAGTTAGCAGCATAATAATTGGATAAAATAATCTACAAACATCAAACATCACGAGGGTGTCAAAGAATGGTGCATAGAACACATGGTAAAATCAAAGGCCAAGTTTATTATGTCCCGATAAAAGTGGGAGCAAATCTGTTATGATTGTGAAATTTATGAATAAAATTATAATATTTTATAAAAAATTATCAATTTTATATGAATAATTACATATAATTTTTTTCATATGACATAAAATTATTCACATAAAAATCACAACCTTTTTATAAAATCTTATAATTTTTTCATAAAATCTTATAACTTTATTTATATATTCTGCCACTCAAAATAGATTTACCCCACTTTCCACTCGAGCACAATAGTCTTGCCCAAAATCAAATAGCCATTGGCATTAATGATTGGCAAAACTAATGTGCCATGGTGGAAACCAAGGTACATCTATCCTAAATAGTAAAAATTTATGAATAAAATTATAAAATTTAATAAAATTTAATAAAATTTTATGAAAAATTATAAATTTTATGTGAATAATATAAATTTATATAACTCATAATTCGTTTTTATAAAAATTTGTAATTTTATTAACAAAACTTACAATCAATATAAAATTAGGATCAAACTTTGGTGCATCATTTTTATGGTACACTACTTGATTTAGTAGTTCAGAACTATTAATCCACGTAATATTAAATAATTTGAATAAAATTTAATAATTTTTAAATAGTAATGTATTATAATGTAGTCTATTATAGCCTATACCATAAAATTATCCTAATTTCCATCGTAGCACAGCAGACTTGGCCTTAATAACTTCGATGCTTGTACATAGCTAACGTCAGCACTTTTTCACGTTTTCAGCAACAGACTAAATATAAAATTTTGAAACTCAAATGGCACAAAAAATTTAAGAGACCGAGGTTATGTTTGTTTAAGAGGAAAATAGTATTTTGAAAATTGTTTTCTAATACTTCAATGTTTAGAAGCAATGGGAAAGTTGGAAAAAGAAAAGTAAATTCTGGATAATAAAAAATTGAGGTTTATTAAAAAAAGTGATTTTTTTATTAATTTTAATTTTTTTTAAAATTACCTTATATTGTATAACAGTACTCTCTAAACATATCAAATGAATTAAAATTTATAGACCAAATCAATCTAATTTATTAATTTTAACGAATTGAATTATTGAAAATTTAATTTATCTTTTTATAATTTTATATAGATCAATTAATATATTTAAAAACAAAGTTTATGAACTCGCGAACATAAATATAGAACAAATTGGATAAACTCAAAATTTAATCTATTTTTTTATAAATTTAAATGGATCAACCAACATGGACTGACTGAATCCCCCATTTTACAATCCGAACACTCTCTTTCTTCACTTTCTCCTTCTTTTTTTTTCTCCCTCCCCTCTCGATCTCATTTTGTTCCTTCTCCACGTCTCTATCTCTTTTCCCACTCTTTATTTTTCTTTCTTTTTATTTTCCCTCTTTCTCTTTCATTTTTCCTGTCATTCCCTCATACTATTTTATTTTTCTCCTTCCACTCCTAAAAATAAAAGTGATATTGGAAAAATATTTGGACAATTATGTGAGTTGAAGAGTATGGTTAATAAATTTTGGATGAAATCAAATTAATTTGAATTAATCTTATGAAGAAATGTTGAAAATGAAAATAAATATTTAAATGTTTTTATTTAATTATTATTTTTAATATAAAAAATATTTAATTTTTAATTTTTAATATTAAAGATTTTTTATTCCTATTTTCATAACATTTTAATAATAAAATGATAGCTATAGAATTTAATTTTAAAGATAAAATTTGTATATGGATAAGGTTATTAATTTTTAAATAAAAAATAGTTTCCTTTTGTGTACAAATGACAGGAAGTATTTTTCGTAATCTTGCCAAACAATTAAAAAATTAATTCATTTTTTAAAGTAAAACTGAGGTGTGTGTGTGTCTATATATATAAATTAAAAAATAGGGACGACAGAATGTGTGTGTGTGTGTCTATATATATATTGACACACACATTTGGACGCAGTAAAACTGAGGTCACTAGGGACGACAGAATTAAAGTAAGTAGTAGTTGATTGATTTAACATTGTACGTTGTTTCAATTCCAGAGTACGTGTTAGGCATTCTAAATCATAATAAAACACGGGTGAATTTAGCGGTCATTGGGGCCATAATTAATCAGTACTGAGGAAAACCACCTTAACCAAAAACCCTAGCCCTATGCTTAGATGGCTAAAAAATGAAGGAGAGAAAAGCAAAATTAAAATTTAAGAAAGAATATGGATAAAAGAAAATATTTTAAGAACTTTACATTGGAATGTAATATTAATCATAAATTTTATCTCTTCATTTTTTTGCTTTTATTCTTCTTCTTTTAATTCAAATAATGAAAATCGTTAAATTTCAAAATGTTCTATTATCTTTTCTTTCTTTCCTCCCGAGCATGGGTAGGTACTGATTCGTTCTTGTGGAAGCAATGTTCCAAAGCCAAAAGGCCAGGCCACTACTAATCTAAATTCCACCATCATAAAACATGGTGAAAGTAAAAAAGAAACTTCACATGCCAATTTGTTATCTAGTGCTACAAAAACCCTATCTCTCGTTGTGATTTTTTTTAAAAAGGGAATTTTAATCAATTTATATGTAAAATAATTTATAAATTTTCTTTCAAATAAATTAAATATAATTTTTTTATAATTTCAAACAAGAAGTTAATTGTTTCTTTTATAATTTTAAATGATGTTTTTTTTATAATTTAAATTTAATTCATTATTAATATAATATTTTTATATTATTAGTAATAAAAATATATCACCTTATCAAAAATTTAATATTAATTAAGAAATTTTATTAACAATAAAAATTTTAACAATTTTAATGGCATGATAACATATGAAGAAATAACAGTGCAAAATTAATTTTTAAATTAAATTTAAATCTTTTTTTGTATCTAACAACCTTTAATTTATATGAACAGCAGAACATGAGCTAGGTGGGAAGTCATGATCATAGGGCTGGAGTATATCACGCATGTAGGACAATGATAACATTAACTGGGACCATATTGGGTTTAATTTATGCTTACAATTCAAAAGTCAAGTAGATAATTAATCTAAAGTCGCCACAACAAGATACACAAATAAAAAGAAAAAAAAATGGAAAGAAAAATCCCGTAGGTTGCAAGCAAAGTGAAAGAAGGCTAAATTGTGTTAGACTTCTGCTCAAAAAGATTAGATTAGTATAAAAAAGTTGGCTTGATTTGATATATAAGCTTGTCGTAAGTTTAAAATTTGGCCTAAACTGATTCACATATAATTTTTTTAAGGCCTGACATGCCTTATTAGCGTAAATAAACTTATTAGTAATTAATAAACATTTTTTTATAAATATTATTAAGAGTATAATTCAGTTGAATTAAATCAAAATTTGATATTATCAAGCATAATCCAATTAACATAAAAATTGCTTTGACTAATTAAAAAATGTTAAGTTCAAATTTTGCTTTAATTCAAATTCAATTCAATATTAAAATAAGTATAAATATTACAATAATAATTTAGAACAATATTTTAAATAATTATAATATAAGTTAAAATAAAGAGAATAAGTATATGTTATAAAATACTTTTTTAAATATTATATATATTTTATATAATTTAATATATAAAAATATAGAATGGCCTAATAAGCTAATATATTACACTTTAAATAATATGGTCTAACCTATTTTGTAAAACAAATCTAATTTATTTTATAAATAATCTAAGTTAGGTTATGCCAAAAGTAAGCCTCCAAGAGCTTGTAGGTCGGGTGGCTTGCTTCCATCCTCAGGTGAAAGTATTCTTCATCAACTAGTAAATCTAATTGTACATTTTAAGTCTATGCCTTAGTTCTTAATGTTAAAATTAAATTTTATAATGATAATTCTAATTGAATTATATGAAAAGATAATATTAAAATATAGATGAATAAAAATAATAATTACCTGGCGAATCCATTTATGATGTATGATAAATATGAATCTCCTAATGTATCACAATATGCTCATCATTAAACCTAATTATGAACTTTAATGAGAATTAATATTTCTATCAACCCTAGTTATATATTTCGATCTAAGGAGAATTCCATCACTAATGAGAAGTGATCACAACTAAACGTAGAGTTAAGGAATAGTAATGTTTATTCATATTATAATAGTTAGTGAGTCAATTCATTGCCGAGAACTATTTGTTACCATATTAATGAGTTAGATTATCATTAAGCCTAAACTTAAATAGTCACTTTAATATTAGGTCAAGCTTTTTACATTTTATTTTATTATTAAATTAATAAGTTCAAAATAAAAAATCTAATAATCTCCTACTTGGATCATATAATTCAATAATAGTGGATAATTGAATAAAATATAAAAGTAAATTATGATATCTTTATACCCATTGGTCTAAAAAGAGATTGTAAGTGTCCAATAACATAAAATATAATATTCGATAATACTATAATCTTAATCTTTTCCGATCATATACAATATCTAATGAGGATATACATAATAAAGTTATGTTTAATAAGATTTATATAACAAATTATAACAATATATGTAAATTTTATATACTGAGTTGAAGCATCCACCCAAGATGTTAAATAAGAATCGTAGTTCTTAATATAGTATTGAGACATGGTTTAAATGTCTCTATAAATATGTCATATAAAAAATGTGCATAATATATAGCAAAATATGGATATTTCATTTATCTATATCTTGAGAAAAAATAATTGACATCATAGTACTCTTACTAACCTAAAATATCAAAAGACTTAACTAATTCTATACTAATTTCATGATCATAATATATTTCTAATACTAAGTCTTTGGATAGTGGATTCATAAGCATACAATCTATGAAAATATATTCAATACATATGATGTGCTCATGTACCTTCTCTCGCACAAACTAGTACTTTATATCAAAACATTTCATACATGTACAACTTTTATTATTACAAAAGAAGTCCACAATAGTAGTATCATTACAATAGATGGTTAAGGGTTTAAGGATGCTATCAACAATCTCAAAATTGGCCATGAAATTCTTTAACTATACAACAACACAAATGCCTTTATAATACGTGGCATATCCTACTTTCATAATAGAAGCTGTTGTTTAAGGACTAAACACTTTTCCATGACACAACTTAACTTACCATTATAGGGATGTATCTAGTTATTAATTTGTGATCATCTAGACAACTATTAAAATTTGAATCTAAGTAACTTGTAACTAT
Organism: Sindora glabra; assembly: GCA_020226215.1. Taxonomy (NCBI): domain Eukaryota; kingdom Viridiplantae; phylum Streptophyta; class Magnoliopsida; order Fabales; family Fabaceae; genus Sindora; species Sindora glabra. The sequence continues at coordinate 33,651,825 of CM035231.1, forward strand.
GAGATCTCCTAATCTTTTGTAGGTTCACTTATAATCTTTCGTACCTTACAAATACCTTATGACCTTTTTTATAGTAGTCCAATGTCTCTAACTAGGATTACTCAAGCATCTTCCTAATATACCAATAGCATAAGTTATGTCAAGATGTGTATATACTTAAGCATACATCAAGCTATTGATAATCAATGCATATGGGACACTTTTTATTCTTTTTATTTCAACATCATTTTAAGACCACTAAAACTTAGAGAAAAATTTTCCCTTTTGAAATAAGTATGGAAACTTAAGAGCATACTGATATGTTAAACCTCTTCAATATTTTCTTAATATATACCTATTGAGACAAACTAAGCAAACCTTGGGATCTATCCTATTGGATCTCTATCCTTAGAATATAAAAGGCATTTTTAAAATCCTTCATATCAATATGTTTGGATAATATTTATTTTATATTAGTCACCAAGCTCATGTCATTGCTTATAAGGAGAATGTCATCCACATATGATATCAAAATCATAAAATTACTTGATTTATCACCATAAATACATTAATTCATTGCATTCTCTTTGAACCTAAGAGAAGTTACTACTTCATGAAACTTGATGTACCATTGTTTAAAAGCTTATTTTAAGCTATATATGGACTTTTTAAGTTGACACACAAGGTGTTTTTTCCTTTCCTCTTAGAAACCATCTTGGTGGTTTATATAAATAATCTTTAATAGATCATTATTTAGGAAAGTTATCTTTACATTCATTTGGTGCAACTTTAAATCAAAATGAGACACTAATGCCATGATAACTTAAAATGAGTCCTTGGTTAAAATTAGTGAAAAAGTTTTCTTATAATTTATACCTTCTTTTTAGGTGTAGCTGTTAGCTACAAATCCATCCTTGCACCTCTTAATTTCACCTTGAGCATCCTTCTTAGTCTTAAAGACCCATTTGCATCCGATCGACTTACAACTAGTAAGAAGTTTTATTAGATCTCACACATGATTCTTATGAATTGAAGCTAGCTCATTCTTCATAGCAATCATCTAGTCAAAATGGTTTGAATTGGATATAGCTTAAGAAAGGGTTATAGGATCAGTATAATCAATAATGTCATATTCATGCTTTTATAGATATACAAGATAATTGTTAGAAATTGTAAATTTGTGAACTTCATAAAATCTCCTTAATGGAATTTTTTCATTTATTTTTTTTTGTTTGATATCTTTTGTCATTGATTATACTAGATCAATTGGTGGAACAATAAAAGCCAACTTTCCTAATGCTAGTGCTAATGAAATAATTGTTCTATCTTCAGTGAAATCCATAATGCATGGTATTTGGATCCCACTATCCAAGTTATCTTAAAAAAGGCTCGATTAGATTTAATTACTCCAGTCATATGAATCAGACAATAAATTTTGCTTCCCCTTAAGCCATTATAGTACCCAATAAAATATCTACTAATAAAATTCAGATCAAGTTTCTTTATGGATAGAATGTATGATATTGCTTGAACTTTGCAACCCCAAATTCAAAAATGCCTTAAACTAGGCTTCTTACTATACAATGATTTGTAAAAGGTTCTAGGTACTAACCTACTTGGAACCTGATCTAGAATTTTTGTAGCTATTCTTAATGCATCACCCTATAAGAATTCTAGTAGTGAAGTATAGGCCAAGCTGATACATCTCACTATATCCATAAGAGTTTAATTTCTGCTTTTTACAATTCCACTTTGCTCAGCGTCCTAGGCATGGTGTAACTTACTTGAATTCCATGCTCTTGTAGGTATCTCACAAAAAGGTTAAGGCTTCTTCCTTTTTCATCATACCTATTATAGTACTCACTATCTTCATCGAAATTAACATATCTTATCTATTTCCTGACTTTTAGTTCAATTGCCACTTTGAAAGCTTTCAATGATCCTGATTTCTTATTAAAAGGCTAAGGTTTCTTCCTTTGTCATTGTACCTATCATAATACTCACAATCTTTGTCAAAATTAACACATCTTATCTATTTCCTAACTTTTAGTTCAATTGCCACTTTGAAAGCATTTGATGATCTTAATTTCTTATTAAGCAGTTCTATTTAACTAAATCTAAAGTAATCATTAATAAATGAGATGAAGTATTTATAGCCTCTCATAGCACTAAGTGTTATAGTCTTACTAATATCAATATCTCACAAAAGGGCTAAGGTTTCTTTCATTTTCATCATACCTATCATAATACTCACCTTCTTCATAAAAATTAACACATCTTATTTATTTCCTAACTTTTAGTTCTATTGTTGCCTTAAAAGCTTTCGATAATCTTGATTTCTCATTAAGCAGTTCTATCTAACTAAATCTAAAGTAATCATTGATGAATGAGATGAAGTATTTGTAGCCCCCCATAGCACAAGGTGTTATAAGCTTACAAATATCAAACAACGATAACAACAATAATAAAGTTTTATCCTACTAAGTGAGGTTAGTTACATGGATTGCATGGTGCTATTAGGCTTTATCCGAAACTAGATTTTTAAAAATGTTATTCACTAAAAAATTCTTTTTTATAATTTTCTCCAATATCTTTTTTAGCTCCTTTTATACCTTTTCACAAGACTAAAACCATGTGATCGACTTTTTTCACTACTGCCTCTAATGACTTTCTTTGCATATGCCCAAACTATCTTAATCAATTTTCTGTCATCTTCTCCTTAATAAGTGCCACTCTAATATTCTCCTATATGCATTCATTCTATATCTTGTATTTTCTTGTGTAACCACACATCCATTTTAACATTCTCATTTTTGCTACCTTTTTTTACTCATTTTGTGCTTTGAAAGCCTAACATTTACTACTATAAAGTATACCTAATCGTATAGTGGTCTGATAAAACTTTTTTTAAGGTTGGCAAGTATTTTACGATCACAAATAACCCTTGATACCTTTCTCTATTTTAACTATCCATCTTGTATCATGTGTGTAACATCTCTACTAATTTTTCCATAACCTTATAATATTGATCCCAGATGCTTAAAATTAGACACTTGTGGTATGACATGTTCTTTAAATTTTATCTCCAAATCATTTCTATCTTACTTCTTGTTAAATTTACAATACATGTCTCCAATGCCTGTCTTGCTCCTACTCAAGACACTTGTGGTATAATATCTGTTTTGTTCCTACTCAAGCAAAAACCTTTGGATTCTAATGCCTGTCTTCAAAGCTCAAGTTTATAGTTAGCTTTTTCCTTTGATTCCTTAATCAGAACTATATCATCTATAAACAACATACATTTAAGGATAATCCCTTATATGTTGCTGGTAGAAGGATCCAAGATTAGATTAAACAAGTAAGGACTTAAAGCTGAACCCTGATGTAGACTTATCTTTATAGAAAATTTCTTTCTCTCGCCTCCAAAAATTCTTATACTTATAGTTACCCAATCATACATATCTTGTATAGCTTAGATATATGCCATACAAACTCCTTTCTTTTTCGAAGCTTTTCATAACCCTTCTTTTAGTACTCGATCAGAAGCTTTCTCTAGGTAAATAAAAATCATATGTAAGTCTTTTTCTTTACTCTGATACTTTTCCATCACCTCCTATAAAAGATAAATAGCCTTTGTTATAAACCTTCCTGGCATGAATCCAAACTAACTCTCTGTAATCCTAGTCTCATCTCTTAATCTGCGTTCAATCACTTTTTCTCATAATTTCATCGTATGGGTCATAAGTTTTATCCCTCAATAGTTTGTATAGTTCTAAATATCTCCTTTATTCTTATATATAGGTACCAAAATGCTCTTCCCCCATTCATCTAATATTTCCTTAGACCTTATAATCTCATTAAATAGTTTAGTGAACTATAAGATACCCCCTACTCTCCTACTCTCATTAAATAGCTTAGTGAGCTATAAGATACCCTACTCTCTTAAATATTTCTAAATTTCAATAGGAATACCATCAGGACTAATGACTTTACCATTATCCATTCTTTTTGGAGCTTTTTTTACCTCATCAACTCAAATCCTATGATAGTAAGCGAAATTTTATTCATCCTCTTGAATTTCTAATCCTTCCATATCCCTTATCTATCCTTGCCTATTATTAACAAACTTATAAAAGTACTTCTCCCATTGCTCTTTGATATTTTTATCTATGAGCAAAATTTATTCTTCTTCATCCTTAATATACCTCACTTGATCCAAATCTTTTAATTTTCTTTTCCTATTTTTGGCAAGCTTATAAATATTTTATTCTCCATTCATTGCTTTGAGATCTTGATAGAACTCCTTAAAAGCCTTAGATCATGCCTCACTTATTGCCTTCTTGGTCTCATTCCTATCTGTCCAATACCTTTGCTAAATTTTAGCATTATTGCACACATGTAAGGCTTTAAAATAATCCTTCTTGATCTTGAACTTTTCTTACAAACTTTCATTATATCATCAAGATTCTTTATCTTTCGGTTTAAAATCTTTTGTTTCACCCAAAACTGCTTTAGCAATTATCTTACTCTCTTAGCCATCTTATCCCAAGTATGGTTAACACTTTCTTATACTTCTCAATTACCATCCTCCAATAATATTCTCTTAAAATTCATTTATTTCTCACCTTTAAGCTTCCACCATTTGATCTTAGGATTTATAACTTGTCATCTTTTTTTATTACAAGTCTTAAAATGAGCATCAAGAAGCAAGACTCTATGTTATGTAGTAAAGCTCTCCCTTGAAATACTTTACAATCCTTACAAACTATATTATCTGATCTCTTTTTAAAAAAATTAATTTGCAAATTTGAGGTTCCACTCTTGTATGTGATTAAATGCTCCTCCTGCTTCTTAAAACAAGTATTTGCAATCTTGAAATCATATGTTATTAAAAAATTAAGAATAAATTACCCCTCCTTATTTAGTTCTCTAAAACCAAATCCTCCATAAACTCCTAAAAATTGCCTAGCATCACTAGCAACATGTGCATTTAGATCCCCTCCAATGAAAATATTTTCCTCTTATGGAATTCCTTGAACTAACCCTTCTAGATCTTCTCAAAACTTCTCCTTCAAATGTGTTTTCGATCCTACTTATAGTGTATAAGCACTAATAACATTGATAGCTTCTCATGTAACCATTAATCTTAATGATAAGATCCTGCCCCTAATCCTTTTTACATCCACCATATTCTTCTTTTAATTCTTATCTACAATAATTCCAATTCCATTTTTCCTCTAACTTTTCCTCAACTGTATAGGCCTACTAATATTGGTATAGATTAATTTTAGAACATTCTAAAATTTTTTTTGCTTATCTTCCCTCTTCTAACTCTAAACGTAAGTTTACCTTTGATACAATCCACATAGGTTCCAAAATTTGAGAAGTTTAAATCATGAAGTACTTCCTTTTTTACAAGTCTCTAAATTCTTTCTTAAAAAATGCATCTTAATTTTCTATGTCACATCATTAAGGACTTCTCATTGATTTGATATCTTTTCTTACCACTAGTAAAATTTATTGAGTTCATGAAATTAGGAACTGAATTAATTCCATATCAATCATCACATATAGAACCAATACCTACTATATAGGATTTATAAAATAATTTAACCTTTTATTGTCAAAATAATAGGAATATCCAATAAAATCCAAAGCAATAACTAAAATTAAATTTCTTCTCATGGAAGGTAAATAAACTACATTATTCAATAATAGCTTATGTCCAGTCTTTAATTCTAACTTTACTAATCCTATATGATCCCCTTCAACTCTATATCCATTTCCAAGTCTCACAATAAACTCTTTTTCACTTAACTTCCTCATATTTGTCAGCACTTGAAAATAATTGGTGACATTAATTCTTGTACCTATACTTCTTACAAAACTTATAATTACCTTTAAATTGGGTCCTATTAGGTTTATAATGATGTTATCCACTAGATTCACCTTTCTCAACTTCTTGCCTTCCATGGTTGTAATCACTATTGCTATCTTTCTAATTAAACCTTGCACCATGATAAGAATTTATCTGATAAGATGTATAGTTTATCACTTGAGCCTTAGCATTTTTCATGTTTTTCTTAGCTTATGTAACAATTGAAATAAGATCTTAATGGTCTATTCTATTTTTTTAGTATTATAAGATGTTTTCATAATTTCAAGTTAAGATGAAAAAGACTTTAGCACATACCAAGTTAAATAACTTTCCTCTAGATCAACTTATGTGATTTTTAACTTGTTGTAGTAATTGGCTAATCTTAACATATACTCTTTCATCTCCATTTATACCATCATACATAGATTTTCCCTAAGCAACAAAAAATATAATCCCTTCTTAGCCTTATCAAATTTCTTATTTTTTTTTATTACAGAATCTATAAACACTTTCATATTAGCCATTTCAGGAATATTCTATCTTATAGTTTTATCCATCATGTACTTTATTACTATTAAACACACTATGTTAGAGTGAGTCCACTTTTGATAATGATTTTTTTATTTACTATAGATTTAGCATTAATATAAGGCTTAACCTTTCTAATTGCCAGATCAAGAATAGAGACTATAAGATACAACTTTCCTTGTGATTCGTCCCATTAAACATTTTAATCGTATTTAATTGTATAGGTAAAAAAATTAAGAAAATAAATTTAAAATATTAATACATGTTTAACCTTAATCATGCTAGAAATTCTCTCAATTAATTATATAATTAAATTCAGTATTACATTATGAGGCTCAGTACCGGTGGGGCATTAAAGAATTTATAATATAATACAAAGACTAAATATCATATTCCTACATTTTAATACCAATAGGGTAATGAAAATTTTAGAAATATAATATTTATTCCTCTATTTCTATTATCATCAATAGATTATATTAATAATATTATATTAATAGAGGCTTAAAATGTTATTAATATAATATTTTATTTAGTCCAACTACCATTTTATTAAAATGAAGAAAATTTTATCTAATTGGGTCCATAATAGGTGGCCTCGCAATTATATAAAATTTCATGATATAAGATAAGCTCAAATAATTTCCTAAAATTATTTTCCTATATACATTCATATAAAAAAATAATTAATAAACCAAATAGTGTCCAAAATTTTCATAAAAAAATATTTGAAAACCTAAAATGTAGTAATATTACAATAAAATTTTTAACCTAGAATAAAATTATTTGTTCACTTAAATTAAATAGAAAAAAATAACTAAAATGTTTTTAATTTCAAAAAATACAAAAAAAATACCTAAAAGGTTTAGCTTAGAGAGTGAAGTTCGAAAACATCACCGCTGCCACTGAATAATGTTGGCATGGCGGCACATGGATTACACACATCAATGTCGCACGTGGGTGTCATTGGCATGTCATTGTAAATCATCTTCCCTAACCAGCCGAGTCTGCATCCCAAGTTAGGTGATCCAGTTGTAGACATGCATACCTAGGATAAAAAATGCCCAATTTTTACATTTTTCAACATGTTTTTCACACATAATTGTACTTTAATGCATTTAATGCAAAAATTTTCAAGAAAAAAATCATATTTAATTTGGTTAATGTAATAATAAAATTCTAAAAAAAATATAGAGTTTTTTTGTCCTTTAACTATCAAATATTTGTATTTTAATGCTCACAAATGCTAATAAACACATTTTCTAAAATTGGAATTTGTCAAAAAGGAATGGAAACTACCATAAAAGAAATATGGCAAAAGAAATTCTAATTTTAAAGAAATTGCAAAAAAATTTTGAGAACTCTATGAAATATTTCTAATAAATTTTTATTTCTTTATGTGAGTACAAAAACAAATTGCATAACCAAAATGGACATTTTGAAAAAAACATAAACGCAAAATTCTTAAATGGAAGATCATTTAACTTCTTGTTTTTTCAGTTTGATGGAATCTTTTTCTTTTCTATTTAGAAATCCAATAGCATGATTATACTTCAAAAGAATATACTATACATAATGAAATGGTTTTAGGAATGATTAACAAAGAGATTATAGCAATTAGATCCCAGTATATATAGTAAAACTAATTACGAATAGATTAACAATAATCAAATATAATCATTAACCAATTTTTAAGGCTTTATATTGTTGCCTTTCAAAAAATTGGTTTCATATGCGCAAAACATTGATACGCAAAAAACAATAATATATATATAACAAAATAAATAATATGAGGGTTATGATATATTTTGAGATTCATAACAACTTTCATCTAGGAAAAATTCATCAGACAATATAGAATTATTGAAAAGATGAAATTATATTTTTGAATCCACATAATAATATATTCAATTTACATGATTCATTTATTTTAGTACTAATTACTAAAATAAAATTTTATATTGATAATTTCAACTAATTCGTGTGAAAATATAATGTTAAAATGTACATGAATAAAATTAATAGTTACCTAATGAATCAATTTATGAGATATGATGAATATGAATATTTCAATATATCATGATCTGCTCATGATCAGCCTTAATTATGAACTCTAATAAGAATTACTACTCCTATCAATCTTAATTATCTATTTTGATTTGGAAAATTTTTTATCACTAATAGAAAGTGATTAGAACCAAACTGAGAGTTTAGAAGTAGTAATTATTATTTATATTGTAATAATCAGTGAGTCAATCCATTATCGAGAATTATCTGTTGCCACATTAATGGATTGAATTGCTATTGAAGCCAAACTTAAAAAGTTATTTTAATATTAGGTTAAATTTTTTATATTTTATTTTATTATTAAATTAATAAATCTGTAATAAAAATTCTAACACTTAATTAATTGGACTATTTAAAATTTTTTCTTTTTAAAAGAAAACTATAAAATTAATTTTGTTTAAATAATAATTTATTTACTTAAAGTGTGTGAAAAGGTATAATGACTCCTTAATTAGGTTAAAATTAATAAATTAGTTGATTTTTTTATCTAGGAGTTTAAAAAATTTAATAAATATGATAAATTACAATTAATCACTTATCTTTTGAAAGATCATTCAATAAATAATAAATTATAATGATATTTTTAGAAGAAAACTCAACTTAACAAATTATTAAAAATTAATATAATGAACAATAAATTATATTATGAACTATTTTTAAATTAAAAATTAGAAAATATACTCATATATTTATATATTATTTTGTATATAAATAATTTAAAATAAATATTAATTTTACTACACAATATATTTAAATAATTAGTGTTATTAAAATATAATTAATTATTAACTAATCGAAAATAAAATCAACAAGGAATTAATATAATTAGCTGATTATTATGTAGACGTTCTTGCAACACAATTTTTATTTCAAGTTGTTTCAACAAGAGACATTATGATGTGACGTTAGGAAATTTGTAAAATATACTAGAAAATTTTGTCGATAACAAGTGTTTAGGAAAATTAAATTTACGCAGAATAAAATTGACAATCACAATTAGATAATAAAATAACACTTTAATCTATGTGATTAAATAAATATAACAAAAATATTAAATATTTTTCATTTTAGGTGTTAAAGTAATGAGTTTAAATTTAATTTATTATTTATATAAAATTTTTATACTATCAGTAAATAAAATAGTAATATTTTAATAAAAATAATATTAAATAAGATTTTTTATTTATAGTAAATCAATTTTAATAATTTAACAAAATATGAATAGATAATAGTATAAAATTAATTTATATTAATAATAAATCAAATTTAAATCCTTAATTGATTAGAGCTAATAAGGTAAATCCTTATTTGTTTTTCTTACTTGCTTTAACAAATTTTTTTAGAAAATTAAAGAGATTGAAAATTATTTTGTTATTTCATAAAAGAAAAAATAAAAAAAATTAAAAAAGGAAGGAAAAAATTTAAACAGAGACCAAGACACTGTAATGAATGAGTGGAGCAATGGTTTTTTTTTTTTCCATAATTAAATTCATACTTTACTTCTAAATTGGATATTTTAATAACTATTAAATTAACTTAAAACCTTTTTATATTGTTAATAATTATAATGGTATCATATTATTAAAAAGGTAATAATAATTAAAATTTTTATTAATGATAAAATAATTACATTATTATTTTTTTTGTAAAAATCATCCGGTATCTGGTAAGTCACATTGGACCTCCGACTAATCCGAATTCGAGCCAAAAGGATTCAATATAGGGATAAAACTCTCCCAGCAACAGTTTTCTCCATTTACAAGATTCAAATCCGAAACCTTGCTTAAGAGAATTAAGTTCCTACCACTTGAACCAATTGTCATTAGTAATTATATTATTATTTGTGATATACTGATACATAACAGATATATAAAATTAACTTTCTTCTAAAGTAAGTCCAAATTCATATAAAAATTAACAGAAATATAGGAGATCAGAAGAGTGATTGCCTACAAGAAAAATAAGAAAAATAATAAAAAAACTTTATTTAAATGGGGAAGAAAATAAAAAGAAAGAAAAAGAATAAGAATTTTTTTTACTTATTTATATAAAAAATTAAAAAATTATATTAAATAATAATTTTAATAATCAAATTTAATCTCAAATTAAAAAATTAAAAATAAAATTATAACAAATTAATTTTCTACTCATATCCAAGAAAATACAACGATAGCCCTACTCTTTTCTTCTTTTTTTGTCGTTTCACTTCTCATATCTTCGATCTCTTTTTCTATCTGGCAACTATTCTACTCCTTTTTCTTTCTCAAATTTTCTCCCCACTTATCTTTTTTAACAGGGGATTGTACGTATCAAATCACATCCAAATTTTTTTTACACAATTAATAAATAAAGGGTCATTTATTATTAAAAAAATAATTATAATTAAAAAATTTTATTAATAAAAAAAATTGTATAGTTTTTAATAATATAATAAATTAATAAAAAAATAAAAAGATCGAAAGAGTGCTTAGCTGCAATGGTTCATCACTTTGTGACTTTGTCTCGATGAGAATTAAAACGCACGTGAGGATAAAGACAAGGTTTAAAAATCCCATTGGAACGGCTATCTAGTCGCCACGTTTCAGATTGCCTCATCAACTCCCATCAGCTAATTGACTGGAAAACACATGCACACCGCAAATTTGTGGGTCCAGTTCGGGCATCAATTTACACAAACGACGACTTCGATTGTGATGCGGGCGACCTTTATTTCCTTTTTGGCTGTTTTTCATATTGACAATCATCCAAAAACTAGATTGAATTTAATGAATCCGTTTAAAATTAATATAATTTATTTGATTTGAAATTAAAACTAATATAAAAAATAGTAACAGTAATCTAATTTATTAATAGATTAGGAATGGAATTAATATTGAAATTGGTTAATTCAACCTATTAAAAATTTAAAATTATTAAGTATTAACTTATTGAATTATTAGGTTAGTTCATTAATTTAATAATAGAAGTAAGTAATAAATAAATAATTTATTATATATTTAATTTTTATATACTTTAATATATAATATTAAAATTATATATGAGTAATATTAGATAATTTTTAATAATAAAATTAATAAATTTATATATTTAATATTGTTAATATATATTATATAAATTTATAAAAATAAATAATTATATTAAAATTTGAATTAGTACTTTTATATTAAAATTTTAAATTATTTAAAAAAATTTAAATAAATAATTTTGATATTAATTTTAAATATATTATATACATATATATATAATATAATATATTTATTTATTTTTATTATCATATATAAATTATTATAATTATTTTTATTAATATATTATTTATATAATTATTTACTTATATATATTTAACAATATATATTTTTTTCATGTACAATATATATGATTCATTAACGTAGATATTTATTTGTACTCATTTTATTTAATAGTAAAATTTTTCTCAATTAAATCCTGTAATTTTTAACCTTTTTAATGGGATTTTTCATGTTAAAATTATTATATCTTAATTTATTTTTTTATTATTTTTAATTCTATTAAATAATATTGACAATAATAATAAAAAATTTTAAATGATAATAATAAAATATAATTACAATTTTATAATAATAAAAATAATCATAATAACAATAATGATATATAATAATTATTATAGAAAGGAATTTTAATATAAAATTTAAAGCTTTTCACCACTAATTAATCACTTAAAATTTTCAATATATGATTTTAATTACAAATCTTATTATACATCAATTTTAAACTTAACTTATTTAAATTAAATACATTATTTAAAAATAATTTTTACAAGTATTCTAATTATTTTTAGTCAATATTTCTTTTACGTATTAAAGGTGATGAGATTTTAATTTAGAATTTTAATATATTAAAAAATTACAAGTATATATCATAAGAAATTAGGAACAAGGCTACTTAATATTTAAAAATTTTCTTACTTTCTTTTTTAAAAGAATTCATATTTAATCTCTTTAAAATTTAAAAAAATATATAATTTTTATTTCAATTATCTTAATAAATATAACATAATTTCACCTTTTTAATACTATAAAAAAAGCTATACAAACAAGAAAAGTCACCTGTATAGTTTTAACCTACATAGACGATACTAAAAATGTCATTTATGTTAGTTGAACCTATACAGACAATATTTATCATCTGTGTAAGATGACCTATACAAATGATTTAAATCTATATCGATGTTATGTGTTGTTTATGTAAATCAGGCCTATACAGAAAACACATATCATCTATATAGGTTGAGCTTATATAAATGATATTTGTATAAGTTAGGCTTATACAAATGATAAATGTTGTTTATATGGGCCCAACTTACACAGACAATATATGTCATCTGTATAGACTCAACCTATACAGATGACACATGTCGTCTATATAAGTTTGGGTCATTTGTATAGATTCTATTTTTTTAAAAAAATAAAATTCTCTTAATTTTTTTTAATTTTGTTACATTTGTGTTTATATTTAGATATTTATTTTTTAATTTGTATTCATGATTTTTTGACATTTGTGTATTTGTATGTAAATGAAATGAAAACACAATAATTATTTAAATATATATATGTTAATAATTATTTAACACAATCAATTATAAAAACAAATGAAATATAAATAAATTTTGAATAAAATATAATAAAATATATAATCTACATGCATACATACTATAAAGTATAAAATAAATAAATGTATGATATATAACTACATATAATAATAATTCTTGCGATCATCGTCATTGTCCTTACTATCATCTGAAGGTAGACACGAGAGCTAAAGTGAAGGTAGGGGTGGCTATGGTTGGGATGGGGGTGAAGGTCGCTACACTTAAAAGAGTCAAAGGATGTTATGAAGTAGAAGGCGATTTAAAATCAAATTTAGATGGTACTTTTGGTCAAGGGTTATTCATCTGAGGAGGGGAAGTAAGCATAACCAAACAAGGGAAAGAGAATCTTATGCACTCTAAAGTAGCATGCATGCCCTTAAGGATAATATAGGTCTACTACTGCACTTCCTTATGATAATGAATATGCCATTTTGCTATAGCTAAGGCTTGTTGACTCTGAAAGATATATGTCTGCACCTCCTTTACAAATGTTGCATCTTGCTATTGCCTGGAAGGAAAAAATGTAATGAATGAACTGATGTTAGAGGTGTCATGTGTCATCTTAGCACGCATATGACTAATTGCCTTTTTATGACCTTGATGAGTGCCCAACACCTTATTAGTAATAACAGGCTCATCAAGATTTGGTAAACCTACCAAAGAGCTATTAGAGGAAACACTAGATTGTGAAGATCCATAGGTAACCAATTCTAATATCTTGGCCTTGATTTTTTGAAAATAAACATAAAGTTTTGGTGAAAAACTTTTCCCATAATAATTAAAATTATTTAATTAGAAAAGTAGTTGCTTATGTAAGCAATTTAAGCATTCAAATGCATCCACTTCTCTGTATACATATGATGCTCACAGAAATTCTTTCTTATGATATTAACAATTTAGTAAGATTTTTTACAATAGCACCATGCCGGAATGTTAATTTAAAAAACCTTGTCATGTCATGCTGTAGTAATAGACTTTGATCCATGGTGATCATTGAATAACTTTTTAGCCTATTATCGAAATTTATTTTAGATAGCTCTTGCATATTGAAAGTAAAATATTTGTAATTAAAAGGAAAACAAATCAAATGTTAGGAATGGTAAGTAACTAATTTTACTTTAACCTTACCCTATGCTTGTCATTATCGAAGTATATACATAATTATCCTAATAATTTGTTAAGATATCGGCAAGACTAGCGTGCCTAGTGCTATTGAGATCATAAATGTTGTTATGACCACCATGTTGCAAGAAATTATGGTGGAGAATAGACTTCCAATCTTTATATTAATCAATTACAATTTTTTATACATCAGTAATCACATATCCCTATTCCTCAAGCTTGACATCCATAAATTCAAAATGAGATTGCATTGGAATATGTGGAAGAATGTTTCATTATTATTTTTGTTAATCTCATTATTAAATAAAAATAATATAAAAATGCATGTCATAATACTCACACAGAGTCCCTACATAACACGCTTTTGCTATTCCTTACGCATTTGCTTCCAATTTTTATGGAAGGGCTCACAATACTACCTGATCAGTACTCCTATATCATATGCAGAATGTTTTGAGTTTAGACCAACTGTTTTCCATGTACCTATCTTATTAAAGTGGACAAGTAATGACCTTTCATTATTCTTTTGTATTTTTTAGTGGAGGGTTAAAGACCTTGATTTGATACAATACTATTGACTCGATGCAGCTTTCAATATAATATATTGTTAATAACATATATTTGCAAAAAAATGTAAAGTAAAATACTTCAATATAACTAATTTCGCCTATCTTACACTAGAAGAGGATGTGAGTGAGGTCTCATGATGGGTCGTATCCACCATCTCCTCCACAATAGTGTGATATAACTTTAACCATGGCTATCAAGCATTGTTATACATGATCAAACATGCATAATAGTTATTATAACAAGATGTAAGTAATACTTATGATAAATAAAATAATTTTTCCTTCCATGGTAAATTATATTTGCACATACAAAATAAGTTGTTTTAAATAATTAGTATAGTAGGTCAGAAATAATAGTTAGTACAAAATCTCAAGTTATCAAAATATAAAACTCAATAACTACTTAGGAAATCAAAAAGTCTTGACCTTAACTAGACTCATTATTAGCGAATGTTACAAGGTCATCATCCTCTTCATCAGTTAAGTCATCATCGTTGGACTCTAAAATCTCCTCTTCTAAGTAATCTCTAATGGTTTGATCTTCTATATCATTATTTTCATTTGTGAAGTTGTTAAACATTTATGAAACAAGATGAACATTTTTAAAAGATGAAACACAATAAAGGTCATGGTTCTAATCCTGCAAGGTAATTAAGGAAAAATCTCCAAAATCTACTATGAGGGTAAATTTTACAAAGTTATCATCTTATAAATAGGATAGGCCATTGACACTAATATTGTCATCATCAAGAAGATCCTATACATCATGATGCGCTACATTATTTACAATTTGCTAGCTCGATCCTTTGAGAGGGTCATCAATGTAAAAATCTTGTTATGCTTAAGACATAAATATATATGAATCATCTTTATATTACTAAGCATTGATAGAAATGCTTGTTATATTTTTCTTTATGATAATTTTCTTCTTTCTATGATCAGCATCATACATTTATATTTGAACAAAGTCATAGAGTAATTATGTAAATAACTCAACTCTATGACTTCCTCCAAAATACTGTAGAATATGTTATTTTCAATTCTAGACATAGAAATTCTATTATATTGCATCTTATGTTTTGTATCTTGAGAAGTAGTTATAAAATGAACTCCATTTACCACACACTCCAAACACGACATAACCATGAAGCTTAGTTTGGAAGTTAAGGACAATAGCTTATCAATTGCTTTGGGGGATCCACTTTTGTGAAGCTGGTAAATCTATACAATTTTTTGAAGTGAACAATAATAACACAACATTAGTTGTAACAAAGATGATAGAGAATTACCTTGGAGTAAAACCATGAAGAAAACTAGGTTCTCTACAACTGTTCAATGTTTTGGCATTTGCTTGCTTGTAGTTATCGTTCATGTTTACTACATAATACAAATGATTCATTAAGAACTAGAATGGGCTAGATGAAATGCAAAATAGATTAAGGGACTTGCTCTAAATATTCTTAGATTTTAGGATAGTTATTTAGGATGTACCACATTACAATATCTCGATCCTTTCTGTCTAAATGAACAATGTGCTTTTTATTGATGGGTTGACATTGAGATCCAAAAATTGACAGTCACCCTTCTATTCTCACATTGCTTATATCTTACTTGTGATTAGGTTGATTAAATTTTCTTTCCACCCCTTGAAAATATATGGAACAAAATATTAATGTCTCACCTATAGCACAACCTTCAACGATGGAACCTTTAGGTCGAGCATGGTTCCTAACATAATCCTTCAGCTTCTTTATAGATATCTTATATGGATACATCCACCTAGAATGAACAAGACTCCCCAATAATGTTTCCTCAAGCAAGTGCATCACCAAGTAGACCATTATGTTAAAGAACATTAGAAAGTAGATCCTTTCATGTTTGCACAAAATAAGTACAATGTTTTCCTTAGCTTACTTAACATCCTACTTGTTTAGAGTTCTTGCATATATTTTGCTAAAGTAATTGCATAACTCAATAATTGGACATGCCAGCTCTTTTAGCAAAATTGCTTGCATTACAGGTGATAACAATTATTGCATAATTACATGACAATCATGGGATTTTAACCCTTTGATCTTGGTATCATTGTTAACCATGTTCTTTCTCATATTTCCAAGAAATCTATCAAGAAACTTCACATTTTTAATGAATTAACAAAATTGATATCAATTTTCCTAATTAAGCGTGTATCTAGGATATGGTTTCATCCACCTTTCCCTCTCCTCATATAAGTAAAATTCTAACCTTTTATTCATATCGGCTAGGTCACGTCTTGCATTGTCCGTGTCCTTTGATTTATGCTTGATGTCTAGGAGTGTATCCATAATACTATCATATGCATTTTTCTTAACATACATCACATCAATGTTATATCTCAAAATCATTATGGGCTAGTATGGAAGTTCGAAGAAGATACTCTTCTTACTCCAATTAACTTTATTTATACCTTTCTCCAGCTTAACTCCACCCTATTGCATGTGTTTTTCAATAAGTCTTTGACATGCTTTATTTAATTGGTCCATGACTATGTCATTAGTAAACTAACTTAGAATGACTTTTGTTCCAATCTTACTATTAAAATTTTTACTATTATGCTAGCCATGGCTCCTTGAAAGGAATCGACGATGATCGACATGAGTAACTTTTCCTTTAATCTGCATTGATGACGTATTTTCATTGCAAGTAAGACATGCTTTGTACATTTATTCACTCCACTCAGAAAGATTATTTTGAGCAGGAAAGTGGTTCATAGTCCATATCAATGCCATTCACATCTTGAATATGCTATTTGTAGCAACATCTTGGGTTTCAACTCCTATCTCCTATAATTGTTTCAGTTCTTTAACAAGTAATCTTAAGAAGACATCTATGTCTTTTCCTAGAGATTATGGCCCAAGAATTAGTAGTATTAACATGAAAAATTACTCTTTCATACAAAGCCAAGGTGGTAAATTGTAAGAGGTCATCACAACTAGTCACATGCTATATGACAGGCTCATGTCACAAAAAAAATTGAATCCATCCATACTTAAACCTAATTTCACATTCCTTAGCTCCGCTAAGAAATCAAGATACCTTCTTTCAAAATCTTACCAAGCTTTTCTATTAACAAGATGTTGCAAAACTCCATTTTTGGTGGATTATCCTGTTTGATGCTACATCATATCCTTTGCCATGTGCCTCGATCTGTATAATTGCTTCAACTTAGGGGTTAATAAAAAATATAGCAACACCTTTTGAGGAACCTTTTATCTTTTTGTATTTTAATTAATTCACCAACTTTCCCCACAGATTGGATAGAACTTGTATCTAGCGTGCTTTTTCCAAAAGATCATACAATCATACTTATAGGCATGAATTGATTTGTACCCTAATCCTAACTTATTAAGCCATTTCCTTGCATCATAATATGAGCCAAGAAATTTGTTATCCTTTAGTAATGCTTCCTTTAATAACTTAAGTAAGGAGTTGAATGATTTATTTGTCCACTTATGTATTACTTTCAAATACATAAGCATAACTAAGAAGTTCAATGAAGTAAAGGTTGCGCAACTAGGGTACAATTCTGTTTTAACTTTGGTAAATAAGTTATCAAGCTTTAGCCATGAGACATGCTCCCCCAAAGTGTCCTTATTTTGAACTCTATTATTGTTATCTACTTCATTAGTGGTATGAAGGCTAATAAAGTCATGTATAATATCAATAATCTTTTTAGCATCATTATTAAGTGCTCCATGCATAACCTTGGCCCTAGATATATACCTTTCATTATGTTAAACCTAATTCATGTATGACAAATCAAATCTATTGTCTATTAGGTATGCCTCCATGGTTTCTAATGTCTAGGCTAACATATTCAAACATTTCTTGCATAGACATCTTATCAACTCCTATCATCGACAAAGTTTTTAGCTCTCTCTGTAAATACAGTAACACCATTTCAATATGCATCGAATAATCAATCTCACAAGGTTATCTAACTTTTGTCAACATATACAGTGTAATTGGCCCACAATGTGACAAGTCATCATGTAATTCAATTATAAGTGCATGTTTATTGTATGCCCTAAATCCACCTTATAACTCTAACTCTAACGGGTATGGCCCTATCCCATTCAAGATATTCCCACAATTATTGTCTCTGCTTATCTACGATGCATTTCACAAATGACAAAATTTTGCTAGCATCCCCTTATAGTTCTCTAAGTGTGTATACTATGCACTGATATAGTACACACTCAGAGAAAGGTGGAAAAGATTCGATAAGGTAAAATAACAAATAGATAAGGTAAGTGCAATGATAAATGATATATCTCAAATTGTCCATATTCTCTGGACAATTTAAAGGTTGATTCATCTAGGAAGATCAACCATCTCTTGACTAGGTATAAGATTATAGTGCAGATACATTTCAAACTTAACATGACATAATTTTTTGTTACAATAGTTTTAACAATCGTAAATGCCAATCGTTTACAAAATGTTAAGTAAATGATTGAATCATATACATTATAATATTAAATGACAACATTTAACATACGTCCTACAGATATTCATGGCATTTTTGATAATTTATCAATATCTTTATAGATATTCAAAATAATTAAAATATAACACTATAACATTGTAATGAATATCCTAAATTAAGCCAAACATAGAAATGTTATATTCTCTTGAATTAAATGTCTAAAAATCATATTGTCAAAAATAAGACGCTTCTCAAGAATATTTAATTCTATGAACAAAAAATTACCTAAGATTTATACAACATCTAAAAATTTTAAATGAATTGTATAATTTATTCAAAAGTATTATCTTGTATGTCAAGTTCCCTGTAAAGCAATCTACTCACTATAAGAGAAGCTATCTACAAATTTTATGTTATACCATACTTATGATATTTATGGATATTGTATATTTTTTATTCTTTTTATAAAAATTTATGTAAGGTATTTATTAATTTTATTTCTTAAATTAATTTATATGAATATTTTACTAATTTGTTATATATACATCCTTGCATACATATAAATGTGGACACATGCATATGTATGCATTTTTCTATGTACTATTTTATGGTAATTTATTATTATAGTGAAAGTTTTTAATATGTATATTGTCGTATTTTGAGAAGATATTTTTGTTCATGAATGTTTTATTTAATTATGTATTTTATATTCATCTGAAATGATTATATTAATATTCTTATATAATTTTACTTTCATTATTATATAATAAATTTTGATTATCAAATAATATAAAATAAAATTATTATATAATAATTTATATAATATTATATAACAAAAGTTTCTATCATCATATAATAGTTTATAATATTATATAACAATTTATATAAAATTATATAATAATTAATATAATGTTATATAATATTACATATCAAGAGTTAATAGTTTGCATAATTTTACTTTCATTCTTATATAGTAAAACCATTATATAATAGTTGATACAATGTTATATAATGGAAGCTTATATTATTATATAATAGTTTATATAAAATTATATAATAATTTATATAATGTTATATAATATTATATATTAAGAGTTAATAGTTTATATAAATTACGTAATTTTATATTATAAAAGTTTACATCACTATATAATTGTTTATATAATGTTATATAGTATTATATAATAAAAGTTTATAGTTCATATAATTTTACATTCATTCTTATATAATAAAATCATTATGCGATAGTTTAATTCTACTAAATATCAATTCTACTAATCAACACAATGAAGAATTAAAATAAGTTCTTATCCAACCATCACACTAATATCAACTATTATGTTAATATCATTGGGTATTTATAATAATAATTATACCAAACAACACAAAATAATTGGCATTTTAAATTTACTATTATACTGCATTAGATAAAATAAAAAATTATACAAATAACATGTTTATTATAGTAAGTAAAATAGAAGGATAATTATGAATTTCATTCAACCTTCCAACCATATAATCTATTTTTCTAACAAAATAGATATAAGAATCACAAAATAAAGCAAAAACACAATAAATATTAAGAGAAAGAAAGTAAAACATACCTGATTGGACAGAGCTCCTTTAAGTGAAGAGGAAGACGAGGAGAGAAGCCGAAAATTGTAGTGCACGTGGAGGAAAATGGAAAAGGAAGGGTCTAGCACAATTTTAATGGTCAGGACATATATAGATGACTTATGTCATCTGTATTACTACCTTCGGTGTTTATATAGGTGTTAATGAAGGGCAAATATGTCTTGTGAACAAATGCAACATATAAAGATGACATTCACTGTTTGTATTGCCGAAAGTGTCGTGTACAATGCTGCTTCCAATTTTCAAATGCCAATTGTTCCTACCACCTACACTTAGCTCTATATAGATAATATTTTGCCATCTATATAAAGTTTAATATTTTTAAATACGTATTATATAATAATTAAAGATATATAATTATGTAATAATTATAATATTTATAAATTAATAATATATAACAATATATAATATTTACAATATATATAATTTTATAATTATAATTTATTATTTAAATTATATATTAATATTATTAATTTTTTCTTAACATTTGTTACTATTTGTTACTTTAATTCAATATCCTTAACTAATTATTAATTTGATATCAAATTGAAATATTGAAATAAATAAAATATCAAATTCTAGAAAAAATAAAAATACAATATAATTAAAAGCCTATATTTTGTCCATGATCAAATAAATTGTAAAATAATTTCAATATGAATTCACTTGGAGATAGTGTGTACTTATATACACAAATTGTATTTGAAGAAAATTTTCAATTTGGCATTCTTTTTTTCCTTAATAAAATGTCATTTTTATTAATTTTGTTCCGTAATACAGTTTTTTTATCAAGTTTGTTCTTTATTTATTTAAAGTTCTCTAATTTCATTATTTAAAATTATATTATTATATATTTAAATTTATTCAATTTTATCGTTCTACCAATATGTGTATCAAATTGATAATTGAAGTTGATATAGTACTCTTAATGCTTACATGACATCCGATTCCTTTTATCACACATCTATTCATTATTAATTTTTCACACACTAATAACAAGATGAAATTAGATAAATATAAATAAGATGTGTATTATTTTTACACTATCAATTAATGAAAAACTAATATTTCAATAAAAAGAATCTAATATTCACAATGAGTTAAATTTAAATCTTACAGTTATTAAAATATAGAGTAATATTAATTTATAGAAGTTTTATTCATTGTCATTAGAAAATGAAAATGATTTATGGATCTTTATTATGATTGATAACACGTAATAAAAAGTTAGTAACTTCATTTTTTTTTGCTCATCATGTATTAAACTAGAGAATCGTAGTAGTAAAATTTAGTTTAATTACAATAAACAACCATGGATAAATAAATGTCAATACAATGTGAAAATTATGGGCTATGCTGATAATTAATAATGCAGCTCCAAAAATAGATTTCTACTAGTAAATCAATATATTTGACTAAAAATTATTACTTAGTGGTTTATCTTTATTGTTTAGATTTACATCAATATATATGTATTATTATTAAGTACTGAAGGGATGTCATGTATTTGTTACATTAATTGTTGAATTACACAATCAAGTTGTATAATTCTATATTAATAAATTCAATATGCAAAATAATCAAAGATAATTGAGTAATGTAAGGGGATACAATTGCTAAATGAAGTAAAGAGGCACAAATACACAAAAAAACTTAATTAATAATAAATGTTCTTAATTAAGATATATAACTTTTGAATAGAATTATTATCATTATTCATTAAGTTTCTATTTCTATTTCATGTTTATTTTACGATTTCTACAAATGTATGCTCCCAATCTACTAAAAAAAGAAATTGTTTTTAGAAATATTTTTTTTTTGTGATTTAAGTCCCTTGCTAATAGGTCCATAAGAAAAACATAAAAAAGAATCTATATTTGTTGAAATTTTAACTTGATACTTTATTCATAATTTTACTTGTTTTATTTTGAAGGTCTTATGATATTATCTAATTTTAACTTTCTTACTTTATTCCCTTTAGTGTTTATTGAAAGTATCAAGTTAAATTACTTTCTTATTCTTTATAGTTTCACTTAAATTTCAATCAAATCTTCATAATATAGAATCTTATATTTCTTTTTAATTTCTAATTATAACACTTTCTATTATGTTACAAATAAATCTAGTTAACAACGGGTTTACATAGATAATGATCTATCAAGTGAATGATATTATCAAGTGAAAATATGTGACCCATTCATTCCATTTAAAAATAAAATAATGTCTTATATGGTATCTTAATTTATTCTATGTTATTTGTCACCAGTATGAAATTAAAAATTATATACAAACTCTATATCAAATTATTAAGCCACATTAAGAGAATTTTGTCCACATTTATAAGCTAGTTATTGACAAAATTAGTAATAACTTTTGTAAAGTTTATTTTATTTGGGATAACTATGTTTTAAGAAAAATATCACACTAATATTAATATTTTTTTTTGTATAAGCTAGTTATTGACAAGTTCAAGTAATTTTTACTTGTCCACATTTTATCTTCATAAAATTAAAAAGTTTTTTTTTACAGAAGGGTTTTGTTATTTAGAATATGTTATTCAAAATTGATTTCACTTGTAAATATATTACATAATACTTGAAACATTATTAAAAGTTAAATTTTGACAATATTGCACAAAATAAAATATTTACATGAGCATGATATTTTTTTTAAACATAGTTATCCTAGATAAATAAATTTTACAAAAATTATTATTAATTTAATTAATTCTATAAAGGTATAAATGTAGTTAAATTATAATAGCAACTGAAATAGTTGAATATTTTTAAAATTAAGAGTTAGGGTTAGGGAGATTCTTATGTGTGATATTTTGCTGTACTTCTCAATATTGATGATGGTATCAACCAAGGAAAAATGCCAATTGGCAAAATTAAGTATTTTTAGTAATTATCTATTATTTTCCTTTGAGTTTTTAGAGATAATGATAAAAGTATTTTTTGAAAAATATGTAAATTATTCCTTCTAATTTTAAGGTTGTTCAATATTATTTCTTGAAATTTTAAAAACTTAAAATCATCCTCTTTAATTTTATAAAACTTAAAGATGATGCCTATCATCCACTTAATTAATCATTTTATCAAGTAATATGCTTTTTTAACAAAATTTTTACTTAAGAATCATGATCACAACATTATAGTTTGTTCATTTTTTCTTATTTTCTCACATAAAATTTTTATATTATATATTTAATGAGAATTATATTATATCTAAAGAATTTTAATTAAATACTCAAATACAAGGTGTAAAATTATGTTTGAAATAAAAAATTAATAAAAAAAATGAATATTTTAGAATATTGTAATTCTTACTTAAAAATTTTGATCCATGATCACATTATTTGGTAAAATAATTATTTAATTGAATAGTGTGCATTATTTACATATTTTATAAATTTTAAAAGGATAATTTTTAAATTTTCAATATTGAAGGTGGTAAAATCTAACCGCCATATGAAATTGAAAGAGTATTTTATATTTTCTTTCTTTCTTTTAATGCATTCTCTTATCATTTTGATTAAATTTTTATTCACTATCTCTTTTTTCAAATTGTCAATAGTAAAAAAGGTTTGAACCATTATTTTGTTTCTAGTACACTTATACAAATTTAACATTTCAAAATCTTTATAACCAAAATTTTTTAAAATAAAAATTTGAAAACAATAATTTTTATTTATAATTTTAATGATTAAATATTAATTTATAATTATTTTTTCTATTATATTTATACAAGATAATAATTGTTATCAATTATATTCAAAGTTATTTCTTAAGAAAAATAATTTTAACAAAGATTTCATCTTTTAGTTAGCTTCAATCCATTGCATTTTAGGATGATTAAAAAGATAAACTATTTTTTAAAATAGTTTTAAATAAGAAATAATTTTAAGTATAGATATTTATAAATAAGTTTTTGAAATATATTATATTTTATAGAATTTATTATTTATTTTCTTTGTAAAAATTTAAAAAATCTATACAGATAACTTTTTTTATCATCTATATTGATTTTTAAAATCTTTTTATTCAAAAAAAATTTAAAAACTCTACACAAATGACAAAAAGTCATTTGTATAAAGATTATACATTTTTAAAAAAATTAAAAAAACTTATACAGATGACATAGGTTTTTAAATTTTTTTGAATGATTTTTTTTATAAAAATCTACACAAATGGCAATTAGTTGTTTGTATAAGTTTTTTTTAAATTCTTTTGTAAACTCCATATAAATAACTTTTGTCTCCTATAAAATGTTTATAAAATTTTTTTTACAAAATTTAAAATCACCTATACAGCCGGCCGAGATAATATCGTCTTTATATTGTTAAATTATTATAGTGTAATAAAATTTTAAATAATAATAATAAAATATAATTATATTTAATAATAACAAACTTCAATTAATGATCTAAAATTAATAATAAATGAATAATATGATAATAATAATAATAAAATATAATGGGTTCTAAAACCTTTCTAAACCCACCTAATAAATATCAACGTAGGATTGAAATTGGGATTGATATTGTAACAATTTGATTTGAATTTGACTTAGTGAAAAAGTAGTCCGGCTTGGGACTGACATAGTATACAATTTTTGCCTATTGAATTAATTTAGTAGAGTTGGGTTAACACACTTTAATAGGTTTATTCACAATGTGAACTCCTAACCAACTACAAAATAGAGATGTCCAAGATAATGAAAAATGTTGAATACATTTATTTTTAGTCTATTATCCACTCTTTTTTGGCAAATAATAAAATTTATAAAATTTTAGATTTTATTATGTATGAGAAATAATAAGCAAAGAACAAATTTAAGAAAGTAAAAATATGGTTATTCTACCATATAATATTTAAATCCTAATGGCGGTTTAGAAAGTAAATTTTGAAAGTTATAAAATTTAAAATGTAAAGGATATAAATTCTTATCTTGATTAAAATGTTTTGTTCGGATGATTATTCAATCAAACTTCATTTCAAAATTTATTAAAAGAATCACTACGAAATTTCTAAAACCATAATTAAGGTTCCAAAAAAGGAAGTTGATTGTGGTAGCATAACAATGTGTATTTAAACCGAATCTTTTACTTGTATTGACCTTTTTAAAATTTCACTACAATATATAACATCTAAATATCCCGATAAATTTTATATTTTACCCAAATTAATTATATCGTTAACTATAAGCAGAAAATCGATCAAAAGTTTACCTTTTTAGTTCTTTCTAACCGACTTTGATTATATCTTTATTTTGATCCATATATATAGCATAACCTTAATTTTATATACGCTTATAACAACTGTGGAAATAACATTTTTTAAAAGGGACATTATGAAGAATCAATGAATGATTGTTTAGTTACAGAAAGATATATTTAATATAATTAATACTAACCGATTCTACTATAATTTTGAAATATAAAATTACAGCAAAGATAATCATATAATGTGACAATATTTTTTTTAAAAAATTATAATATTTACAACTTATACAATATAATTTACATTTATATATTCATTAAAATAATTTGTTTTATATTTTATTTTTTAATTTTATATTTTAATGCTTGCCCCCCATTGATCATTATGTCCAAATTACGCCACTAACTAATTGTTAAAGAAAGTGGCTATAGGCCTTATTTGGTAATTAACTGATTCAATTAACTGTTAGTTAATTCAATTGGTTGTTAGTTAATAGTTAATTACATTAACTGATTTGACCAGCTGATAATATTAGCTATTTGAATGAAAATATTTGGTAAAATTAGTTGTTTTCTATTAGCTGTTTATATGCAAAATGACATATAAGGACACATATATATTTTATGATTTATTTAAATATTTTTTACTTTAATAATATTTTAGATTTATTATATGATTTATATTTAAGAAATATAATAATTTATTTTTAAGAAAAATGATAATTTATTTTAAATAATTTTTTAAGTCATACTTCTTTAAAAATATAATAAATCTAAAATATAATTAAATATTTATTATATTTCTTAACTTATTATATTTTTAAGAAAATAAATTATTATATTTCTTAAAAATAAATTATTATACTTCATAAATATTTTATAGAAATTAATAATTATTATTTAATAAATTTTTTTAATCTTTTTTTAGTGAGGATATAAGTGAAAATACGCATATTATTTAAGGACAATTTTGTATTTTTACAAACCCATTATCAATAAGCTAATTGAAAATGCTAGGTTTATTAGCTTTTTCAAATTAGCTTATTGAGGGCCAATCAACTAATTAAATAAGCTGTTTACTAAATAGTTAAATTAACTTATTAACTTTGTCAAACAGTTAAACACTATCAAATCAGTTAAAAGCTCACCAAAAAGTTCTTTACAAAATACCCTCATAGCAAGTGGCAACAATTGTGAAGACAAAGGGACCAGGGGCCAATGGAGTTAGAATTAGTAGGCTTCATGATAACATAAAACAAATCTATTAATTTCTTATTAAGTATATAGTAAATCTTATTAATTATAAAGTTAAATTTTATTTATTATTGTAACTACTACATATTCAATATATTAAATTATTTATTTATTACTAAATAATTATGCCTATAATTGTGTAACCCTTGTAATTAAATTGGAATGATGCTCATTAATCAAGGCTAGTGAGTATTCTTCATATTTTTTTTATTGAAGAAATGAGCAGTTTTAATATTGGAAGGATCAGTAGAAATAATATAATGCTGTTTCTTAATTTAATGAAGGAAGTAAAAGAATTAAAGTTATATATAAAGGGTTTTTGTTCCCTCTCTTCAATCACTAGAAGTTGAAGTTAGATTTGAGAGATTCTCATCACTTACTACTAGCATTAGAGTAACAAGAAGAGTAAGAAGAGTGAAGATCAAGATGTTAACTGTGTTTCAATCATTGTGTGCTTTTAAAGTTTATGTAAGGTTTTGATTCTTATGGCTCAAGATATATCTTCTTAACTTATGTGGTTGTTCTCTAATTTATGAAGATGAGAAGATGTTAAGATATTTGTTTAATATTCTACATAATATTGTTAAAATTTTCAAATGTATTTGTAAATTATGACATGGATAAGATCAATCTATGTTTTCAAATTTTCTAATATTTGGTATCAAAGTAAGGTTTTTGGCTTTATCAAATTTACTTATGCATTATTCTGATTATTATTGGTTAATTTAGTTTTCACCAAAGTGATTCAAATCATATCATAATATTAAAGTTTATTTTTGTATAAATTATAGAAGTAATTTTATATTTTACATAAAATTTTATTTGTATAACACATTGGTAATATATTATTAGTTAATTTGGTTTTCACTAAAGTGATCCAAATTATATAACATTACAAAAAAAATATTGCACAAATTATTGAGATTGTGGCTATGAAAATAATTTTATGCCCAATGATGTTTTTACTTTTATGGTCATATAAATTTAAGTTGTTATATGCCCAAAGGTATATAGCATCTCATATAAATAGTGTTACAAGTCAATTAAACAATTTTGACCTTTGGATTTATGAAATATTTCAAAATTATTAGTCAATTTAATTTTTACCAAAGTGGATCAAATCATATGATATTACAAAATTAGTTAATTACACAAATAATAAAAGGATGTAACTATAAAAATAATTATAATTATTCTAATAGTCTTGTTACATAGATTTAAGTTGTTTTATATCCTAAGGTATGATACTAAAAGTGATCAAAAGTATTCTCACTTGTAATGTTCAAAGTGAACATAAGTTATCACTTTTAAATTAAAATTATTACATGTCATGTCTAACTTAATGAATAGGTATGGTGATGTGTTAAATTATTTTTTTAATAGAATTGTCACATGAAGTTTTGTAATGTATGGCATGTTTTATGTAAGTCACAACTCCAGGATCTTTTTTTGGACATATATCTAACATTCCTGAATGGTTCTAATTTTTGTGATAGGAAAGAACAATCAGAGATTACCTTGGGATGTTTAGATTTGGATATGTGTCTTTAAATGGATGCACCAAAAAAGCCAACTAACACAAGTTCTTTTGCAAAAAAAAATCCATTTATGAAAATTAGGAGCACTCCAACCACTTAAATCTTAGGATTATGAAAAGCAAGATTATCAAGAATATCCACAAATCAATTCTTGACTCTTTTGAAGCAAAAAAGTTCTTGGCATTTATTAAGTAATGCCCTTCAAGATAGTGGGACCTCTTGTGTGTTTTTGTTTTTTTAAAGGGAGTAGTTACCTTTTGAGAAGTATCCATATTTTAGATTTATAAAAAAAAATCAGTATCAATCATGTATACATGATAAAGTTTTAGTTCACATTAATGAATGATGAATAAAGCATCAAATATAAGATTGGTCCTCAAAACAAATGTGATGCTAAATTGTATGTGAAAATACATAACTTGCATGATGAGTAATTAAATTAAGATTACATCAATAATCACAAACTCCTCCACTAATTTACATAGCTATGGACAAACTAAAATTGTTAAAATATATGATAAATTTGATGCCCTAAAAAGATATAATAGCATCCAATGATAAAGGTAGTAAGTAAGAATGACAAGGATATTACCACTAAATAAATCATACCACAACCATATAACTTGAATGTGACTAAACATTAAAAGCATCAGTAAACACAATATATAATATAATTCTAAATTTAGTGATGAATGAAGCTCTCATAATATCACTATATAGATATATAAACATTCTAACTAGATAAAGTCATATTTAATCATTTAATATTAAAAAATATAAATAAAATGATAAAGGAAAATATTCTTAACAAAATTTATTAATAACTAAAACAACCATGAAACAAACTTTGAGTGCAAAAGAGATATGATGATAGTTTGGAACTTGCCAAAGAAATTTCAATGGCAAAGTTGATGTGAAGGAAGTAGGTTTCACATAGAAGAAGAGATAAGAAATAGAGGAGCAAATGAAAATTATGCAAATAAAATAATTACATGTTAGCTTTTTACTAGAAAATAGATGACTTTGATAAATAATGCCACATTGACAAAAAAATAGATGTATGAAGTTAAGATGATATTTACAAAAATACTACCAAGTAATCAATTTCAACATTGGTTGTTCTAAAAATTAACGTTTTATGTTCTTCTATTCTTTTAAATATAATAGTTTACATTCACTTATGATGTTAGTTATAAATGAGACTAATGTCTAAATATCACTTTTATTTTTAAACATGTTAATTATAACGAAATGACGTTAATTTTTTTATTTAACTATCATCTCAAGTTCACATAAAATTTTTAATAATGCCACTATATAACTACATATGTCAATTTCTAATTTAAATGTGTTCTTAGGTTCTCATGGAAATTTATTCACTATCATTGCTTAATTATAGACATCAGTTATTTTAAAAATTATCATCTTATTTATCCTAACAATTTCAAATACACCATTATATTAATATATATGTTGATTTTTCTTATGATTAACATCTATCGACCATCATAGAATTAGTAATAGTTATAACATACAAAATGAAAAGTGAACCATAAATGAACTAATTTTTATGTATTTTTAAGATGAGGAATAATTTAAGAAAGAAAGATTGCAATTAGTTTACATGATATCATAGGATCATAATGGAAAAGGACCTAAGAAAAGGAAAAAGTCAATAAGGTAGATATATCTAGCAATGTAGATAAAAGAAATTTCAAATGATTCTTTTCTTAAAGGAAGGGGCATTTGAAAAATGATTGTTTGAAATACAAGAATTGATTTGAAAGAAAGGTAATTTTATTACTTATGTATGTTATGAAATAGTTAAAATTCCTTGTAATACTTAGCAATTTGATTCAAGTGTTATGATTTATGTTTCAAATTCTTTGCAGGGATTCCTTACAACTTTGACTTTAACAAAGAGTGTAAAGTATATTTACATAGGGAATGAAGTTTGTTTTAAGGTTAAAGTTATAGGGATCCATATGTTTACTTTAAATAGTGGTTAATTGTTAGAGTTAAATAACACTTTTCATGTTCATTTTATTTTTGAAATTTATTTTCTATCTTTTAACATGACCAACAATATCATTATTTTAAATTTGCCAACGAGTTAAGTTACATAAAAATAATGCTTTCCTTGGTATGATGTTTTGGTTCATAGTTTATTCAAAATTAATCCTCACCTTTCATCTTTTTCCTCTCATTCATTTTTTACCCTACAAGTGAATATTAATATTAGCACTAAAAGAATTTACCGAAATGAATTTTCAACAACGTTATGGCATAAAAGAGTGGGACACTTCTCAAAAGAAAGATTACATTATAAAAGATGGTGTCTTGGAAAATCTTGATTTTTCAAATTTCAGTACTTGTATAGATTGCATTAAGGGAAAGTAAACTAAAAGTACTAAGAAAAGTGATGCACAAGAAGTTCCATTTTGATTGAAGTTATAAATATGGATGCATATGGACCATTTTCTCCTTGTATAGGTGGTGAAAAATATTTTATCACCTATATTAATAATTTCACTCATTATGGTTACCTTTATCTTCTTAATAAAAAAATATGATTCTTTGGAAGCTTTTAAAATTTTTAAGGCTAAAGCTGAAAATCAATTGGATAAAAAGATAAAAGTTATGAGGTTTGATAGTGGTGTTGAATATTATATAAAATATGAAGAAACTAGTCATAATTTCGGTCTATTTGTTAGATTCCTTAGAAAAAAGCCATTGTAGCATAGGATGCTACAATGGTTGGCACAATCTTAATAGAATGGTTTTACTAAAAGGTGTAACCATACCTTATTTAGATATGACAAAGTGTATAATTAGTAATACTAAATTTCCTTTATTTTTGTTGGGGGGATGCAATTAAAATGGCTATGTATATTTTAAACAAAGTTCTCATGAAGGTAGTTCCTACAACTCCATTTTAAACCACCTTCATGTTTGGGGAAACTAGATCCTAAAACCATAAGTTGTTACTTTATTGGTTATATAGAATAGTATGATAGCTACAAATTTCATTATCCTAATTGTTATACTAGAATTCATGATTACAAAGTTGTTGATAGATGTTAGTTAAACTTAAAATCAATATATATATATTGACATGATGACATTTTTAAAATTATTGAAAATAATAAGGTGATCATTAATAAAGTCAACAATGTTCTTTAACGTGGTAACATTTTTGAAATTATATGATAACTTAAAATAACAAATTATTAATATAACCAATATTTATTTAGATGACTTTTTAAAAATTATTGAAAAACTTAAGACATTGATTTTTAATTGGATAGACATAAAAATGTAAGGTATTCAAAAGTTATTAGGAAAACAAGCAAGCCTACAACATTGATTCTATATATAATTGACATTTAAATATTTGTAAATTCTAGTGAGAAAATATTAAACTTTCACACATTGATTTTGAACTTAATCAATATCTAGAGTTATAACATTTATAAGTCAAGGAAATTGTAAAAACATAAGCCATTAATTTTATGCATAACCATTGTCTAAAGGCATTTTAAATGTCTTAATAAGGAAATATAAAAGTTTGCACATTGATTTTGGGTGTAAACAATGTTTAGTGGTATGACAATTGCTAGCTTACTTAAAAAAGTATGACACATAAGATGTCGATCCCTAAAATAACTGAAATCTAAAGTCATGAGAATGGTGACATTATTGAAAATATTAAGAAAATTATAGACATTGGTTCTTAAAAAAGTTAATGTATTTTTTTGTCACTAGACATTAGATGTAAATCCTTAAAATAATCGATGTTTAAAATCATGAGAGGCAATGTCATTTTTTGGCTATAAATAAAGCATATCTTAGTTTTTTTTCTCATTATCATTCCTCATTATCACTTTCACTCTCTTCTCTTTCTTATTTGTTTCCAAACATAATTTCCATCTCCTATCTAGTTCCTTTTGCAAAATCCTAGATGTTATTCCATCTTCCACCACACATTAATGAGCTATCTGCTAGAAATCGTGCATCATACATGCACAATGGAATAAAATTTTTGCACGATTTCCACCAAGGATCCATGGGAATTTAGAACGCCATAGATTAGGAATTAGGGTTTATACCTTTCGGCAAAAATCTTCTGACCGCTACAGCAAATCTAATCTGCTTCCAAATCACGAACCGGAATGAAAAACCAGTAAATCAGATCACCAGTACAACGTTTATGTGGCTGTACCTCTATGGTATCTACACGAACCCGTGAATCACCGATGAATGTCTCCTACATACACCAGTTGGAATTGATCTCCTTTCACCTCGTAGTGCTAGCTACGCCTCTTTTGGGATTTTGGCCAAGGAGAGGTGCTAGGGTTTTCTATGCTTTTGCTTGGGGTGCGTGAATAATAAAATTTATTATTACCTAATAAGCCTATTTAAATAGGTGCATAGAAAAACCTAACCTATTTGGGCTTTATTCCATGTATAATTATAGGCTTACTATTGGGCCTTATAATTATAACATGAATTCCCAAATATTAAGCCAAAACAATTTGGTCCATTAATTCCAAATTCACTAGGCTCTAAATGTGTGACCCTACAGGCTCTCATTACGTTGGCAATGACCATTAATCATATTAATGATCATAAACAATGATTGGTATCTAGCAACACATCATTATTACCCAAGTAATGAGAAAGTCGGTGATTTGACTAAACCTTTACACGTGATCATCACTTATGTCCTTTTGTCCTATACATCTAAATTGAGCACGAGACATGGACCGTGTCATTCCCGTATAGCCCAATCTTAAGGTTTCTTGACTCCTAAGTAAGCTGACTGAAACAAATGTAATCGATATCTCATGTTAATTCATCTGAGCATGGCCATGCATTTTCTCAGCTTTACTTAATCAAGGGGCCCATAGATGTTACTCCTGTTATATAGGAGGGACAAATCCCATCTTGATCACACAAACCCCTCCGCATGATATGTGACATATCCAATATCTACCCTTGCATTCACTTAACCATTAGTGACATAGAATAGTATCAAAATATGAAACTCACATGTAGGGAACCTTGGTAATCTCAGGTCAAAGGACCATATTAATAATGATCACTAAGAACCACTTATGACACTCATATAACGATCCATGTAGTGTTCTTAATATGGGTCGGTCCAGTATACAAGTTCTCTAACTTGTATTCATGTGTAATCTTAATATCCCATATAAGTCTTCACACATGCTAGTCTTAACATATCAAAGCAACCTAATCCACAATAATATATGACTAGGGACATTTAAGAATACAATTATTCTAAGGTTATTATTATAATTAAATATATTACGCAGACAATATATATAAATATAATAATTAGAATTGCCATTAAAATAACATGATTCAAAATTACAATCACCAATATGATTGGTTTTAGGGCATATACACTAACACTATCGATACTTCTTCAATTAACGTCAAAGATGAAGCAAATTCCCTATTCCAAGTTACTGCTTCAAAATATAAGAGGGTCCTTCTTATTTTTATTTCTCATATTTTCATCTTTTTTTGTTTCTTTAATTTTTTATGCAAATTTTTTAAGATATTTTTATTTATATTTGCTTCATATAACTTTTATAGTTGTATCTAAATTTTATATTTTATTATGTGTTTAATAAAATATTACAGTGAAGTTCGAAGCTAATGAACAATGGTAAGAGATGGATAAAAAGTGAAAAAAAAAATCCATGAAAGCATCCATTTATCACAAATCTAGGATGACAACCATAGTTAGCATTTTATAGATGTAAAGACCTTGAAAAGTTACTTGAAATTAACATAACATTTACACCAAACGAGCAATTGAGTGCAAAGTTATAACCTTTCAAAGTTTTTAATTCAAAATACATTGTAGGTTGTAGAGTTTATTCACTTTTTATTATAAATATTCTAGCATAGAATAAAAAAATCATTAAAAATATTATACAAGCATTTCATGTCAATTTTTTTACTAAAAATTAATGTGAAATGTAAAAAAAATATTTTTAAAATAAAAATATAATATCCCAAAATTAAGTTTTATAAATTCTAATGTTTATGAGGATTTATTTTTTTTGTTTAGCCAATGTTTGATTTTAAATTTATTTTTAAAATGAAAAAATGATATCAATGATAATAATTAAAATAAATTTATTTTTATACATGGCCATTATTAATTCAAGATTAGTTTAAAATTTTTTTATATAAGAAATTTCCTACAAGTTATAAATATTTTAGTAATTATGGGTGTAATAATTTATGAAATAAATTGTTGTGTTTAATAAATTATTTTTTGAGAATTGTTGAAGTTTGGAATAGATTTCTTTTTAAATGGCCATTATTAATTCAATGCTTTTTTTTATATTTTTTATGAGAATTTTCTCATAAGTAAAAAAAATATTTTTAGAAGCGAAGGCATTAAAACATTTATTTTAAAACTTCCAAATTTATTAAGTTATTACAATTATATATGTATTTATACGCATTAAGGGAAGATTAAAAATAGTGCAATTGAGAATTTTAAATAAAAATAAGTTTTATGGCAATAAATTTTAAAAATAAATTAAGGGCTGAGATTTTATTAAGAGATGAGCTCATAATAAGATGAGAAACATTGTAACAAAACTCATAGCTCATTATTTTAACATTTTTCTCCCTTTTTTTATTTTATTGACTTCATTATCTCTCTCTTATTATTTTATCCCTTCTAGTTTTCTTCTCTCTTTCTTCCCTATATTTCTTCTCTCTACTTTTTCTTAATTATTCTTGAAGCCTCCTTTATTTTGTTCACTTTTAATCACATTTCCTAATTTCATTCTTTGTTTTTTTTATGCAATTTCTTGCTACTAAGCTGCCATATTGGGTCGAAATCAAGCTATTCTAATACTCACAAATTGCCAATTAATGATGGAAGCTCACAGTAGGATGGAGTTAAGTGAAGTTACAATGATGGAAAATCTTTGACATGATTTACCTTATTCCAATTATTATTCTCTCCTTTAATTCCATTTAAGGCAGTCATAACTTATAAAGAATGAGGAAACATAGCTGGATCTCATATGGTAGTTGAGCTCCCAACCTTCCACCTCACCGGTGAACCATAACACTTTAGTCATTGTTCATTTTACCAGAGACTTAGTGAAAAAAGGTGAACTTTTACAGGCTTAAACCCCATTTTATTGTGATCGAGTTTAGTTTAAAGAAAAATATTTATTTAGGAAAATTACAAATTTATTGGTGATATTTTTGAAACTATGATTTTTACTTTATTTAATGATCTAATAATATGAATGAAGTTTTCTTAGGAAAATTATATTCAAATATTTTAAGTAAATTATATTTAAATTAAGTTAAAACCCTTAATGATATGAAAATATGATTTAGGAAATTGTTTGAGATATAGTTAAATCATTAGGTACTAAGTGTATAATATCTTATAACAAGATGATTAAATTATTTTTAAAGTAGAAAGCTCTAATATTTTAGGTTATGTTATAGTTGAATTATAAGCCTATATGACATATATTTTGAATATAAGTATAGCTTTGAAAATGGTGGAAATAAGTTTGTGGCTAGTTTAAGGGAGACAAATAGAGTCTCTTAAAGTATTAGACAATAATAAGTTGATAACTTTTGTGCTTTGATATATATATTATAATAATAATACATCGGAAAAATATACTTGTATGTTGAAAATTATTAAGATAATATGATATAAGTGAATATGGTGTATTATGTTTTAATATTTTCAAATGGTTCAAGAAAACCCCCAATCATGTGAAATGTAACTTTAATTATCTCAAAACAAAGTTAAAGGTATTAAGACTAAAGTGATGTAAATGGGGTCCTCTAAGGTTTTTAAGTATTAATAATTCTACTTGTGTATGTATGATCTAAAAATCTTTATGAAATGGCATATTTAATTTCATTAGGTAGTAGTATAAAATATAAGAAATGATGATATAGAATAATTGAACAAAGAAAATAAATACTTTTTACAGCATCAAATGAGCTTTTCTAGAGCTTTGAACTCTAATATTTTCACCTATACAAGTTTGATTTCTACCATATAACAACATATTATAATTTAAATAATAATTTGTAATTTGTGCTAAGAAAATAAATAAAGTTCATATAATTGTAATTTATCCTTGTAAATGGTGATATTAGGAGGAAAATCTGAAAAGATGATTATAAATACTTTGAAACTTTCAAGGTTGGATCATTGTCACTAGGTGATTGTATATCCCACTGTAACTTTAAGTTTTAATAAAAGATAATTTGATTGTGGTGAATTATATTTTCCTTATTGATAGCATAGATTTTGTATTCATGTGTAAACCTAGTTCCATCGTGTGTGTATATATATATAGCTATTGGGCGAATGTTGATAGATCATAGTGCATAGCAAAAGCATGGTAATAGTATTTCTAACCATCAATGGACTATGATTGAATTTCAATGATATTTGTATATTATCTATAAATTTTTCCATGGTTAGCATTGAAAGTTATCAATTATGATAGAATAATAACTTTAGGAATTATGAATTGTAATGACACGATACTCTGGAAGCTAGAAGGGAAATTCCCAGCAAATAGTTATGAAGGTTATAAGATTAATCTTATTGGTGTATAGACCCTAAAATCAATCATATGGATGATTGTAAATTTGAATCATGTTATTTTAAAGATAATTTTAATTATCATATTTATATATATATTTTTTGTATAGTATATTTAATTATGATAATAACTCTAAAATAATTATATTCTTAAATGTCCCTAATTATATGTCACTGTTGATTGGATTACATTAATATGTTAGGACAAGAATGTGTAGTTACTTATATGAGATATTAAGTCTACATATGAGTACAAGTTAGAAAAATTATGTATTGGACCGACCCACCCTAAGAACACTACATGGATCATTATATGAGTGTCATAAGTGATTCTTAGTGATCATTATTAATATGGTCCTTTGACTTGAGATCGCTAAGGTTCCTTACATGTGAGTTCCACATTTTGATACTACTCTATGTCACTTATGGTTAAGTGAATGCAAGGGTATTTATTAGATGTGTCACATATCATGCGAAGGGATTTGTGTGATTAAGATGAAATTTATCTCTCCTATATAATATGAGTGACATCTGTAAGTCCCATGATCAAGTAAAGTTAAGAAAAATGCATGGCCTTACTTAAATGGATTGACATGAGATGTCAATTATATTTACTTTAGTTGGCTTACTTAGGAATTAAGAAACCTTTGAATTGGGTTATACAGGAATGACATGATCCATGTTTCGTACTCAATCTAAATGTTTAGGACAAAAGGTTAAAGATGATGATAACATATATAAGTTCAGTCAAATCACCAACTTTCTTATTATTTAGGTATTAATGATGTATTATTAGATACTGCTCATTATTTATAATCATTAATATGACTTATGCTTATAACCAATGTAATGAAAGCTTATAAGGTTGCATACTTAGAACCTAACGGATTTGAAATTGATGGACCAAATTGTTTGGGCCTAGTATATGCGAATTCCATGTTATAATTATAAGGCCCAATTATAAGTCCATAATTATACATGGAACAAAGCCCAATTAGTTAAGGTTTTCTATGCACTTATTTAAATAAGCTTATTGGGTGTTAATTCAATAATAATTCATGCATCCAACAACACACAGAAAACCTTCGTAGCCCTCCTTAACTATAACCCTTCAAGAAGCATAGCTAGCACTGTGAGGTAAAGGAAGAGAATTCCCATCAGTGACTATAGGACATTAACTGGTGATTTGCTAGTTCGTGTAGATACCTTAGAGTTTTGACTAGAAGCAAGTCAAAAAGGTAATTAACAAGCAAGTTTTTGAATTATCTGTAGAAGGTAATGATAAAACCTTTATTCTAATCTAATCATTTTGTTTGGATCCTTAGTTGGAATCAATTAATATTCTGTTGCAATTGTTTGACTCCTGATTCTAACAGTGGTATCAGAACCAGATTGTGAAATGTTAGATTAGGATTTTATTGGCTAGTTGCGTGAATCTAATTTGATGAATTATTTTGTATATCATACTTAAATGAATTCTGATTAGGATTAGTGAGTTTAATCCTATGAATCTAATTTCATGCATTCTAGTTCAAGCAAAATTAATGTGATTAATTTTGGATTTTGGTTTGAATTTGAATTTGATTGCATTTAATTCTAGGTTCTAGTTCAAATTCAAATCTATTTTGTGATTAATTTTGGATTTTGGTTCAAATTTGAAACTGATTTCGTGATTGATTCTGGATTCTATTTTGAATAGAATTAGTAGGATTAATTACATGAATCTGATTTAACATATGAAAAACATTTTTTGATTAAACATAGGTTTTGTTATGAATAAGAATTAATCAAATTAATTCCTTAAATTTGGTTTCGTATATGTGATATACTTTATGTTCAAATATATAATTCGTTTTACACAGAATAAATATGGTTAGTTTTGAAGCTATCTTCATATATGGATCTATTTAAGCTGTTTAATGTGATTAACTCGTGTATGAGATGTAAGCATGAATAATTTAATCTATTTGAACTTGACTAGATATGTTTAATATGATTAAATCTATCCACTGTGATTCTGACATGAATCCTATTTTGGAATTGCGATTTGAATATAAAATATTGTCAAATTGTTCGACAAAAGGGGTGTGTCAATTGTTGATAGAAAGAATTGCCATCTGAATATTAGATGTAGTCAATTTTTTGCTCAACAAGTTTTGCCCCCCACGTCCAATGCAAGAGTGGCTCCCCTCGACCCCGCTTGCTAACTAGCTAGTGAGACTGCTGTAAATTCTCTACATTGTGTGACATTAAGCAATTAGTTAATTAATTAATTAATTTGGATGTTGATATTAAAAATATATATATTGAATATGTGTTTCATTTATCATGTTTTTTGCTTGATGTACGGTGCATGATTATGGCCCTTGATTTTGTTATAATTTTAAAATATGGCCTATGTGTCGTGCCTTTCTATTACTTCTAGTTGTACATTCTCTTCTTATCTCACTCCCCTCAAATGTAACTCAAGATTTTTTTATTTATTATGTAATTATATTTGTTAGAGCACTTGAAGAGACAACAATAGAAGTGGAGATCAAGTTATGGAGAAAGAAGAAGATTCTTAGGAAGAAAATTTTCTTTCTTAGTTTTATTTGATATTCTTGAGCTCTAGAATATCACTTAGGTTGGGCCATGATCATGTCATGTTTAATTTATGTTTTATGTATGAGATGCATATGATGAATGTATGAGACACCTATACTAGATGTATGTGATGCATGCTAAATACAACCAAGTACAATAATGGTGAGATCAAGAATATTAAGATCCTTTAAACAAAATATTAAGTCAAAAGAGATGCCTTCCAATAATAGCACTTGTCAAGATCTTGATTGATTATAGGTAGATTTGCTAAAGAAAAATATTTAAAGTTTATCTTGGTAAGACATAATGGGATAAAAGTGATATCTAAATTGCTATATGTTAGGTTTAACTTAACTAGGCTAACCTAATAGGATTGGAGCCTATAGGCATAGAGTTAGTTGTGAATTCATGATATGAATTTAAATAATTGTTATTCACGTAACCATCCAAGAGTTGCACAAGATGTTATTGATAAGGAGTTGTCTACCTAAATAGTCATATCTTGGGCGATTAGCCAAAACTAACTCAAGATTTAGTAAAATATGGATCTTGGCTCACTAGAAAACCTTAACGATAAGGTTTTTCGAAATAATAGTGAAGACTATTATTTTGAGAAAAATAGTGGGAGTATTATTTAATAAAAAACCTTATTAAATAAATAAATTACATGATTCTCATTTTGCATATTTTTCTATTGTAGATAATCATGGCATTAAATGCATCAAACCTGTCACTGCAATTTATCCTTGAAAAGGACAAACTTAATGGAACAAATTTTCTCGATTGGTATCGAAACTTGACAATTGTCCTTAAGCATGAGAAAAAGCAATATGTCTTAGAGCTACCTATTCTAAATGAGCCTATTGCCAATGCTCCTTGAGCAAAAAAAGATACTTATAAGAAGCATCTAGAAGATACTTTGGGTGCTAACTATCTCATGCTTGCTATTATGAACTCTGAGCTTCAGAAGCAATATGAGAACATGGAGGTGTTTAATATGATTGATCACCTCAAATAGCTCTACTAAGAGCAAGTGAGGCATGAAAGGTATAATGTATCTAAAGCATTATTTCAATGCAAAATGATTAAAGAACAACTGTTGCTACACATATGCTTAAGATGATTGGATACATCAATAGCCTTGAAGGGTTAGGTTTTCCTCTGCAACAAGAATTGGCTACTGATATAGTTTTGCAATTATTGCTTAAGAGCTATGGTTAATTTGTCATAAATTACAATATGAATGAAATTGATAAGACTTTACCTAAAGTACTTAATATGTTAAGAACTGTTAAGCAGAACTTGAAAAAGTCCAAGCCTAATTCCATTATGATGGTTGGAAAGGGGAAACGGAAAGGCAAGTCTAAGGCTAAGAATAAAAAGGAGAAGAACAAGACTGATGGAAAGTCCAAGTCAAGTTCCTCTGCACTAAAGCCTAAAGGTGGTGTGGCTAAGGAAGGGAAATGCTTCCATTATAAAGAACCAGGACATTGGAAGCAAAATTGCAAGCTTTACTTGGAAGGCCTTAAGAATAAAAAAGGAAGTGAGACTTCTAACACAAGTTTTTATGTTATAGAGGTTAATTTATCTACTTTTGCATCTTGGGTATTAAATATTGGATGCAATACTTATTTGTGT
Source organism: Sindora glabra (assembly GCA_020226215.1). Lineage (NCBI taxonomy): Eukaryota > Viridiplantae > Streptophyta > Magnoliopsida > Fabales > Fabaceae > Sindora > Sindora glabra. The sequence continues at coordinate 33,693,579 of CM035231.1, forward strand.
AAATGTGTAGGATTTTAAAGGAAATATATCATTAGCCATAGATGAAATGGACCTATCTGTTGGAAATGGAGCACGAGTTATTGCATTAGCTAGAGGGACTTATTATCTATCTTTGCCTAGTGGATTAGTTTTGGAATTAGACAATTGTTATTTCATACCTACTATTAGTAGGAATTTAACTTCTGTTTCTTGTTTAAACAAGAAAGATTTTTCATTTATAATAAAAGACAAATGTTGCTCTATTTATTTAAATGAAATATTTTATGGTAGTGCACACTTAACAGATGATTTTTACATTCTAGATCATAAAAATCCAATCTAGAGCATAAATATCAAGAAGGTCAAAATTAATGATTTGAATCCAGCCTATTTTAGGCATTGTCATTTAGGCCATATAAATGAGATGCATATCTCCAAACTTCATAAAGATAGATTTTTAGACTCATTTGATTTTGAATTATGTGAGGTATGTGAGTCATGTTTATTAGGCAAGATGAAAGGACTAGTAATTTACTAGGCCTTATACATAATGATGTATGTGGACTTTTAAACACATAAGGTAGATGTGGTTATCAGTATTTCATTACTTTTACTGATGATTTCAGTAGATATGGCTATGTGTTTATTATGAAACACAAGTATGAATCCATTGAAAAGTTCAAAGAATTTAAGAATGAAATACAATATTAACTTGGTAAAAGTATTAAAACACTTTAATCAAATTGAGATGGTGAATACTTAGACCAAGAGTTCCTTAATCATCTAAAGAAGTGTGACATTATATCATAACTCACTCCACTAGGAACACCTAAATGGAATGGTGTATATGAGAGAAGGAATCAAACTTTGTTAGACATGGTTTAATTGATGATAAGTCAAGTTAACTTTCCAAATTCCTTTTGGGGACATGTTCTAGAGACTACAACCTTCACATTGAATTGTGTTCCATTAAAATTAGTTTAAAAGATACCATATGAGATATGGACTAGGAAATGTCCTAGTTTATTTTTTATAAAGATTTGAGATTGTGAAGCTTACGTGAGATGTTAAACTTCTGATAAACTTGGACCTAAATCTAATAAATATTTTTTCGTTAGATATCCGAAGGAGACCAAGGGATATTTTTTCTATAATCCAACTGAGCAAAAAATGTTTATTGCTTGAATTGGTGTCTTTCTAGGAAGAGAATTTATCTCTAGAAGAACTAATGGAAGGAGAATAGAACTTGAAGAAATTCAAGATTAATGAGAAAATATTGAATTTAAGATAGAACCTAAGCCGATTCCACAACTAGTTATGGAAGAACTTGTTTATGTAACACAGAATCTATGTAGGACTGGTAGGATACATCATGAGCCCGAGACATATGGATTTCTCATGACTTATCTCATTAATGTATTGCTTATGAGCCCATAACCTACCAAGAGGCCATGACAGGCCTTGATTTCAAGAAATGGCTAGAAGCTATGAAATTAGAGATGGATTCCATGTATGCAAACTAACTTTAGACCTTGGTTGATCCACTCGAAAGGGTAAAACCTATAGGGTGCAAATTGGTTTTCAAAAAGAAAACTAACATGGATGGTAATATGTGTACTTTTAAAGGGTAACTGGTTACAAAAGGTTTCAAATAAATCCATGGTATTGACTATGATAAGGCCTTTTCCCTAATTATCATGCTTAAATCTATCCAGATTCTTCTAGCTATAGCCACATATTATGATCATGAGATCTGGTAGATGGATGTTAAAACTGCTTTCTTTAATGGAAATCTTCTTAAGGATATGTGCATGACACAGCCTGAAAGTTTTGTAAATCTTGAAAATGTTAGAAAATTTTGCAAATTACAATGATCCATTTATGGATTGAAATAGACTTCTTGGAGTTGGAATCCTCATTTTGATGATATAATCAAAGAATTTGGTTTCATTAAGAATGAAGATAAACCCTGTGCATACAAAAAGGTTAGTGGTGTTGGTGTGTGTCCTAGGAACCAATCATATAGATGATTAAAGTAATATACAATGTATTATGTTTTATTTTAGGTAATTAATTATTATAGTTTATTTTTATAATTTTATTATTATTATGCGCAATTTATAACTTAATATAATAATTATCCTTAGAATAGCTTCGCTATTCCTAAAATGCCTCTAGTTAAGTATTATTATGAAAAGGATAGTAATAATACATCAAGACTAACATGTATAATGACTAATGATTACAAATCATGGATATGTGATATCAAGTCAATACATGAGTACATTATTAGTGAATAATGTACTGGACTGATCCACTATGAGAATATTACATGGATAGACGTGTTATAAGTTATTCTCATATGATCACAAACACAGATAAACCTTTGACCTGAAGTCACTACGGTTTCCTACATGATGAATTACTCACTTTAATATTGTCCTATATCACCTTTAATCAGGATGATGAATAGGGCATTGATTGGGTGTGTCATAAATCGTGTAGAGGGAAGTGAGTGATGTAGATGGGATTTTGTTACTCTTGTATAAAAGAGAAATATCTTTGGGCCCCTTGATTGAGTGAGACTTAGAAATGCATGGCCATGCTTAATTGGATTAATATGTGATATTAATCATTTATTTTAAGTCTACTCAGTATCAAGAAATATAAATTGAACATTGACGAGGATGATATATTCCATGCCTCTAGTTCAATTTGGATATTATTACAAAAGGGTTATGATGCAAAATGTTGATCATGTATTAGGTGGATGTCGAATCACAGACATTCTTACTACTTGAGTAGCAATGATGTATTGCTAGATACCGCTCACTATTTATGGCTCAATAATGAGTCATTGTCAACGTAGTAAGAACCTAAAGGGTCACACAAAAGGAGTAGGAATAAGACAATAATTAATTGAACTTTAATTATATTAATATCCAATTAATTGGACTTATTTTCATGCATGTATATTATTATTAAGAATAATAATGTGTTATTCACGTAATATATATATATATATATAATATTATGTGATATTATTTGATATTAAAGTAATATCAAATAATTGCGTTATCAGATATTAGATAAATATATTATGAGATAATATTATTTTGATATTTGATAACTATATGCAATTATCTAATATTAAGATATTTATATTATGAGATAATATTATCTAATATTAGATAATTAATAGATAAGTCCTATCTCTTCTCATTATCTCTAAGATAAGGATAAAATGAGTTATTAAGTGTGATTAAGATTTTGGAAGCATTATCCTAGTAAGACTAGGATTGTAACTTGCCTAAGTTCTATAAAAAGGGGCTTGAGGGTAGCACATTATATACACGCTCAAAGCTTCCATACAAACCCTAAATCACTCAGAAAACATCCAATCCTAATTCCTAGAGAGAAAAATGCATCCTAACAGATTCGTGGAGGGTGAGAGGTCGTTGTTCACTCCGTGTGGATACTGTAGAGACGCTGTACCTTCCGGCCGGCATTTGATTCTTCCACTCTCAAGTTTTGATTAGTAAAAATACGAGTACTCAATAGGTAAAACCCTAATCATTGATTTATGCTTTTTGCATGGATCCTAGGTAGAATTTGGATCAAATTTTGAATTTTCGCTGCATATGATAATTCGAATTCCCAACAAGTGGAAGCACAATAGTTTTTATATTGTTGTATGTAGATGATATACTACTTATTGGAAATGATATTCCTACATTATAGTTTGTAAAAACTTGGTTAGGAAATTATTTTTCCATGAAAGACTTAGGTAAGGCCACCTATGTATTAGATATCAAGATTTATAGAGATAGATCAAGAAAGTTGCTTGCTCTAAGTTAGAGTATATACATCAATAAAGTGTTAAAGAGATTTAGCATGTAAAATTCTAAAAGAGGATTCTTGCTAATGTCATATAGCATAAGTCTCTCAAAGACTCAGTGTCCTTCCACAAAATGTGAGAGATAGCACATGAGTAAGATGCTTTACGCATTTGCAATCATGTATGCCATGTTATGTACTCATCCTGATGTTTTGTATGCTTTAAGTATGATGAATAGATACCAATCAAATCCTGGTGAAAGGCATTGGACAACTGTTAAGAATATTCTTAAGTAGTTAAGAAGAACTAAAGATATATCTTTAATTTATGGAGGTAGGGAAGAGCTCATTATAAGAGGTTACACTGATGCCATCTTTCAAACCAATAAGGATAATTTTAGATAGCAATTAAGTTGTGTATTTTACCTCAATGGTGGCATTGTGACATGAAAAAGTTCAAAGTAAGGGATAATGGCTGATTTTACAACAAAAGCTGAATACATTATAGCATTAGATGCTGTAAAAGAAGTTATTTAGATTAAGAAGTTCATTACTAAACTTGGAGTTCTTGACCTAGTAGAGCTCTATTGTGATAATAATGGAGCCATTACACAAGCTAAGGAACCTAAGTCTCACTAGAAATCCAAATACATACTCTAACACTATCATCTTATAAGAAATATTATTGATAGAAACGATGTTAGAATATGTAGAATATTGACTAATGATAACATCATCGATCGACTAATAAGACCCCTAACGCAGTAGAAGCATGATAGTCATATGAGATCCCTAGGTATTAAATACGTGGATGATTAACTTTAGTACAAGTGAGAGATTATTGGTGTATATGCCTTAAAACTAATCATATAAATAATTGTAAATTTGAATCATGTTATTTTAAAGGCAATTCTAATTATCATATTTATACATATATTTTCTATTTAGTATATTTAATTATGATAATAACTTCAGAATAATTGTATTCTTAAATATTTCTAGTCATATATCACTGTGGATTGGATTGCATTAATATGTTAAGACTAGAATATGTGGTTACTTATATGAGATATTAAGTCTACATATAAGTATAAGTTAGAGAAATTATGTACTGGACTGACCTACTCTAAGAACACTATATAGATCATTATATGAGTGTCATGAGTGATTTTTAGTGATCATTAATAATAAGGTCTTTTAACTTGAGATCGCCAAGGTTCCCTACATTTGAGTTTCACATTTTGATACTACTTTATATCACTCATGGTTGAATGAATGTAAGGGTAGTTATTACATGTGTCACATATTATACGGAGGGATTTGTGTGATCAAGATGGAATTTATCCCTCCTATATAATAGGAGTGACATCCGTAGGCCCCTTGATTAAGTAAGGTTAAGAAACACACATGGCCATGCTTAAATGAATTGACATGGGATGTTAATTACATTTGCTTTAGTCAGCTTACTTAAGAATCAAGAAGCCTTTGAATTGGACTATACGGGAATAACATGGTCCATGTCTTGTGCTCAATCTAAATATCTAGAGCAAAAAATCATCGATGATGATCATATATATAGGTTCATTTGAATCACTAACTTTCTCATTACTTGAATAACAATGGTTTGTTGCTAGATACTACTCATTGTTTATAATCGTTAATATAACTTATGATCATTGCCAATGTAATGAGAGCCTATAAGGTTACATATTTAGAACCCAGTGGATTTGGAATTAATGAACCAAATTATTTGGGCCTAGTATGTGAAAATTTCATGTTATAATTATAAGTCCTAATTATAAGCCCACAATTACACATGGAACAAAGCCCAATTAGTTAGGGTTTTCTATATACCTATTTAAATAGGCTTGTTCAATGTTAATTCAATAATTATTCATGCATCCAATAACACACAGAAAATCTTTGCAACTTTTCTTGACCATAACCTTTCAAGAGGTATAGCTAGTACCGCGAGGTAAAGGAAGAGAATTCCAATCAAAGGCCGTAGGATGTTCACTGATGATTTGCTGGTTCATGTGGATACCTCAGAGCTTCGATCAGGAGTAAGTAAAAAAGGTGATCAATGAACAAGTTTTTGAATTATTTGTAGAAGGTAATGACAAAATCCCTATTCTAATCTAATCATTTCGCATGGATCCTTAGCTAGGATTGATTAATATTCCACTGCAATTGTTTGGCTCTTGATCCCAATAGATCTAACAGTCAGATAGGAAATTCGTAATAAGCTATATGAGAAAGATATAAAATTAATCAGGAAACCAAAAGGATGGTTACATGCATGGTTATTATAAATGACCAAAAGGAAATTCATAATAAGCTATATGAGAAAGATATAAAATTGATCAGGAAACCAAAAGGATGGTTACATGCATGGTTATTATAAATGATTTCATAATGTTATGTAATATTGCAACTTTGCTTGTAATTAGATATCATTGTTTGATATAATTACAAAGACTTGATGTAATTGTGATGCTTTGAATGTGTTTGAGCCTAAATGGTTGTTTGTGTTTATGATGACTACCTGGAATGGATAGTATGAGATAGGATATCGATGTTGTATACTAACAGATAGTTAAGATGGCTATGAAATGTGATATGAAAGTTTGAACTACATTTATCTTCTTGTCAAGTACTTAGATAGCATATGATTACTTAATAAATTTGAATTAAGAGCTAATGGTGGTAGATATATGCTTACTAAGTTTCTATAACTCATTTTGATTAATTTCACTATTTTTAGGTTAAGGAAACTATTTTAAGTTATGTATTATGCATAAAGTATCAAAGACCGCCTAACAAAAGGATTTGATAGTTAAGTTTCATTTGAAATTAGAATCAACATTAAGAAAAAGATGTGTTAATTTAAGTGGTGTTAAATTGTTGTATGTGTATAAATTTGAAATTGTATGGTACTGTATGCAAAATTAATGCTGTCATATTTGGAAATATAGAGGTTTTGTATCTTAAGGCATGTGACCCCTGGGAAGCATCCAAAAATAAAAGAGACTCTGTACATTTTTCTATAAAAAATTTAACTGAATTTTGAATTCCCCTAAAAATTTAAAAACTTTCATTGGATAATGAGAACAAAAAATGTTAAGGCTTGTGGAAATCAAGTGTTTGGGATCTATGCCAGTCACGATTGAATTTAGATCATGATAAAAAAATCTTTTTTTTAGCAAAAAATTAACATAACAACTTTTTTTACATTAGTTTGTATAATCAATGTTAAAACCTTAAATGTAATGTCACTCTCTTAAACATCAGTCAATAACTTATAAAAATTGATATGTAATTTCCTAAAAACCTAGTGTCTATCAATGATTTTGTAGTAGTGATTATAGTAATTGGTACAATAAAGTTCCTTAAAGATAGAATTAATAGTGGGATTTATGAACTAGAAATATTATTCTATCTCTAAATAAGGGATCACCTAGTGTTGATGAAAATAAAATTATGGAAAATCAAGCTAGCATAGTGATATCACATTATAAGAAAAACAACGACATTGCTATGCATTCCGTAAAAGAAATTACAAATGATTAGGAAAATATAAATCCTTCGAAATCATTAAGGCAATCTGATAGATCAAGAAAATCAATAATTTAAATGATTCTATAGTGTAATTTAAGGAACATAAAATTAAAAAATGATCTAGTAATGTTTTCAAAAAGTTATAAGAAGTAAAAGGTCAATTAAATGGATAGAAGTTATCATTACTACAAAAATGTAAATCTACGTCGGTTGTTTAGGGGATTAACATCAATTTTGAACTTTTATTTTATTGATTGTCATAATGACCATTTTATTATATTGGTTAAAAAAATCATCATAGAAGAGAAATATTATATCAGTTTCTTAATAAATAAACCATCATTATTTATTATAGGTCATACAACTCGATAACTAGTTATATTTAATGATATCAATTTTATCCCTATAAGCATTATTAAAAATTGTAATTCAACATCATGTTATTTTATTAATCAAAGTGGAATGTTTGATTTATCAATTTGGTGATCCATATAGCTAATATTGTATTACATTCCACCTCTCCTAAAAAATCCATTCTCTAAACCCTTTCCATTTTGTATAGTGTCTTATGACACTTCCTACTATACTACTTCAAACTTGAAATACATTTAGAATCCTCAAAATCACAATACTATATCTTGATAATATATATAAAATTTATATTGAATAGAAATTAATGTACATTTTATTGTAATTATAGTATATAATCTCAAATTCAGCATAAGTAATTCATAATAAATAAAATAGCCCTATTTTTCACCTACATTAATTCTATAAAATTTGGACATAGGGTTAAGGAATACTTAATGATTTGCATTGCTGAATGGCATACATCCAAAGCATTTTCAAATTGTAAAGGAATAAAGTAAGCAAATAAAAATTAAGTATTGCAACAACTATAAAGGAAAAGTTTGTCATGATGAAAGCAAAATTACCTTCTAATTTATTTTCTATATCAATTTGTTTGAGTTTGTTTAATTCATTATTTATTTGAATCTCTAATAGGACTTATATTATCCAAATATTTCAACATATTATATAAACAAAGAAGTAAGCAATTGTGTATATAAGCATAACTTCAAAAAAAGAGATTAAGTTGCAAGAACAAGATACAAAAAATAAAAAGTTCTTATATTTATATTCTCTTTTTTTTAATGAATGTGTAACCCTATAGATTTACTGATAGGATAATAGATCTTCAATATTGCAAAATAATTGGTGAATATAAATAAAATTGAAGAGAATCATCTTAAGGTTAAAATGTGAGCATAACTTGGTACGTAGAGAGATAATTATTTAGGGTTGGAAGAATTTTGTGATAAAATTTATAAATGGCATTATAGCTTCACACTTTTTATTTTTATCCCATGTCCTATGATTTGAATTATTTTAATATTAAATATTAATTCCTAAGAAAAAACTAATATGCATAATAAAATGATCTCGTTTAACTATAGTGGATTAAACTCCACTTTTTAATAAAAAACTAATGTCATAAAGTAAAATATTTAGTTAAAAATATATTTCAAGCAAAGACTTTATAATTTTACAAGCTGATAACATTAAAATTATTTTTTATTAAATAATCATATTTTTCCTATATTATTATACAAATACAAACAACAATAAATACAAAAAGATTTTAAATGAACAATCCAACAAATAATAATAAATACAATAGTAACAAATGCAAAAACTTCATAAACTAAAATGCTTTTCTTGTATAATTATACGAATATAAACAACAACAAATTGAATAATTCAACAAAACCTCAATGACTATAATTTATAATGAACAACAAGTTTTAAATGAAAAGAAAAGTGGGATACATATTCTCATAATTCCTTTATATTGCTTGAAGGCTTTTAAGTTATGTTTTTGGTAACAAATTGATAATAAATTATAATGAGAAGAAGTAACATATCCATTTTTACAATGAACTCAAGTATTCTAATGCAAAAATAGACATGTTATTCATTTCACTATAATTTCTTATCAGTTTTATTATTTTTGTTTTTTCTTAATATGGGATATTGCTTAAAGGCTTTTGTATGACATAGATAGTTGAAAATTAATGATAAATTATAGTAAAAAATAATATTAAGAATCTTGCATTGTATTTAAGCCTACTAATGCAAGATTGCAGATGCTATTTCTTTTTACAATAATTTATCGTTACTTTATAACCTATTAAAGTTTGACATCCTAGTTTTATATCTATTAACCTTGAGATGCTTGATTAATTGTTTTTGCTTTGAGTGTTTAAGTATTCTTACTTTTCAATGTGAGAATGGTACTGCTTGTTTTTTGAGTATCAAAGTATGACATAGCATATAGAGCAATTAGCACATCAATTCTCACATTAAAATACAAGAATAGTCAAACACTCAAAGGAAATAAAGCAATCAACACTATTATAGAATAGCTTATTAACATTGGATGTTTAAGGGATTGCATATTGAAAAATTACCTATGTGTAATTGATTATTATAGTATATACAATTTTAATGTTGATTAATAAATTATCATATAATATAAAAATAAAAATAATGTTAATCTTTGTTTAAAAAGAACTGATGTCATATATATTTTTGTCATCTTAGAAAATAACATTAAACATAATTTTCTTTCTAAAAATTAATGTCTAATACCCATAATACCATATTGATTTGTTTAAATAACTAATATTGTATCTCTCAACTTTGACCATCCAAAACTTGGCCCCTAATTTTTACTCCTTTATCCTAAACCTTAACCTTATCCCTATGCCCTAGCCTTTAATTCCTCACTTTTACATCCTAAATCTCAAACCTATCTCCATGTTCCTCAATTCCTTATCCTCCTTATTTTCTTTGTATTCCTAAACATATATAAAAAGTTAACATCTCTTATTACTCTATAGAATTTCAATTTAAACAACTATAAAGAATAAATATAATAATAATATATTGAAAATAGTGAAAGATTGTATAGAACACTATAATTAGAGATGGTTGCTTCACTAAATCTGTCTTAATGTCCATTACTCAATATGTAAGGTTTTGCACTCTCCAATAAAGCCTTTTGATCACATTATCTACAGATCCAATAAGCACTGAAGAAAAATTAGTGTATTACCCATCTTCATATCAATAAATAGTAAATAATACAAAAGAATGCCAAAGAACATGAATAAGATCAAATTTTTTACTATGCATATCTATAAAAGATGCATTAAAATGATGTGTAACAAAATTAGATTGATTTGGAAACTAAAAACTAAATTGTAAGTACAAACACAAGAAATTAAAAAAATTCTCACATTTATATTTTTATGCTTTTTTAGGGAGTACTAAATCTTATATATTTAACTACAAACTAATTAATTTTTCAATTTTACAAAATAATTAATGAACAAAAATATAACTGAAGAGAATCATCTTAAGGTTAGAATTATAGCATATCTCATTAGATAGAGAATCATTGTAGGATTGGAATGGTTTTAAGATGAAATTTGTAAATGGCATTGTGTTTCACTTTTTTTATTTTCAATTCATGTCATGCTTAATTCTTTTTATTTTCTATTGATACCTATAGCCTAATGTTCCATGTTGGTTACAACATAATAATTGACATCTAATATTTATATAGCATATCAATTGTAAAAAATTATTGTTATCTTTAATACGATAATGTTTTCTTATTAAGTAATGTTTGACATTGATTACAACAAAAAAAGATTGATGTCATAATTTATGAATGTCTTTTTTAAAAAAACTTGATTTCTTTTCTTATTATAGAATTAAACAAAATAACAACAAATTGAATGCAAATTAAACAAAAAATAAGAAAGGAGACAATATATTATGAATATATATTTTTCTACTTTTATATGTTTATATTAGTATATGAACTTATGCAATAAAAAATGTTATTTATAATGAACAATAGACTTTACATTTACAATAAATATATATGGCATCCTTACAAGAATTAAAAGGAAAAATGATTATCTTCTAGTTGTAATTCCTTTATATTGCTTAATGGCATTCAAGGTGTTTGATTTAATCAATGTTATTTACCTTGTTGTTTTTGATTGTTTTATTTGCTACAAACCTTTCAATATTCTTATGTTTCAATGTGAAAATAAGCATGCTTCTTACTCTATGCGTTTCAAAGTTAGACACAATATATAAAGCAAGCAACATGCTAATTTTCATATTGAAACATAGGAAGCATGAAAGGCTTATAACAAATGAAGAAATTAAGCTCCTCAACATCAATAGGAGGACAACACACATTATTAATATTACATAATTAGAAAGTCTTTGAATCTTATGATCATTGTAGTAACATCAAACTATAAATATGCTTATGACCATCTATTTAGATGCAGAAGATAATTGTGATTGAGATGAATAGTGTAGATCATAGTATTCAACATTAAGAAGGAACTATAATTTCCTAAAGTTCCTTCAATTAAAGGACTTATGTCCACATTTCAATAATTGACATAAACTTTCTACAAAGAATTTTGAAAGATTCTTATTCAAAGTCCTTACAAATGCTTTGTAAGATTTTTTTGTTTATGATTAAAGTGTGGATACAAGTTCTTGGAAGGAACTTAAATCAATTCTAGAACCTTCTAAAAGCATTGGATTTTAGAATTCATCAAAGGCTTTTTAGATGAAAGGTGCATATTGTAGTATTAACATTACATAGGTTATGTAGAAAATCCATGACTCTTTTAGGGTTGTGTACAAGGTATGGATACAAATCCTTATAGAAAACTCCTAAAGTTCCGTAAACCTTCCAAATAGTCATGGTATTATCGAAAACTAAAATCTACACCCTTAATTCAAAAGTTATATTTTTAATAGAAGGAGTTCTATCTTGAAAGAGCACATATTTATTGGTAGAAAGCCCTATTTATAGGCTAAGAGTAAACTAAATAGATGTTGGTTATTAATTGAAAATTATTCTCATTTGCTTGATCATATGTATGGTTGCAATAACTTAAAAACTTTAATTAAGTATCAAAATAAAATTGAAATAGACTTACATGATGGTCACCATAAAAAATCAATGTTGTAATTTCTTGATGTTGAACTATCATGATGATTGAAATAGACTTACACTGTAGTCACCATAAAAACCCAACGTTGTAAGTTATTCATTAAATTCTATCATTGAAATTATTTTTAGTTTTATTTATTTATACTTCTTCATTTTTATTTATTTAAACCTCTTTAGTTTCTCTCATTTTAATTTCTTCATATTCAATTTCATTTTTTTAAACTTCTTTATAAATGGTATTTATTTAGATATCCTCATATATTTCAAAAAAATGTCATCATATTGGATGCTAAAAACTAACATTTTTATGTTTGTCATTTCCTTAGCATTAATATAAATTTTTATTATGTAAACAATTAAATATAAAAAGAAAGTTATTTTTAAACCAATTTAACACAAAATGTTATATTTGTCTCAGTATGTCATTTCTTTGTTAATATGTGTAATCTAAATGCCTATTATAGAATTTCAAGTAAAAATAGCATATAGATAAGTAGAGAGAAATAATAATGTGAACATAAGGAACATAAAGGAACTTTTACACTTATTGGAAGGACAAATTATAAAGAGTCGAGCTAAAAGATTGAAGGATGGCCTCAATGGACTTATTCAAATAGTTTGGAAGCATAAAAATAAAGACTTAGAAAGGCTAGAAGCATTAGTTACTTGTATTTCAACTTCAACAGGCCAGTAGTCAACTACCATAATTGATTATTATGTTTAATAAGCTAATAATCAACCATTACAACCAAAGTATGTATTTGCTTGTAAGTAGTTAACTATTATAGTTAAATACTTATTTTATAAGCCAATATTTGAATAGGGTAATTGAATACCAGGAGCTAAATTTATTATTTTAACTGTTTAAGTTTGTTTACTTATGGGTTAAGCCAATTGAGCCTCATGTTAATCATGTATGCTTAGCCTATTAATTTTAGTACTTAATTTTGGACATATTAAAAGTTTTAATTAGGTTTTAAGTTAAGTCCATTTATGTCTAATTGAGCCTAATTAACCTAGTTAATTTTTAACTATATAAGGAGGAATGTTCCTTATTATCAAAACCATTTTACATTTGTTGAATTAATCAGAGATCTAATTATTTTGGGAGATAGACTTCTTTCTACGGTTCTAGCAAGAACTTAACTTATCAAAGGATTCTTACTTTATGGCATCTAATTTCATCATTTATCGCTTTTATCCAAGTGTAGTGTGGCATGATTCTTTATTTGTGTTTCTATATTTTAAGATAATCCTTGGTATTCTTTGATTGTTCATAGGTTCTATATGATAGGTTCATATCATTTGGTAATCAGAGCTTGTTTCTTAATTTTTAGATTTATCCTTTTTAGCTCTATTTTTCTACATTTTCAAATCAATTTTTACTATCTTATTGTCTTGATTTTGTGTTTTACTAATATAGATTCATTAGATCTAATTTCTATGTTCAAATCCAAGTTATGTATCTTGAATTGTGTCAATTGTGTTTAGATCTTGCCATTTCCTCGCTATCTCTACATAATTGTGATTTAAGCCAATTTATTTTAAGTTTGATCTTGTTTTTGTTTAGATTTGCTATCCAATTGTTATCAATATTGTATTCCTTCAATTTTGTGCATCAATTTATGAAAATATAGTGCCAATTTGTGTTTTGATTTGTGCTAAATTTCTACTTTGGTTTAGTATTGAAAGTTGCATTGAAACTATTTGAAAAAAAATCAAAATCATAAAGTTTAGTGAATAATAATCAATTATTATAGTTGAATGTTGCATAAAAAATTGCATAGTATTTAGCTAATGTATTTAGTTATTTAAATCCAAAAAGCACTAATTTTAGTGATACTTACTAATGTAGTTAATTACTAAAAGTAAAAAAAATTCTTGGCATTCAATTATTATAATTAGATATCTGATGGCAAAGGCTATTGAGAGTTATGGTACTTGACTACAATACTTGAATACCCCTTCATTACTTTGAGGTATTCAATTTTTATAGTCCTATATTCCTTTATTTCATTGTAAATAAAGTGTGATATTATTGCAACGAGCTTCAAAACAAAAAAAGTAGAAAAAGAAAAGAAAAAGGAATCAAAACAAAAAAGGATAAAAGAAAATTGAAAGCAAAAATAAAAGTGATCAAAAGAAAAAGAAGAAAGAAGAAAAGAAAATCCAAAAGCAAAAATAAATTCAAAACTAAAAAAAAAAAAGAGTCTATAAGAAAAGTTTTAAGAAAGAAAGGTGGAAAGGGAAATTGTAAGTTACTAAAAAGAAGTTGATTGATTGTATGATAATCATTCTACATCTTGAACTTTTCATTATTTCTTTCATTGATTTCAATCTTCCATTCTTAGTTTCTTACATGCATTCTTATTTCCTTGTTCATTATTAAACTTGAAATTTGTCTTTGTAAGTTTCCTTGCTTCTTAAATCTTGTTCCTTATTCCTTCATTGGAGTTGGTTTGTGATAATTGATACTCATAATTCAAGAATCTTCTTAACTATGTCTTTCTAACTTTCAAAGAACCTTAGAGGGAAAAGAATGAAGAGTGGTAAAAGGTAAGAGTGTGTGAAATTATTTAAGGGTATAAACCTTGAATTAGAGTACAAACATGAGAGTGAGCGCCTTTATATTAGGTAAGGGTGTGCTTTTATGAGGTCCTATTCTTTTTCTAACCATTTCTTATAAATAATTCATTGATAATGTTAAGATGAAGTGTAAATAATAATATTGGGTCCATACTTAGGACTTTTCAATAACAAATGTAGGAAATAAACATGAAACTTGATAGGTTCAAAAGAGAAAGGAGGGAAAGAAGAGAGAGAAGATAAAATGAAAGAAATAATAATGATAAGAAAGTTAGTAGCAAGAGTAGAGAAAGTAAGGGTCAAGAAAATGAGGGTTCTCATAAATTTAAAAGGAATGAAATGAGAAGAGGTGAATGAAGGAATAAGATAATAGAAGGTGATAAGCTAAGAAGAGATTGAATTGATTCTAAGCATGATAATATCAAAATAAAGATTACTTCATTCAAAGGTAGAAGTGATTCAAGAGCTTAATTGAAGTGGGAAAAGAAAATGGAATTAGTCTTTGATTGCTATAAGTATTCTGAAGAAAAGAAAGTCAAGCTTATTATTATTGAATTCATTAGCTATACTATTGTATGGTGCGATTAAATCATGGTTAATGTTTAAAGAAACTAAGAAAGGCTAATTAGAACTTAGGGTGAATTGAAAATGTTTATATGAAAGAGACTTGCTCCAAGTCATTACCAAAGAGAGTTATATTAAAGGTTACAAGGCCTTACTCAAAGGTCAAAGAGCATAGAAAATTACTATAAAGAGACGGGGATCGTAATGATTAAAGCCAATATAAAGGAGGATCAACAAGCCACCATGGTTAGATTTCTCTATGAGTTGCATAAAGACATTGCTAATGTTATGGAGTTTCAACACTATATGGATTTAGAAGATATGGTACATATGGCCATGAAAAAAGGCTGAAAAAAAGTGAACAAGGTGAACAAATATAAAGTAGAATCGTCATCCAAGCCTAAGGTAGAAGATCCTAAAGGTAAAAAAGAAAGTAGAAATGCTCCAAAGGCATGTTAATGTCCAACGATTTAGATGTTTGGGGGGTGGCCACATTGTTAGTGAGTGCCCTAATAAGAAGTTAATGTTGATAAGAGAAGATAGGGAGATAGAGTTTGCTATTAATGATGATGAGGAAGAAAATTCATCTTTTTATGATGAAGAATGCGATGAATGCTTTGAAAGTGTTATGCATGGTGATAACTTGGTAGTCAAAAGATTTGTAATGTGCTAAGCTATAGGAAAATATTTTCTATATAATGTGCTAAGCTATAGGAAAGATTTGTAACTTGATCATTGATAGTGATAATAGAGAGGTTAAATAGAGAGCATTAATAGAGAGTTAATGTTCAAAGAAATTAAGAAAGGCCAATTAGAACTTAGTGATAATATAGAGCATTAAGTGGTTAATGTAGCTAGTACTATCATGGTTAAGAGGTTAAGCTTACCTACCTTGAAACACCTTACCTTACAAGATTTAATGGTTAAATGATAATAGAGAGGTTAAAATGACTAAGCAAGTATTAGTTGCATTTATTATTAGAAGGTATGATGATGAAGTCTTATGTGATGTGGTGCCTATGCATGCTTGTCATTTTTTGCTTAGGAAACCATGACAAGCTTCAATTGTTAAATGGTAATGGAGAGGTTAAAATGACTAAGCAAGTATTAGTTGCATTTATTATTAGAAGGTATGATGATGAAGTCTTGTGTGATGTAGTGCCTATGTATGCTTGTTATTTTTTGCTTAGGGGACCATGACAATTTGATAGAAGTGTTATCCATGTTGAAATTTTAAGCAGGTATAACTTTGAGTTGAAAGTAAGAAAAGTGACTTACTTACCTTTATCACCAAAAGAAGTTAAGGAGACTAAATTATAATGCAAAGAAAAAGAGAAAAGGAATGTGAAAAAGAATGAAAATGAAAGAAAAAGCGAGCAAAAGAAAAATAATTTTAGGGAAGAAAAGGAAAGAAAAAGAAGAAATAGGTGAGTGCTTAAAATAAGAGAAAGGAAAATGTAAGTTAAATGTGATTGCAAGAATGAGTGATGTGAGAAGTGCACATTATGACTCTAGGCCAATGCATGTATTTTTATATAAAGAAGCTTACAATGTTAACTAGGGATGGTAATGGGGCGAGGCAATTACAGATCAGTAGTATACTGCCCCACCTTGTAATTATAGAGCTCTGCCTCATCCTCGATTGCAGGGCAAGTTGGTGCCTAGTTCTCGTGATTTGTGCGGCATCGGTGATCCGCGGGAAAATTTGAAAAAAATTAAAAAAATTTAAAATTGAAAAAAATATTAAAATTTATAAATTTTAAATATATATATATATAATTAATATTTAATATTTAACTTAATATAACAATATTGATATAAAATTACATATAAATTATTCAATTAATATTAAATTTATCCAAAAAAATTATAAATATTTAAATTTATAAATTTTAAATATACACATAATTATTATTTAATATTCAATTTAATGTAATAATATTAATATAAAATTACACATAAATTATTTAATTAATCTTAAATTTAAAATAAAATAATTAAGATAAATATTAGTTAAAATTAATTAAAATAAGTATTTTTTAATTATAAAATTATTTTAATATATTTATAATAATATATATTTTTAAGTATAATATAAAAATAAAAAATAATTTATTAATTCAGGGCAAGGTGGGACACCATGGGGCAATATTGCCTTACTTTGCGTAATTGCTCCGGGGCAAAAATTTGCCCTGCACCTTGCCCTATGGGGCAAAAATTAATACCAAATCTGCGCCCCACGAGGCAAAATCTGCGAGGCAAGATTTGTGATCTATTTTTTTGCCATCTCTAATGTTAACCAAAATATTCTTGCTTTGCTTATTTCTATTCAATCTTTTTTGTAGGAATTTGAAAAAGTATTCCTTAAAGATGTTCTAAGTGATTTGGCACCCAAAATAGGAATTAAGCATCAAATTGACTTCATCCTGAGTCTTTCTATTCTAAATCATCTTGCTTTTAGGACAAACTTAGAGGAAGCTAAGGAGATCTAATAACAAGTGGAGGATATAGTGTCCAAAGGGTACATTAGAGGGAGCATAAGTCAATATGTCATGCCAATGTTATAAGTGCCAAAAAATGATAAGTCATAAAGATTATGTGTTGATTGCTGACCAATTAACAAAATCACTATAAAGTATCGCTATCCAATTCCTAGTTTAAATGATATGTTAGATGAATTGCATGGTTCTTGTCTATTCCTTAAAATTGGTTTAAAATAATGTTACTATCAAATAAGGATGAGAAAAGGAGATGAGTGGAAAATAATATTCAAAACAAAGCATAATTTGGATGAATAGCTAGTCATGCCTTTTAGTTTGTCTCATGCATTGAGTACTTTCATAAGGTTAATGAATATTGCTTTGTAACCTTTTATCAAAAAGTTTTTTATTTATTTAAATGACATCTTTGTTTATAGAAAGAGTGTTGAGGATCATGTTAAGCATTTAAAGTGTTTTATAAGTTTCGAAAACTAAAAAATTGAATGCTAACTTGGAAAAATGTTCTTTTTAGGTAAAAAGAATTGTATTTCCAAGCCATGTGGTTAGTAGCAATGCAATTGAAATGCATAAGTGAAAAGCTAGAGCAATTAAAAAGTGGCCTATCCTTAAGAATACTAGTGAAGTGAAGAGTTTTTATAAGTAAACTAGTTTTTATAGGAGGTTTGTGAAAAATTTTAATACCTTAACTGTCCCTTTAAATAACAAAAATGTGAATTTTTATTAGGGAAAAAAGAAAGAAAAGGCTTTTAATTTTTTGAAAGAAAGGTTGAATTCCTCATTTGTTCTTATCAATTTTTCAAAAACATTTGAAATTTAATATGATGCCTTAGGTGTTGGTATTGGAGTTATTTTAGTGGAAAGACCTATCACTTTCTTTAGTGAAAGGCTTAATGGAGTGGCTTTTAATTATCCCACCTATGATAAAGATCCATATGCATTAGTTTGGGCTTCGAAGACATAGCAACACTACCTATGGACCATAAAGTATTGAAACATTTAAGAAGCCAAAGGAAGCTCAATAAGAGACATACAAAAGGGATGGGATTCATAGAATCATTTTTATATGTGATTCAATATAAGCAAGATAAAAATATGGTTACTGGTGCATTATCAAAAAGCTATCTTATTATCTTTACTTTGCAAACTAAGTTAATAGGATTTAATTATGTGAGAGAGCTATATGAAAGTGATGATAAATTTTCTAGCATTTTTCAAGCATATGAAAAAAAAGCCTTAGAGAAATTTTATAGGAATAATGGATTTTTATTCAAGGAAAACAAATTATATGCACTAGAAGTTCTTTTAAGGATTTACTTGTGAGAAAAGCTCATAATGGAAGGTTAATAGGACATTTTGTCATTAGGAAGAAACATTTCTTTTGGCCAAGTATGAGACATGATGTTGAAAAGTTGTATGCTAATTATGTTACTTGAAGGGAGGCTAAATTTGAGTAATGCCTCATGGTTTGTATACCCTATTCCCTATTCCTAATAAGTCTTAGATTAATATTTCCATGGATTTTGTGTTAAGTTTGCTAAGGTCCAAGAAAGGAAGAAACTCTACATTTATTAAGGTTGATAGGTTCTCAAAGATGGCATATTTCATATCACACCATAAAACTAATGATGCAATTAGAAAAGCGGCAAAGCTACATATAGTGCCAATGAGCATTATATTGGATCAAGATGTTGAAGTTCCTAAGCTACTTTTGGAAAAACCTTTAAAACAATTTAGAGACCAAGTTGCTACTTTCAACAACTTGTCATTCATAAAAGGATGGACAAACCAAGGTAATCAATAGAACTTTGACTACTTTATTGGACTCCATCATTTAAAAAAACTTGAAATATTGGGAGGAATGTTTGCCTTATGTAGAATTTGCATATAATAGGGTTGTATGTTTTGCTACTTAGTTTTTTTCATTTGAGATTATCTATAATTTTAACCCACTAACCTTTTTGGATTTATTAACATTGCTTATCAATGAAAGAACTAACCTATATGGGAAAAGAAAAGCAAAATTGATAGAGAAATTACATAAGCAAGTGAAGAAAAACATTGAAAAGAAAGCTACCTAATGCACCCAACAAGCTAATAAGGGAAGGAAGGAAAATATGTTTAAATTAGGTGATATGGTTAAGGTGCATAAGGAAAAGTTTCTAGCATAAAGGAAATATAAGTTATAACTAAGAGAGAATGGTCCTTTTTAAGTTCTTGAGAGGACTAATGATAATGCTTATAAGATAGAAGTTCCTAGTAAGTATGGTGTTAGTACTACCTTCAATGTTTTTGATTTGTCTCCTTTTGATATGAGTCTAGATTTAAGGACAAATCATTTTCAAGAAAATAGGACTGATGTGAACATAAAGAGCATGAAAGAACTTTTACATTTTGCCGAAAGGGCTAATCATAAGGAGTTGGGCTAAAAGATTGAAGAAAATCCTTAATGAACTTATTCAAATAGTTTAGGAGTATGGGAATGAAGACTTAGATAGGGTAGGGGCATGAGTTACTTGTATTTTAACTTTGGTAGGCTAATAATAAACTACCATAATTGACTATTATGTTCAACAAGCCAGTAATTGGCTTCCATAATTAACTATTGCATCGAAAGTTTGTAGTTGCTTACAAGTAGTTATCTATTATAGTTAACACTTGCTTGTTTTATAAGTCAGTATTTGAACAAGGTAATTGAATACCCCAAGCCAGATTTTCTATTTTGACCATTTAACTTTGTCTACTTATAAGTTAAACCAATTGGACTTAATGTTAATCATGTATACTTGGCCCATTAATTTTTGTACCTAATTTTGGACATATTATAATGTTTTAATTAGGTTTTAAGCTAGGCCTATTTATGTCTAACTAAGTTCCTTTATGACATTTAATTTCATCACTTATTGCTTCTATTGAAGTGTGGTGTGATTCTTTATCCATGTTTCTAGATTTTGAGACAATCCTTGGCATTTTCAGATTTTTTGCAAGTTCTATATGATTAGTTCATATTAGGAAAACAATTCTATAAATTTAAAATTTTTTTATTGCCATTACTTTGTTCATAACAAAAGTATAAATAGATAAGTAAAGAGAAATAATATTTATGTAAATTTATACAAATTAACTATACTAAATTATTAATTAACAAAAACTATATGTATATATATGAATAAACAAAAATAACATAAAAATTACTATATATCAAAATCTTTATCCTCAATACAAACTCTAGTATTGTTGCTGAAATTTCTTTGATTGTGTATCCTGTTAGGAAATGAGAGAGCATATAATGAAAGAAAATCAAAGGTTAAAATTCTCTTATTGTACACTTTCTCAAAGAAAAAGGAGTAATAGTTTAGTAACTCTTCCATTCACTTGCTTTTCCATTCCACTTTTACTTTATGGGAAATAAGAACAAAGGTTAAAGATCTTTCATTATGCATTCTTTCAATAAAAATAGAGTGAGAAATCAGTAGTAACATTATATATCAAATTTATCATAATAGAGAGTATATTGGAGAGATATTAGAAAAGTTTATATGAAAAGGTAGAGTTCGAGTGAAGATTTATAAGGAAAAAAGGAAACTAATTATTAAACATAATTGATGTCTTTTGACTCTATAGTTTCCAATGTAACTCCTTAAATGGCTTTTAGATGACAGTTGTTAACAAGTATTAATGTCCTATGCTTCTACAATTTTTAATGAGATCTCTAAATGCCTTTTAAATGATAGCTATTGACTAGAACCGATGTCCTATACTTTTGGAGTATCTAATAAGTCTTTTGAAATTCATTTTAGACAATAGTTGTATATAAAATGTTGTAAGTTTCCAAGCAATGTTTAGGCATTGGTTGTAATCTTATCTATCATCTTAAGTTTTCATATAATTTCAAAATTTTCACTGCATCAAGATGCATGTCAATTTTATTGCAATCCAACATTTATTAATGAATGTAAATCATTAATTTTGTACTAGTGCAAGCTTCTCAATGAGAGCTATCTTGATAATTATTTCAAATAGATAAAGAGAGATATATTTATAGGTCAAGAATAAAATGATGATGAAACATCATGACATGGAAACTATTAATAAACTATCATGACATGTAAATGAACCATCACGATGATTAAAATGGATTACTAAACTTTTAACATCCATTTTTAATAAAAATAAGATGTCATATTCCATACTTTATACATCAATTGTCAATAAAACCAACTTTTTATATTGTCACTTCATAAGATGCCGACCTTGGTAAATGCTTACTACTATTATTTAATTAGAGTCACGTGGGCCCTAGTAAATACTTATTGCCACCATTTATTATGTTAAGTGGTGAGTATTATACCTTTATACATCAATGTGGTCAAATAAGTGATGTGATTTCATCCAATTATAACTATGTCAGTTTTATAGTAAATGACTAATGTGATTTTTTCTTTTTTTTTACAACTTTTGCATCCTTATATTTGTTTAAAAATAGATGTAAGAACAAATCATTGTTCTAACAACATCATTAACATTAAGCAGTAAACATTGTACAATAATATTACTATTAATAATTTGATATCACAACTTTAAAGAAAAATGATGGCAAATATTTACATGGTATCCATAAAGCATTCCCTTCCCTTTGCTTTTATGTCCATGGAAACTTTCAACAAAGTATGCTTTCATATAAATGATGCAAGACTTGCAAATAAAATTTTCTTATTAGTGAAAACCTAGATAATTACCTTTTCTTAATACCAAGACCTTCATATGAATGATGTAAGACTCATAAATAATTACATCTAGGAGCAATGACTTGTATCTTAGCAATTGATGATTAAGCAGCATTGATCTTATATTGTCCTCTTATGTCATATAAATAAAATGGATTCAAATAGAAACTATGGAGTTAAACCTTAAATGAAAAAAAGGATTGAAAGAGAAAAAAATTTGAACATAATTTGGAGGTTGTATAGGATAATCTACGTTAGTTGCTAATTAAAAAAATCAACATTATAAATAAATGGCATCATTTAATTAGAGAATTTTAAACATTATTTATTATATTGGTAGATATTTATTATAAATTCATAAATATTTATTACATGTTAGCTAGCCATTATATTAGATTTAGAAGTCAATTTTGATAAATAACCGATGTCATTTCTCCCATATATTTTTAATGAACTTATATATCATACCGAGTTTTAGAAAATTACTTCAATAAAGTGATTATTCTACAAATTGCTTAAGAGATGGATCAATTATGAGAAAGCCTAAAAATTGCATAAATAAAATAGGAGGTTCGCTCTATTTAAAAAGACATTAATTTTTCTAAGCTTGAAGAAAAAAAAAAGTTAATGTCAAAATTAATAAAGGATTTTTAATTAATTTTATTAAATATCATAAATTTAGGATAATTTATGCATTCTTTTTGCATATTTTTCTTACAATAATACAAACATTAATACATTGAACATGAACATACAAAAATATGAGAAAATAGACATTGATATAAGAAAATTTATTCTATAACTTTATTCATTCTATATATTGTTATATTAACAAATGTAAATTTATAATAATATTACATAAGGAAAAAAAGGACTTTAGTCTCTCACTATTGTTGCTAGACTTAGTGTCAGTTCTTGTAGCCATTTATTAAATTTTTATATTGGTAAATCATGGATCTAGGCAACATATTTGTGTCCATTGCCAATACTAGCTTGTGTTTGAAAGAGAGGAACATATCTCCTCTACCATCTCATTTGACATATTAAATAATATTGATTAGATTTTATAATGTCTTTAAAAGTGTTAAATGAAATGATAAAGGAGTTGTGCTCATCCAACTCAAATACATGCTAGAGTTAGATAATAGAAGCTAAAGCATCACCGAGATATTTTTAAATAGAGAGTGAATGTAAAATATATAGTTAATAAACTAAACTATAGACATTGATTATTAAATCAAAACTAACATCTTAAGATTACTTCATTATTATTAGTGTGGGTTCATTGACTAAGGAAACTTGTTAAATACATTTACATGTCAGTTAATAACAAAGCTAATATGAAATATTTTCTCCTTCTCTTGCAACCTTTTAAGTGCTTTTTGGATAACAATTTCTTAACTTAACCCTCATTTTAAATTTCCTTTTAAATTTAAAAAATTCCATCAATTAACTATTGAATTTAATTTGTTTTAAATAATCGTCTTATATGTTATAATAATTTAAAAAATGCCACTACATTTATATAAATGTCAATTTATCTTATAATTATCATTTATCAACTAATGTACAATTGAAGTTTTATAGTAGTGTATGAAAGACGAAATAACTTCCATGAACAATAATACAATTTAAGAATTCATCATATTATCTTTTAAAAGAGCCATCACAATTCAATGTAAATAGATATTCAAAATGAAAAAGAACCTAAAGCAAATATTAACTGAAATAACACTACAATAAAACATAGTTTAGCAATGAAAATGATTGTGATGATTGCAATCCCAATTCTATGATTGAATATTACTATTGATATGATGGCAAAAAACTTGAGATGATTGCGATGATTCAATTATGATGAAGCCTTAATGACTATTTATGAATGTGATGACAATTTGAGATAGATAGTGTATAATATAATAAGGATATAGTGTACTAATGAATAATTGAGATTATTATAAGTGTGATATGAAATATAGAACCTAAGTTATATGTAGGTAAATACTTAATTTGAGGCTTAGTGTGTAGATTACAAAAATTCAAGAAATGAATTTGTTATTATTTTCTAATTTAATACATAATTATCCTATAACTATTATGTATGTATATAGGTAGTGGTAGATATATACTCACAGATCCTGTAACTTACTCCATTTTATTTTTAATGTTTTTAGGTTGGAATAATTTAATTGAGTATTGCCTTAAGTATGGAGAATTAAAGACAACCTTATTGGAAGATATGATAGTTGGGGTTTTCTTAAGAATAGGATTAGAATTAGAAATAAAGTTATTTTATTTGTATAAATACTAATGTGTTAATGGGTTATGAGCCCTTTCATGTATTGCTATCATATTTGAGAAAATTTACAAAGTTTGTAATTTGAGGTGAGTTGCCTTTAGAATGTCTCCAAAAATAGGGAAAACTCTATCTATTTTTTTTATAAAATTGGAAATATATTTTGGATCCCTATAGGAATAAAGATTTATGGTAGGCAAAATAGGTATAAGTAATGTCAAAGCTCATGAAAACCAAGTATTGGGATTCACATTAATCACAATTGGGATTGGGTTGTGACAATCTAGGCCTTATTTTTTCTAACTTCTAAGGTTAGATTTAGGCTTAGAAAATTATGCTAAATTTGTCCAAATGAACTAAGATAATTCATCCTAATTTTTAGTCTTAATCCTTAGGTTTTTGGATTACCCAGTCCTTTAATTCCCTATTAGGCCTTTATATAAATTTCTTAAATTTAGTGTTAGGCTTTTAATTGTATTTTAACCCATACTAGTGCCTAATATATTTTATATAAAAATTCTAGTTAGACATACACCTAAATTATCTTTACCTTCCACCTAAATTTTACTCAATTTTCTTATCGATTTTCTATTTAGGGTGCTTTCTAATGAACATTCCTTCTTAAACCTTCTTGCTTTATTTAAGGTATTATAGAAAGGATAAACTCTCAACAAAGCTAAAATGATATATCAAAAAGTTAGCAAATGTCTCAATAAAAGAAAAAGAAGGAAAAAAATGAAACATGATTACAATAAGATATGCTGGGTGCAGTGGTCTTGATCCACATCCTTGAAGCATGTTCGAAAGGGAGCTAGTCTAACACTAATCCTATCTAAATCTTTTAGGTTTTCTCCATTATCAAATGCTTCTTCCTCAACATCATCATCAACCTTCTCTTTCAAGTCTTCCTTTTGATCATTCTCCTTCTCCTTTTCAGTTTACAAAATAATTTCCTATAAAACCATATAAACCAAGAGCATACAAAATGTAAAAAGGAAAATAAAAGAAAATAAAGCTAGCAAGTATACTCCAATTGTTCTCTTAGTACATGGTACTGTTAGGTGGAATCATTATTGCAAATGATTATTGGATTACTAGACACCAATCTCAATTTTTGGAAGAAATAACCACCTTTCTCCTCATTGACATTGACCTAAACAAAAGACTAATATCTATAGCTTGTGAAACAAATGGCTTTACTTTTTTACCACCATCTTTACATATATACATTAAGTATAATAGATCAGATTTCAAAATCTTTGCCAAAGGTATTGAGGTAAAAGGAAAACTCATAAAATACTTCATCTTGGGAATATGATAGCATAGCATTTCATGCCATAGAAGTAGTGCTATTATCACTTTCACTTCTAGAAAGCCTAGGAAATTGTGAGGTACTATTATACATCTATCTAAAGCTTGTAAATATGGTCCTATGCAAGGAAATTTTTCATCTTTTTGAAAGCCAAAATGGTGTTCCTTGTTTGCTTAAAGCCAAATTGCCTTATCACCTTATTTAGCTAGTATCATGTCGAAAATAATGAGGCTTGATGGATATAGAAAGTATCCATATGATGAAGCTCACCAAAGAAAAAGACAAAGTTATAAGACAGCATTAATCATAAATTCTTTTAGTTTAAGAATCAAATTCTTCTCTGTTATTGCCAACCTTGGCAATGGACTAGTTCTAGTTAGGTTTCATAAAATTCTTATACAATTTAATAGCCTTATAATTGACATGCATATCATAACATAATAAAATTAGACTATTACCAATTTATTAAAAATAATGCAATATAGTAAAACAAATCAGGTTATACCCTAATGATCCCTTGAATTATCTTTTCTCAATTAACTTATAACAATGATTACACAATTATTTAAGCATTTTTAATATACTAAAAATAGAAGAAATGGATGCAAATAGAAGCAAAGTAGTAATGATATAGATGTAGATAGAATTCAGACAATATGCAAAATGAACATAGAACCAAAATTGAATTAAATGTATTAAAGAAAATGAAAACATAGAAGTAAACAATAAGAAAGAAAATCAATATAGTGAAATAGTCAACCTAAGGATTTGAGAGCTTTTAGTGTAGATTAATCATAGATCACAAAACATTTGACTTTTGTAATTAATTTTTCAATTTTGAATTATCTGGAACTCCTGCAATAATTTTATAATAATTCATGAATCCTATGCTAGATGACTATCTAGAATTTGATAAATTAAAATTAACCAAATTAAACAATTGCTATAATTTATAAAGAATTAGATTGAAATTGATTTAAAGGTACAATTCAACTAAATTAAGAAATTAAATTAAGGACTTCTAAATTAATATCCCTATATACAAAAGTGTGATTAACCAATCACATTTTATCATAAAAATATACTAGAATTAGAAAATCACAAAATTGAATAACAATCATACCAAATTAAGACTCAACATATATGAATTCAAAGCAATCATCACAAAGAATTAAAGGAAAAGGAGAATCAATTAAAAGAAATTAACATTACAAATTAGGATTTCATAATCTAATAAAAAGGAGCCTCAAAGTTATTAAATCAACCCCAAGTGTTTAGCTCTCCATGGATGAAGAACAAGAAAACTAGAAGAAGAAGAAGAAAAGTTGTTTACTAAATTATATAGTATTTAAAGTCTAATGTCTTCTTGCCTCCTAATTTGACTTAATAACCCTAAAACCCTATTGGAACTAAAACCTATGCCTCTTAAGGCTACAAGAATGGAGCCTTGCAAATTTTTAGAAGCTAAGAACCTATTTTACAAAGTAATAAACTCTAAGAGTTATAGCAATGAATTTTCATAGGTTTAACTTCCACTTGATGTAAGGCCACTAAAACTATATAGTCTTGGTAAACCATGAACATCATATTATAGAGCTGGGTTTTAGGAAGCTTGGTGCTTGTTTCACATTAATTGGATATTTGCAACTCTAGATATGATGCAAAAACTAAAACTGGCTTAGTTGGAATAAAAATAGGATTTCAACTTCTTAGCTAAATAAGACTTTCAAGGAGTCTAAATTGTGCTATGATCAAAATATCAAATTGTGGGGCTTTTTTAAATTTTTTAATGATATAAAGACCACTCTAATCCAACATCTACAACTTAAGATATAGTCGAAAATATGAAATAATATAAAAATTTAATATTAATTGAATAATTTTAATTCAACATGAAGTCAGCTCTAAATTATAAAATAAAGCCAATTGTATGAAATTAAGCATATATAACAAACTAAGAGGCATGAAATAGGAGAAAATAATATAAATAAATATTTATACATTAATAACATGCCACGGTATGCTAGTAAGGAATAAGGCAAAAAGTATTCTTAGAATCCAATATGGCATCTAATGAACTGACTCTTGTTGCATCATATATGCTATGGTTAGGGCGGCACAATTTTTGCAATCACAGATCGTAAAATGGGGGCATAAATCCTACAGCACTCCAATAGGAAATTGGAGGAAATTAGCATTTACAAGGCTCTTAACTATGTACCTCCCTTGAGAAGTCATCAATTGACCCTATAATTGTAGTCTTAAATATATACTAGCAAAAAATAGGGGCTAAAGGAAATCACACCCTAGCACCATAAAAGTGGTGTACAAAAACACACTGGGATTTATGTTGTTTGTTTAAAGTCCACGAAACACAAAGTAACTTAATTAATAGGCAATGAAGGCAGGAAGATGCAAGCCCTTTTCATAGTCCTCTCTGGAATTGGGTTTTAACCTTCTTATGTTGCGCCCAGTGTGGCCGTCAAAGGTGAACTCTAATTTTACAAAGAAATGCTCAATCCAGGTTTGAAAAGAATACTTCTTCCTAGAAGTCTTTTGCATTTTCAGCCTTTTCAAGCCGTTTTGGTGCATGCTATTCACCAAACTATCCCTTAGTCTCTCCATAATTTGCATGTTTGTCATGGTCTATCCACGTATCAGCCATATTGACTTATCCGAAGTTTGTACAATGCAAAGACATCTTCAATAATGGGCGTAAATTCTACCCACCTCGTTAAGAATGTAAATTTTGTAGAAATCTACCTTCGCACCACCAATTTCAACCCTTTGATGCCCCGGGTAACTCACAAGTTTTGTGAAATTTTAATTATATCTTCGATACCCACAGCCTCTAAACAATCAAAATAGTCACTGTTAGTAACGTCATATCCACTAAAATAGACCAAGCCTAAGGTGCGTGGTCATGTGACATGTATTGTGTAGCATTGCATGGGAATTCGCTCCTAGCAAATCAATTAAAAAGTTAAGAATCACTCCTATTCATCAAAATGTAATTAAGACTGGTGTTTTCATAATGGTATTATGCATTTGGATTATTGTTAGCAGGAATGGACATGTTGTTGAAGGTGCTAGGAACTTCAGGAAAATATAGATGGTAGAGGGACGAATCTATGGAAGGAATTGGGACATCGGGAAGTAATGGAGGGTTGGGAGAATTAGCAATTGATTGAAAAGGAATCAAGGAATCCTTTTCATTAATATAAGGTACAAAAACGCTTGTGGGATCATTACGCCTCGTTGTGAGTGTGGGAGCTATGGAAAATTAATGAAAAAGAGTCAAATAGAGGATGGTGAATTTGAAACCATAAGAAAGTAAAAGGAAGCATTATACGAAAAAGGAATGAGCATGTTTTGTGGTGAATAATAGCTGTAATTTAAAGTAAACAAACCCTAACAGACACGATGGTTACCAATACCTAATAATACCTCACAGTTTCTAAGGTGATAATTGTTGCCTTTCCAAATTAATCACCAAAACATCGAATCTAAAGTCATATCCTTGCAGGCTTTTCAAAAAGCTATGATTATCCACTTATTTCATGAAGACCCAGTTAACTCTTTCACTAAGTCATAATAAGAAGATTCATAAGACTCGGTGATTCATGCTAGACTAACATCTGTCGCTCTTCTAAGGGTCTATTACACTTCCATAAATTTAACCCATGATGCACACTAATAAGAATCTACCATGAATTACTTGAGATACATAGAGAAAACATTATATTAAAACCTCTGTCCATCATGAAGGGAGGGATGAGATCAAATCCAAAAGGAATATATTGCATCTTAGCCACACTGCGATGTTCAAGTTACGCTATATAAACTAAAGGTATCCTGCACTCATCACTAATGTGGTGATAAAGTAAAAAGCTTTCTCATCAAGTCACTTATATGATTTCCTAAGACATCAAAGCAGGGATGTTTGGTTACCATCATAATTGGTGATATCAAAGTGAAGTCTATCATGCTTTCATCACACATCTTATAACATTAAAATTGCGATATCAAGGTGAAGCATATCCATTCTTGTCCCATAACTATGATATTAATGCAGAATGTGGTTATTCCTATTGCATACATAATGAGTCCAACAACCTTGGTGAGTGATCTTCTAAAAGGATGACCCTTTACAAAAGTTCAAGCCATGCCTTTTCCACTTATACTTTATGTAAAGATTTGGATCCATAAATGGTCCCCTATGTTTGGTATCAGTCATCAAAGATCACTTTTTCTAGTTGGAAAATGCAATCTTGATATTAGATTACACATCTTTAGAGCATAAGAATACCCACCTCCACAAACTTCATGGGAAATCATAATGAAATGGATTGGTTGGGTTATAGTAAGGCTTCATTTAATGCAGCCTCAAAGTGTGATAAGTGGCTTGAATCTTTTGCACCTTACATTAATATAAAGAATTCAAAAATTTTGTTAAAAAACAATTTTAGAGAAGAGAACACACTAATATAAATGGCAAAGTGCCTTTCACATGCACACCTTACTTCACCTAATGAACTGTCACTTTAATCCTACCACTTTTGTGAAATAATTACAGAACATAAATTTAGAAAACCAATTTTCAACTTAAAACTTACTCTAAAAAGGAAATTACATTGCTTTATGCTTAATTTAGCCACCAAACTATTTTATAAAACCTTAAACTTCTCTCAAAACCTAGCACTAAACTTTTTTGAGCATTTAATGCATTGAACTACCATTTTCCTCTATAAATATCCTTTATAAAATTATCCATGGAAGAATTTTCATACCCTAACTTAGCTTAAATTGAACCTTAAAACCTCTCCTAAACACTTTTGTTAGAGATTTTTTGTGTGCATAGAATTACATACCATAGTCTCACTCTAAGAACAAGTTCAAAGGTTTTCTATAAACTTCCTTATAAGCAGATGCAAAATGCTTATTTCTTTTCAATAAAGGCTAGATGACCTGATTTCTCTCTTTCCATTCTCTTTGCAATGAGTCAAAGCTATTAGAAAGGCTAAAATTTTCTCTTTTCATGCAACTGTTGAAGAAGAGTTGCCAAATTCTTTAGTTCTTTAGATTTGTCATCATTATTCTTATCTTACTCCAATGACATCTTACTTTTTTTGCATAAGATAATTAACATGAGATGTGAAAGATTATAAGAAATAAACAACATAGGAAATATGTATTTAACCATAGATAATGAGCTTTTGACAATAGAAAACCTTACCTCCGTGCACAAAATAATTGAAGCTTTCAACTAAGCTAGGTAAGTGCTAATTACTTCCACCACCATGGTAAACTTATCAGTTAGGACTAATACCTTAGTCGTGCTTTTCTTGACAATGTCTATCATAACCTTGCATTGGCCTTTTGATAATGGTCGAGTGTGGAGCACACAGTTTAGGAAAACTAACCCTATTATCATTTACTTAATAAAAGGACCTACTAACATCAATAAACATCTATATCCACCTTGTAAGGACAAATAAACCATATAATTGGCATCAATGTAAAAATATATGCATATTGGAATTACTTAGCAACAAGTAGCTAGATGACAAGCATTTAACTATGGTAAAAGGATGAAAGGTCAAGGTCAATAGGGCAATTGCCTTGTTATGGCATAAAGGTTTTCATCCATACCTCATACTCATACTGTAGGGTAACAACCAATTTCACACCCTCCTACCTCAATATTGCTCTTATCTCTTTTAGCAAATCTTTTTTTCATTCTTTTTATCATCTCAGTGGTGATCTTTATAGTCAAGCCTTTGATATTTCTATTAGATGGAGCTCCACTAAGATGATATCATGGAGTTCCCCCAAAGTATGCCCCTACGACTTCTCTGATGGCCTTGATAGATTTGAGATACTCCTAAGTTCCTTGAGTAGTAATTAATATATCCATCCTCTTGGAATCCTAAAACTTCTACTTAACAACTTAGTGTGTGAGATTATCTTATTTAATGAAATTAGACATGATTAATTAGTTCGTAGAACTAAATAAAACTTTGTAATTGATGAATGAAAAAATTACATCACTTACTATTTGCTTAATAACCTCCTAACTTTTCTTAGTTATTTAATCCCCATGATAGTTGACTTTGGCACTTTTCCATAACTTATGTTGTGGTATGCTAGAAATAGAGACATCATATAGAAGAGCATTAACATCTTCTTATGCCATTTTCTATATTAGATTCTTCTTAAGCTTTTCGTACTTTCCCTAAAATAATTTTGGTTATATGTGTTTTTGGCTTATTTCACCTTATTTTTTGCACTTTAGGCCTATTATTAGAGGAAAAAAATGAGTGATGAAAAGATGGTCTTATTGTCAATATTGGAATAAGTACTTAGTGAGATACCCACATCTATTTAAAACTCCTTAAGCTTGCATATTTCCATAAAGTCTACTCATATCTTAGAATTGATCCAATAATATTTGTCATAGGGGCTTTCATTGCCCTTCTTCTTCAATTTGATGTTATCCTTTGTTAAATTTATCTTAAATTCCTTCCACATTTTACCCACCACTTGTAGAATATAGTCCGCTTATGCTTATCAACACCAAAGGTAATCTACAAGGCAATGCACACATTGATGACACTTAAGCATAAGATATCCATAAAGATTGTTATGCATATGTAAAAAATGAATTAAAGATAAGTCTAACTATCTTACCACAACATCTATTAGACATTGTCTTTGATGTCATTTAGTACTTCATGCCGAGGGTTAATGAGGATTGACACTTTGGTGCATGTTAACATCCCAATGTAGTGTTGAATTCTATTGCACTAAGCCTAATTCTCTAGCCCTTTTCATTGAACCTTACTCAAAGTTTTTCTCCCTCTATGCATTAGAGGGGTTATGCCTTTATAATTATAAGACCCCTAGTACTCTTACCTCTATGACCACTTTATTAGTACTCAAATTCATGTTACTTCTATTTAAAATTTTTTAACAATAATAACATAGCATGTAACTTAAGTGCTGAATAACATTTGGTATGTTTCTAAACGTGTGTATCTGATAACTTAATTAATAAGTAATCACTAGAAATCATTGTCAATTTGAATTTAGTTTGACCTTAAAACAAAACTTCACTTATAAATTGAAATTGGCATGCATATCTAACAAAGCCACACCAATATAGAATATAACTATGAAAATTTAGTATCCAAGCAATATTACAAATCTTATTGAAACATCACATCCATTACGTAAGATCACCAAAAACTTCAGAGAATGGATAGGATGCTTCAATAAGATTTTGAACTAGAGATATTGCTAGATATTTTAGGGTTTTTTCAAAATAAAGAATCAAAACATAGATTGCAAATTTTAAAGGCATATTAGGGGATAAACCACATCAGCTATTAATGAATAACCAGCATGCTAAAAGTTATCAATTTTCAAGATTGATGGTTAGCATCATTTTAGACATCAATTTTGTAAAAAATTGACATTTTAACTATACCCCGATTTTCTAAATTAATTCTTCACCTCCCTTTCAATATTGATTCTCTAATAACTAATGTATAAAAATATTTACCAATTTCCAAGGTTAATGATTGGCATCACTTTAGACATTGGTTATTTGTAAATTTTGTTAACACATCCTATCCATTCCATGAGAGCATCAAATACCCTAAGGAATGGATGGAATGTTCTAGTAAAATTCTCAACAAGAGATAATACTAGAAAATTTAATGTTTCATCAAAATAGAGAATCAAAATGCAAAGAATGAAGTTTACAAGCTTTTTATGATATAAACCATGTTAATTTCTAATAAAAAATTAATGAGTTAGGATTTATTATTTTTGAAGATTGGTGGTTAACATCACTTTAGTTGTTAGTTATTTAAAAAAATTATCACATTAACTATATCATAATTTTTTAAGCTAACTCTTTACCTACATTTTGACATTGATTCTTTATTAACCAACATAGAAAGATATTGAAATTTTACAACATCGGTTCTTTATTGGGGTTGATGCATTAAGTTGCTCATACTTTCAAAAATATGACTACTGTATTATATATATATCAATTTTTTCTTTAACTAATATTAATTGATGAATGTTGTTTCACATTTTTATAATAATAGTCCTTTATTTTAGAGAGAGAGTTATTTTTTCTCATTACCATAACACTAGATAATTTTTCAATCACGATATAAAGATGAAATGTCACTCTTTTACTTATATATTAACAATTGTGATTTTTCAATAAAAAAGTATCTTCTTACAATATAATGGATATTAGTATATCCTCCATTTCATGTTATTGAAATACCCATACATGCTAAGTATTTTTAAATCTCACATATTAATTATCAAAATAATATGTTCAATTATATATTAATTCAAATGATTTATATAATTTTCTATTTAAAATATATCATCCATTCAAAAGCAATCACGACTACAAAATTACAATTCTATGCCAATTAATAGACATTGGTCATAGGATAAACTAATATCTATATAAATATGGTGGCACTTTTATAATTATTAGGATAAATAAGATCATGATTGTAGAAACAACCAACATCTATATGTACATGATAACATTTTTAAAATTATTAGAAAAAGTAATATGACTATTGTAAAATCAATCAATATCAATTATTATAAGGTGGTATTTTTGAAATTCCATGAAAACTTAAGATAATGGTTAACTAGGGAACTAGCATCTTTTTTTTCCTTGGTTAACATATTTAAAAATATAAGTACTATTAAGATGTTGGTTATATGTATAATTGACATCGAATGTGAATGTGAATTGTTATGTGTGGAAGGGTAAAAGAACTTAAGACATTAATTATTCAAAAAATTGACATTGAAATTAATTATTCAATGGTATTTTTATAAATATTGTCTTAACTCTATACATTTGTTTTCTATCAATTCAAAATCATTTATTTAAGATGTTAATTGTTAATTAAGAGATTGACATGTAATTATTTTTATAATTATTTTTTTTACATAACTTTCATTTAGTTTTCTATTTTTCATCACTTTTGCTTTCTAAAACTCACTTCTCTAGCATCACATTTATTATAAAAATTTCTTCGGGAAATCCTAAACCTCCTCCTTATTCTCTATTATAGCCAAAATTAGCCTTATGGCCATTCTAGTCATCAAGAAGTTTTTCAAGTATGTTTTCCTCTCTTATTTTTGTTGTATTTATGAATATTAAGAGATTAAATTTGGCTTTGCCTTGTCAGCATGTAAATGTATGTGTACTATGACATCATAATAGTCTCATTTATTATTGTGTTTAATATTATATTATATATTATGTTTGGTGATGCTTTTAAGGTTTAGTTGCTCTCAAAAAGTATAGTTATGGTCATACTCTATTTGGTGGTAATATCTTTATCATTTTTTCTTATTTCCTCTTTCATTACATGTTATTATGTCTTTTTTAAGGCATCGAATATATTATATATTACTTCATGATTCCTATTTCTTCCATGGTTATGTAGATTAGTGGAGGATTATGTAAAGTATTATGATTGATGTAATCTTATTTGAGTTGTTTGTCATGTAAAATATATTTTTTGTTATGCAACTTATTGTAGCATTTATTGTGAAGACCAATCTTATATCTATTATTTTGTTCATTATTATATAATGTCGATCCATAACTTTTTCTACATATTATTGTACTTGATTGACATTGACACTAATTTTTTTTTTTGGAAAATCCAAACCATGAATCCATTTGGAAAGATAACTACCCCTATCAAAAGAAATATAAGAGGTCCCATAACCTTAAAAGGCATTATTGTAGCATAGTCTATAGGTGAGAAATTATATGTTGTGTTCAATAAGAAATTGCAACCAAAAAGAGAAAATGTATCGACATATACTAATTATGTTAGAGTGGTTGTACAGTCCGAAGTATCAAAAGCTAGTCCTTATTGGAAGAAGTTCCCCTAGCATTAAAAGATAACATTTAGGAAGATATCTTGATATGTAAACTTGATTTGAATAGCTTTGTATTATAGATATGAAAAATTATATTTGTAATATAGTTACATGTAATTTAATTTTTCATAAATGTTTTCTTCTTATAGAGTTCCTTCCATATTCCAAACACACTATATATGCATAGAATGATACTATCAC
This sequence comes from Sindora glabra, assembly GCA_020226215.1. Lineage (NCBI taxonomy): Eukaryota > Viridiplantae > Streptophyta > Magnoliopsida > Fabales > Fabaceae > Sindora > Sindora glabra. The sequence continues at coordinate 33,730,141 of CM035231.1, forward strand.
ATATGACAACCTTGTGAAGGGATTTTAAGATAATGATAAAGTAGGATTGCATCAATTTTAGGATTGTGAAAACAAAAAATCAAACTTAATGATGGAACTACTTCAACCAAGAACCATAGGAGAAATTCCAGGAATAATGCATAAATATAAGTTTCAAGGAAAAATTTTTACATTTTAATGTTTAGTTCATCTTAATATCTTCTTTGCATATTATTTATATTTGTGAATTAATATGTTCTTTAGTTAATAGAAATTAAGTAAGTCCAACTAAGAGAAGTGAAGAAAAAATATATATCCACACAAGCTTTTCCAAAAAGGGTATAAAAAGATGGAGAAGGAATTATTTGCTGAGAATTGTGTTGAAGTTAAGCAAGGTGAAGATGGAAATAAGGAAACTTCTATTTCTCTCACAGAGTTATGGAAGCAAGTCAAATTCAACAAGTAATGGCAATACATGACCCTAAAGAGTCAGGTCATTATGGAAAGGATTTTAAGTGTTAAAATTTGCACCAAAATATGTTATTTAATTTTGAAGCTTCTATTTAACTTAAGTTAATTTTAATATTATATTCTTTTTTAATTGCTACGAGACACTTTCACATAGTAGGGCTTGTAAAGTGAGGTTAAGTCAGTTGGAAAGCACGACATCCTAACCATGACTTTGGAAATTAAGTAGTATCTCAATTGTATTGAGGCTATTAGACAAGGATTAGCCAAAGAAAGTTCTTCAATCCATTAAATTACTATCTAGTAAGACATTTGAGTGTCGAATTAAGGAACCTAAGAGTGAACATTGCTAAATATTAAGCATAAAAACTAAATGTGGACTAATGGGTAAGACTATAATAAAGGGAAGAGTAGCACTTATAGTTACAATAGCTTATGCAGTAGCAATTGGAGTAGTAGCAAGAGTTACTTGGTTCTTTTTAAGAATAGATAGTTAACTAGTATACCATACATCCAATTTCTATGGTGTTTATCCAACTGACCCTTAAGTCTGCTGCTTTTATAAATGTATTAACTACTAAATTTGGTGCCTAATAAGCTAGGTAAACTCCTAATTAGGAAGGGGTTTTGAACTTACCTATAAGTAATAAGAAGGATGCACTAACACTTATAAGTCGACCTCTGTGATAGCAGATATTCTGAAGATCATACTTAAGGTAAATGTCATCCTTAACCTTTGAACTTTTTCATATATGTTTATATCTAAATTAGGTTTCCTATAATGGGGTTTCGCATTGCATGAGGTGGAAGCTAATGCTCTTTAATGGTGGCAAGACCATGTCATAACTTACCTGGCCATGACCAGAGAGAAATCCACTTTTCAATTTTCACTAGCCTTAATTAATCTAAAACTTGGTATCATCATAGAGGTTCTATCAAATAAACATATCTTATAAATGTTTTAAAATAATTTACAAAATAAATTTAAATTATCATAAGTTTATGTAATTCTTACAAGACTCAAGGTATTCTAATTACGATATAGCATTAACTATGGCTATACAATACAAGTTATCAAGGAAACTTTTACTTCTAAGTTACTGGTGAATGTGGTAGAGCTTTAATAGGTATATTTGAAAAAGAAAAATAAAATGATTAAAAAGAATGATTTACAACTCAATAAGTAAATAATATACTTAAAAATTTCAAAATAAGAATATTTATAGTTAAATATCGTAGGCCCTTTCCTAACATATCATTTCACACTTATACTAGTAACCTCATTCACAACATTAATAATTTTATCAATAAGTAAATAAATAAATACAATGGAAAGAATTTAAAGAATCTATTTATCCAAACATTACACTTGTATACAAATAGCTTCTCAATTGGGAATTTACCATACACATCCTTAACCATCATGTAATATAATTTATCCAACAGTTAATATCTTATTAACAATAAGTAGCATTGAATATTAAGGATAAATAAAGGAAAGAAGATAATTAAACCACCTCATGTCTCCTAGTAATCTTATTCCTTCACGAACCCATCCTTAGTCCTTAAATACCTTATTCTTTTATAAACATTTTCTTGATTCTAATATTGTTTCATAATATCATCTTATCCTCTTTTCCAATCACAATTCCACACAATATCACATCCCTATTTAGGACTTCATCATCAACTATACGTATATTCATATTTATATCTTAATTACATTCATAATAAAATACACATACTTGCCATATTAAAAATAATTTTGTTGTAAAATCAAACTAGGAACATGAAAGGCATACTTAACTACTATAATTGATTACTAAAATCTGAAGTGCCTCCCTAAAAGCTATAATTAACTATAGTATGCAACTATTCAACTCTAAAGACTTTTTTTTTCTTATGATTGACTATAGCAGTCAAATATAAGCTCTTAAAGTGTAACTCCTACATCTAGACTTGAATAGCATAAATGACTATTTACAAATAGAGGTAAAGGTGTTATAGGGCATTCAACTATGATAATAGAATACGACTTGTTGGGTTAGTCCCCAAGGCTATATTTGATTACCATACTTGAATATCAGTAAGGTTTTTTATCTCTTCATTGAATTTAATGTGCAAATGATAACTTTATACTTCTAAACCAACATATATCTTTCCCAATCCTAATTCCTCACATTACAAGCATCTATTCTTATAACCTAACAAAACAAATAACAATTTCACTTTATAATTAAGTTTTCATCAAGAATTCACTAAGAATCACATAAATAACAACCTTATCATAACCATTTTTAAACATGCAGAATAAGTTATTATAAGCAAATTATTTACTTAATTATATAAGTAGGAGATAGAAAGAATCTAGAATGTACTTGGTTTGTCATGAATAGCATTAATTTCTCCAACTCCAAATTTTCCTATACAAAGTAAAATCTAAGAAAAGATGAGGTAAAAGCTTGAATTTCATAAAGTAAGCTTAGATTAGTTTGCAGTAGTTAATGATTTACTTATATCTCCTAATTGATTCATGGCAAAGTGTGGAGAGAAGGGGAGGATTCAATAGGTTTGGTAAGAACAATAGGGTTTAGATATTATGTGAGGAGTTATAAAACATTTATGATGCTAAGGGCATTTTTGTAGTTTCTAGGGTTGCCAAGGGTTAAAAAAAGGAAAATTTATTCTTAAATCTCCCCTATATATAACCATTTAACTATAATTATACACTAGCTATTATTTTAATTTTATTTTCCTTATTTTCATCTTAGTATTCTATTTTCTTTAATTAAATTCTCATCTAAATACATCCATAATAATTAATTAATTGTGACATGCATATAAATATTAATAAAATAAATAAAATAAATTAAATAAATAGAATATATCATAATTTTCTAATGGGCATAATAGTCCACCTAAATGAAAGGTCATGAAAAAGGATGGATCTTGTAGGTTATAAGCAACACTATCGACCATTGTTGGACAATCAAATTAAAGTGGTGGTCAACATGCCTTTTATACATAAGGTTAAGGTATCAATGCTAAATGATGTAGTTCAAATGGTGGAAGAAGTTCATAGGACTTTCATCGCATAGCTGATAGCCTTTATTTATTTCCTAATAAAGGTATCATCTTGTATTCTCCCTATCATAAATTTTTTAATATTTTTAAAGTTATTTTAGTATTATAGCGTGAAATTACTAATCATTATTTGTATTTCAACAATCTCCTCATCGTGTTTAGGAGGTGCTACAGCTATGCCTTGATAGCTCTTGGGTAATCAGGCTTAGTCCAAGCTTTGGATTAGGGAGAAAGTGTGAGATTATCTAATTTAGTTTTCTTTGACAAAGTTTCCATCTAACAACTGCTGAGATTCAAGGAACTCGGTCTAACTTGCATCCAACTTTGGATTATATAAGTTTATGCTATCTTATTTGACTAATCACAAATTAATTGAAGTACTTTCTAAATATAACTTAAGCTCATGTCAATCCTTTTGCAAGAATGGCTATAACCTATTGCCATTAATGAATGTTACATATGGATTCTTAAATCCATATTAACTTGATGAGGTTTTTATATTGATTGGGAAATCAAGACAGGAGTACTTCATCAAGGCTTTATCCCACAAGCCCAAGAAAACTTGTGACTTCATGCCATATCATATAGGGTAAGTCTCATATATGCATTAGTTGTAATATTTTTTTAAAATATATTTTAAGAGCCTAGTTATGCCATTTTAATGCAATTGCCACTAGATACTTGCTATAGTGTTACTAAGGAGAAGGCTTATTTACTAGTTAGATCCTTTATTAGTAGAAGAGTGATCCAAGTTGCAAATTTTCTTGGAAGAAGCTTTTATTGTAGCTTATATGAAAGGCATGCAATAAAATGTGGATGCAACTTTCAAATAGATAAAAATTAAGGCATGTTATTAATGATAAGATTGTATCACATTTGCCTGAGAGTGCTTAAAAATGTGAAGTGTGGCTACTACATCATGCACTACATGTATGATTTATTGTCTACTCATAAAATCCCTAACAAGTCAATCACTTGCTTATTTATAACTTATCACATGCTATTTTAATTAATTGAATTAATCTTTATGATAACATGTTAATTATGTACAAATTACAATTCTTCAGAAACAAGTCTAAACTATACTTTTAAGAACAACTTGATGAGGTTAAAAAGATTTGAGCAAGATAATTCATTAGGATTGGAGCTTATCTACGATTAATGGCTTTATGTGCTCTTAAATATGACTAGCAATTGTAATTAAGTTGTTGCAAATAAGTTGCTAACTATTGGTTTGGTTGTAAATGATTCGTTACAACTTGTATTTTGAGGTATAAATGTGAATTCACATACTTTGTATAAAAGCTCCTATAGTTGTTTGTGCTATTATTAATTTTTATCTCATTCTACAATTATTGTGAATGTAATCTATTTCTGTAGGTGTCATTTTTTTGTTTCTGATTGTGTTGTCAATTGTTTGCTTTTAAAAAAATTAGTGGTAAAAAAGACATCATTTTTCTGTTTAAAACTAATGTCTTTCAGTTTACAACATTAGTTGTTTATGCACACTGATATCACTTTGTTTATTAATAAAATGATGCTATTATAGTTTACACATCATTTTGTTACAAATAACCAATGTCTAATGCCATTTGTAAATTTCATCTCGACAATTTTTCAACCCTTAAATGATTTTTTCTTTAACAAGGTATATTTTCCTTCCAACTTGAAGATAATTCTTTTCAATTTTTTATTTTTTCTCATCAAACTTTTTCATATGAAGGAATCTTTATTACCTTATCATTAAATCTATAGGGTTGCACACTCATTAGAAAAATGCAAATTTAAAAATTAAAAATTTGTTTAATTTTTGTTTTTATTCTTACAATTTAATACCATATTTTGTTACTTTTCATTTTGATACATATTTTATAGTTTTGTATAGTTAAGAAATTTTATTTCAATAACCTTCTTTAACATTCGATTGTAATATCTACTATCTATTCATATAAAATGTGTACCAACATTTTCTCTAAATTTAATGAATGCTCATTAGATTCAACCGTACTTTTCTAAGGAGTATTAATCTTACATATTGAGTAATAGATATCAAAACAATATTTAGTACGCCACCCATCCTAGGATTGGGGGTATTTGGTATAACCTCTCATAGTTTTTAAACCCTTGTTACAAAAATTATTATTTAAAAATTGCTATTATTGAGATTTTGTAGTGTCATATAGGATATTATTTTCTATTTCATATGTATGGTGTTCTAGAAGGCAAAATTTAGGATGTATAGGAAGGATTTAGGAAGGTGAAACTAGCAATGGATGTTAGGGATGAGAAAGAGAAACTGGATTAGAGGGGAGTGAGGTAGGGTTGGGGGGTAGAATTTATCACATCAGTTATATATATATATATATATATATATATATATATATATATATATATATATATATATCAAATTGGTATATTTGATATTAGACATTAGTTATTTATAAAAAACTAACATTTAATGTTATTTCTCACAACACTAGCATATGATATGATGTTGGTATTTTATAGATATTATTCAATGTTATTGTCATTTTTTACAATGTTTTTACAATAGACACTAAATTTGATTTACAAGATTACTTGATTAAATGCTAGGTGTAAACAACGAAAAATTCCTATCACAAAAGAAATTTATTGAGGAAAGTGTAGAATAAGTTGAATTTATTATAGCTATGACAAAAACATTTGCATATATAAGGATGCCGCAAAAAGATAAAGGTATAATTAATTAACTGCGGTTTCCAAATAAACAAGGATACACACTTATTATTGCATTCACAATTATGGGTCCATAATTCAACCACGCCCATTTGTTTCTACCTTCAAGTCAAATAAAAGTAAATAAAATTAATAAATCAAAAATCAAATAAAAGTAATAAATAGGAAATTTAGGAATTCAAAACTAATCAAAAGTACACCATTGGATCCTTTTTTTTTTTAAATGTAGATGTATTTTAAAAAATAAAATCAGATATTCTAATTTTTAAAAAGAAAATTATGAATTCAACAATAAATAAATAAATAAATATCCATAATTTTAAAAAAGAATTTTTAAGTTTATAACTACTCATTCTTTTAATTTTTTATTAAAAATTATAATATGTTATTTTATCCTCATTTTATAGGGCCGATTCCTATAAATATACAGCGTGAGTTGAGGAAAGTAAGTGCTAAAGCATATGGAAGTACAATAATGCACGTGAGCAAGCTGGAAAACAAGCGGAAAGAGTAGGTAACTTCCCACCTTGTTAAGGAACATGAGCAAAGCAATGAGCCAGAGGCGAAGCAATCCATCTATAAGGGGTTAATACCCCACATGTATGGACTGCGATATGAACCTGTGGCTGTGCCAGAACTCAGATTCATCATTTGCCTTTTGTGCATGGACATGTGATATATACCCGCGTTCATCGCCAAGAATTTTCACGTCCGCACATCATCTATTATATTTAAGTGATAGTAGTGACTTTACTTTATTTCAAAAAAAAAAAAAATGCGTTACTATTTTTTTTAATGAAGTATCGTTACACTATATAAGAGGAGATATAACGTAAGTGCCAATAATATAAAACCCATAACATAATATACTATAAAATATGTATAGCATGAACTATGCTATATTCAATGTTTAATGTACAATTATATATTATATAATATATATAATTATCTGTTGTATATTTCTCATTTTATAACTAAAGATAATAATTAATTAAATATTCAATTTGAATAAAATAATTTTTATATAGTGTTAATGAAATAAAATGTACTAATAATTGATAATGATGGGTAATAATATTAAATAGATTCTTATATATTTCAATTATATATATATAGTTATGATCAATAAATAAGAGATATTTATTAATTTTTATAATTCTTAATATCTTGTAATTTGGAAAATCATATTTCAATGTGCATGATCTTACAAAAACTAATAAATATTATTCATTTATTGATTATAAATAAGAATTTCTCATCATAGATGTTATTCTAGAGAATGTACTAGTGAATAAGGTTGTTATGATGGAGAGAATTATGGTAGGGGATGGGGTGATAAAAGTAATAGTGAGTACGATAATAATTATTAATAATAATGATGATATCAATAATAATTGTTAAAAATGAAATTAGAATTGTTAGCTGATGCAGCTACCATTATTTTTTACTATGATAATAATTATTATTAATAATGATGATATCAATAATAATTCCTAAAAATAAAAATTAGAATTGTTAGCAGCTACCATTATTTTTAACACATTGGTACCATTGATACGGTGGCTATTATTGCATTGGGGGCCATGCGACCTGCCCTCACATAAGCAATGGTGGTGGATCGGTGATAATAGTAACGGTAATAGTAGATAACAATATTCAAGACAATCCTTGCGGTGAAAGTATTAGAAGTAGTAAATAATATTTCTCCTTTTTTATTATTTATTTTTGCAAAAGAAATTTATCATTCTTTATTTGTTATTTTAAAATTTTAATAAAGTGTTAAATATTATTTTTAGTTTTATCAATTTTTTATTAATAAATATTTTATTATTTTATATAATTATTTTGAAATATTTCAATAAATTTATTGCATTATATTTCTCTTTCCATTTTTAATCATATTGAATTTTGTTTATAAAATAATAGATGAAATAAATTTTAATTTTTAATTAAAGGGTAATTTTGAAAAAATTTATAAAGATAAATACATTAAATTACTTTTAATCCTCATAAAAAATTAAATGCAAAAATATTAAAGAATAGAACAAATAGTAAATAGGGAGAGAATTGTTAGAATAGAATTTTTTTATTCTTTTTAATTTAACTCTGTTAGCGGAAATTGCATCAAACTCGTTGACAAAAAAATCAACTTTGATGTCAAAATTATTAGTTTTATTAAAAATAATAAATTTTTTATAATATGTGTAATAGTGCATGAAATTTTTTTATAATATGTGTAATAGTACATTCTTGCACAAAATCTTATTATCAACCAAGCAATGGCTTGTTTCGAAGCGGCAATAATATATAAAGTCTTAGTTATCATTTAATAAATTAAGGAAAATGTGATTGTTTTATAGAGTATTAGAAGTTGTTTATCTATCTCTCTTAATGTAAGTTTTACTTTATGCATTTTTATGAATATAAATATAAAATTATGTTTATTAAATTTAATCAATAATAGTTAAAATTTATTAATCACATCTTCAAATATTTAAAATTGAACTAAATAAAATAAAAAATTATTTTTTAAAAAAATCACTTCAGGAATATCAAATAAATAATTTTAAATATTTTTTGACAAATTTACATAAAAAAGTCATTTTAGAAAAATTCAATTTTCTGTGGCCTGGTATTATCCAAACTCTCCCTAATTATGTAATCTGTCCGATACATCGATTTTGTTTTCTTTTGGTTGATATTTGTCCAATTTTTAAGTGACAAAGTCGAAGTAATTTATAGAAAGTAGATGCCGAATTAATTAAAGGGGTCCAATGCAGAATTAATGAAAGGGCTCAATTATGGCAACATGGTACACGATAATCGCTACAGGAAAAATGATTTTCAGATAATAATTGTCATTACTGTAGAAGACTCGATTGTCACTAAAAATCAAAATTGTCGGACAATAGGTCATTGAAAAAAGTAGCAATACCGATGACTTTATTGTTATTTGTAAAAGTTAAGGTTTCTGCAATGACAAAATCATCATAGAAATCTTTTTCAAAATTTAAAAAAAAATTGAATTTTAAAATTTTAATGACGACTTTTATCATCACTATTGATTCATAATAAAAAAATAGTAAAATAATAACTCATATTTTTGCGACAATATTATCATTACTAAAAAATTAAATTTTTGGTGACGACAATGTTGTCAATAACAATTTGAATTTCAAGGATAACAATGTCATCGAGGTAGATTTTAAATTAAAATTAAAAAATTAAATGAACTTTTTAGTGATGATATTGTTATTGCTAAAATGTATTTTAAAATTTTTTCATTTTTAATTTAAACCTTATAGTGCCGATAATGTCATCGTTGAAAGTTTCAAGAGTATTAAAATATAATATTTTAAATTATAATTATAATTAAATATAATTAAATAAATATATTATATTTAATAATATAGATAAGAATATTTTTATTTCAATTCAATTGAATTAATTTGATATTTTTTAATTTAATTTTATATAATTTAAATTGTACAAATAAAATATGCCAACGATACTAATAATAATGTGCAATATGATCCATATAAAAATGAATACTTACAAAATAACTATATAATTATTTATATATAAATAAATTATATATACATGGTCGATATAAATATCTATACATGAAAAAAAAACTATATATACAAAATAATCTGGGAAAGGAGATGTAGATATTCTGATGTATCGTTGTCCATGCTAGGATTATCATCATCATCATCTTGACAATATGGACAATATATTGAAGCTAGTGCTTAGGAGGGATTGGGTGGTTGGGCAGGGGGTGTAGTTGCAAATTTACTTGGCTTAAGCAGTGCAACAGCAAATGGAGGCATCAGAAATATAAGACCCTGTTATCTAAGTAAGGAAGTGAGCTCTATGAGGTATGTCCTAAACTATTGCTGCTCCTAAATCAGTTGTTGGCTCTGCTAAAATTGCTCTCGACTTTGCTCCAACTACTATTGACTATGTTATGGCTACTCCTACAACTCAACCACCTATGACATGTATTATGAGCTCACCCAGACCTAGAGGTGCTTGCCAAATGGTACATTTGACTAGCTAACACATGATCAACTACCTTTTTGTACCCTCAACGAGTGCTAAGCACCTCATTGGTGATAATAGCCTTATCGATCTATAAAAGAATGCTAGGCAAGCTAATGAATGATGCATTGGATTGCGTGTACTAGGTCACTAGCTTAGTCATCCTTGTCTTAAATTATTAAAATAAAAATTAATTATAAAGATTACAAGATATATTTGTAAAATTTGTATTGTGAAAATATAAAGTTTAGCTAACTTACATATTGCTCTGAGGGGTCAGATGCACCCATTCCCCCTATCCTATATATGTGTCGCTTTCTAAAATTCTTTGGCACTAACTATAACTCACCTGTCTCCTTATTTCTCTATTCATATTTTACAAGACAAGAAAAGGATGAATATAATTATTAAGTTGGTAACAGATTGTACATTTAAAACATGAATAGTAAATTGAATTACCTTATCAAAATGATGTGTGGCAATGGATTTCAATCTATGCCGATCATTCACCACCTTCTTTGCCTTATTTTTTACATTCTTCATAGATTGCTCTTACAAATTAAGAAATAACCACATAATATAGTTACATTTATAACTTAAATATATGAAATAATGACAAATTTATTAAATATCATACTTACCCTGTAATCATCGCTGTTGAAAAATTTCACACACCTTTGCCATGTCTGGGGTGAGACAAATCAAGGCACATAGTGCCTAGCATGGTCTAGGTTAAAATCCAAGTCTCGATTGCCTTTGTGCTATAGAAAATGCTTGTCAACTTGTGTTTTCAATCTTTGTAGAGGTTAGCAGTACTTCACATCAAACTGCTAAGTGCTTTATCCTGCTTAGCCTCAAAGATGCCCTAAAACTTGAAGTAAGACTACATTAAAAGACATTTAACAAATTACTGAGTACTATATCTAAAAATTTCAATATCAAATATAACTAAGTTAAGATAGGGAAGAGATGGATACTTATACAAGCCTCTTACATGACTCTATCTTGTAACTACTGAGGTACCAACCACCATAATTTATAATAAGGCAGCATGTATGCTCAAATAATACTACCTATATTGTGAGGGAGATGGCTAGTATTCTCACCGATCACATGCCATACATTAATCATATTGAACTGTACAGGCATCAGTTTCCCCCTGCTCCTTTCCATCTTCTAGTGCAACTTGAAGGATCTATTTGGGCCTTTTTTTTCTCGGAGTTGTAGCTTTAACGGATAATAGAAAATATGAATACCATAAATTTATATTTAATAAATAATCAACTTAAGTACGTACAATAAAAAAAGATACTTAATCCCTCACACTACAATGGAATGTAGGTGGGCCGACGTAAGGGTTCCCTCCAGCATCATCTCCATAGTGTCATGCTTTAACATTCACCATGATTAGGATAATATATATTTTATAAGTATTTAAGAGAAAAGTCCACAATTGAATCAAATGAAGACAAGATATAAATTATTATATCCATATAATGAAATTACAGAATAACTTTTACACAATTATGAGTTGTAATGCAAAAAAAATATTATTTCCCTAACCTAAATTAGTGCTAGTAAGCCTAATAGATTCATCCTCATAATCATCAGTTTCTCCGTTATCATCAGACTGTAGAAGCCCCTCCTCCATATAATCTTTAATCGTTTCATCTTCGAAACTGCTTTCATCATTGATGAAGATATCCACTCCTTTTATGATAGATTTAGTATTCTTTAAAGGTGAAATGATTAAATGACTATATCTTTGTTCCCTTAAGTTAACTAAATGGAAATCTCTAAGATTAACTATAAGGTTGAAATTGGAGTAGTTGCTTTCTTGTTAGAATGGCAAGTCTTGTACACAAACATCATTGTCGGGTAGATCCTATATGTCGCGATGCACCATATTATGTTCAACTCTCTAATTTGGCCCATTAAAAAGATTCTTGATGTAAAAGACTTATTTTACTTAGGTTACAAATATGTATGGGTCGTCTTTATACCATTGCCTACTAATGGAAATGCTTATAATGTTCTTGTCAATGCAAAACTTTTTCTTTTTAGGATAGTGTCATACCATTTACATTTGAATAAAGTCGCACTGTACTTATTTAAATAAGTCAACTCTATAATATCTTCCAATACACCATAAAACATATTACTGTTAGTTCTTGGAATGAAAAAGCCATTGTTTTGCATTTTATGCTTTGCATCCCAAGTTTCAACTATAAAGCACACTCCATTTATAATACATGCTAAGTATATCATAATAGTAAAATTAGGACTAGAAGCTAATGATAGTAGCTTTTTAATAGCTTCCAGGGAACTATTCCTATATAAATGGTACTTATATAAGTACAACATTTTTATGAAGAGTTAAATTAGAGAAAAAAGTATAAGTAAAAAATAACATTTACATGATTGGTATAACACAACTAGAAAAAATAAACCTTTACCTTAGAGTAAAACCACACAGGGAATTTTGTTCTTTGTAACTCATCTATTTTTTAGCACCATTTCGTTTGAGCTCTTGTTAATGCTCACAACACAATATATGTATTTTAGTTCATTATAATTAATCAGGAGAAAAATACGAATGATTATAGAAACTTACTAGAGATACTTTTTGATCTTGACATAGTTATTCAAGATGTACCATGTGGCAACATCTTGATCTCTTCTATTAAAGTGAGATTTGATCTTTTTCCCTAGTGACTGAAATTGAGATCTAAACATTGATAGTACCATTTTTGTGTGTTTAGATGCAATGTCCTGATTTTAGTCAGGCTGATTGAATCCAATTTTCACTCCTTCCAGGTACATAGAACAAAATGTCAATATCTCATCAATAACATATCCTTTTGCAATTGAACTCTTAGGTCGAGCATGATTCCTAACATAAAGGAGTTTTTTTATGTATCACTTGTATGTGTACATCTATTGAAAATGAATAGGATCACCTTATAATGCTTCATCAAGCAAATGCATCACTAGGTGAATCATTATGTTAAAGAATGTTAGAGGATATATCATTTCAAGCTTACATAAAATAATGATAATGTCTTGCTTGGCTTATAGGACATCTTTTTTGTTGAAAGTTCTAGTACATATTTGGCTGAAAAAGTTGCATAACTTAATAAATAGATATGATAGTTCTTTCGACAAAAATGCTCAAATCGAAGGTCCTAACAATCTTTGCATGATAACATGATAGTCATGTGATTTCAACCTTTTCAACTTCATATCATGATTAGTCATGTTCTTCTTGAGACTCCCACCAAACCTATCAAGAAATTTCATTATAAATTGGCAAAGTTGTCATCTTCTTTCTTAATTGAAAGCGTATGCAGCATGTGGTTTGAAAAGCTAGTCCCTCTCTTCATACAGATGCAAGTTTGGCTTTATCTTCACGTCTGCTAGATCTTGTCTTGCATTATCTGTATCTTTTATTTTATGCTTAATATCTAATAATGTACCCAGAATATTGTCATATACACTCTTCTCAACATGCATCACATCAATATTATATCTCAGGTTTATTGTCGGCTAATATGAAAGGTCAAAAATATGCTTCTCTTACTCCAATTAAGTTCATCAACACCTTTCTTCTGGTTTAGACCATCAAATTGAACATATTTTCTAAGAAGTCTCTATGCCACCTTACCTAATTGATCAATAATTTTATTAGTAAGAGAATGAGGAGGAGCTTTCCTTTCTAAACTTCAATTGAACTCCTTCTTATTTCTCTATGTATGACTCCTTAGAAGCCAACAACGATAACTAACATAGGCTATTTTCCCCCTAACTTAAATTGATAAAGTATCGTCATTACATATAGGACATGCTTTATAGCCTTGTCCACTCCACCCAGGAAGATTATTTCAAGCGGAAAAATTATTTATAGTCCACAATAAAGCTACCTATATTTTAAACATCATATTTGTATTAGGATCCTAAGTCTCGTTCCTTCTTTTCCAAAGATGCCTTAACTTTTCTATAATTGGTTTTAGGAATGTTGGGTTTCACATATACTTAAGCATAATGGATTCTAAAAAAATTTGTTATGTGAAATCTTCCTAGAATCAATGCATAAGGACATAGAGTAAGGATGAATGATTACCTTTTAAAGTATAGATACGAATCATGATCATATTCAAGTGATAGTACCTTTACAATACCCGTATGGAATGAATGATGACTTTTTAGCTTCCACGAATCTACTTGAAAACGTCTAGCACAAGAGATTAGGATTTAGTGCAATTTTAGGGTTTAATGCAATTTTTCTAGTGGTAGTTTGTATGTCTATCTCAAAGTGATGCCTTCATTCCTTTTTTATAAAACTAAGGCATGCCACTTTCCTAGTCTTATTGGGAAATCATCTTCAACTTTTAATTTCACTTAATGATTAAAACCTTATCGCCATCATGGTGAAAGTGAGGAGAGATAGGTTTTATCTGTTAGTTATTTAATATTACCTTAATATTAATAATTAAATATTATTAGATAATAATATTATCCTATAATATAATTATTTAATATCAAATGACATAATTATTTGATATTACTTTAATATCAAATAATATCACATAATATACTATATATTATGTGAAAAATATATATCATTACTTTGATAATATATATATGCACTAAATAACAGACCTAATTAATGGGATTTTAGTTCAACTAAAGCTTAATTAATTATTGTCTCATTCCTACTTGTTTTGTGTGACTTTGTAGGTTCTTATTACTTTGGTAATGATTCATTTATGGATTACAGACATTAAGTCGTATCTAATAATATATCATTACCACCTAAGTAGTAAGAATATCTATAATTCAAAACTTACCTAGCATATGAACAACATTTTACAACATAATATTTTTTATAATGATATCCAAATTGAACTAGAAACATGAAATGTGTCATTCTTATTAATGTTCAATCCACATTTTCTTGATATTGAGTAGATTAACTTAAAAAAATGATTAATATTACATATTAATCCATTTGAGCACGACCATGCATTTCTTAGTCTCACTTAATCAAGGGGCACAAGGATATCATTCTTTTATACAAAAGGAACAAAATCTCTTCTACATCATTCACATCCCTCTACGTATTCGTGATACACTCAGTCATCGCCTTACATATCATCCTAATTAAAGGTGACACAAGATAACATCAAAGTGTGTAACTCCTCATACAAGGAACCGTAGTGACTTCATATTAAAAAGACCAAGTGAACTATGGTTACATGAGAATAGCTAATAACATATGATAATCTATGTAGTATTGCCTAATAATAGGTCACCATACATAATAGTGTTGGTGTGTGTCCTAGGAACCAATCATATAGATGATTGAAATAATACACAATGTATTATGTTTTATTTTAGGTAATACAATTATTATATTATTTTATTTTCATTTTATTAATTTTGTGTAATTTATAACTTAATATAATAATTATCCCTGGAATAATTTTACTATTCCTAAAATGCCCCTAGTTAAATATTATTACAAAAAGGGATAGTAATAGTACATCAAGACTGACATGTATAGTGACTGATAATTATGAATCATGGATATGTGATATCAAATTAATACATCAGTATATTGTTAGTGAACAGATGTACTAGATTGACCCAATATGAGAATACTGCATGGATAAGACTTATGTCATTAGTAATTCTCATATGGTCACAATTGCATATAGTCCTTTAACTTGAAGTCACTATGGTTCCCTACATGAAGGGTTACTCACTTTGATGTCATCCTATGTCACCTTTAATCAGGATGATAAGTAGGGATTATAATGCAAAATGTTGATCATGTATTAGGTGAATGTCGAACTACAAACATTCTTACTACTTAAGTGGCAGTGATGTATTGCTAGATATCGCTCACTGTCTATGGCTCAATAATGAGTCATTGTTAACGTAGTAAGAACCTACAGGGTCACACAAAAGGAGTAGAAATAAAATAATAATTAATTAAACTTTAATTAGATTGATATCCAATTAATTAGACTTATTTTCGTGCATATATATATTATTAAATAATAATATATTTTTCATGTAATAAATATAATTATTATTATATGATATTATTTGATATTAAAGTAATATCAAATAATTATGTTATCAGATATTAGATAAATATATTATGAAATAATATTATTTTGATATTTGATAAATATATGCAATTATCTAATATTAAGATATTTATATTATGAAATAATATTATTATCTAATATTAGATCATTAATAGATAAGTTCTGTCTCTTCTCATTATCTCTAGGATAAAGATAAGATGAGTTGTTAAGTGTGATTAGGATTTTTTGGAGACATTATCCTAGTAAGACAAGGATTATGGCTTGCCTAAATTTTATAAAAGGGGACTTGAGGGCAGTATTTTAAATATGCTCATAAGCTTCCATAAAACCCTAAATCACTAAAAAAAATCCAATCCAAAATCCTAAAGAGAAAAATGCATCCTAGCAGATTCATGGAGGGTGAGAGGTTGTTGTTCACTCCGTGTGAATACCGTAGAGACGTTATACTTTCCGATTGGCATTTGATTCATCTGCACTCTCAAGTTTTGATCAGTAGAAACACGGGTGCCTAATATGTAAAACCCTAATCATTAATTTATACTTTTTGCATGGATCCTAGGTAGAATTCGGATCAAGTTTTTGAATTTCTGCTATGTATGATAATTCGAATTCTAACAAATAGTCATGTATTAACTTGATATCATATATCCACGATTCATATGTTAGTGTGTATCCTAGGAGCCAATCATAGAAATGATTGTAATAAATACACAATGTATTATATTTTATTTTAAGCAATTCAAATTATTATATTTTATTTCATATTTTTTATTACTTTGTGTAATTTATAACTTAATATAATAACTATCCCTAAAATAGTTTTACTATTTCTAAAATGCCCTTAGTTAAGTATTATTGTGAAAAAAGATAGTAATAATACATCGAGACTAATCTGTATAGTGACTGATGATTATGAATCATGGATATGAGATATCAAGTCAATACATGAGTATATTGTTAGTGAACAAATGTACTGGATTGGCACACAATGAGAAAACTACATGGATTATCATGTGTCATTAGTTATTCTCATGTGACCATAATGCATATAGTCCTTTGACCTAAAGTCACTGCGGTTCCTTACATGATGAGTCACACACTTTGATATCATTCTGTATCACCTTTAATTGAGATGTGTTGTAGGATGTTAATTAGGTGTGTCATGAATCATGCAAACGGATGTGAGTATTGTAGACGAGAAATTTATTCCTATTAAATAGTAGGAGTGATATCCTTGAGCCCCTTGATTGAGTGAGATTAAGAAATGCATGACCATACTCAAATGGATCAATATGAGATATTGATAATTTGTTTAAGTTAATCTACTTAGTATCAAGAAAGATAAATTGAACATCAATGAGGATGACGCATTCCATGCCTAAAGTTCGATTTAGATATCACTACAAAAAGGACTATATTGTAAAGTGTTGTTTACACATTAAGTGAATATTGAGTCACATACATTTTTACTACTTGAGTGGTAGTAATATATTGTTAGATACTGCTCATTGTCTATGGACCATAAGTGGGCTATTACTAATATAGTAAGAACCTACAGAGTTGCACAAAAGGAGTAGGAATGAGATAATAATTAATTGGACTTTAGTTAGACTAAAATCTAATTAATTGAGCTTATTTTCATGCATATATATATTATTAAAATAACAATATATTTTTCACATAATAAATATGGTTATTATGTGATATTATTTGATACTAACGAATATCAAATAATTGTGTTATTAAATATTATATAATTATATTATGAGATAATATTATTTCTGATATTTGATAACTATATGCATTTTAATATTGGATAATTATATTATGAGATAATATTATTATCTAATATTAGATAATTATTGGATAAATCCTATCTCTCCTCACTCTCTCTCCATGATAAACATAAGGTGATAGTTGTTAAGTGATTTTAGGATTCTGGAACCATTATCCTAGTAGGACTAGGAATGTTGTATGTCTTAGTTCTATAAAAGGAACTTGAAGGCAGCATCTTAACGACATTATTAGCTACCATTAAACCTTAAATTCACTCCAAAATGCACAAAAATCTTAATCCTAGTGAAAGAGAGACGTATCCTAGTAGATTCGTGGAGGGTGAGAGTCTTCATTCACTCCATGTGAATACCATAGAGACGATGTACCTTTGGCCGGCGTTTGATTCATGATTCATCCTACTGTCACAAAGATTTGTTCAAAGAGAACACAAGCACATAAATGGTAAAACCCTAAAAATTGAATTATGTCCTTTTGCATAAATCCTAAGTAGAATTGGAATCAAAATTTTAAATTCCATTGCATAGAGATGATCTAAAACCTAACATCATAATCATTAATCACCATACATGATAGTCTCAATGTATTATTGCTATCCCTTTTGCAATAATACTCAACTATAAACATTTTAGGAATAGTAAAACTATATTAGAGACAATTATTATATTACATTATAAATTGCACAAGTATTAAAATGAAACAAAATATAATGATTGCATTGCCTAAAATAAAATATAATATATTGTGCTTTATTACAATCATCTTATGAATGGCTCTTAGGACACATACACTAACAAGGAAGACATTGATATTCTTGCTTAGCGATTGTGGCCTTAGTATTAATAGGTTTAACATGAAAAAGGATTGATTTATGTAAATCTATGGTGGCAAGTTATAGGTAGTCATGGCCATTGGCCATATATTGTAGGACAAGTTTCTATCACCAAAAAGATTAAATCCATCTGCACTTAAGCCTAGTCTAATATTTCATAGGTCGACAGAAAAATTAGGATGCCTCTTATTGAATTCTTGCCAAGCTTCTCCATAAATAAGATGTTGCATTACCCCATCCTTTATTGACCTTCCAGTATGATGCCATATCATATCCTTTATAATATGCCTCAACCAATACAATTGCTTTAGTTGAGGAGTTAGTGAAAAATATTGAACTACTTTTTGAGATACCTTTTTTCCTTTTGTTTTTATCTACCATTGGCTTTCCTCATAGATTGGACAATTATCCTTCAAAGCATGTTCTTTCTAGAAAAGTGCACAATTTGCTTGCACATATGGATTGACTTATACCTTAACCCTACCTTATTGAGCTATTTCTTTGCACTATAATGTGATTCAAGCAATTTATTATCCTTCAAAAGTACCTCTTTCAACAACTTGAAAAGAGCATCAAAGAGTTGTTAGTCCACTTATGTAGCACATTCAAATGCATGAGTTTCACTAGAAAGTTCAAAGCTGAAAATGATGTACATCCTAGATGCAATTCTATTTCCATTTGTTCAAATAGGTCATTGCAATCGCTATAATTTGATCTAATGTCCCCCTTAGAT
Source organism: Sindora glabra (assembly GCA_020226215.1). Classification (NCBI taxonomy): domain Eukaryota; kingdom Viridiplantae; phylum Streptophyta; class Magnoliopsida; order Fabales; family Fabaceae; genus Sindora; species Sindora glabra. Next base: position 33,749,909 of record CM035231.1, read on the forward strand.
ATATCCTCATTCCTTACTCTTTCATCATGAACTATTTCTTTAGTAATATGAGGGCTGATGAAATCATGCATAATATCCATCTCTATCATTAGAAGATACCTCCATCCCCTAAAAGTTGAAACATGCACTTTACCATAGTGTATCTAATTTATGTATAATAGATGAAATCCATTATCTATAATATGTGCTGCCAATGTTCTTAATCTTTGAAATAATAGATTCATACACTTTTTACATGGGCATTTCACCAAACCCCTTTCATTAATAAAGTTTTTGGCTCTTTCAACAAATGCCATCACACTATTCTAATACTCATCCAACAAGTGATTTCATAGATGAATCCAACTTTTAACTATAAACATCATAACACTGAATAGGAAGAAAATAACTTCTTATGTGATTAAATGTTGTGATCAATATTTGATATATGTCATAAATCCACCGTATCACTCCAATCCTAAAAGGTAAAGTCCTATGCCACTTGATATATTTCTATGGTTATGATTTCGTCAATTTATCCATACTTCTCATTTTTTACACTTAAAAATTTTGGCAGTATCTACCTATAGTTCTCTAAGTGAATAAATTATATATCGGTATTTCACACCCGAAGAACAATTAAGATGCTAAGAAATTTCTACAATAATGAGAGCTAGATAAATTCTCAATAATAACTAAAGGACACATCTCAAACTATCTAACTTTATGGGATAATTTAAGGATTGATTGACATATAGAAATTAACTAACCCTTGAACGGGTCTAAGCTTACAATACAAATGTGAATACAATTCTTTTTAAAATTATTGTAAAAATATATTTATAATAATTTTAAACTTATATTACAACATTTTATTAGTACTGTTATTTAAGTATATTATTATCTACATTGTTGGATTTTTTAAATATCCATATAAATTATTATATTTAACATTTTGGAATTAAGAATTCAATTTTATAACATACTCTATCACATTCATAAGATGCACAATTCGACTCTTTTAATGTGATGTATATTTATTAGTATTGATAAATTTTTATGCATTTAAAGTTTTCATGTTTCTATTATTATATAATTGTCAAATTGACATAGAATATATTTTGCATGAGAGTTCTTAATAACATAAAAATTTAAATTCTCGAAATCTTTTTAAAATTCCTATTTACGTCATTATAATATCTTTGTTAAATATATTTTTAAGATTCAATATTTTTTATTTATATATTTTCATTAAAATGTAGATACTAAGTTATATTTTTTCAATATTTAATCATATATTTAAAATTCTTCTTTCATGTTAACAATCGAGGATTATGTATAATGTGTTTAAATAATCATTATATTTTCTTATGATATCTATATGATTTATAATTTTTTTAAAATATATAATCATATGTAATCTTATTATTATTACTCTATGTATAATTTTCATGTATTTTCTATTTTTATTATGTATTTATACAATATCTAATATTATTGTTAAATATGTAAAAAATTTAATTTCAAATATTTAATATTTTATTCATATATTCAAATGAAACATTTTCAAATAGGTTTTATTGTATAAAAAACTAATTTTGTATTTGAAAATATTTACATTCTATAAATACAATGGTTAATATTGAATAACTGTTATTTTTATACATAATAAAAATAATATTAGATTTTGTATAAATTTTTAATAAAAATAAAAAATTACATGAAAATTATAATAAAAAATATTTGAATCATTATTGAATAGTTATTATTTTTATTACTTTTTCTATGAAAATATTGAATACATAGAAATTTGAATCATAATAATCATTATTGAATAATCATTATATTTTATTATGATATCTTTATGATTTGTGATTTTCTTAAAATATATAATCATAAGTAATCTTATTGTTATTATTGTATGTGTAATTTTCATAATTTTTTTTATTTTTATCATGTACTTATACAATATCTAATATTATTGTTGAATATATGAAAAATTAATGTTCAAATATTTAATATTTTTATTCATATATTCAAATGAAACATTTTCATATATTTAATTTTCAAAATTTAATATTTTTTATTCATATATTTAAATAAAACATTTTCAAATAGGTTTCATTGTATTAATACAATATCCTATGATATTTACTTTTATCGATCATTGTATAAAAATAATAACTTTTCTAATCTGTTGAAATGATTTATTTGTATGTTCAATAACTTTTCCAATCTAACTAATTTAATATGCTAATTTGTTTTTTATATATATAATTGTTTTAAAATTTTAAAACTTTGAAAATATCTTATTTATAATGTTTTAATTAAATATATTTATAACATTTGCTTTCTTTATTATATGTTTTCATTAAAATATTCTTACAAAGTTATGTTGAAAAAATTTAGGTACACACCTAAAAGTTTGTTCCCAGGTCAATATATTTTTTAAGATATATTTGCATAATCATTTTAATTTCATGCATTATATTATTTCAATGAAACTAAAAATTTTATATTTCAAAAGTACATCTTAAATTTTAAGGTTTGTAAACAAATTCTCATAACAACTCCATCTACCTAGCTAAATAATTTATACACATATCGTATTATGCAAAATGATAATTTTACTCAATAACAAAACAACAACAAAATTTGCATTTATAAATTATACATGAAAACAAAATTACATAAATATATCTAACATTTATAACATATAAAAACCAAACAACATTAATTTTATACCAAAGTAGTCATATCATCAAATTAAATAAATTCATTATATATCATCAAACTAAATAAATTCATAACATATTATTCTCCTCATAAATTGCATATTCAAATAAAATATTATAGAATTTAACTCACATGCTTCAATGGAATAAACTTATTAATCAAACCCTCTCTAAATGCTCAACACATGTATTAATGAACAACAATAATAACTAACAAATCAAAATAGTATATATAAGAAATTATACTATATTATAAAAAATATAAATAGAAAACATATTATATTATGAAAAATTCCATACCTCGCTTTTGCTCAATCGCTTCTCTCCTTATTGTGTGAAATAAGACTAAAATAGCACTGATGGGGTATTTATAGGCTAACCCTTTAGTGACAACAAAATTTCACAGTCGTCATTGAAGGGCTATTGCAAAAGGCAAAAATCTTTAATTGTCATCGATATAAAGTGGGATATTTAGTGGCACAATTTCTTGGGCAACCTTTTAGTAACAAGTGTCATCAATAAAAGTCAAAGACCATAATCAACGACATTATTGCCATCGAATGAGGGTACAAGAAATTGTGTCAAACCTTTCAATGGTGACATTATCGTTAGTGTTGGTCTGACTTTTATCGATGACACTTGTCATCATTGAAAGGTGACATAGGAACTTGTGTTATTACCTTTCAATGACAACAAATGTCATCAATAAAGGGTCATTTTCACCGACGATAAGTCATCATTGAAAGGTTAATTTTTCCACATATATATTTGAAGCTAGTCTTTAATTATGACAATTGTTATCAGTGAAAGTCTAATACCTTTATCGATGATAATATAATATCTTTACTGATGATAATTATCATCGCTAAAGATTTTCATTTCTCGCCCATCTAGAAAAAATGTTGCCTTTTGAGTTTTTCAAATCATTGGTAAAAGTAATCTCATGAATCATCAATGATTGAGTATGTGTCATCATTGAAAGTGTCTTTGGTGTTGGCCTTTTTTGTTATAGTGAATGCGAACGTGCGCCTAACATTTAACAGATGCCAAATTGGCTAGTCAAATTTCTTTTTTTTTTTTGTCTTTTGGTTTAAGTTAAATTTCATTTTAACCCACCTCTATATTTGCAACAGACTAAAGTCTTATTTAGATATTATCCAAAATTATTTTAAATTACTTTCAGCTTATGTAAGATTATAGAAAAAAATGAGAAGAAAGTACATGAAAAAAATTTGAAAATAAAATTTATAATGTTTATATCCTTAGAAAATAAAGATAGGAATAAAAATGTTAAAAAAATCTTAAAAATTAACAAGAACTTTTCTTAACAAATAGTTTCAGAAAAGGAATAAAGATAGAAAATTTTAAGATTTCAAAATTATCTTTTTATAGAATTTATTAAATAATCTTATTGACTTGTGATAGGAATAATTTTATAATTTAATAAATTATTTTTATTCTTTTTCAGTTTCAATCAAATTAAATTAAAAGTTATATTTTTATAATTTTTCCACATATTTTCTATACATCCAAGTAATAAATGAAAAAAATACTTTTTTTATATATTTTTTATGTTTTTTTTCCACCTATTTACTTGTTTTTTCTCACTACTTCCCAGTAGGGGAAGAAAAAAGATGTTTGAGCAGTAAAAAGATTCCTTTTTTAATAATAACAATGACAAATTACTTGTTACCCACATGAAATATTGAGTTTAAATTCATAACGTAAAGGGTTAAAAATTTTGAAGGTAATATTATTTGTAACTGCACCATTAAAAACATTCACAAAAATGTTTCTAAATTGACTCCGTTTGTTATTTCTGCCCTCAACTTCCTTTTTTAAATTTATTTTTATCCTTCTTTTATACATTAAATCCTAATTTTTAAAGTAAGCTACCGAATTAATAAATAAAACACTAAGTGGACATTAAATTACTTTTGAAATATTTTTTAACATTAATTTAGTTTTAATTTAAAAACTTTAGAATAATTTCATAGCTGGCTCCACAATTAGGGATAGTAATGAGGAGAAGAGAGTACATTTGCCTCAAGTTGCTCCACCTTGCACCACTTTACCATTTACCTAAAATTTATCTCGCCCTATAGAATGGAGCAAGTTGGGATACCGTCCTTGCGAACCATGGAGCATCGGTGTCATACGAGGATATCTTTGAAAAAGAAAAAAAAATTGATAAAAATTTTAAATTTTATATATCTGAAATAGAAACAACATATAATATTTAATATAATCTCACCATATAGATTTAAAAATACACATAATTTAATCAATAATTTCAAATTACAAGAAAAACAATGAAGAAACATGAAATATAAATTAAGAAAAATAATAAATTAATTTTTTTATTTTTATATAATAGTTAAATTAAAAATAAAATTATTAAAAAATATTTTAAACAATTAAATTACTAAAAAACCTATATATATTATACATATACATATATTATTTATATAAGTAAATTTGTAATTTTATATATGCAGAACTTCATGAAACAACTTATACTAATATTGTCTCACATCCCGTCGGGGCAAAATCTGCTTAGCAACTATTTGCCCTACAATTTCGCTATCTCTAACCACAACCAACACCAAACTACAAATGAATCAACTTCCTTGCCTTAAAATATTAATCATTCTAAGTTGCTTGGGTCATTTAGAATGAAATGGAATTGAAATGACTAACATGCAAGTCTATTAAAAAAAAAGGGTCTGAAATTTTGAAGAACTAAAATTTATGAATTCGACATATATATATATATATATATCCTTGCCACCCTAGATAATTAATATTAAACTGATATAAAATTTAATATTAATATTAAATAATTTTAAAGTATCTTTAAGTATTAATTTGATTTATTTGTAATTTTAAGGTATTAATTAATAGAATTTGCTGTATTTGTGTTAATCTATGTTGTATTTTTGTTAATATTTAAGTATTAATTTGACTTATTGAACCAATCAATAAGTTGTAAACTATCCTCTAAAATTGTTTTATATGTGAAAAAAAATAAGTTTTGACTTAATAAATTATTTTAATTACTTTATAACTCATAAGTTGATAATTTTTATTTTTTAAAATTTATCTTTATTCTTTTTTATTAATTTATAATTCATCACTTAATAAATAAGTAAATTAATATATGATATCATAAATTTAATATAAATAAAAAAGAAAGTAAATAAATATGTCATAAATCATAATTAATTAAATTTTAGGTAATTATATTCTTACCCTAAACTCTAGATAAATAAAAATAAGTAAATAAGTATATGATATCATAAATTATAATCAATTTAATTTTTATTAATTATATCCTTATTTTGAACTATTGATATATAAAAATATATATGTAAATAAACATATAATGTCATAAAATATAATTAATTAAATTTTAAGTATTTATATTCATATTTTAAATGTCTTAATTAGATTAACATAATTTAATTTTTAAATAAATATGATTTAATTTAATTTATAAATCTATTTATATTAATATACCTTTTTATGTTATTTTTTATTTTTGAATAATTCAACATTTAATCTTCTAAAACATTTCTCATACAATAAGATAACTTATTAATTATCAACTAATTTATCAATTATCAATTAACTTATCAATTACTTATATAAAATAGGATTATAATAGTATTCTAATATGAAATTTTATATTTTTAGAAATCAAATCAAAATGTTTTGTTGTTTAATTATTTGCATTTGCTTTAATTTAACTTTGACGTTCTAATATTGTGTAATTTTTTTGAATATTGAGTATTTTGTAATATGTGGCAGAGAATAAATTGCCAATTCAATCAACTTTACCAACTCAAATCGCATTTCTTTAATTTGGGATTGGGATGCTTTGGTTTAAAAAAAATAAAAAACAAAAAAATCAAGTCATTTAACCAAACCAGCACAATCGTTTCAATTTACTTCTAAATTGGCTTTGTGTCCATGACTGGACCAGAAAACGAGGGCAGAAAATGACGGCTTCCACTACAACAAAAAAAGGTTTCAATAACGATAATATGTCATCGTTATAGAATACTCGGTTATCACTGAAAGTAAAAATGTTGGTAAGGATGTTGTTGGTATAGGTTCGTTAGTAAAGGAGGCAACATCAATGACTATTCCGTCAACAGCAAAAGTTAACATTTTTGTGACGACAATATGGCCATAAAAAATCTTTTCAAAATTTAAAAATTTTTTATTTTAAATTTTTAATAATGACAATTATCGTTCCTATTGGTTCAAAATAAAAAAAAATATTAGTCACAATTTTGCAATGCTTAAGTCATCTTTGAAATTCAAACTTTCAATAACAACATTGTTGTCTTTAAAAGTTTGACTTTCAGCAATGACCTAGTCATTATTATGAAATTTAAATTAAACAAATTTAAAAATGAAACTATCTTTTTAGCAATGATAATGTTGTCAGTAAAAATTTTAAAGTATAAAAAATAATTAAAATTAAATATAATTAATTAAATAAATATATTATATTTAATAATATAATATAAAAATATTTTTATATCAATTCAATTGAATTAATTTGATATTTTTAATTTAATTTTATCTAATTTAAATTATACAAATAAAATACATTGCCAATAATAATAATAATGTGCAACACAATCCATATAAAAAATAAAGAATTATATTTATAGTTGTATAATTATTTATGCATAGATAAAAATTATATATACATGGCTAATATAAATGTCTATACATGAAAAAAACTATATCTACAAAACAATCTAAGGGAAGGGAAGATACAGATAACCCGATTTATTATTATCCATACCATGACTATCATCATCATCCTGATAATATGGATAATACATCAAAGGTAGTGGATAGGAGGGATCAGGTGGTTAGGTGGGGGTGTAGTCATAAATCTGCTCACCCTAAGCTGTGCAGTAGCAAATGGATGCACAGATAGTAAAAGACCCTCTTATCTAAGTAAAGACGTGATCTGCATTATGGTTGTCCCAAACTACTGCTACTAAGCAAGTTGTTGCTATTGCTCTTGAATCAATTGTTGGCTCTATTGAAGCTACTCTTAGCTTTGCTCCATCTACTGTTGACTTTATTGCAACTGCTCCTATAGCTCACCCACCTAGGACATGTATTGAGAACTCACTTTGAAACTGGAAGTGCCTGCTGAATAGTATGTTTAGCCAAAAAGTACATGACTAATTGCCGTTTTGTACCCTCAACAAGTGCCAAGAAACTTATTGACAAAGGCAGCCCTGTTAACCCCTACAGGAGTGCCAGACAAGCTAGTAGATAACACATTGGACTGCATGTGTTAGGTCCCTAGCTCAGTTATCCTCATCTTAAATTATTAAAACAAAAATCAATTATAAATAGCACAAGATATATTTATAAAAATTTATTTAAGATATAAGGTTTAGATAACTTATATACTGTTCCTCAGGGGTCAGATGCACCTACTCCCCCATCCTATATGTGCATAAGTCCCTAATATTCTCTAGGACCAGTTGTAGCTTACCTGTCTCCCTATTTCTCTATTCACATTTTATAGGAGAAAAAAAGGATGAGTATAATTACTATGTTAATAAGAGATTATACATTTAAAACATGAATAAGTTGAATTACTTTATCATAACAATGTATGGCAATAGATTTCGATCCATGTCAATCATTCACCACCTTCTTCACCCTATTATCTGCATTCCTCATAGATAGCTCCTACAAAATTAAAAAATGACCATATAATATAATTACATTTATAATTTAGATATATGAAATAATGACGTAACTTTAATAAACATCATACTTACCATATAATCATCGTTGTTGAAAAAGTTCACATACCTTTGCCATATTTAGAGCAAGACAAATCACAACGCGTAGTGCCTACCATGGTCCAATTTAAAATCTTGGTCTTAATTGTCTTTATGCTATGGAAAATGTTTATTCAACCTATACTTTCAATCTCTATGCAGGTTAGCAGCATTCCGCATCAAACCACTAAGCACTCTATCTCGCTTAGCGTTAGAGATGCCCCGAAACTCAAAGTGGGACTGCATTAGAAGAGATTTAACAAATTAGGAAATACTATATCAAAAAATTTCAATATCAAATATAACTAAGTTAAGATAGGGAAGAGATGGACACTTACGCAAACCTCCTATAAGACTTTGGCCCACTGCTACTGAGGCACCAACTGCCATGATTTATAATAAGGTGGCACATGTGCTCGAATAATGCTTCCTATATTGCGAGGGAGATGACTAGTATTCTTACCTCCTACATGCCATGTACTAGCATTGAATTGGATAGGCACCAGTTACCCCCCGCTCCTTTCCATCTTTTTATGCAGCTTGAAGGACCTATTTAGGCCCTTCTTTCTTGAAGTTACAAGTTTGATGGATAATAAAAAAATATCAATATTATAGATTTATATTTAATAATTAAACAACTTAAATGTGCACAATAAAAAAAGATACCTAATGCCTCACATTATGATGGAAGGTGGGCAGGCCGACGTAGAGGGTTCCCTCCAGCATCACCACCATGGTGTCGTACCTCAACATCTACCATGATTGGGATAATACTCATTTTATAAGTATTTAAGATAAAGGTCCACAATTGAATCAAATGATGGCCAAATATAAATTAATATATTCATATAATGAAATTATACTAGCTCTCACTTAATTATGAGTTATAATGCAAAAAAATAGTTTCCCTAATCGAAATCAATATCAGTGAACCTAACAAACTCATCCTCATGATCATCAGTTTTTCTATCATTATTAGACTATGGAAGCCCTTCCCTTATATAATCTTCAATAATTTCATCTTTGAAACTATCTTTATAATAGATGAAGATGTCCATTTCTTCAGGAGTAAATCCAGTATTCTTGAAAGATAAAATGATTGAAGAACTACTTCTCTAATCCTTCAAGTTAACTAAAATAAAATCTTGAAGATTAATTATGAGGTTGAAATTGGAGGAGTTACTTTCCTATAGGAATGGCAAGTCTTGTACACTAACATCATCATTGGGTAGATCCCATATGTCGTGATGCGTCACATTATGGATAATTCTCCAATTTAACCTATTAAGAAGATCCTTGATTTAGAAAACTTGTTTTCCTTGGATTGCAAGTATGTAGAGTCATCTTTGTACCATTGCCCATTGACAAAGATACTTGTAATGTTCTTGCCAGTTTAAAGCTTCTTCTTTCTAGGATCAATGTTATACTATTTGAATTTGAAAAAAGTTACATTATACTTATTTAAATAAGTTAACTCTATAATGTCCTCTAGTACACCATAAAACATATTATTGCTAGTTCCTGGAATGGAAATGTCATTATTTTGTGTTCTATGCTTTGCATTCTAAGACTTAACTATAAAGTGCACTCCATTTACAATACATACTAAGTATACCATGATAGTAAAATTGGGACCAAAAGTTAATGATAGTAACTCTTCAATGACTTACAGAGAACTATTCCTATGTAAATGATACATCTATGAATATAGCATTTTTATGAAAAGTTAAATTAGGGAAAAAGTATGAGTAAGGAATAACATTTACATGATTGGTATAACATGAATGGAAAAAAATAAACCTTTACCTTAGAGTAAAACCATATGGGATTTTTTTTCTTTGTAACTCATCTATGTTTTCAACATTACTTTGTTTGAGCTCTTGTTGGTGCTTGCTATAGAATATATGTATGTTAGTTCATGATAATTAATTAGAAGAAAAGTATAAATAATTATAGAAACTTACCGAAGATGCTTTTCAATTTTGGCATAGTTGTTCAAGATGTACCATATCGCAACATCACGATCCTTCTTATCAAAATGGGATATGATCCTTTTCCCCAGTGGTTGACATTAAGATTTATTGCCCTTTTTATGTTTGGATGCAATGTTCTAGTTTCAGCTGGGCCTATTAAATCTAGTTTCTACTTCTTCCAAGTATATGGAATAAAATGTCAATCTCTCATCAACAACATATCCTTCTACAATTAAACCCTCAAGTCGAGCATGAGTCTTGATATAATCCTTTAACTTCTTTATGTATCTCTTGTTGGTGTGTGTCATAGGAACCAATTATATAGATGATTGAAATAATACATAATATATCATGTTTTATTTCAGGCAATACAATTATTATATTTTGTTTTCAATTTTTGCGTAATTTATAACTTAATATAATAATTATCCTTAGAATAATTTTACTATTTCTAAAATGCCCTTAGTCAAGTATTATTACAAAAGGGATAGTAACAGTACATCGAGACTGACATGTATAGTGATTGATGATTATGAATCATAGATATGTGATATCAAGTTAAGACATGAGTATGTTGTTAGTGAATAGATATATTGAAATAACCCAATATAAGAATATTTTATGGATAAGACTTGTGTCATTAGTAGTTCTCATATGGTCATAATTGCATATAGTCATTTGACCTAAAGTCACTATGATTCCCTATATGGGGAGTTACTCACTTTGATGTCGTCCTATGTCACCTTTAATCAGGATGACAAGTAGGACGTTGATTGGGTGTGTCACGAATCATGCAGAGGGAAGTGAGTGATGTAGATAGAATTTTGTTACTCTTATAAAAAAGAGAGATATATCTTTGAGTCCCTTGATTAAATGAGACTTAGAAATGTATGGCCATGTTCAAATGGATCAATATGTGATATTGATAATTTATTTTGAAGTCTATTTAGTATCAAGAAATATAAATTGAACTTTAACGAGGATGACATATTCCATGCCTCTAATTCAATTTGGATATTATTACAAAAGGGATTATGATGCAAAATGTCGATCATGTATTAGGTGGATGTCGAATCACAGACATTCTTACTACTTGAGTGGCAGTGATGTGTTGCTAGATACCGCTCACTATCTATGATTCAATAATGAGTCATTGTCAACATAGTAAGAACCTACAGGGTCACATAAAATGAGTAGAAATAAGATAATAATTAATTAGACTTTAATTAGATTAATATCCAATTAATTGGATTTATTTTTATTCATATATATATTATTAAATAATAATATATTTTTTTCACATAATAAATATAATTATTATTATGTGATATTATTTGATATTAAAGTAATATCAAATAATTATCTTATTAAATATTAGATAAATATATTATGAGATAATATTATTTTAATATTTGATAACTATATACAATTATCTAATATTAAGATATTTATATTATGAGATAATATTATTATCTAATATTAGATAAGTCATATCTCTCCTCATTATCTCTAGGATAAGGATAAGATGAGTTGTTAAGTGTGATTAAGATTTTTTGGAGGAATTATCCTAGTAAGACTAGGATTGTGGCTTGCCTAAGTTCTATAAAAGGGAACTTGAAGGCAGCACTTGATACACGCTCATAAGCTTCCATAAAATCTTAAATCACTCAGAAAATATTTAATCCTAAATCCTAGAGAGAAAAACGTATCCTAACAGATTCATGGAGGGTGAGAGGTCATTGCTCACTCTGTGTGGATATTGTAAAGACACTGTACCTTCTGGCCGGAGTTTGATTTATCCACTCTCAAGTTTCGATCAGTAGAAATACAAGTTCCTAATAAGTAAAACTCTAATTATTGATTTATGCTTTTTGTATGGATCCTGATAGAATTAAGATCAAATAATATTACCAAGTGTATTACCAAGTGAACCATTATGTCAAAGAATGCTGGATAGTAAATCCTTTCAAGTTTGCATAAAATGATGATAATGTCTTGCTTAGCTTACAGGATATCCCTCCTGTTGAGAGTTCTAATGTATATTTGATTAAAGAAGTTGTATAACTCAATAATCAAATATGATAGTTCCTTTAACAAAAATGCTCAAATTGAAGGTCCTAACAAATTTAAAAAATAAAAATTTACTGATGACAATGCCTTCAGTAAAAGTTTTTAAACCATAAAAATTCAATTAAAATTAAAATTAGAATTATATATAATTAAATAAATATATTATATCTCATTATATAATATAAAATTATTTCTACTTCAATTTAATTGAATTAATTTGATAATCTTTAATTTAATTTATCTAATTTAAATTGAACAAATAAAATACACCAACAATAATAATGTGTAATATAATTCATATAAAAAAATAAAGAATTATATTTATAACTGTATAATTATTTCTACATAGGTAAAAATTCATATGTACATGGCTAATATAAATGTCTATACATGAAAAGAAAAAAAACCTATATATAAAAATAATCTAGAGGGAAGGAAGATGTAGATAACCCGATGCATCGTCATCCGTGTCCAAACTATCATAATAATTATCCAAATGATGAGGATGATATATCGAAGGTGATGGATGGGAGGGACTACTCATAAATCTGCTCAGCCCAGGTTATGTTGCAGCAAATGAAGGCATAGGCAATACAAGACCATGCTATCTAAGTAGAGACGTGAGTTTTATCAGGTATGACCCAAATTGTTACTACATCTGCTGTTGCTACTGCTCCTAAATCAACTGTTGGCTTTACTAAAACTACTCTTGGCTTTGCTCCAACTACTGTTGACTCTACTATAGTTACTCTTGTAACTCACCCATCTAGGACACATACTGAGAACTCACTTCGAAACTAAAGGTGTCTGCCGAATTATATGTTTGGTTTGCCACCACATGACTGACCGCCCTCTTATACCCTTGACGAGTGCCAAGTACTGTATAAGTAATGGCTACCTCATCAACCTGTACAAGAGTGCCAAGCAAGCTAATAGATGACCCATTAGATTGTAGATACTGGGTTTCCAACTTAGTTATCTTTATCTTAAGTTATTAAAACAAAAATTAATTATGAAAGTACAAGATGTATTCATAAAATTCTATTTAAGATGTAAAGTTTAGTTAACTTACATATTATTCTTTGGGGGTCGGATGGACCTACTCCCCAATTTTATATGTGTGTCGATCCCTAAAATTCTCTGGGACTAGCTACAGCTCACCTATCTCCTTATTTCTTTATTCACATTTTACAAGAGAAAAATGGGATAAGTATAATTATTGTGTGTTGTGTTTCACATACATAATGTAATGTAGCGAAAAAATAGATTTTCAAAATCATGTCATGTGAAACTTTTCCATGGATCAGTGCGTAAGGAAATAAATTAAGAATCAAATATTACCACTTGGAGTATAGATTGGAATCAGGAGCACAATCAAGTGATGGTGCCTCTACAATATCCACATTGAGCGAATGGTGACTTCTTAACCTCCATGAATCTACTAGAATTCATCTCTCACATAAAGAATAAAGGTTTAGTATGGTTTTGTAGGGTGTTTTTTGCAATTTTGCTAGTGGCGAATTTACTTGTTTTTCATAGAAAACAATGATGCCTTCATACTCCTTTTATAAAGCTAAAGGCATGCATCTTTCCTAATCCTACTAGGATAATCACATCTAATCTTAATTCTACTCAATAACTTATATCTTATCTTTGACATGGTGAGAGTGAGGAAAGATAGGGGTTTATCTATTACTTATCTAATATTACTTTAATATTAATAACTAAATATAATTAAATAATAACATTATCTGATAATATAATTATCTAATATTATTAGATAATAATATTATCTCATAATATAATTATTTAATATCAAATTGTATAATTATATGATATTACTTTAATATTAGATAATATTATATAATATAATATAAAATATATATTATGTTAATAATAATATATATACATTAGTACTTTGATAATATATATAATAACAAGTCCAATTAATAAGTTTTTAGTCTAACTAAAAACTAATTAATTATTATCTCATTTTTACTTTTTTTGTATGACCCTGTAGGTTCCTACTACATTGGCAATGACCCATCATTAGACCATAGACAATGAGTAGTATCTAGCAATATATCATTGCCACCCAAGTGGTAAGAATATCTATGATTTGACATCCACCTAATGTGTAATCAACATTTTACATCATAGTTCTTTTTGTAATGACATCCAAATTAAACTGGAGGCATGGAGTGTGTTACCCTCGTCAATATTCAATTTATATTTTTTAATACTAAGTAGATTAATTTAAATAAATGATCAATATTACATATTGATCTAGTTAAGCATGACCATGCATTTCTAAGTTTCACTCAATCAAGAGGTGCAAGGATATCTTTCCTTTGTATAGTAGTAATAAAATCCTAACTACATCATTTACATCCCTCTACATGATTCGTGACACACCCAATCATCGCCTTACATGTCATCCTGATTAAAGGTGACATAAGATGGCATCAAAGTGTGTGACCCTCATGTAAAGAACTATAGTAACTTCCAGTCAAAGGATTACGTACATTGTGGTCACATGAGAATAGCTAATGACACATAACAATCCATGCAGTATTCTCATAGCGAGTCAGTCCAGTATATCTGTTCACTAACGATGTATCCATATATTGATTTAATATCATATATCTGTGATTCATAATCATCGGTCATCATACATGATAGTCTTAATGTATTATTACTATCATTTTGCAATAATATTCAATTATCGACACTTTAAGAATAGTTTTGAATAGTAAAACTATTCTAGGAATAATTATTATATTTAAGTTATAAATTAAGCAAATATTAAAACAAAATAAAATAAAATATAATAATTGTATTGCCTAAAATAAAATATAATATATTGTGCATTATTATAATTATTTTATGATTGACTATTAGGACACACATATCAACATTGCGTTGAAAAAAATTATACATTTAAAATATGAATAATTAGTTGAATTACCTTATCATAAAAATGTATAGCAATGGATTTCGACCCATACCGATTATTCACCACCTTCTTCATCCTATTATCTGAATTTCTCATAGATAGCTCCTACAATAAAAAATGGCCATGTGATATAGTTATGTTATAATTTAGCTATATGAAATAATGATGTAACTTTATTAAATATCATACTTACCCTGTAATTGTTATTGTCGAAGAAGTTCACACACTTCTGCCACATTTTGGGTGAGACAAATCATGGCATGCAGTGCCTAGCATGGTCTAGGTCAAAATCTTGGTTTTGATCGCCCCCGTGCTGAAAAAAAATATTTGTTTAACTTGTACTTCCAATCACTATATAGGTCAGTAACACTTCACATCAAATCACTGAGCGCTCTATCTCGCTCAGTGTCAGAGATGCCCTGGAACTCGAAGTGAGACTACATTAGAAAATATTTAACAAATTAGTGAATACTATATCCAAAAATTTCAAAATCAAGTATAACAAAGTAAAGGTAGGAAAGAGATGGATACTTACACAAACCTCATGCAAGACTCTATCTTGTAGCTACCAAGACATCAATTACCATGATTTATAATAAGACAGCGCATGTGCTTGAATAATGTTACGTATATCATGGGGGAGATGGCTAGCATTCTCACCTACTGGATGCCATGTACTGATCGTATCAAACTGGATAGGAACCAATCACCCCCTGCTCCTCTTTGTCTTTTCATGTAGCCTAAGGAACCTATTCAAGCCCTTCTTTTTTGAAGTTATAGTTTTGATGGATAATAGAAAATATTAATACTATAAATTCAAATTTAATAACTAAACAACTTAAGTGTACATAATAAGAAAAGATACCTAATGCCTCACACTATAATGGAAGGTAGGTAGGCTGATGTGGGGGGTCCTCTCCAACATTACCTCCATGGTGTTGTGCCTTGATGTCCATCATAACTTGGATATTACATATTTTATAAATATTTAAGTGAAATGTCCCTAATTGAATCAAATGACAACTAGAGATAAATTACTATACTCATATAATGAAATTATAATAGCTTTTACACAATTATGAGTTACAATGCAAAAAAATAGTTTTCCTAATTTGAATTAGTATCAATCACCCTAACAAACTTATACTTATAATCATTAATTTCTACATCATCATCAGATTGTGGAAGCCCCTCCCCTATATAATCTTCAATTGTTTCATCTTTAAAATTATCTTCATCATCAATAAAGATGTCCACTCCTTCTATAGCAAATCTAGTATTCTTAGCAGGTGAAATGATTGAAGGACCATTTCTTTCATCATTTAAGTTGACTAAGTGGAATTCTCTAAGATCAACTGTGAGGTTGAAATCGAAAGAGTTGCTTTCCTGTAGGAATGACAAGCCTTGTACATCAATATCATTGTCGAGTAAATCCTATATGTCACAATGCACCATATTATGGTCGACCCTCCAACTTAACCCATTAAGAAGATCCTCAATGTAGAAAACTTATTTTATTTGGATTACAAGTATGTAAGGGTTGTCTTTGTACCATTGTCCACTAATAGAGATACTTGTAATGTTCTTGTCCATGCATATCCTCTTCTTTCTAGGATTTGTGTCATACCACTTGCATTTAAATAGTGCCACATTATATTCATTTAAATAAGTCAACTCTATAATATCCTTTAACATACCATAAAACATATTACTGTTAGTTCCTAGAATGAAAATGCCACTATTTTGTGTTCTATGCTTCATATCTTGAGATTCAACCATAAAACACACTCCATTTACAATACATGCTAAGTATACCATGATAATAAAATTAGGACCAGAAGCTAATGATAGTAACTCTTCAATAGCTTCTGGAGAACTATTCCTATGTAAATGGTATATCACAAATATAGTATTAGTATGAAGAGTTAAATTGGGGAAAAAGTACAAGTAAGGAATGACATTTACATGATCGGTATACCGTGGTTGGAAAAAATAAACCTTTACCTTAGAGTAAAACCATGTGGAAAATTTTATTCTTTGTAACTTATCTATATTTTCAGCACCACTTTGTTTGAGCTCTTGTCGATGCTCGCTACATGATATATGTACGTTAGTTTGTTATAATTAATTAAAAGAAAAGCATGCATAATTATAGAAACTTATCAGAGATACATTTTGATCTCGATACAATTGTTCAAGATATACCATGTTGCAACATCTCAATCCTTCCTATCAAAGTGGGATATGATCTTTTTTCCCAATGGTTGACATTAAGATTTAAACACTAACGATGCCCTTTTTATGTGTTTGGATGCCATTTTCTAGTTTTCATCAAGTTGATTAAATCTAGTTTCCACTCCTTCCAAGTACATGGAACAAAATGTCAATGCCTTGTCGATAATATATCCTTCTACAATTGAATCCTTAAGTTAAGCATGATTTCTAATATAATCCTTCAACTTTTTTATATATCTCCCATATGGGTATATCCACCGAAAGTGGATGAGACTACCTTGCAATGCTTCGTCATGCAAGTACATCACCAGGTGAACCATTATATCAAAGAATGCCGGAAGGTATATTCCTTCAAGCTTGCATAAAATGATGACAATGCCCTATTTAGCTTGCAGGACATCTTTCTTGTTAAGAGTCCTAATAAATATTTGGTTGAAGAAGTTGTATAACTCAATAATCGGATATGATAGTTCCTTTAGCGAAAATGCTTAAACCAAGGGTTCTAACAATCTTTGCATGACAACATGACAGTCATGTGATTTCAACCCTTTCAACTTTGTATCCCAATTAATCACAATCTTGCTTAGACTCTTAGTAAACCCATTGAGAAATTTCACAATCTTTATAAATTGGCAAAACCATTTTTATTCGTCCTGAATAAGGGTGTATGTAACATATAGTTTGAAAAGTTAGCCCTTCTTTTCATACAGGTGCAAGTTTAGTCTTATCTTCATGTCTGCTAGATCTCGTCTCGTATTATTTGTGTCTTTTATTTTATGCTTAATATCTAATAATGCACCCAAGATATTGTCACATATATTCTTTTCAACGTGCATCACATTAATGTTATGATTCAAGTTCACTGTTAGTTAGTATGAAAGATTAAAAAATATGCTTCTCTTACTCTAATTAATTTCATTAGCACCTTTCTTCCACTTCAAACCACTAAATTGAGCATATTTTCTAGGAAGCCTCTGTGCCACCTTACCCAATTGGTCCATGATAATTTCATTCATAAGAGAACTAGAGAAGCTCTCCTTTCTAGCCTTCCATTGAACTTTTTCCTTTTTCTCCATGTGTGACTCCTTGGAAGCTAATGATGATGACCAATATAAGTTATTTTCCTCTTACTCGAACTGATGGAGTATTATTATTGCACACTGGACATGCTTTATAGCCTTGTCCACTCCACCCAACGAGATTACTTCGAGCAAAAAAATTATTTATAGTCCACAACAGAGCTGCCCGCATGTTAAACATTATAGTTATGTTAGCATCCTGAGTCTCAACCCCCTTCTCTCAAAGATGCCTTAACTCCTTTACAAATCGGTCTTAGAAAGATATTAAAATCCTTACTTAGCAAATGTAGCCCCGATATTAACTGGATCAACATGAAAAAAGATTGATTCATGCAAATCCATAAGGGCAAGTTGTAGGTGGTCATGACCACTAGTCATATGCTATATGATAAGTTCCTATCACCAAGAGGATTAAATCCATTCACATTTAAGCCCAGTTTAACATTTTATAGGTCGACAGAAAAATCGGGATGCTTCCTATCAAATTCTTGTCAAGCTTTTCTATCAATTGGATGTTGCATTACCCTATTCTTTGTTAACTTTCTAGTATGATGTCGTATCATATCCTTTATAGTATGCCTCGACCCATATAATCATTTTAATTAAGGAGTTAGTGGAAAATATTGAACCACTTTTTGAGCCACCTTTTTTCCTTTTGTATTTTTATCAATTCATCGGTTTTCACCATAGATTAGATAATTATCCTTCAAAGCATGTTCTTTTCAAAAAAGTGTATAGTCATGCTCACGCACATGGATTGACTCATATCCCAACCATAACTTGTTAAACCATTTCTTTGCACCATAATGTTATTCAAGCAATTTGTTATCCTTCAGAAACACCTCTTTTAATAACTTCAAAAGATCATTGAAGGACTTGTTAGTCCACTTATGTAGCACCTTCAAGTGCATGAGTTTTACTAAAAAGTTCAAGGCTAAAAATGATATGCATATTGAGAATACTTCAGTCTCTACTTGTTCGAATAGGTTATTGCAACTACTATAGTTCGATCTCATTTCCCCCTCGAATGTGTCCTCATTCTCTGCCTTTTCATCACAAACTACATCTTCAGTTACATGAGAGTCGATGAAATTGTGTATGATATCCACTATTTCATTCCTATCATCAGGAGATACCCTTTTGTCCTCCTAGAAGTTGAAACGTTCACATCACCATAGTGTTAGTGTGTGTCCTAGAACCAATCATATAGATGATTGAAGTTATACACAATGTATTATATTTTATTTTAGGTAATTTAATTATTATATTTTATTTTTATAATTTTATTATTATTATGCATAATTTATAACTTAATATAATAATTATCCTTGGAATAATTTTGCTATTCCTAAAATACCCCTAGTCAAGTATTATTATGAAAAGAATAGTAATAATACATCGAGACTAGCATGTATAGTGACTGATGATTACGAATCATGGATATATGATATTAAGTCAATACATGAGTATATTACTAGTGAATAATATACTGGACTGACCCATTATGAGAATATTGCATGGATAGACGTGTCATAAGTTATTCTCATATGATCACAAATACATATGAATCTTTGACCTGAAGTCACTACGGTTCCTTACATGAGGAATTACTCACTTTAATATTGTCCTATGTCACCTTTAATCAGGATGACAAGGAGGGCATTGATTAGGTGTGTCATAAATTATGCAAAGGGAAGTGAGTGATGTAGATGAGATTTTGTTACTCTTGTATAAAAGAGAAATATCCTTGGGCCCCTTGATTGAGTGAGACTTAGAAATGCATGGTCATGCTCAATTGAATTAATATGTGATATTAATAATTTATTTTAAGTCTACTCAACATCAAGAAATATAAATTGAACATTGATGAGGATGACACATTCCATGCCTCTAGTTCAATTTGGATATTATTACAAAAGGGTTATGATGCAAAACGTTGATCATGTATTAGGTAGATGTCGAATCACAGACATTCTTACTACTTGAGTGGCAGTGATGTATTGTTAAATACTGCTTACTGTCTATGGCTCAATAATAAGTCATTATCAACGTAGTAAGAACCTACAGGGTCACACAAAAGGAGTAGGAATAAGACAATAAATTAATTGTACTTTAATTATATTAATATCCAATTAATTGGACTTATTTTTGTACATATATATATTATTAAGAATAAATTCACGTAATATATATATTATGTGATATTATTTGATATTAAAATAATATCAAATAATTATCTTATCAAATATTAGATAAATATATTATGAGATAATATTATTTTGATATTTGATAACTATATGCAATTATCTAATATTAAGATATTTATATTATGAGATAATATTATTATTTAATAGTAGATAATTAATAGATAAGTCCTATCTCTCTCCATTATTTCTAGGATAAGGATAAGATGAGTTGTTAAGTGTGATTAGGATTTTGGAAGCATTATCCTAGTTTGACTAGGATTATGGCTTGCCTAAGTTCTATAAAAAGAGACTTGAGGGCAGCACTTAATGATGATGCTCAAAACTTCCATACAAACCCTAAATCACTCAGAAAATATCCAATCCTAATTCCTAGAGGGAAAAATGCATCCTAGCATATTCGTGGAGGGTGAGAGGTCGTTGTTCACTCCGTGTAGATACCGTAGAGACGCTGTACCTTCCGGCCGACGTTTGATTCATCCACTCTCAAGTTTTAATCAGTAGAAACATGAGTACCCAATAGGTAAAAACCCTAATAATTGATTTATGCTTTTTGCATGAATCCTAGGTAGAATTCGGATAAAAAATTTTGAAATTCCGCTGCATGTGATAATCCGAATTTCCAACACATAGTGTATCCAATTTGTGTATAATGGATGAAATCTATTATCTGTAATATGTGCCTCCGATGTCCCTAATGTTTGAAACAATAAATTCATGCACTTCTTGCATGGGCATCTCAGCAAATCCTTTTCATCAATAAAGTTCTTAGCTCTCTCAATAAATGCTATCACACCATTCCAATACTTATCCAATAAGTGATTTTATAGATGGATCCAACTTTTATCTATAGATATCATACCACTAAACAAGAAGAAGGTAACTTCTTATGGAATTAAGTGTTCTGATTAATGTTTGTAATATGCCCTAAATCCACTATATTGCTTAAATCCTAAAAGGTAGTATCTTATCCTATTCAAGATATTTCTATAATTGTATTCATCAATTTATCCACGCTCCTCGTTTCTTGCATGCAAAAATTTCGATAACATCTCTCCGTAGTTCTCTAAATGTATAAACTATACATTTGTATAGTTCACACCTGAAGAACAGTTAGTATGCCAAGAAATTTTTACAATGTTAAACGGGACCTAAATAAATTATCAATTATAACTACAACACATATTTTAAATTGTTCAACTTTATGGGATAATTCAAAGATTAGTTGATGTATACAAATCAACCAACCTTGAATAGGTCTAAGCTTATAATATAAATGCAAATATAATTTTATTTAAAATTATTATAAAAATATATTTACAATAATTTTAAATTTACATATCATTATTCAAATTGTATTATTTTTTGCATTGTTGAATTTTTTTAACTAATCATGTAAAATGTTATGTTTAACATTTTCAAATTAGAAATTTATTTTTGTAACTTAATCTACTACATTCGTTGGATGTATAGTTCAACTCCCTTAATGAGATGTGCATTTTATAAGGATTGTTATGGATTGTATTTTGTATAAGAAATTTCAATGGTATAAAAATTTAAATTCTTGCAATCTTTTTGAAATTCTTATCCATATCATTGTAGAGTCTTCATTAAATACAATTGTAAGATTTAATTTTTTTATTTATACATTTTTATTAAAGTATAGTTACAAAGTTACATATTTTCAATATTTACTTTATGATAGGTATTAGTTTTGGGTTGGTATAATATGGAGTATTGAAATTGGCATACCTATTGCATTTTCATTCAAATTAAATTTGAATTGGTTTCATAATATCTAAAATCTTATTACAGGTAGTACAAAATTTAATTTGTGTGAGGTCATTAATTATGCCTATCTTATGAAGGTTTTCATTAATTTACAAAGTGTTATACTTTCCTTAATTAATTTACTAATAACTAATTTGTGTTAGAGAATATTATTTATTAAACTTATTTAATGTTTTAAATAACTTTAAATTACATTATATTATTTATCATAGCATTTAAATTTTTATTTTCACTATTTTATTTAAAGTTTTGATATTTTTTATAAAATATTATAATTTTTTTGAAATAAATAGAATAAAAAGAAGAAAAATAATCAATGAGTTGGAGATTAATATATGAGTTTTATATAAAATATGTAATTAAATGTCTAACTTATTAAGTATATTTTCATCGTAAGCATAAAATACATTATATCATGTTATAATATACAACTTAATAATATTGGCATTTGGATTATAGATATTATGAGAGATTATAAAAAATGTTCTAAAAAAGTTGAAACATATCCCCAAAAAATCATAATTGAAATATATATTAAATTTAAGTAGAGATTGATAAATTTTAGATGAATTAATAAATAAATTTTAATTTATGTATTATTTTTATTAAATAATAAAATGTGTAATTAATTATTTTGATTAATACTTTGAATATTAAAATTTTAAAATATTAAAAATCTAATTACTATAAAATTAAGTATATTATATTATATTTATATTATCTTTTCACATAAGTATCTAAAATATAAATCCTAAACTTTAAGATTTGATTAGTAAATATTTGTGTGAAATATTTTTGCTTTTTATATAATAAAATAAAATTATAATAATGACTAAAATGCATCACTTTTAGATGAATCAATGATTTTCAGGTATTAAATTTTATTAAAAATATAAAATTTGATCCTTATTTCATAAATTTTATTACTTTTTAAACTTTAAGTTCTTATTTTTATTTTACATTCCTAAATAATATAAGGTTTGCATTTATACAAATGTTTTGACCCTTTTTTGAAGTTTTTTATTTAAATTATGATATATCTTATATTGAATATATTTTATAATATTTTAAAATTTATTTTCTTTATTTTATATTACTTAAGTACATATTTTATATTAAATTCTTAATTAGTTCATTATGCAAAATTACATCCTAAACTAAGAATTTTGTAACTAAGAATTCCATTCTCCTAAATAACATCCTAAATTCTAAATTTTGTAAACAAAATATCATAACAATCCTATCTTATATTAATCTAGCAAAACAATTTACACCCATATTGCACTATGCAAAATTATAATTCAAGGGTTATAGAACAACAACAAAAATATATTTATAACTTTCACATTTAAACAAAAGTAATAGACACATTCAACATTTATAACATACAAAACTAATCAAAATTTATTTCATACTAAAGTAATCAAACCATTGAAATAAATAAATTTATTTCAAGCTATTTATCTTATAAATTACACATTATAATAAAATTGTATAACTTTTAATTTACATACCTCAATAAAAAAAAATCTACTAAACAAATAGTCTCAAAATGCCCACCACAAATAGCAATGAACAACAACAATAGCTAATAAATAAAAATTATACAAGTAAAAAATTATAATACAGTAAAAATAAAAGATGAATTATAATAAAAAATTAATAGAGAATCAAAACTTATGCAAAAACTTACCTTAGGTCCTTTGTTTCTTTCTTCTCTTCTTCCATTACTACACGAAATGAAACTTGGGAGGTGCTGGGGCGTATTTATAGCTAAACTATTTAGTGACAACAAGTTTCTCGATTGCTGCTAAAGAGTCATTAGTAAAAACTTAAACTCTTCACAAACAACAAAATTTGTTGCTAAAGATGGTACAGGAAATTGATCTAATGCTTTTTAGTAATGACAAATGTCATCATTGAAAGTTAAAGACTTTCACCGACAATATCTGCTGTCACTGAAGAGTGGCATAGGAAACAAGGCATTACTTTCAACAACAACAATTATCATTGGTGAAAGTCTCTGACTTTTAGCGATAACAAATGTCATTGTTGAAAATTTCACTTCCTGCCTATTTTTTCTGTTCAACATTCAATGATGATATTAGTCATTGGTAAAGGTCTAGAACCTTCACCAACGACAAGTGTTGTCATTAAAGACTACTTTTTATTACCTAATTTTATTTGAAATTTTCACCGATGACAATGTCGTCGGTAAAACCATCATTGGCGATTTAGTTGTTGTTATTGCTAAAGTTGTTGTCAGTGTTACCCTTTTTACTGTAGTGATTTAATCCACACACATAAACAATTAGGTCCACCCAACATAAATGAAGTAAATATATATTGTAAATGTATTTAATACATAATACATAGAGTTTAAATCACTTTTTACACTGTTAATGGATATAAAAATAACACCTTATAAAAAAGTAATATTAACGAACAATCTTAATCAACACTAAAAAGAATTTTAATAATTTTTTAATGATATGATAACTCATAAGCAATGTAAAATTAATTTATACTTCAAATTCTAATACATATTAATTATAATTTATTAATTTTAAAATTACTAACTTACTTTATAAGATGATTCATACAGGGTGAAAATATTTGTGTGAACATTTTTTTTAAATAGCTAGTTTAATTTTATTTAGGTTTGGACAAAAGTAATATGATCTGATTTTTAATCTTATTTGATGATTAGGAGGGGGGATCCTAATACCTTTATTTTTACTTTAAAAGAGAGACGCAAATGCAATTAGTTCTTGATTAGGCTCCATGGAACATCATAGGTCAACTACTGAATCTACAATAATGGCAAACTGGTATGTTCCTATCTAGGGTTAGACTTTGAGTTAGTAATAGTGTGGGTTCAAGTGCATCAACCTCCTTTGGAATACATGGATGAAGATAATGCAAGATGTGTGGGGTATAAATTTAGGAAAGTCAAGGATATTTAAATTCCAATTAGATTGGGTTGTTTGCTTCTTTCTTATATATGATTATGAGTATGGCTTAATTTGAACAAAATAATGCGAGGTGCATTTAATAAAAGACCTTATTAAATGTTTAAAAACTTAATACTTACTTTGCATATTTTTGTTGTAGATTACCAATGGCTAATACATCAAATAACTTATCACTACGATCAGTCCTTAAGAAGGACAAACTAAATAGGATAAACTTCCTAGAATGGTACAGGAATTTAAGAATAGTCATCAAACATGAGAAAAAAATGTATGTCCTAGAGGAACCTATTCCTTAACAACTCGAAGCTAATGCTCCTCATACTCAAAAGGATGCTTATAAGAAGCATCATGATGATGCTTTGGATGTAGGTTGTCTCATATTGGCTGCCATGGACTTTGAGCTTCAGAAGCAACATGAGAACAAGGAAGCTTATAACATGCCTGAGCATCTTAAGAAGCTTTATGAAGGCCAAGTTCGGCATGAGAGGTTCGAGGTGACCAAAGCATTGTTTTAGTGCAAACTGGCAAAAGGAAGCCTTTTAGAGCCTTATGTACTCAAAATGATTAGGTATGTTAAGAACCTTGAAAGGTTAAATGCTCCACTAGGCCAAGAGTTAGCCACTAACTTAATTCTATAATTGTTGTCATAAAGTTATAGTCAATTTATTATGAATTACAACATGAATGAAATTGACAAATCACTACTAGAATTGTTAAGTATGTTAAGAACTACTGAACAAAATTTGCAAAAAGCTAAGCCTAAAACCATAATGATGGTTTAAATGGGTAAGGGTAATAATAAGAAGGATTCCAAATCTAAGAGTGAGCCCAAGTCTAAGTCTTCTGCACTGAAACCAAAAAAAGGTATGGCTAAGGAGGGAAAATGCTTCCATTGCAGTGAGATTGGACATTAGAAGAGAAACTGCAAGGTTTATCTAGAAGAGCTGAAATAGAAAAAGAGAAGTGAGACTTTCACTTTAAGTATCTATGTTATCAAAATAAATGTTTCTACTCCTAAATCTTAAGTATTAGATACCGGGTATGGTTTTCACATTTGTACTAATGTGTAGGAACTACAAAGGAGTAGAACTTTGGCTAAAGGTAAAGTAGACCTACGAGTTAGCAATGGAGCAAAATTTGTTGTCTTAGTTGTAGGAACATATCATCTATCCCTGCCTTCTAGCTTAGTAATTGAACTAGAGGATTGTTATTTTGTGCCTGCTATTAGTAGAAATATTATTTTTGTTTCTTGTTTAGACAAGAAAGGTTTTTCATTTTTAATAAAGGATAAAAGTTATTTAGTTTATTTAAATGAAATGTTTTATTGTAATGCATATATGTTCAATGGACTTTATATTCTTTATCTTGAAATACCTGTCTATAATATAAACACCAAGTGATTTAAATCAAATGATTTAAATCTAACTTATCTCTGGCATTATCGTTTAAACCATATAAATAAGAAACGCATATCCAAGCTTTATAAAGATGGATTCTTGGATCGATTTGATTTTGAATCATGTGACTTATATGAATCTTATTTATTTGGCAAGATTACTGAAGCTCCATTCACTAGACATGGTAAGAGGGCCAACGATCTATTGGATCTCATACATAGTGATGTATGTGGACCTATTGGTTCATCTATTAGAGGAGGTTTTTAATACTTCATTACATTTATTGATGATTTTAGTAGATATGGATATGTGTATCGTATGAAACATAAATTAGAATCCTTTGAAAAGTTTAAAGAATTCAAGAATAAAGTACAAAACTAACTTAGAAGAAGTATTAAAATACTTTGATCAGATTGAGGTGGAGAATAATTAAGCTAAGAATTTGATGACTATCTAAAGCAGTGTGGTATAGTATCATAACTCACTTCACCTGGAATGCCACAATGGAATGGTGTCTCAGAAAAGAGGAATTCTATCTTATTAGATATGGTGCAATCTATAATGAGTCATGCAAATCTTCTAACTTCCTTTTAGGGATATTCTCTAAAGACAACTACTTTTATACTCAATCGTGTTCCCTCTAAAATGGTTCAAAAGACTCCATATAAGATATAGACTCAGAAACATCCTAACTTATCTTTTATGAAGATTTAGGGTTGCAAGGCTTACGTGAAATGTCAAACCTCTTATAAGCTTGGACCTAAATTAAATAAGTCCTGCTTTGTAGGGTGTCTTAAGGAAACCAAAAGATACTATTTCTACAATCCCTCTAAAGACAAAGTATTTGTTGCATGAACTGGTATTTTTCTTGAAAAAGAATTTATCTCAAAAAAAAATAATGGGAGAAAAATAGAAATCGAAGAAATTCAAAACTTATAAAGTAACATTGAACCTGTAAAAGAGGCTGAACAAATACCACAAGAAGTTGTGGCTCAGAAACTAGCTCAAGTTACACAAGGCCCATGTAGGTCAGGTAATACATGCCATGAGCCTAAGAGATATGAATTTCTTATTACTCAACATGGCGATGTATTACTCATGGATCAAAATAAGCCTACAACCTACCGAGAAACTATTAAAGGGCCATACTTTGAGAAGTGGCTTGAAGCCATGAGATCCGAGACGGATTCCATGTATGCTAACCAAGTATGGACTTTAATTAACCTACTTGAAAGGGTAAAACCCATTAGGTGCAAATAGGTTTTCAAGAAGAAAATCGGCATGGATGATAACATGTAAACCTTTAAAGGGCGATTAGTTACAAAAGGCTATAAGCAAATTCATGGTATAGACTATGATGAAACCTATTTCCCAGTTGCCATGCTTAAATCTATCTGAATCTTACTTGCTGTTGTAGCCTTTTATGATTATGAAATCTAGCAAATGGATGTCAAAACTGCTTTTCTTAATGGAAAGCTCCTCGAGGATGTGTATATGACACAATCGGAGGGTTTTGTTACTTTTGAAAATGCTGGAAGGGTATGTAACCTGCAATGATCAATTTATGGATTGAAGCAAGCTTCATGAAGTTGGAATCTTTGTTTTAATGAGGCAATCAAAGAATTTGATTTTATCAAAAATGAAGATGAATCTTGTGTTTACAAAAGTGTTAGTGGGAGTACAATTATTTTTCTTGTATTGTATGTGGATGACATACTACTCATCGGAAATGATATCCTACACTATATACTATAAAGACTTGGTTAAGGAATCGTTTCTTAATGAAAGACTTAGATGAAACTACCTATATATTAGGTATTAGGATCTATAGAGATAAATTAAGAAAATTGCTTGCCCTAAGTCAAAGTACATACATAGACAAAGTGTTAAAATGTTTTAACATGCAAGAATCTAAAATGAGATTTTTACCTACGTCACATAGCATAAATTTATCAAAAACTCAGTGTCCTACAACACAAGATGAGAGGGACCACATGGATAAGGTACCATATGCATCAACAATTAGATCTATCATGTATGCCATGCTATGTACTCGTCCTGATGTCTCGTATGCCTTGAGCATGATGAGTAGGTACTAGTCAAATCTAGGTAAACCTCACTAAGTTGCTATTAAGAACATCCTTGAGTACTTGCGAAGGACTAAGGATTCATTCTTAACATATGGAGATGAGGAAGAACTTGTAGTAAAGGGTTACACTGATACTAGTTTCCAATACAATATGGATGACTTTAGATCACAGTCAAGTTATGTATTTTGCCTAAATTACAATGTTGTATGCTAGAAGAGTTCAAAACAAGAAACAATGACTAATTCTACTACATAAGCTAAGTATATTACTACCTCTGATGAGTCAAAGGAGGCTGTTTGAATAAAAAAGTTCATTATTGAACTTAGCATTGTTCCTAGCATTATAAGCCTAATGGAACTCTATTGTGATAACAATGGGGCCATTGCACAAGCTAAGGAACTCAGATCTCACCAGCAATTCAAGCATATACTTCAGTGCTTCCATCTTATTCATGAAATCATTGATAAAGGAGATGTGAAGATATGTAAAGTACTAACAAATGATAATATCACCGACCTATTAACTAAGCCTTTTGCGTAAAAAGAATATGATAATCATACTAGGTCACTTGGTATTAGATACATAAGTGATTAGCTCTAATCCAAGTGGGAGATTATTGGTATGTGTCTTAGGAACCAATCATAAGATAATTGTAATAATGTACAATGTATTACGTTTTATTTTTGGTAATACAATTATTTTATTTATTTTTATTTTATTTTTTATATAAATTATAACTTAAATATAATAATTATTCTTGGAATAGCTTTGTTATTCCTAAAATATCTATAGTCGAATATTATTGCAAAAGGAGATAACAATAATACATTGAGAGTATCATGTATAGGTGACTGATGATTATGAATCATGGATATATGATATCAAGTCAAGACATAAGTACATTATTAGTGAACAGATGTATTAGACTGATCCACTGTGAGAATACTGCATGAATAGACATGTGTCACTAGTTATTCTCACAATGTATTACATTTTATTTTTAGTAATACAATTATTATATTTTTTTTATTTTATTTTTTGCACAAATTATAATTTAAATATAATAATTATTCCTGAAATAGCTTTGCTATTTCTAAAATCTCCACAGTCAAATATTATTACAAAAGGGGATAATAATAATACATTGAGACTATCATGTATAGATGAGTGATAATTATGAATCATGAATATATGAGTACATTGTTAGTGAATAGATGTACTAGACTGACCCACTATGAGAATACTGCATGGATACACCTGTGTCATTAGTTATTCTCATATGACCACAATGCATATAATCCTTTGAGTTGAAATCACTATGGTTCCCTACATGAGGGGTCCCTCATTTTGATGCCATCCTATGTCACTTTTAATCACGATGACATGTAGGACATTGATTAGGTGTGTCACGAATCATGCAAAGGGAAATAAGTGATGTAGATGAGTACATTGTTAATGAACAAATGTATTGGACTGACCCACTGTGAGAATATTGCATGGATAGACATGAGTCATTAGTTATTCTCATATGACCACAATGCATGTAATCCTTTGATTTGAAGTCACTATGGTTCCCTACATGAGGGGTCACTCACTTTGATGCCATCCTATGTCACCTTTAATCACGATGACATATAGGACATTGATTAGGTGTGTCACGAATCACACAGAGAGAAATAAGTGATGTAGATGAGTACATTATTAGTGAACAGATGTACTGGACTGACTCACTGTGAGAATACTACATGGATAGACATGAGTCATTAGTTATTCTCATATGACCACAATGCATATAATCCTTTGAATTGAAGTCACTACGGTTCCCTACATGAGAGGTCACTCACTTTGATGCCATCCTATGTCACCTTTAATTGTGATGACATATAAAACATTGATTGGGTGTGTCCCAAATCATGCAGAGGGAAATAAGTGATATAGATGAGATTTTATTACTTCTATATAAAGGAGAGATATCATTGGCCCCTTGATTAAGTGAGACTTAGAAATGCATGGCCATGCTCCAATGGATCAATATGTGATATTGATCATTCGTTTTAAGTCTACTCAATATCAATAAATATAAATTGAATATTGATGAGGATGACACACTCCATACTTCTAGTTCGATTTAGATATTATTACAAAAGGGATTATGATGTAAACCGTTGATCACACATTAGGTAGATGTCGAATCACAAACATTCTTACTACTTGAGTGGCAGTGATGTATTGCTAGATATCGCTCACTATCTATGGTCCAATGATGGATCATTGTTAACACAGTAGAAACCTACAGGGTCACATAAAAAGGAGTAAGAATGAGATAGTAATTAATTAATTTTTTAGTTAGACTAAAAAACTTATTAATTAGGCTTGTTATTTTATATATATATTATATATATTATCCACATAATATATATTTTATTATATTATGTGATATTATCTAATATTAAAGTAATATCAAATTATTACATAATTTAATATTAAATAAATTATATTATGAGATAACATTATTATCTAATAATATTTAGTTATTAATATTAAAGTATTATTAAATAATTAATGGATAAGTCCTATCTCTCATCACTCTCACCATATTAGAGATAAGGTATTAGTGATTAAGTAGGATTAGGTTTCTTGCAGTTTTCCTAGTATGACTAGGAAATAAGCATGCCTTT
Organism: Sindora glabra; assembly: GCA_020226215.1. Taxonomy (NCBI): domain Eukaryota; kingdom Viridiplantae; phylum Streptophyta; class Magnoliopsida; order Fabales; family Fabaceae; genus Sindora; species Sindora glabra. The sequence continues at coordinate 33,781,899 of CM035231.1, forward strand.
AGTTATATATAAGAGGTATGAGGGCATCATTAAATATAGCCACCAGAAAAATTGCACAAAACACTGTACAAAACCGCACAATATCCTTCTCTCTTGGTAGGAGAGATGAATCCTAGCATATTTATAGAGGTTGAGAAGTCACAATTCGCTTTATATGGATATTGTAAATGCACCATCAACTAATTGTGCTTGTGATTTGAATCTGCACTTTAAAAGATAATCTTTTAATTCTTAATTTATGTCTCTGTGCTTGATCCAATGAAAGTTTTCACATTACATGAATTTCAAAAATCTACATTCTGTTGCATTATATGATGTGTGTGAAACCTAATAGTTTTAAGTGCTATAGTAGTAGATCAGTCAACATTTATTCATAAAAACCTACATACACTTACTACAATTATATATGTCAATTATACAACCAAATTGGGTAAAATAAGAGTGATATTTGGTTACTATACTTGATTATTGGAATTTAAGTTGCATTTCTAGAAACTATAATCGATTGTAGTATGCAAATATGTTGATCTAGAGACTACCATATGGTCATATTTGACTATAATGGTCAAATATAGATGGAATGCAATACCTATCATCGTACTCAAGTACCATAGTTGAGTATTTGCATACAAACGTGACTCATTTTGAATGTACTTGACTATGATAGTCTATGACAATCTATAGGGAGTACATTTTGAGTCCATACTCGATTACCATATTCAAGTATAGTCTAGAATTTTCAGTTTCTCCTTGAATTTTACAATTTAAATAGCCAATTCGTATAGCCATTATCAATCTTAACCATTTCAAATCTAGATTTCACTATACATGTATCACCAATGCTATACACCAACTTTAACACATAACAAGTCATAACATAAACAAGTTTCAACATCAATTTATAAAAGAAATTCCTACAAATAACAACCCATCACAACACCATAAAATTTCATAATACTTACAAAATTGAAATTAATAATAGTTTATTATATCCATCTAAAGAACTAGTCTTAAGATATAATTGATAATGGTACTTAAATACATGCCCGTATAATCTATTATAGTAATCAAATATGTATGCCTATATAATTAATAGTCAAACATATGCCAGTATAATCTATTATAATAATAGAATATATGATCTTATAATCTATTACTATAATAGAATATATGCTAATATATTCTATTATTGTAATAAAATATATGCTTTTAGACAACTACTTCTAGGATATATTCAATTATGGTAATTGAATATATAACCCCAGAGAGCTACTCTTAAGATATGTTTTATCACAATAATCAAATCTAACTTAGATTTTTCCTAGTTCTTCATTGAATTTCACCAAATACTTGATCATTCCTCATATATATATGACATAGCATAACAACATTAGCCTAAAATTTATAGCCAAATGATATTCACACTCATTTTTCTACCTAATTATAATACAAATTCCAATTTATCAACTTTATATAACCAATCATCAAATTCACAAATAGTACATATATATACATACATATATATATAATTAACACAAAGTCCTCTAATTCAAACATTATAAGTAGATTATCTAGTTATTTGTGTGTGGAGAAAATAAAAGAAAGTTAGAAAAGTGATTATTGAACCCTATTCAACATTAAATCAAAACAAATTAGCTTATATCCATAATTTTCCCATTGTCACCAACAAATTTATAAAATTTTATCGGCCTAACCTGATATTATAAAAGGTTACATTGTTGTTGAAAAGATATTGATGATTCCTAGGAAATTAGAACTTGATTTTTGTTAAAGAATTGAAATAGAAAATCATTGAAAAGGAGGAAGAGAGCTTTGGTTGCCTTGGTAGCCAAAATGAGAAAAAAAATTAGGTTAAAGGGTTTATAAGGTGGTGGATATTTTCTAAGGGCATTTTAGTTATTTTGAGGGGTTCTAAGGGTAAAACAAAAAAAAAAGTTCATAATTCTCCTCCATACACACCTACTTAATTCTAACTTTACATAACCCTTTAATAAACTTAGCTCTTTCTATCTTTACCATAATATATCATCTTCCTCAATTTAGTACTCATCCTAAACACATCAGCAATAATTTAATTCATTATCACATATTCACAAATACTAATAAAAGTAAATAAATATATCCTAGTTTACATGGGTGAACAACAAACCTTCTTTAAAATTTGAAATTTGCTACGTTTAAATCTAGTATAGAATTTTCTGTTATTTTGGCATTAGTTTTTCTATAAAAGGCTAAATTTGATGAATGAAATGTCAAAATTGTCCCTCAATTGATTATATATTTGCTAACTACGTTTCTTAAAAACATTTTGCACGCATTTCTAGTTTAGATATATTTTACAAATCATCTCTAGTGAGATGTATAAAATTCAAATAAGAAATGCATATCATTTCCTTTTTCTCTCTTACATGTTGATTATGAAGTAACAACTTGAAACACACAATATATACCGGAATAAATTAACAAATAATGCACAACATAATATAATACATTAATTCTTAACACTCTTAAAAAATTTACGTTATACCATGCCTAATCCTTTAAATCCTCATCCTAGTCTATCTTGCCACTCCATAGCGTGTCAGCAAGAGCTTTATTGTTTTCACCTTCAACATTAGCATAATATTTCAAGGAAAAAGCAAAGCATAAAACCACTGCCCACTTCAAGCAAATGATCAAAATATGTTTAATCCTCTAGCTAATTTCAATATCATAGATCCATCATATCCTTTGGCATACAATTTCAATTCTTTGATAAAGTTTCCATCTCTTGTGAAGATTGGCACAAAAACTGAGCCTCGGAATATTTGGTTAGCATGGCCACAATCATGAGTAGAGTACCCACATCTAGCCTTGGTGGAAGTGTCTCCACAATTGTAAATGACTCCGGAAATGATGAAGACGAGCAGAAAGATAAAAAAGAAGTTGCAAACAACAAAAGGAGGTGGAGCGAGAGGCTAACTCGAATAGGAGAGAAGTAGGAGAGGCTCTTCTACCGGTAGCTTCCATCGGTGATCAAATAGAAGCTTCTTCCGGACAACATATTGGCTTGATCAATAAGTAAAGAAACACTCGTTAATTAACCGTAATTAACGAAGTTCCTATATCATAAAGGTTCTGTTTGAAAATTAGTTGAACGCATTAAGGATTAATTGATTGAATTAACTATAACTGATTATATTAATTAATTTTATCAACTAATACTATTGATTATTTGTATGTAAAATTAACTTTATATTATTAATTACTGGTGTATAAAATGAAATATAAAAATATGTATATTTTATAATTTATTTGAGTGTTATTTTACCTTAATGATATTTTAGATTATATATAATTAAATTTTTTTAAAAATTATATCAATATACTTTATTATACTCATTTAAATTACCTTTAAAAATGAATAATTATAATTTTTTAGTTAAAAATACTTTTCATATTTTGGTAGATGCAATAACTATTAAATCTATTTTGTAACTATTTTTAATATTAATTTAAAAATTCATATGTTTCCCATTGAAAATATTAATAAATTACATATTTTAAATATAAAAACATATTTTTTACAAGTAATATCATCCTTTTTTTATAATATGTATTGTTCTTTAATTTAAAATATATCATTTTACAAAAGATCAATAATTTTCTTAATATATTTTATATTATTCTCTATGAAATGAAACCTATATTTTCGTTTTTTTTATAATTTTGACAAAAATGATATGATTATGTTCATGTAATTTCTTACTATTATATAAATGTTTTCATTTAATTCATGATGATTGGTTATTTTTTATTTAAAATATAAATTATAATAAAAATAAATATTTGTAATTTATTACATGTGTTTATATTCTTCTCTAAGAAATAAATAAATAAAATTTATTATTTTCTTATTTATCAAAGATGAAAATCTAAAATTTTTTATAATTATAGGTAAAAATATCTTTTTTATATTAAATATAAATCAATTATTTCAAAAAGATATCATTCTTAACTTTTTCAAAATAGCTATTTAAAAATCAATAATCTAATTAAAATAATTATTTATCAAATATTATATAAATGATACAATAAGTCAAATATAACTTTACAAATAATTTTAAAAACTTAACAACTATTAACAGAAACTAATTGTTAATGGCATCCATTTCAAAAATAGAGATATGAGAGCCAAAGTTCTCAAATATTGGTAGGTATTGATGGATCATTTATTGCTATTGCTAGTGCGGCTAGTAATGCTAGTGTAAGTGCTTATACCAGTGCTTCAAGAATTGAAACATAATTTGTAGTATGGTTAATTATGGACTAGCATACACTTACACAGATGTGAAAGTGAAATTATAGTCTAAACTTTCTATAAGTAGTTACATAAATATGCCACTAGATATTAATAATTTCAAAGGATGCCATTTGGAGTAAAGTACCAAAAAAAATATTCACAAGTAGATTAAGTAATAAAATTACTTAGTGAGATAATTATCACACTAATTTTCTAATCATTTTTAACCAAGAAAATTAATTATATATAGGACTTGTACCTAACATTCCTTTACCAAAAATATGTTTCCTAGAGAAACTTACATGTTGCATTATAAAAGTAATTTAACCATACAATTCGTACTATAAAAATTCAAGGTAATTATCAAATGGCATGGAGGCATAAAATATTCCTCCTTGTTACTCTTAGCCAACCTTATGCCATACATTTCCTAACCCTATCCCTCTAAGGTCAACCATATCCCAATATTCTTCTATTTGACTTGAAAATCAAGACGTGGGACAAACTATAAAACCCTCCATAAGGTGTCATATTCATATAATCATATCATACTTTATAGATGACATTTAAGTAATGAAATTCAAGCTAATAATATTAGATACAACATTAGAGCCTATACTTGAGATATAGCCATAATTTCATATACGACATTAAGCCAATTTCATATCATGCTCTCACTAACTAATGACATATAGGGTAGGCTCAAAATGCCAACCATAGCCATAACTAAAGTACAACATAAGGATATTCTAACATAGGAGAATATGTAGTTACTTCATCACAGTTTTAGTGACTACAAGCAATATTGATGCTTCTATTTTACCCATTAAATTACTGTTTCACTTTCTCAAAAGCTCAATGATGTGTAGTCATTCTCATAAGCCTTAATCACAAGTCCTCTTCTTATATAAAAACATTAGTCCATATGTAAATCATAAAAAAGTTCAAATAGAATTTCATGAACGAACATTTCAAGTATGTTTATGGTTTCACTATAAAACCCTTAGAGTAGTGTTCTTTTTTGATGAAATTAGATAAGAATTGGATTAGTAAACATTAGCTTTTATATTTTTAAATAAATATTTTTAAAAATATTAAAATTTAATGTGATTAAATAAATAAAATTTCATTAGGTTAATTAAATAACATACTAAAATGAATTAGAGAAATTTTTCAACACATGTTTTAACAAAAACTTATTTTTAAAATTTAGTAGGACAATTAAAATTTTTTCAAGATTTGTGATACCATAACTAATATTTAAAATAACTTATATCTGCTGATTAAATGCTAATTCATGAACCATTCATACATAGAAATTATAAAATTTTCAAATTCGTAGAGGATGTGTCTATATATATAGTTAAAAATATTAAATATAAATAAATGACACAATTTATAATGTAGTCATTCTTCTCTTTTGTACAAACTTTATATTGCTCGTTAAAAATTTGAGATTGGTACGAATTGTTATAAAGAGTTATGTTTTCCTTCTTTATTCTCTATGTCCATCCATAAATGCATGTCAATTGAACGGAGATTTGCATAAAATAGTAGTTATAAAGTATAATTATTTTTCATAAATAAAAATAGGGTTTAAAAATGTAAAAAAATAAATATTTTTAAATCATGTTTTAGTTTAATAATTATGGTAATCACATTAAATAATATAAAACATTTTAATCATTGTGAACTTTTGATATGAAATTAAACAAACAAAAGGTTCATGTGTCATTGCAAATCTTTAAAAGATTCAATGACCATCGTTATATTAAATTTTGACACTTTTTTCCTTAATCTTCGCAATTACTTTTAACTTCATCAGTTTAATTTGCTACTTGAATTGTCCAATTTTCTCCTTATTTTTATTCCAACATGTATGTAGCGTGAAATGTCATGATCACATAGTAATATTAATTTCTACTTAGTTCCTCCTGTGCGAGTAATTTTGGTTTCATGGAGTTAAATTTTATATTTTATAAATAAATGAAATTATATAGACTTAGTTTAAAACAATTTTTAGAAAGATAACGAGCTCCCATTTTCTCTATTATAATGTGAATTTGTTATTGACCATATTCTTGGGACTGTTATAATTAGAGAAAAATACACTGAACTTTCTTGTTATTTATTAATATTACTTGAATTTTTTCTTTAATTTTAAAACTTACACATAACTCTACTTAATATATTTCTATTCAGAATATTCTTCTAAAATTATCTAAAAAACAAATATTTAATACATTTGAAATCCTAAGAATTACAATAGCCCGTATTTAACTTTCAACCAAAAAAAAAATTTTTTTCCTATCATAATCAGAGAAATCGTCTTCATCATTCTCCTCAACGGTTCAACCCAGCCTTCAATTGCATCTTCCTCACCCTCTCCCTTCAGTGCTCCACCTCCTTTCGTTGTTTCCAAATTCTTTCTGATCTTCCTGCTTGTCTTCATCATTACCGGAGTCGTTTACAATTGTGCAGCCTCTTCCACCAAGGCTAAATGTGGGTACTCTGCTCATATGATTGTGGCCATACTAACCAAATATTCAAAGGCTCGTTTTCTATGCCAATCTTCATAAGAAGTGGAAACTACATCAGAGAAGTGAAATCGAATGCCAAAGAATATGATAGATCTATGATACTGAAATTGGCTAGAGGATTAAACATATTTTTTATCTTTTGCTTGAAGTGGGTGGTCGTTTTATGCTTGCTTTTTCCTTGAAATATTATGATGATGTTGAAGGTGAAAACAATAAAGCTCTTACCAATGCTATATGGAGTGGCAAGATATAGTAGGATGAGGGGTTGAAGGATTCGGCATGGTTTGACGTAAATTTTTTAAGAGTGTTGAGAACTAATTTATTATATTATATTGTGCATTATTTGTTAATTTGTTGCAATATCTATTGAGTGTTTCAAGTTGCTACTTCATAATTAACATGCAAGAGACGAAAAAGAAATTATATGCATTTTTTATTTGAATTTTAAACATCTCACTAGAGACTATTTGTAAAATATTTCCAAACTAGAAATGCATGTAATTTTTTTTTAAGAAATGTAATTAGTAAATATATAATCAATTGAGGGACAATTTTAACATTTTATTAATCAAATTTAGCCTCTTACCGAAAAACTAGTGCCAAGATGATGGAAAATACTGAACTGGATTTAAGAATTTCAAAGTTTAAAGAAGGTTTGTTGTTACACCCCATTAAAATTGGGATATAATTATTTACTATTATTAGTATTTATGAATATGTGATAACAAATTAAGTTGTTGTGAATGCATTTAAGGTGAGAATTAAATTGAGAAAGATGGGATATTATGATGAAATAGAAAAAGTTAAGTTTATTAAAGGGTTATGTAAAATTAGAATTAAGTAGGTGTATATGGAGGGAAATTAGGAATTAGTTTCTCTATTTTGCCCTCAGAACTCTCAAAATAACCAAAATGCCTTTAGAAAATACCCACCACCTTGTATGCCCTTCAACTTAATTTTTTTCTCATTTTGGCCACCAAGACAATCGAAGCTCTCTTCCTCCTCTCCAACAAAAATCAAGCTGTAATTTCCTAGGAATCATTAACAACTTTCCAACAAGGTAACCTTTATAATATCAAGTTTGGCTAGTAAATTTTTAGAATTTTGTTGGTGACAATGGGAAAATTAGGGATACAAGCTAATTTGTTTTGATTTAATGTTCAATAGGGTTCAATAATCACTCTTCTAACTTTCTTTTATTTCCTCCATACATAGGTAAGTAGATAATCTACTTATAATGCTTGAATTAAAGGACTTCATATTAATTAGGTATGTATGTATATATATGATGTTTGTGAACTTGATAATTGGTTATATAAAGTTGTTGTCGAATTTGAATTCTTGTTATAATTAGGCAGAAAATGAGTGTGAATGTTGTTTGGCTGCAAATTTTGGGTTGATGTTGTTATATAATGTTATATATGTAAGGAATGGTCAAGTGTTCAGTGAAATTCAATGAAGAACTGGGGAAAATCTAAGTTACGTTTGATTATTGTGATGAAATATATCTTAAGAAGTAGCTCTTTAGGGATATATATTCAATTACCATAATTGAATAATCCCAAAAGTAGTTATCTAAAAGTATATATTCTATTATTGTAATAGATTACAGTGGCATAAAATTGACTACTATAAGAAATTGAATAAGCATACATATTTGATTACTATAATAGATTATACAAACATATATTTGAGTACCACAATCAATTATACCTCAAAAGTAGTTCTCTGGATGAATATAATCAATTATAGAAGTTGAATATTACCTTATTAATTTTAGTTTTGCAAGTATTATGAAATTTTATGATGTTATGATGGGTTGTTATTTGTAGGAATTTTTTTTATAAATTAATGATGAAACTTGTTTATGTTATGACTTATTGTGTGTAAAAGTTGGTGTATAGCATTGGTGATGCATGTATGATGAAATATGGATCTAAAGTGGTTAACATTGACAATGGCTATAAGAATTGGCCATTTAAACTATAATGTTCAGTGAGAAATTGAAAATTCCAAACTATACTCAAATATGGTAATCGAGTATGGACTTAGGAAGTACTCCTAATAGATCATACTAGACTACCATAGTCAAGTACCTTCAAAATGAGTCACCTTTATATGTAAATACTCGATTATCATACTCGAGTATGGTCATAAGAATTGCATTCTAGCCATACTCAACTATTATAGTTAAATATAACTATATAGGTAGTCTCTTGACGAATATATTTGCATACTATAGCTACTTATGGTTTTTAGAAATGCACTCTAGTTTCTAATAATCAAAATGTCACTCTTATTTTACCTAGTTTGGTTGTATGGTTGACATATGTAATTGTAGTTAGTGTATGTAGGTCATTATGAATAATTGTTGATTTATCTACTACTATAGCACTTAAAATAATGTGAAAGAGTTTATTTGAATTGAAAATGATGAAATGTTAAATTATGATGTTTTATTTTTTTTATGATATTAACGATGAAATCTTAGAATGGGGATGTCATACTGTGTGGGAATGTGATTCAAGGAAGGATATGATAACATTATAAAATAGTAAAATGTTTATAAAGGAATAAGGTACCAAAAAGGATAAGGATAGGTTGGTGAAGGCATAAGATAATTTAAATGCTTTCTCAATTATTCATTCTTGATATTGTCCATTACCCTTTTCTATTTCTATGAGCATGAATGATGTTTAGAACATGAATGAATATGGTTGAAGATTACAATTGAAATATTTAATTGAAAGGATGTATGATTATGTATATATTTTGTTAAGTAAATTATTTACTTATTGAGGTAATAACTCAATTTTCAATTGTTTTCTTCCTTTTCAAATGTGCATTCTAAAGCTCCTCAATCCCTACCCTTAACTTAGGAGTGAGATTCCTGCTTACTTATCATAATAGGGTAGCCATAGTGAACATCCATAAATAGAAATGTCTAGGGCCTTGTAGGAATGATGTTAGTTTATCATAGTCGAAAACTCTAATTGTAAATATTCTTTTGCAATTTATTTATAAAATAAGCATGATTGTTAGCAACTATGTAATGATACCAAAAATAGGTAGAACAAGTGGGTGGATGCTAGGAAATGGCTTCCATACCAATCATAGCTAAGTGGATTATGGCATTTGTGTATGTTTTGAAACTAGAGAGAAAGTTCACATAATTTTGGCAAAATACAGGGAAGCCAAGTGTATTTTTCCTCTTGTAATTATTGTTTGCTAAATATTCTTTTATAAATTTAATGTCCAAAACAATTTTATAATAAAATGTACATTTTAATGTCAAATTTTATTATCTAGCTTACTGAACACATGAAATAAAACTAAAAGTGGGAAAATTTTGGAATTGGGTTGCATATACATTAATATTAAGGAATTTTTGCTATGCCCAAGCTTAAGATTCCAAATTTTTTTAATACTTTTTTTACTGGAAAATAAATTTTATTAAAAGCTCGACAAAGCAACAACATCTTCAAGGATAAATGACTCCAAAGAGGGTAAGATACAAGATAAGTAGCTAGGCCTATCCCTAATAACCTTTATTACCTATCTAGCTGCCTCATGAGCAACTTTGTTACATCCTTGAGGACAACACTTTAGGACAATATTATTTAGTTAAGAAAATAAATTTTATATAAACTAAAAAGTTGGACAAGCTTGCTACAAATAATCCAAGGAACCTAATAAAGCATTAATAACCATTTTATAATCACTTTCAATGATAATCTCTAAGTTTAAGTAATTATATGAGACCACATTTCTTTTCTAAATAGCCAATAACTTAGCCTTTAAAGTTGACACACACCTAGAATTATTATACCATATTCCAAGAAAATCACCATTGATATTAGAGGCCAATATTGCATAAAAGGCTTTACTTTGGACCATCCAACATCCATATATAACTTAATTGTATTAAAAGGAGGAGCATCTTAATAAATTTGGAGTGGCTCTATATTGGACTGATAGGCATCACCTAACCTATAACTACTTGAAGCTCCACCTAATTAACTAGAACCTAAAGCTCTCTATGCATAGCTAGTAGAACCTTTCAACTCTAATCTCACACGGCATTCTTCCTCAAAAATATTCTTGTCTATGAGCCAAGTTAAACATTCAAGATTAACTATAGAACTGTGGTGGATGACAACATTTGGTGCTTTCAAACTCATGAGAGAAGCACTCTAATGAAGAGTAACAAGTAGTGGTATAATGAAAGATATCCAAGGTAGCCTACCACTAAGCTACCTAGGAGGAATTCCACCATAAATTTTTGAATTAAGCAAGCTTCTAATGCTTCAATTCGAATTCCTTAAACTCAAAACCACAATAGTTGGAGTAGAGCATAGTTTTGAAGGGGATAAAGCTCAGTCTTAAGCTTATTCACAAATTATTTCTAAATTATGCTAAATATGCCTTCGCACTCTTATAGGTAAAACACCACTCACCACTCTCTAAATTACATACTTATATATGTTGTAAATGTTAGATCTCCACAGTTATTATCACATTCTTGTATTTTGGTTTTATACTTGCTAAAAGCTTGATACTAGTTTATAAATAGATTTAGAAGTGAAATTACCTGAGGCATTTAACCTTTAGGCCCCTTCTTCATTGCTAACCTTTCTCATTTTAAACCTACAAATCTTAATGGCATTACAAAATCCTAAAATGATTAGGAAATTAAGTGCACATTTCATTTCTTTTAATTCTACAACATTAATTAGGAATTAGTCATCTCATTACTAACATTTACACCTAGCTTTAATTGAGGTATTGAATCAATGAGTGCACCCATGGATCACTAAGCACTCGAATTGAATTCCCAAAACCCATTAAAAAAATAAGTCATTCCATATTAATTATTTCCCTTTAGAAATGCCAAGCCACGCCCACAACCCTCTTCCTCCCTTCCCCACCATCTGAGAAACTATTAATTTTGAGGTATTTTTCCCATAAACACTTAACATATAACACATCCTTCTTTGTCTTTACTTTCCAAATAAGCTTTGCAAGCAATGCTTGATTAATGAAATGGAAAGAAAAACTTAAAGTCCAAACCACCTTGAGATTTTTGTAAACACAATTGGCTTGGAAGATATTAGAAAAAAATAATGCACTTTATCCTCTATGACACTGCACCAAAATCTCCAATAGATAACATCTAATTTTTAGCAAGTCTCCATCAGAACCTTAAGCATGGACATAAGATAGATGGGTAACTATTGTAAAACAGAATATATCATAACACTTTGCCTCACCTACAACCATGATCTCTTCCCCTAACTTACCAACTTAGTTTGTATTTACTAAAAATTGAAAATCACAACTCTTTGCTTGGGATAAAAATAATGGTATTCCTAAATACACTACAACAAAAAAATACCTTTAACAATGACAATTGTTGTCGATGTAGAAAGCTCAGTCGTCACTAAATACAAAAGTCGTTAGTGAAAAAGTCATCAATGTAGGTTCATAGGTGAAGCTACCAACATCAATGACAACTTGTTGTTGCAAAAAGTCTCACTTTCAATGACGACAAAGTCGTCCTAGAAAACATTTTCAAAATTCATCAATTTTTGGATTTTGATTTTCACTAATGACATTTGTCATCACTATAGGTCCCATTAAAAAATAAAAAAATTTCAAAATACTTTTTAGCGACAATAAGTATTGTTGCTGAAAGTCCATAACCTTCAATGTTGAGCGACGACTTTGTCATCGCTGAAAGTTTTTTAAAAATTAAATTAAAATTAAAGTTATAATTAAGTGTAATTCAAATAATATATTATATTTAACAACATAATCTAAAATCTTATTTATTTTAATTCAATTGAATTATTTTTATCTTTTTAAATTAATTTTAATTTAATGTATATTGTACAACTGCAATACATCAACAGTACTAATAATAATATATAACAATTTGATCCAATATAAGAAAATGAATACTCATAAAATAACTATATAAATAGTATATATATGAATAAATTATACACACACAATCCATGTAAATGTGTACATATGAATACACACACACACACACACACACATAATATACTATAGGAAAGGGAGGTGCAAATATGTTGATACATCCAGCACTATCATCATCATCCTAGTGATGGGGATGATAAAACGATGGTGATCGCTAAGAAGGACCAGATAGCTGGGTGGTAGGTGCAGTAGCAAATTTACTCAGCCCAGGCAGTGTAGCAGTAAATGGAGGCAACGACATGAGAATACCTTGCTGTTTAAGAATGGAGGTGATCTTAGTATGATAAGTCTTAAGTTGCTATTGCATCTGTTGCTATTAAGTAAGATGCTACTGCTACTCCTGAATCAATTATTGGCTCTGTTAAAACTTATCTCGACTCTGCTGCAACTACTAACCTGAGACACATATTGTGAGCTCCTCGCAACGCCAGAAGTGCCTATCGAATGATAGGACTAACTAGCCAGCACATGCTTAACAACCTTCCTATACCCTCAACAAGTGTCAAACACCTTATCAGCAATGACAGCCTCATCTATCTGTAAAGGAGTTCTAGGCAAGCTAGTGAATGATACACTAGACTACGCGTGCTGAGTCACTAGCTCAGTCATCCTTGCCTTAAATTATTAAAATAAAATTCAATAATAAATATTACAAGATATATTCATAAAATTATATTTAAAATATAAAATTCAACTAACTTACATATTGCTTCTGAAAGATTGGATGCACCCACTCCCTCAACCTATACGTATGTCGGTCCCTAAAATTCTTGGGAACTGACTGTATCTCACCAGTGTCTTTATTTCTCTGTTCATTTTTATAAAAGAAAAAAAAGGATGAAAATAATTAAATAATGAATAAGAAGCTGACTAACAAAATGTACATTTAAATAATGAACAAAAAATTAAATTACCTTATCAAAATGATGTGCAGCAATAGATTTTAATCCATATCGATCATTTATCACCTTCTGCACTTTGTTATTTGTATTCATCCCAGATAACTCCTACAAATTAAAAAATAAAAAATATTATTTACAATTTAGATATGTGAAATACTGACCTAATTTTATAAAATGTTATACTTACCCTATACTCATCATTATCAAAAAAGTCCATACACCTTCGTTATATCTGCGGTGAGATAGATCACGACATGTAGCGTTTAGCACAGTCCAAATCATAGTCTTGCTCCCAATTACCCCAATGCTCTAAAAAGTGCTTGTTTAACATGTACTTCCAATCTCTATACAGGTCTGTAGTAGTCCACATCAAACCGGAGAGTGCTCTATCCCGATCACCCTCAGAGATGTCCTGGAACTCAAAATGGGATTGCATTAGAAGATATTTAACAAATTTATAAGCATTATATTCAAAAAAATTCAATCTTAAACATAACTAAGTTAACAAATGGAAGAGATAGATACTTATATAAACCTCTTACACAACTTTATCTCAGATCTCCTAAGGTATAACCTGTCATGACTTATAATAAGACAGTATGTAGGCTCGAATCATGCTGTCAATATCACGAGAGAGATGACTAGTATTCTCACTGACTGCATGCCATGTACTAGTCGTATCGAACTATACAAGCACCGGTCTCCCCCCACCCTCCTAATCTTCTCATACAACCTGAGGGACCTATTCAAACTCCTCTTTCTCATAGCTACCACTTCGATAGATAATGAAAAATATTAATATCATAAATTCATATTTAATCAATCTCAAGTATGTACAATAAGAAAAGATACCTGATCCCTTGCACTATGATGGAATGGGAGTGGAACGCTGCGGAAGGTCCCCTCCAACATCACCCCTATGGTGTCGTTCCTCAACATTCACCATGATTGGGATAATACACATTATATAAATAATTAAGAAAAAATTCACAGTCAAATTGAACGATTAAAAGATACAAATTATTACTGTAACGACTCTAAATTAGTACAATAGTAATAAATATAATAATAATAATAATAAAGAAAATTTATTGAGATTGTAAAAAGTGAAAATTTCTTAGAAACCTAAGAATAGATTTTAGAAAATTTCATTTAGAAATTCATTGAATTTCTGTACCCGGTAAAGTGAAAAAGTGAGAAAATGAGTCAAAATTATAGTAAATTAATTCAAAAAAATTAATGAATGATCAAAAATAATTTTCAAAGCTCAAAAAGGGTTATGGGAAGTAAAAATAAATTTTTAGGAAGTTTAGAAGCCTAAGGGTGAAAATGTAAAGAAATTAAGTAAGTCGGGGTCAAATTGTAATAAACCTTTTTATCTTTTTAGCCTTTTTATTTTTTTGTTGTACAGGTTGGGTTGGCCCATGTTATTTTCAGACCCAAATGTGAAAAAAATAGGGCCCAAATTCGTGATCCAATATCAGCCCAAACTTCCAAGGGAAGCCAAGGACCAAAATGAAAGAAAAGGACAAAATTTGGGGCAAAAGTGTAATATTTGAAAACTTTTGATTTGTGTCTCATTTTTATTGGATAAAGCATGATGTGTTGGCCTGAATCTCAACCACTTGAACGTGCTATGCAGCCCACCAAGTGTCCCCAAGATCCTCCCAAAATCCAAGGCAAATTAATGTTGAAAATGATTGAATTTGTGAGATTTTTTTTAGAAACCCTTTAAGCATTTTTATATAAAGCAAAAGAGGCTTGGCTGCAGCACATTTGCTGCTCCTCTCCAGCAAAAAAAAACGTGACCACATAGAGAAGTAACAAGGGAAGCTAGACAAAGTAAATTCAAAGGAATTTGGCAAGTTAAATAGGTAGATTTTAATACCCCTAAACTCTTGTGAAATTCTTCTTCCTCTTGACCCTAAAATCTGATTTTTTTTTATTTTCTTGAATTCATATCCATCTCCCTTAGAATTCATATTTGAAAGGAGGAAGAAACAAGTAAGGATTTAAGGTGAGTAATAGCTTGTTATGCACTTTATGAATTCCTAATGCTGGATGGTCATGAGGAATATGATTTCTAGGACATGATTTGTGTTAATTGTTAAGATATTTAGTTTTGGATGATTTTGAACATGTCTAATGGTGTTTTAGATGTTCTTATGTTGATCTATGGCTTTGGTTTGGTGTAAAAGCAACAAGGAACCATGATGTATACACTAGGATTTTAGAGGCATAGCAGTGCATGTGTGGGTTTGGCATGATTTGTTTGGAATTTGGCTAAATTGATGAAATTAGGAGGATTCTTATGAGTTATGAAGCCTAAGGAAGATGAAATTTTGAGTTATGAAAGTGTGTATGAAGCTTCCCTTTTGAGAAGCCAAGGGGAGAAGGAGGTTTAGTCATCTAAATTATGTTTTTGGAAGATCAGTAATGTACACGGGGTAGAACACGGCCCATGTTAACCCCCGTGTTCTTTGTCGAAAGATGATCAGTAATGTACATGGGGTAGAACACGGCCCATGTTGTACCCCATGTTCTGAACACGGGGTAGAACACGGCCCATGTTCACCCCCGTGTTCTTTGACAAGTGAGCAATTTTAGTCTCAAATAATTCCTACCCTTATGCTGCCTAGATAGGGTCTACATACAAAATGTTTTGTGTGATATGAATTGTTTAATTTGTGTGTATGACATATGAATGATTTAATTTGTATACATGAATATCCTTTATGGTTCGATATGAGAATGAGCATAGAAGGGTAAATGAAGCATAAAACATTCATGGCATTGTTGGTATTTTGATAAATTCCTCGAGGAAAAATTGTGGTTGATGCATGTGGCGTCCCACAATTGTTCATTCTACTTACAAAAATGTGGGAGGGAGAAAACATCCTTCGCAGAGAAGGAGAGAAGGGGTAAGTAGTGGAGGGAAAAGGTTGGTGGCCTCGGGCCTAGGGTGGCAGGGGATAAGGTTGAACCGAAGATATATGGTGACATTGCATACCAACTAATGCCATTCCTCAATTAACATAACATCTAAATTTGGGTTTTTAATTAGAAAAGCAACCTTAAATGAGAAAACCAAAAAGAGGCAATAATAGGTTATTACTCACTGAGTATGTTTATACTCATTCTGTTTTTTTTTAAATTGTCTTTTCAGATAATGACCATGGATCCGTGGACGCGCGATAACACTTACAGAGGACATGCCACAACGCCCTTTGGAACGTATGGTTTAGTGTTGCAAATAGGGTTAGTAAGTCAAATGACTAGGTTTTTTGTATGTAAAGTTATGATAGACTTATCTCTGTAAATATTTTTGTACCGTTATATGTATATTATTTTGGTATTTTAACTCTTTATTACCTACTTTCTTTCGGCGCGCCCTAATATTATTTTTACAAGTATATGCGATATTGTGTCGTCTTTGGAGGCTAGTAAGGGTATCTTATCAGTATGGATTGCTGATTGGGTATCTTTACGCCGGTCACGATTACAGTATGTTGGGTCGTGACAATTACAATCATATATATTGTTTAGATAATTATGCTTATACAATTATGAGTCATAATGTAAAAAAATTATTGTTTTCCTAGTTTGAATTAGTATCAGTGAACCTAACAAACTCATCCTCATCGATTTCTTCGTCATTATCAAATTGTAAAGGCCCCTCCTCCATATAATCCTCAATCATTTCATCTTAAAAACTACCTTTATCATCGATGAAGGCATCTTCTCCATAAGCGTTAGATCTAATATTCCTGAAAGGTGGAACAATTGAAGGACTATTTCTTTGATTACTTATATCTACTAAATGAAAATTACCAAGATCAACTGTCAGGTTGAAATTTGAGGAGTTACTCTCCTATAGAAATAGCAAGTCCTGTGCATTATCTCCATCACTAGATAGATTCTGTTGGTGTGTGTCTTAGGAGCCAATCATATAGATGATTGCAATATTACATAATGTATTATGCTTCATTTTGGCAATACAATTATTATATTTTGTTTTGTTTTATTTTGCACAAATTATAACTTAAATATAATAATTGTCTTTGGAATAGCTTTGCTATTCTTAAAATGCCCATAGTAAAGTATTATTACAAAAAAGATAGTAATAATATATCGAGATTAGCATTTATAATGACTGATGATTATGAATCATAGATATGTGATATCAAGTCAATACAAGAGTACATTATTAGTGAACAATGTACTGGATGAGCTATTATGAGAATACTGCATGGATAAATATCTCATTAGTTATTCTCATATGATTATAAATGCACATAGTCCTTTGACCTGAAGTAAGTACAGTTCCCTACATGAGGAGTTACTCACTTTGATGTTGTTCTATATCACCTTTAATCGAGATGATAAGTAAGGCATTGATTGAGTATATCACGAATCATGTAGAAAGAAGTGAGCGATATAGATGAGATTTTGTTACTTTTGTATAAAAAAGAGATATCCATAGGCCACTTGATTGAGTGAGACTTAGAAATGCATGATCATACTCAATTGGATCAATATGTGATATTGATAATTTATTTTAAGTCTACTCAGTATTAAAAAATATAAATTGAACATTGACAAGGATGACACAATCCATGCCTCTAGTTCGATTTGGATATTGTTACAAAAGGGATTATGATGCAAAATGTTAATTACATATTAGGTGAATGTCGAATCACAAACATTCTTATTACTTGAGTGGCAGTGATGTATTACTAGATACTGCTCACTATTTATAGTTCAATAATGAGTCATTATCAACGTAGCAAGAACCTACAAGGTCACATAAAAGAAGTAAGAATAAGATAATAATTAATTGAATTTTAATTGGACTAAAATTCAATTAATTGGACTTATTTTCATGTATATATATTATTATTAAGATAATATATTATTATGATAATAATATATTTTTCACATAATATATATATAATATTATGTGATATTATTTGATATTAAAGTAATATTAGATAATTATATTATTAGATATTAGATAATTATATTATGAGATAATTTATCATCTAACATAAGATAATTATATGCTAATTTAATATTAGATAATTATATTATGAGATAATACAATTATCTAATATTAGATAATTACTAGATAGGTCCTATCTCTCCTTATTCTCTCTATGATAAAGATAAGGTAATAGTTATTTAGTATAATTAGGATTTTTTGAAGCATTATCCTAGTAGGACTAGAACTGTGAAATGCCTTAGTTCTATAAAAGGGACTTGAAGGTAGCACTTTGATTAACAAACATAAGTTTCCAAGTTATCCCATTAAGCTAATCCTCGATGTAAAAAACTTGTTTTGCTTGGGTAGCAAGTATGTAAGAGTTATCTTTGTACCATTACCCATTAATGGAGATGCTTGTGATATTTTTGTCAATGAAAAGTTTCTTCTTTGTAGGATCAGTATCATACCACTTACATTTAAATAAAGTCACATCGCACTTATTTAAATAAGTTAACTCTATGATGTCTTTCAGTACATCATAAAATATGTTACCATCAATACTCGGAACAAAAAATACCACTATTTTGTATTTTATGCTTCATATCTTGAGTTTTAACTATAAAGTGCACTTCATTCACAATATACATAGAGTACATCATGATAGTAAAATTAAGACCGGAGGCTAATGATAGTAACTCTTTAGTAGCCTCTGAAGAATCGTTCTTTTGTAAATGGTATATCTACAAAAATAACATTTTTTTCAAGAATTAAATTGAAGGATCAATACGAGTAATGAACAATATTTATATGATTATGATAATGCATTTGGGAAGAATAAACATTTACCTTAGAGTAAAACCACACAGGGAATTTAGTTTTCTATAAGTTGTCAATGTTTTCAACACCACTCCATTTGAGTTCTCGTTGCTGCTCACTATAGAACACAGATATTTTAATCCATTATAATTAATTAGGAGAAAAGTACAAATGATTATAAAAATTTACTGGAAATACTTTTTGATCTTAGTACAATTATTCAAGATATACCATACTACAATATCTCAATCCTTCCTATCGAAATGAGAAATAATTTTTTTCCCACTGGTCAACACTAGGATTGGAACACCGATAATGCCCTTCTTATTTAACTGGGTGCTACATCTTGATTTTGATTAAGCCGAT
This sequence comes from Sindora glabra, assembly GCA_020226215.1. Lineage (NCBI taxonomy): Eukaryota > Viridiplantae > Streptophyta > Magnoliopsida > Fabales > Fabaceae > Sindora > Sindora glabra. The sequence continues at coordinate 33,801,813 of CM035231.1, forward strand.
TGAATCTAGTTTCCATTCCTTCCAAGTACATAGAAAAAAATGTTAATATCTCATCAATGATATATCCTTCTGCAATTGAACCCTCCAATTGAGCACGATTTCGATTATAATCCTTCAACTTTTTTATATACCTCTCATATAGGTACATCGATAAAAAATGAACAAGTCCACCTTACAATGCTTCTTCTAGAAAATGCATCATCAAGTGAACCATTATGTCGAAGAATGTTGAAGGACATATCCTTTCAAGCTTACATAAAATAATGATAATGTCTTGCTTGGTTTGCAGAACATCCCTCCCATTGAGAGTTCTACCACATATTTGATTGAAGAAGTTGCACAAGTCAATAGATCAAATATACTTTTCTAAGCTCCTATTCTCCTAGGTTAGATCATGATTTTGAATATCAGCTAGCATATCAGTAAAATGTTTAATACAAGTGTGAGTGTACCCAAAATGATCCCGATTCCATATCTTTAAAACATGTTGAACGTTCTTAATCTTATTAACTGATTAAAATGCAGTAGAACCTGAAAAAGAGCAATTTCAAACCGAAGCGATTACTTCCTGACATGAGTCATGTCGCAACCAAGCTGCCAAGAACTTGAAAGGCCGGACTACTTCATCCTTATCCTGAAAAAGATCTAACAGTAAAGGCTTACGATCAGAACTTGCGCTAACTAAATGTGATAAGGCCACTTTAGGGAACTGCATACACCAATCCGCCCCAGATAGCAGCAATACCCGCTATCTTATTATCCCATGTATATTGGCAACCACGAAAATCCAGCTTAATTCCACTAAAGAATTCCATAAATGCTGAAAAGGTAGCATCATTAGACGTACCTAAACCTCGGCCACAATTTTTATCCTGAACACTTAGAAGCACATTAAAATCTCCCAAAATGACCAAAGGCGCAGTCATATCCTCCTAAATAGAGTAATGCCGATTCCACAAATGATGCTTTTCATAACCATAGATAGATCCATAAACCCCTATGATAAACCACTTTCTGGAACTTGCAATCAAGCCAATGTCACAAGGAATAAGCCGATTAGTAGCCCATACAATAGTTAACTTCATAGTCGATTTCCATAAAACAGCAATACCCCCTTTTGACTTGTACGGTTCAACCACAAACACATCATGGAAACCCAATTTAGTAGCCACGATCTCCATCTGATTCAATGATGCCTTTGTTTCACTAAGAAAAATACATTCCGGCCTATGACCCCTTACCAGGGCTCGAAAAGTCCTCACTGTCGAAGCACTATTAATGCCCCAACAGTTTCATGCTAGGATTTCTATGGGGCGTAAGGGGGGGGGGGGGATGATTTAGCCCACCTTCTCGGCCTCAGATTCATTTTGAGCAACTCTTGCTTGATTTTTTTAGTTGGAAACAAGCACTTTTCTTCAAGGGTCGCTTCCGCATCACCACCTATTTGGAATTCAAAAACAACTGTAGAAAATTTCTCTAAAACTTCTTGTTTCTCCAACCCCCAGCCTTCATCCTTACCCTCTTCCCCCCCCCCCCCCTTGCTTGTTACCCTTCCCTCCTGGAGTAGATACTGACGCAGCATATGATAACGCTAGACTGTCAGAAGCCGCAATTGCCTAGAACTCATCGCTTGGGCCAATGTTAACCCGCTCACGTGGTATGCTTTTATTGCCCACCCTATTCTTTGATCACTGCAACAGTGTCAATAGTCTTAAGAGAACATGCTTAGTCAGTACTTGCAGTTACATATTGGACCCAACCTGTGACTCCCTTTCCAAATATTCCTTACGTGATCTAACGTGCAGCCTGGCCAATGATTTATCAACAATTGCTACAGCCAAATTAGGGGAGTTCTAAGATACCCTAAGGGTTTAAAACCCAGGATGACATAGCGCAACAAATGGCATTGGATTTGAGTTGTTTCATCACATCTGTTCTTTAAAAAATAATTTTATATGATAGGGAAAATTTATGAAAGGAGGTGCAAAATATTAAAAAATTACAGATATAGGCCATGAAATCAAATGGGTGCATCCATGCCATTGCTGAAAGGGGCAACGGTGCGAGACAACTTGCAAAATATAACAATCTTGGGTTTCAACTTTCAAATTGCAAACTTTACTAGCAATGACTTCTTTGAATGATGGAATCTTGAAGAAAATTTTACAACAAATTCAACACTTTGCTTTAGTTTTTGTCCTAAAGTTTTTCTTTTCTGTTTCTCCTCTTGTGAGTGATTGTATAAAGCTTATTTTTCATTGTTGTTTGAAGCAAAAATAACACAAATTTTTTGGTTTGTAGGTTGAATTCTATTTCAGTAACAACAACTCCCTCGAGATGATTTCCTTAAGAAATCGACTGCTTGAAGCCCAGATGGTCATTGCAAGGATATCTACAGAGCTTCGCCAATCAAAGTCCCAACCCCCACATAACTGGTTGCAAGCATTGTAACAGCAATGGCACATCAACAATCTGAAATCTTTAACAATGGCGGAGCAAAACAAAGAGTTGCCGATGAGGGATTTTCATCCAAAATGCGTTCAGAATTGCTAAGCTTTTACATAATCAAGACAAGGTGTTTGTTGCTGATATAGGAGAATTCAGATCTAGCACCCACATGGGATGGGATCTGGCAACATTTTCAAAATAGGGTCATTCCTGCAATTTTCTCCTAATAATTTTGATTATTAAAAATTTTTATTTCAACACGTGATCTTATAGTATTCTTCCACATGTCCAGAGCTCCAAACCCAGATTTTTTCCAAAGACACCATAGGAACCACCGCCAAATTATCACTAATATCCCTTACATTGTAAATATGATCCCCTATTTCGGTAATCAGTCATTGTGCACAAAAAGAGGCTGAACCATGACCTAAACCTTCACTTAACAACTCACGAATCGATTTCACTGGTGCAACACACACCCAAGGCCCATACCGCCTTAACCTATCCCCCTCACCAGAACACATTCTTGGATTCCAACAATTTTTCTGAACATGAACCAAAATCCCACATCCAAAGCATAAATTCTGGATTTTTTTCTTTTTTCATATTTGAATGAGACCCAAGTTTCCCTCTCAGCCTTTAGTAATCAGAAAACTCTGTATTATGTATTAAACTTATTTATAATATATATCTACTTCATTTGTACTGGGTGGACCTGATTGTTTATGTGTGTGGATTGAATCTAGCGCACTTAGTAATCAAACTTCAAAAAAATGATTAAATATTATTAATATTATTTGTGTCCATTATTTTGAACTTAAACCCTGCTTTTTATGGCTTTTTAACCTTTAGGCATAATATTAGACAACAATTACCTATATCACTGCATGAGAAAACTAACAACCAAAATACTTAAATTTTTTTTATTTACTATGATCATGTTGTGGAACACCTTATGATCCGTTACAGTTCATCTGATCACGTTGTGCAGGTTCATGTGATCACTCAATGTTGGTCACAAATGCCTACACCCTGTGATTTGCTGGACTTCTAATTAAAATTGGTTAATTTATTGATTAATAAATCAATTTTAATATTTGACAATTAACTTGAAAAAGTTATTTTGAAAATGCTAGTAATATCAATGTTTTCAATTAGCTATTTCATAAATTATTTGTAAAAAGATTAAATTATCCCTAAATAATTATATTTTCAATTCTATCCTTCCTAAAGGAAACCTAAGGCATTCATATTAATTTCTTAAGAGGAAATTTAATAATTATAAAAATTATATTAATTTAATTTGAAATAAATATTTAATATATAATAAATTAAAATTTAATTTGCCAAAAAATAATATATTATTTATAAAAATTTAATTTATTAAATAATATATATTTTAAAATAATAAAATATCATAACAATAAAAGATTATTCAAATAATTTATAAAGTATAATAATATTCTTATTTGTCATTTTATATACAAATAGTTAATTATAAATTATTAAATATTCTTATTATAACAGTTAATATAATTTAATAATTAAATTAATTAATATAATTAATAAGGAATTAAATCAAGGTTGGATTTTTTACTGTTATGCATTTTTCCAAAAAACTATTTATCAATTTATTGTGCAACCAAAATAATTTATCAAAATGCTTAATAATTTTTTTAATATAATCTATTGATCATGGGAGAGATGAGTCCATGATCAGTCACACATGTTCCCCTCCCTTCATCACATGAGTTTTTTATTTTAATTTAATTTTAATTTAGCTGAATTTTTATTTTATTTAATTTTTACTTATTTTTAATTTATTTTAATTTGGCTAATTTTTTATTTTATTTAATGTGTACTTATTTTTATTTATTTTAATTTGGCCCTAGTTTTTTTAAATTTTAACTTATTTTTAATTTGTGGCCCTTTTTTGTTTTATTTTTAATTTTTACTCGATTTGTATTTGATTTAATTTTTTACATTTTAGATGTTTCTTTGATATTAATTATTCAAGGTTCTAAATAATAATCAATAATTTTATTAACTCTCATAATATTGTAAACTATATATAATATAATAAAATTAGTAACTATCATAAGATTGTTGAAATAATTAAAATCTCAATAAATATAAATTTTTACCTATTCTTTTATAAACTTATTAATTAGAAGATTTACATTATAAAATTATAATTTTTAAATAATATTTTATCATAATATGATGTATATATCTATAAAAAAATTTTAACTAAACATAAAATAAGAATATAATTTGCATCATGAAAATAAATATTTTATTAGTAAAATATGTTAATTCAAAATGTGATACAATTTAATTTCTAAAAAATTAATTACATATAGATTACATATTTTAAAGAAATTTTTAAATAAGAAATATAATATTATAATACGTTATTTATTTGTCATTTTGTCACATATAATATTTATGTTATATAAATAATAAAAATAAATCATGCATGAAAAATTTTAATTAAATACTTAAAAATAATGTATTGAATTATATGCAAAAAATTATTAAAAATTAATATATTATAATATTGTAATCCTTATTTAAAAATTTTAAAAAATAAAATTATTTGATAAAATATTTAATTAATTATGATAATTAATATTAAGTATAAGTTTAGTAAAATTTAATCTATAAATTTCATATTTCTAAAATTAAACAAGAAAAAATTTAATTAGTTTAAAGTTAGAGGTGGTATTTGACTTTAACATCCAAAAATTAATAATTAAAACAATTTTAAGTTAATAATTTAAGCTCTACTAGTTTTATTAGATAACATTTTCTATAGAAAAAAATCATAGATATATATTAAAAAAGGAGTAATATGGTACTTGTATCTTTGATTATTAAAAATGGTACATAAAGTTATAATAATAAAAGAAAGCAAGTTCCTTTATGAAAAAAAGAAGTTATTTTGTCAAAATGTTCATATTTAATATCAAACAAATAAAATATTTTCTCTTATCATTTTATTTTATAATTTTATTCTATAAAAACTATTTTTTGTCAAAATAAATGAAGCTTTGGAATGAAAAGTAATTGAAGGATAAACACATAAAATATAAATATTTATTCTTAATTAAATCAAAATTACATGTATTTTAATATTTTTCTTTAAGATGAAGGATAACAATTTATTTATTTTTCTGGCTTAAGATAAGTAGCATCAGTAAAATTTATTTACTTAGTGTCTTGCCTCTAAATGAGTAATCGGCATCATTACCCATAGTTACATGTAAGCATAACTTTAAACTAATACTATAACGTTATTATACAATGATGAAATATTCAATCATTAAAATAATGGCTCCTAATTCCACATTGAGGGCGTCACCTCACTCGTTGCGGTTGTTAAGCTAGGGAATGATAACGTTATAGTATGAGCCGGGAGGTTCTGACTTCTAGAGGATGGAGAGTTCAAGTCCCAATGGGAGGATTAGAATGGTGGAATAGGGTTTTCTAGAATGAAAAACCCTTATTAATCCTGATCTATGGATCCACTAGTGTACTCAATAATAAATGTAAATGGGTTAGCAAATAATACCATTAGAGAACTAGGGACTTGCTGAGTTGATTGTGATGGTGATGAGGTAAAGAACGATGATTGTGGAGCATCATTGAGGTGCTGTGGCGATAACGTCATACCTTATGATAAACCAGCATCTCCACTTATGATGAATTGCAATGAAGGGGTATATATTGATGAACCTGCACCTCTTATATCAGCTTGCATCAATGGAGGGGTGTAGGAGAAGCGGACATCTATTTGTGTCATCGATTGATAACCATGAGGACTGATTTCATCATCATTCCCTTCTTTAAGCAAAATGGATCCCTAAAAGACATGAAACCAGGGCCTCTCTTGCCATGCTTAGGCTTAAGAATAGGTGGTCTCGGTAATTCATTATCCAGATAAGCAAGTTGGAAAGCTATCATATCTCGATGGTTTCCCAATGCATGTAGCATAAGGCTATATTCCCAATTCATTATCTCTCTAAATTGACTGTACACAAGAGAGAGGGAATCCTTAACACTGAGTTTGCATAATCTTTTAATTATATTAGCCTACAAAGAAGTACAATTTGACAATTTAATATATAATAATTTGAATAAATAATAAAAAAGTGTGTGAAAGATGAAAGGTTACCATAAATCTTAGACCACCACCACCACTAACTAGATGAATCCATCATTTGATATGTCTCTAATACCATTTCATGTAGCTTGAGTCATGATAAAGAACATTTGTTTCCATCTTAGTCAACGAAGGTGTGTATCGCCATGCATTCTAAGCAGTAATGAAAATCATATGCTCTTACTTCTAATCTTTTGATATTTTGCCCTGAAGTTGTAAGGTATGACAAGAACCAAGATTGAATGGCTCTTGTAAGATTGATTGCCACCTGCCATACTGGCAAAGCACATAATCTATATGGTGTCATTCCACGATGTGGAAGCATATGATGGAAATTGATGCTAAACATATATCAAGTGCAGTCAAGCAATACTCTGGTATAAGCTGTTGTACACTAGAAATGTCATAAGGGCACTAAATAATTTGCATTAAACAAGTGTAAGATAAATAAGCATATCACTACATGTGAGACTAGCTTTGTTAAATACAACAAAGTAAGCCTTTAAACCTCATCAGCCCTCATTTGATCAAGTAGCACTCTATATTGATGTAAAGCCATTATTAGTAGCCAAGGAGGCAGCTTAGTGTTCTTCCACCAGCAAGGAATATAAATTGTATATTATTTATTTGAATATCTTAAAGTATTGTGAGAAATGTAATATGAAAATATGTATGATCCACACCTAAAGCCCAATGGTAGAAGTAAGGAATAAATGTCTAGCCGAGATCGGGATATGGGGGTTTTGTCGGTGCTCAAGTGGGAAATCGATCCCATGCCCACAAATGCAATAGATGCAAACATCCACCTATGTTAACCTAATCATATTTAGTGGTGGTGCACAATTCTCTATAACTGACCAGCATCTGTAAAATTTTCTAACAACGACAAATACATCAACAACATTTTGTAGCCCGAAGTGTAGGGCATAAGATAACCGCTTATGAGTCTCAAGATGTAAGCATGCATAAAGTGTTATGTTTGTTCGTCATCCGCATTATCCAGTAAGTATCCAAAGTTTGCTACTAACTAAGTAATGCTCAAGCATTGGCCTTGTAAATATTCATTAAGCGGTCTGACCTCTAGTAGATCTTCACATATCCCTGGCAATCATATCCGATGTATCCAAAGACAAGGACGCCTTCACATGGCAAACCTAATTAAATGAAGACATTTTGTAAGGTAATGGTGCACTCTCCTGAAGTGGTGTAAAAAGTGTGTGTCTCAAGATACCGTCATTCAATAAATGCGAATATAAGAGCAACATTGAAATCAAAATGACTAAGCCGGCTGGCATCGTAAAAACTTGCCTATTGAAGATAAGGGTCAATTATAAGTGGTGGATCGAAGAGACTATTCCTATAGGTGACGCGTCGTAACTTAAGGATTCAATCTGCCTTCACTGGCCAATTGAAAACATAATTAGTACATATAAAATGTGTAATTTTTATTAAAGGAATAAACTTACATGGCCTCACCACATAGCCCACAAAATGTGTCTAAACTGCAAGTATAATAGGGACTCATCATCGAGCCCAAGGGTCATAACACAACACTAATTGGCCATTAAAGTTAGGTGATATTAACTCTATTGAACTAAATAAATTTAATAAATTGTTCAATTATAAATTCTTGTAAGTTTTCCAAAACATAGCAAAAGAATAAATAATTTAATACAATAACACAAGCATAGGATACTGTTCAAATACAACAAGTTATCTAGCATTTACCATTATGTCAACAAACTATGCATAGTCTGAAGATATGTATAGTATTAATTTTAAAGAAAAGTTATCCGTTAACTTTTTAGAGTTGGAGGTGTCATGGCACATTTTGTTAATTAGATTGACAGGTGTGCGGTTGTGCTTAGTTTGCCTATATAACCCACACCTCTGAAGTTTTGATGGACTCTCTCTCTCTAATCCATTTCGTTCCTTATTCATGTGGAACATGGTCAACCATTGGCACGCATCTTTGTTGGATCTGGTACTAGTATTGGTCCATTCAATGCTACCCAATGCTCCATAATGTCGATTGGTCAAAAGTCATAGTTATAAGCATTTAACATTGTCTCCAATCAAAAAACACAATTAACAAGCTGTAATGGATCCAGCGAGACCTTCGCATATGCAGTAAACATATATTGGCAGGGCTAATGCTTCATTTGAAATTCACCACAATCATATGTCCGATCACACAAGCTAATCTTGCAAGATTGATCAATCTATTTTCAAGTTAGGTTATATGGCTCCTCCACATCGAAAGTATAACTTTGGCGATCAAAATGACGCACATGACAAGTAAATATTTTTCGAATGCACTCTTGAATCTTTTTTTGAATATCCTCATTAAACACTTCTCCTGCCTGTAATTGTGCTCCAATAGTCTTTGCTTAGTTAGCAAAGTATATATTTAGTCGATACAATGTAGTTTTGATTAACCCAATAATGAGTAAAAATCTAACCCCTTTGAAGATGCTATTGATATACTTGATCAAGTTAGTTGTCATGTACCTGCATCATCGGCCTTTCTCATCATAAGCACAACTCCATTGATTTTTTGAAATATTATCAATCCAATTAACAGCTTTTAGGTGCAATTAGCATAATTCATCTAACTTGTAACCTACAATATGTTACTCATATTGGTAACCTGTACCGCACATCGTTGTGATTGAATAAACAATAATCATAACAGGCAATGACAATTAATAATATTAATGTAAGTAATACGCACCAATGCTAGTAAACATCTTTAATCATGTTGTCCTAAAAGTTGAGTTTAGATTACTACCAATGTGTTGAAAGCAGAAAACATCATAAGTATCATGGGGTTACCACCCTATACATGGGTTTGCAACAACTGCTAGTATTTTAGAATGTCTATATGATATTAAGCAAATACCTTACTTGTCTTTAATAACACGTTGTCGAACGTTTAATAAGAATCAAACCCATGTCTCATATGTTTTCCTTTCTACCCCAGCAAATGCAAGAGGCATAACTTTTCTATCACCATCTTGTGACGTTGCAATAAGCAAGACCCTTTTATACTTTCCATGCAAAAAGGTGTTATCTACTTAGACCATTAATTTCAGATGGTCAATCGCATCAATACATGACTTGAAGGTCCAAAATACTCAGTGGAACAATGTAACCGGCTTATCTTCAAAATTGCTTGACAGGTATTCTTTACTAACAATCTCAAAGTAAGACCCAGGATTAATGTGTCGTATTGTTACTAACCATCTCAGTAGTATAGAATACGATTTCTTTCAATTCTCAAATGCAAGAACAATAGCTCAGTATTTACCCTTCTATGCCTTCTTATAAGATACTAAGTACCCAAATATACCATGGATTTGCTCAATAACTTCTCAAATGGACACACATGGGTTTTCAGTTACCATGGCCATAATATAAGATGAAATGACATATATGTCCAATTTTGGATGATCTCTAGAAAAGGAAGTAGATATACATGTATGAGGCCTATTTTATTTTAATATTTGCTAATGATTCTTTCTCAGCTTATGATATACTCTAACCCTCTAATTGCATTGTATAGCATAGTAAGGGCACCAATATTCCTCGTATCTAGTCGAAGAGTAATGCACACATAATGTGTAGTAAGTCCGAAATGAGTATATCTTCATTGCACAGCGAAATGACTTCTAGTCTATATATCACAAACCTATGTATGACTTTTGGTTGTCATTTATATTTATGCCATCTCCCACTTCAAAATAATCATGACTCACAGTTGCTTCTATATTTATTCGTAAAAAGAAAGGCAACAGTCGATTCCATATATCAACTTATAAGTATTGTTAGGAGTGTATTTGTAATATATTTTCTACCATCATCATCATCGTAATTGTCATTATCACCACCAAACCCTTTAAAAACATCATCATATACATCTTCCTCTTCAAATTAATCGATTATGTCCTCTATTTTCTCCAAGGAAGAGGGAGATTGAAGTAGGCCATAGTGGGGCTAAGACAAATATGGCTCTAGAGCATAATCGACAATAGGGGTATGAAACTGCTAACTATATTCAATTTGTTTATTTACTAGTTCTATACTAGCAAGGTATGGGTTATAATATGATAGCTCTTCATTAATATCATAAAGTTAGTTAGTGGATGGTAGTGTGTATAGATCACTCTTATCAACTAGTTGACTTGCTATGTTCAAATCGAGTTCTATGGTTGAGATGTGTGCATACAATTTTGGGCAGGACAATTAAGTAAAGAATCACATATTTGCTTTCCACATTCATTGAATGTCATCATTATCTTTCAACTAACACGCCTTATATTGTGTAGGATTTAACGAAAGTGGATGCTTATATACTAACTTTGTTATGAATTAATTTTCATCAAGTCAAAACTTTTGCCGAAGTAGATTTTTCAATGCATCTAAGGTGATATCTGATTTAATTCTTATTATTTTAACCCTATGACACTTAAATGTACTGATCTGTCTCATAAATTTCTCCATTCGTATAAATACAAATATTTTCTTCCTTAGTACTCATTTTAATTTCTAATATAGTCAGGTTTGCAAGTTATTTTAGGAATTAAATTTATTTAATATTGAAAGATATATCATAGTTATAAAAATAGATACAATTAATTATTACTACATAACACCTTATAATTATTTCAATTTTATTATTTAATTAACTAATTATAATTATTTCAGTCTTAGATATTTACCTAAATATATATTACTATTATGCACTTAAAACATTATTTTATATTACTCTTTCCTTCTTAAATTTTTTGGTTTACTATTTATTTAACTTCCAACAATGCTACATTCAATTACCTATATAAAATTTCTTATCTAAATTATTTTTTAATTTCTCCACTTCTTAAATTTTCAATGAAGTAAAAAAATTAAATATTTTTAATTTTTTAAGAAGAAATAATTTCAAATATGCTTCCTTATAAATAATTAATTTTTATAATTACTTTAAATATATAATTTAAATTATTTATTAATAACTACTTACAAATTTAATTTAAGTTTAATTTTAAAATTTAAATTTTGTGAAAATAAATATACTAAAATAAGTTTATAAAGAAGGATGATAAATAAGTTTTTCATAAAATATATAGTGTAAAATATTAATTAATCAATAATATGTGTATTATAATATTTTTAAAGGTCAATGAGCTAAGGATAATATATACTTTTAATATTTTTTTTAACCTTTGGATGAGTACCAATAACACTTCTCATAACTACATGCAAGAATTTCTTTAAATTGTTTATAATTTACCTAAAAATTAAAATAAATTAAAAAATTTATAAACCACTATTTATATGTCATAAGATTCCCCTTTCCATGATTGGTGAAATATTTTAAAAACAATAAGTTTTAAACATTTTGAAAAATTGTTTTACGGCATAGTATTTTAGAAATAATAAGCCAATTATATGTATTTGGGTCAAAAACCCTCAACTACTTTAATGGTTTAAAAAAATATTTTAAAAATCTCAAATTATTACATTTTACATTCAATTAATATTTCTTAATAATAATTAATTATTAACAAATATTACTATTTTTTCAAGTGTTTTAAGAATTTCAAATTTTTATTTTCTTTTTTGATAATACCTAATCCACAAGCATGATAATTCTAATCATAATAATATACACAAAATACATAATTTAGTCAGATCATAATATACAAGCATAATAATATACTCAGATACCATAATAATACAAGTAAAAATTAACATAATATAGGCAAATTAAGATAATGCCCACAAGAATAATAATATAAGGAAACTAAAAAAATATAGATATTATAATAAATAGATGAAAATAATAAAAATAAATATAATAATAAAATATTTAATCAAATAGAATAATAATAATCTAGTTATAATGCCTAGTATCAATACAAAATAAAATTAAGGAATACTTGTAAAAAATATTGCACTCAACACACCTTATATTTTCATATCATCTAAAAATATTTTTTTTCATAAATAAACATCTTACTTGGATGGATAGATTCTATTTTTTAATTTGCACAAGCAAAATTAACTAGAAGAAGCCTGGCTTCACAAAGAAATGAGCTTCCGATCACCAAGTATAAGTTTCGCTAGGTATGCATATGCAAAAAATGTGAGCTTCATTGGGAATATATGCATGCAAATCACAGGGGTATAGTGGGCACTGATCACAGGGTGCAAGCGCTCATGATCAACATTGACTAATCACAAGAACCTACATAACGTGATCAGATGAACTTTTGACTGATCACAGGGTGTTCCGCAATATGATCAAGTAAATAAAAAAAATTAAACATTTTGGTTATTACTTTTTCCAATGTAGTGAAATAGGCAATTGTTGCCTAATAGTCAAAAAGCCACTTTTTATGGCTAGAGAGCGGGGCTAAGTCATCATTCTTAGGTCTCGATTAGAGATAGGAAGCTCTCTAGATTATATATTGCCAAAAAATTAAAATTATTTATACACATATATCAATTATAATTATTATTCTCATAAATTTATATAATATTATTCTCATAAATTTGTTGAATCAATTAAAAGAGGAAAATTTGACTTTAAAAATGAATGAAGAGATATAAAATTTAACTTATTGCACATATTAAAATATATAAATGAAGAAATTAAAATAAAAATAATATTTTATTTTTATTTAAGTATTTAATTATTTTATAATAATTTAAATTTATATATATTGTCCTTATTAGTAAAAAATTTTAAATCCATCATTAGTTAGTGATATATTCCAAATAGGATAAATTTTAATTTTAATAATATTCTGTGATAATTGTCATTTACTAAAATGGAGAGAGATCCACCCCCCTTTCTTTTCCAAAACCTATGATGGTGAACGCCACAGATTGATAATGCGGCGAAGAGCGACCAATAATGCTTTCTTATCCCACTCATTCAGACTCTAATATCATTTAATTTATCAAATATTTAATAATAAATAAATCAACGAACTTAAATTTATCAATTGTCTAGGTTAAAGTTATTTTCACTACAAGAAAAAGAAGCAACAACGACAATACTTTTAGCGGCGATAAAATTTCGGTTGTCGCTAAAGGTATTTCCGACGATAATGTCATCAGTAAAAATGACGTAACTTTTTAAAGGGAATCAGAAAGTTAGGCAGGAAGGAATTAGGCTTTTAGCGACAATAAAAATCATCTTTGGCCTTCAACAACGAAAATTGTCATCGCTGAAAATGCAACACTTTCAGTGATGACATTATCGTCGCTAAAGGCCAAATTTTGAACCAATTTTAGTTTTTAGGCTATATTTGAAACTAGAAAGGTTCAATCAATATGAAACTAGCATCTAAAGTTTTGTAAGATATAGCCCTACAATTTTCATGTTTTGGAGTTTAACAGAACTATATAATTTTAATTATCTTACACTGGATAAAACTTAGATCATGAAATTTTATTATTGTAACTCTTGTAGTATATTATTTTGTAAAATAGGTTTTGGCCTTCTGAAATTAACAATACTCTATTCTTTGTAACCTTATGAGACATGATTCAAGTTTATTAGATTTTAGATGTCACCAAGTCAAATATAAGGTTGTGCTTTCGAAGCCAATAACATTTTTATTCCTACGCAATTCAGCAAAGATAGCTTCTCTCTCTTTTTTAAGTTTCTTCTTTTTTAGTTATGGAAAACTAAATTTCTGGTTGATTTAAGGATTTTGAGATTCATCTCCAATTATATTGTGAGATTCTATGTTATAATATTGACTTTTTCTGATTAATTTTCTTCTTTTTTTAATTTTTTGTGTTGATTGCTTGGAATTACATAAATTGAATACTGATTTAATATAATTTTATTCAACCTTATGATTTTTTATGCTTATTTATTTTCATATTGAAATATGGTTAGATGATCATAATTTTTCACATGGGGATAGAGAGTTGAGAGATTAAATCAGAGGTTTTTTATTTAATCTTTCAATTTAGTTAAATTTCTATTTTTAAATCAACTTCAATTTGACTTTATAGATTATAGTAATTACTTAATTCTACTAATGTTAATTGATCAAATTCCAAATGATCATTTAGTATAGAATTCATGAATTATTGCAAAGATTTCACATAATTTAAGGTTGAAAAATCAATTGGAATCATCAAATATATTTGATTTATGATTAATTCACAATAAAAGCTCTCAAATCTTTGGATCAATTATTTTTCTATATTGATCTTCTTTCTTTATGTTTTACTTCTATATTTTATTTTGTTCAGTACATTTGTCTCAATTTCGAATCAAACCTCCTCCCAATTTGATTTTGTATTCATTCTAGTCTACATTTGTCTAATTTTGTTTGTATTTCTATTTCACTTTTGCTTGTATTTCTTCCTTTCCTTTTGTTTTTAATCTATAAAAAGTTTAAACAATTTGGTAATAATAGTTAGTAAATTATTAAGAAAGAATATATCAAATGGATCATTAGGAGTTTGACCTGATTTGTCACCCTTTATTACAAAATTATTTATCAAATTAATATTTAATTTTGGTGTGTCATGGCACACATTCAATATATCATATCAATTTTATTTTTATAAAATATTAATTTTTTTAATTTTATTATTTACTAATGTCCACATAAAAATTAAAATATTCAATTTTGTTCCTCATGCAATTAGATAAATTGACATATTATAAGTGTAAAATTAATATTAATATATTGAACGACTTATAGAGACCTTAATATGAACCATTCTCTTTCTAACAAAGAAACGAAGCGTTCATTTTCTGCCCTTAGTTTCTGGTCCTACCCCAAATCATGGACACATAACCAATTTAAAAATGAACTGAAACGATTTTTCTAGTTTGGGTACTTGACTTGATTTTTTTTTTGTTTTTTATTTTCTTTCAAACCAAAGCAACCCAATCCCAGATTAAAGAAATGAGGTTTGAGTTGGTAAAGTTGATTGGATTGAAAGTTTATTCTCTGCCACATATTACAAAATACTCAATATTAAAAAAATTACAAAATATTACAATGTCAAAGTTAAATTAAAGCAAATGCAAATAATTAAAGAACAAAAAATTTTGATTTGATTTCCATAAATATAAAATTTCATATTAAAATAATATTATCGTTCTATTTTACATAAGTAACTGATAAATGAGTTAATAAATAATAAATTAATTAATAATTAATAAGTTACCTAATTGTATAAGTATTTCAAAAAATTAATTGTTAAATTAACTAAAAATTTAAAATAACATAAAAAGGCATATTAATATAAATAGTATATAAATTAAATTAAGTCACATTTATTTAAAAATTAAATTATATTAACCTAATTGAGATGTTTAAAATAAAAATAAAATTAGTTAAAATATATTAATTATATTTTATGATATTATATATTTATTTTCACACATATTTTTATACATTTATATTTTAAAATAAGGATATAATTAATAAAAATTAAATTGATTATAATTTATGATATCATATATTTATTCATTTACTTACTTATTTTTATTTATCTGGAGTTTAGAGTAAGAATATAATTACCTAAAGTTTAATTAATTATGATTTATGACATATTTAATTACTTTCTTTTTATTTATATTAAATTTATGATATTGTATATTTATTTATTTATTTATTGAATTAATTTTTTATTATTTATTATTAAAAAATGAAATATAATTAATTATTAAGTGCATGAATTACAATTAATAAAAATAAAAAAAAATAAATTTGAAAGGAATACAAATTATTAACCTATAAATTATAAGTTGCTTAAAACTATTTATTAAATTAGAACATATTTTTTCAATAAGTTAGTATGTAAAACAATTTTTGAGGATAGTTAAGTTATTGATTGGTTTAATAAGTCAAATTAATACTTAAAGATTAACAAAAATACAGCATAAATTAACAAAAAAATAGAGCAAATTCTATTAATTAGTACTTAAAAATTAGAAATACATCAAATTAATACTTAAAGATACTTTGAAATTATTTAATATTAATATTGAATTTTATATCAATTTAATATTAATTATCTATGATGGCAACGAGATATATATATATATATATATATGCTTTCTTCTCTTGGTCGAATTCATAAATTTTAATTCTCCAAAATTTCAGACCTCGTTAGTCATTTCAATTCCATTTCATTCTAAATGACACAAATAACTTAGATTGATTAATATTTTAAGGCAAGGAAGTAGTTTCATGAGTAATTTGGTGCTGGTTGTGGTTAAGGATAGCAAAATTGTAAAGGAAATACTTGCCTTGCAAATTTATAAAGTTCCACACATATAAAATTACAAATTTACTTATATAAATAATATATGTATATATATTATATATACAAGCTTTTTAGTAATTTAATTATTTAAAATAATTTTATTTTTAATTTAACTGTTATATGAAAATAAACAAAGAAAATTTAATGTTTCTCTTAATTTATACTTCATCTATTTTCATTGTTTTTCTTGTAATTCAAAATTGTTGATTAAATTATGTGTATTTCTAGATTTATATGGTGATGTTATATTAAATATTATATGTTATTTCTATTTCAATTTTAAATATGTAAAATTTAATATTTTTATGAATTTTTTATTTTTTTTCTTTTTCACGGATTTCTTCATATGGCACCAGTGCTTCATGTATTGCAGGGATGATGCCCCAATTTGCCCCATCTTGTGAAGCAAGGTAAATTATGGGCAAATGGTAAAGGGGTGCAAGATAGAACAGCTTGAGGTAGATTTACCCCCACTTCGCCTCGTTATCATCCCTAGTTGTGGCACCAACTATCAAATTATTTTAAAAATTTTAAATTAAGACTAAATTAATGTTAAAAAAATATTTTAAAAGTAATTTAATATCCTCTGTGTTTTATTTATTAATTCGGTAGCTTACTTTAAAAATTAGGATTTAATGGAAAAAAGAAAGCTAAAAGTAAATTTAAAAGAGGAAGTAGTGGGCAAAAATAACAAACGGTATCAATTTAGAAGCACTTTTGTGAATGTTTATAATGGTGCAGTTACAAATAATATTACTTTCAAAATTTATGACCCTTCACGCTATGAATTCAAACTCAATATTTCGTGTGTGTAACAAGTAATTTGTCATTGTTATTATTAAAAAAAAAAATCTTTTTAAAGCTCAAACATTTTTTTTCTCTTCCCCTATGTTTGTTGGAATGTAGTGAGGAGAAACAAGAAAATAGGTGGAAAAGACGTAGAAAGAAAATGTATAAAAAAGGTATTATTTTCATTTATTACTTGGATATATAGAAAATATGTGGAAAAATTATAAAAATATTAATTTTTTATTTAATTTGATTGAAATTAAAAAAGAATAAAAACAGTTTTTTAAATTATAAAATTATCCCTATCACAAGTCAATAAGATTATTTAATAAATTCTATAAAAGGATAATTTTGAAATCCTAAAATTTTCTATCTTTATCCCTTTTCTGCAGCTATTTGGTGAGGAAAGTTTTTATTAATTTTTAAGATTCTTTTTAACATTTTTTCTTCCTGCCTTTATTTTTTTAAAACATATAAACACTATAAAATTTGTTTTCAAATTTTTTTCACGTACTTTCTTTTCATTTTTTTATAAGTTTACATAAGCTAAAAGTAATTTAAAATGAATTTTGGCTTAAACAAAAGGGGAAAAAAGAGAAATTTGGTAACCAAAAAAAGAAGAAAAGGAAATTGGCTCACCAATTTAGCATCTGTTAACTGTTAGGCGCGCATTCGCAACATCCTGTACCATGTTGCCATAATTGAGCCCTTTAATTAAATCGGCATTGGGTCCCTTTAATTAATTCGGCTCACTTAAAAGAAGAAAAGGAAATTGGCTCACCAATTAATACTTTCTATAAATTACTTTGTGTTTCTCACTTAAAAGTTGGACAAATATCAATCAAAAGAAAACAAAATCGAAGTATCGAACAGATTATATAATTAGAGATCGTTTGGATCATACCAGGCTGCAGAAAATTGAATTTTTTAAAATGATTGTTATGTAGATTTATCAAATAAATATTTAAAGTTATTTATTTAATATTGAAGAAGTGATTTTTTCAAAACTATAATCTCTTTTATTTTATTTTATTCACTTTTGAATATTTCAAGATGTGATTAATAAATTTTAATTATTATTTGTTAAATTTAGAGATATAATTTTACCTTCATATTTATAAAAAATACAGAACATAAAATTTATTTTAATGAATAAATAACTTCTCATATTTTATAAAAAAAATTATATCTTCAATTTGTTAAATAATAACCGGTCCAATAACTTATTTTTTTTTCTATTTCTAAGACTTTATATATTATTGCTGCTCCAAAACAAGCCATTGCTTGATTGATAACAAGTTTTTATGCTAGAATGTACTATCACACATATTATAAAATATTGTTATGTACTATTACACATATTATAAAAATTTTATTATTTTTAATAAAACTAATAATTTTCACATCAAAGTTGAATTTTTTGTCAACAAGTTTGATATAATTTCCACTAACAGAGTTAAAATAAAAAGAATAAAAAAATTCTATTCTAACAATTCTTTCCCTATTTATTATTTGTTCGATTCTTTATTATTTTTTGCATTTAACTATTTTTATGAGGAGTTTAATATATTTATTTTTATAACTCTTTTTCAAAATTATCCTTTAATTTAAAATCAAAAATTACTTCATCTTTTATTTTACAAACAAAATTTAAAATGGAAAGGGAAATATAATGGAATAAATTTATTAAAATACTTCAAAATAAATATATAAATTAATAAAATGTTTAAAAATAAAAAAGATTGACAAAATTAAAAACAATATTTAACACTTTATCAAAATTTTAAAATAACAAATAGAGAGTGATAAAAAATTTCTTTCAAAGATATTATTGCTTTTAATACTTTCACCCCAAGCATTGTGTTAATTATTATTATCCACTATTACCATTGCCATTATTATCAATACAGTAACCCCACCACCATTGTTAATGTGACCGGAGGCCGCCATGGCCTCCCGTGCAATACAAGCCACCGTATCAATAGTGCCACTGCCAACGTGGCAAAAATAATCGTAGCCGCATCAGCTAATTCGACTTTCATTTTGAGCAATTATTCTGGATATCATTATTATTAATAATTATTATAATGGTCACTACTACTTTTATTAACCCATTCCCTACCATAATTTGCCCCGTCATTACAACCTTATCCACCGTTACATTCTTTTGATTAACATCTATGATGAGAAATTCTTATTTATAATCAATAAATGAATAATATTTATTAATTTTTATAAAATCATGCATATTGAAATATGATTTTTCAAATTATAAGATATTAAAAACTATAAAAACTAATTAATATCTCTTATTTATTGACCATAACTAAATGTATATATAATATAATTGAAATATATAAAAATATCTTTAATATTATTACTTGCCATTATCAATTGTGAGCGCATTTCATTTCATCAACTCTATATAAGAAAGATTTTATTCAAATTAAATATTTAATTAATTATTATCTTTAGTTATAAAATGAGAAATATACAACAGACAATCATATATATATTATATAATATATTATTGTACATCAAACGTCGAATATAGTATAGTTCATACTACACATATTTTATAGTATATTATGTTATGGCTTTTATATTATTTGCATTTACGTTATATCTTACCTTATATGGTCTAACGGTACTTTGATTAAAAAAAAATAGTAACGCATATTTAAAGAAAAAAGAAAAGGAAAGTCACCACTATCACTTAAATATAATAGATGATATGTGGACGAGAAAATTCTTGGCCATGAAAGCAGGTGCTGGCATCTCCACATGTCTAAGCACCAGTGGGAAATGATGAATCCGAGTTCTGGCACAGCCACAAGTTCACATGGGAGTCCATACATGTGGGGTATTAGCCCCTTATAGATGGATTGCTTTGCCTCTGGCTCATTGCTGTGCTCATGTTCCTTAACGAGGTGGGAAGTTGCCTTCTCTTTCCGCTTGTTTTGCAGCTTGTTCGCCAGCATTATTGTACTTCCATTTGCTTTAGCACTTCTTTCCTCAATTCACGCGCCGTATATTTATAGGAATCAGCCCTGTAAAGTGAGGATCAAATAACATATTATAATGTTTAATAAAAAATTAAAATAACGAGTAGTTATAAATTTAAAAATTATTTTTTAAAATCATGATTATTTATTTATTTTTGAATTCTTAATTTTCTATTTAAAAATTAGAATATCTGACTTTATTTTTTAAAATACATCTACATTTAAAAAAAAGCCAGGTCCAATGGTGTACTTTCTGATTGGTTTTGAATTCCTTAATTTCTTATTTATTACTTTTATTCGATTTTTGATTTATTATTATTTTTTTTACTTCTATTTTCCTTGAAGGTGTTTGCAAATGTGCATAGTTGAAGTAGAGACCCATAAATTGTGAATGCAATAACAAGTGTGTATCATTATTTATTTGGAAACCGGAGTTAATTAATTATACCCATATCTTTTTTGACGCATCCTTTTATATATATATATATATATATATATATATATATATATATATATATATATATATATATATATATATATGTATGTATGTTTTTGTCATAGCTATAATAAATTCAACTTAATCTACCCTTTCTTCAATAAATTTCTTTTGTGATAGGAATTTTATGTTCACTAATACAAATAGTTAATTGATATCAAACATCTAAAGAATTACATGTTGGTTGTTACGTGTGAAATGGTTATCAATTAGCGCAAGTGCACACTGTCGTAAGCAAGTAATAAAGTGATAAGAAAGTATCGTTCCCACGAGGATTGTTTCACTAAGTACCAAAATTAATAATCCTAACACTATTTGGCAAATCGATTAAGTTGGATTTGAAGCAATTAAATAAAGATGTATGCAGAAAATATTTAAAGTAAATATGAATGCAATGGAGTAAAGATAAATATGACTAAAAGACCTAGGGATCAGACTTCACTTAATAACTTCGGATTGAATCATCTATCTATACTAATCCAATTTTACTCCCTTGATTGATAGTCGAGTTTCCCTAAATTAATTACTAGCCTCTTCCAAGGTCAAGTAATTCTATAATTAATTGGAATTCACTATATTCCTATGTGAACTGCAACAACTAATCATGCATTAGGATTTATGGAACTCATTAAGACTACATAAATCATATGAATATATTCCTATTTCATATGCAATTTACGGTTTTAATTATAGGATCCACACACATGTATCTCCTTCCGGTCTCAACATGCATATTGAGTTCATTCAAAAGGTAGCTAATCAATCGAAAGCATTAAGAGCAATAATTAAAACTCAATCTAGGAAATAAAATCAAAATTAGTTTCAATAGACTAGAATTCAATCCGTTATTATCAAGTTACGCCATCACCCTAGGAAGATAAAAAAATTAGAACATAATGAAATTAAAAACAAACATAAAATAAAAATAACATCACATTCATAAAATATAATTACAAATGCATGAGAATAGAAAAGCTATCCATCCATTAGGAGGTAGAACCGTCCTTGTAGGAGGAGAACATAAGGATACAATTACAAATGCATGAAAATGAAAATAATTATCCATCCATTAGGAGGTAGAACCATCCTTGTAGGAGGCATACAAGAACTAAAAATTGCATGAACTAAACTACTATCTAAGGTGCATGAATGAATGATTCAATGCTTCAAATGCTCTCTCCAAGATGCCTTTTCTCAGCTGATCCCCTTGCTATTTATAGATGAATGGGTGCAAGAATTTCAACTTGCCAAGCCACTAATCTTGACTACTAGCCATAATCTTTGACCTCGGAGCAACCATATTTCAGCGTTTTTGCTAACTTTTGACACTTAAATCGGTGGATTCACGCATTTTAGTATTCATCAAAGTTGTAGCCGTGGATCTAAGCTTTCAAATGGCGGCAGGAGCTCCTAACTTTGAAATTTCTAGCTCAAGTTATGATCAGATTGGTAGTCAAAGGTCAGATTCCGCCAGAACCACTGTTTTATCTTCCAAGCAGAATTTGAGATCCTTAGATCCCGAACTGGGCTTTTCTTTAAACATGAAAGTTTTAGGGCTTCTTCTTAGCTTTCCATCCATATAAAGAACAGCCCAATCGGACATCCAGAACTCCAGATATGGCCTAAAACCTGAAACAGTGTCAGATTACAGCATTATTTAAAATATTTGATTTCATTTCAAATTCAAGATCCATTCACCAAATGCAACTAAATTTATTTAATTTAAAAAGATAACATCCAAAAATGCATCATACAAGGGAAAATAAATATGTAAATATTTTACGTATCAAATTCCCCCACACTTAGCTTTTGGACGTCCTCGGACAAACACAAAATAAAAGAAAACTAATACTAATGCTAATGTTAGTACTAATCTACCCATGAGATAGTTAGAAAAACATAAGAAAGATAATTAAAGTACAAAGATATCATAGCATTCATGAATCAACAAATCTTGACATATAAAATCAAAAAGAAATTGCAACTTCATTTGAGAAGGATTGAATCAGATTGATATAATCACTGGAACTCTTCCTCTCTCAAATGTTTATTGGCAAGTGTTTCACTCAAATTCATCCTATTAAAGATTGCACTACCATAGGCTTGCATAAATTCTCAATCTCCACTACCTGATTTACATGCACACTTCAAATCAAAAGGTCTTATTAAGGGTTGTAATGAGGCCAAGGTAAAGGAAAGATAAGACAGGGTTATGAAAGGCTGAAGTAAGGAGAGAAATTAATAGAGCAATTACAACATGGGTAATCTCTAAATAATTTTATCTTAACATAGCAGCCCACGATTCTCATCAATTTCTCTCTTTTTCTTTTTTTTTATTTTTATTTTTATTTTTATTTTTATTTAGTTTTTCTTTTTTTTTCTTTTTTCTTTTTTTTTTCTTTTTTCTCTTTTTTTTTTGAATAAAAACCCTCGCAACTTTGAAGTTAATAATACATATTCCCCCACACTTTGTCAAAAACCCATTTTTCAAAAATTCAAATGCTCTACTAATCCCTAGGGTTAAGTAAAGACAATTGATATTTCATTAAATGACATATTAATAGGTTAAAGCAAAGAAACGGTTAATCAGGCTCAAAGGGGTTTATCAATGGTAAAACTGCAGGGTTGGCTATTTAGTTCAAACTAAGGAAAAAAAAAAATGCCTTTATCATATCTGAGTATGCATGTAAATTGTAATCTCAACCAGATTTCATGCAAGTTCTAGAGTGACAACTTAACAGGTGAATATCACACGCAAGAAATATAATATTAATTCAACAAATAGGCTCAAAATCTCACGGTTAGAGGTTTCCAACTCAATTCAACTCAAAATCCATTGCAAAATCTATCAATCCTAAGAAGTAAGAAAGTTGTTCAATCATGCTATGAAATCTTTTAAAATTATTGAAAAGAACCTAATAAGCAGGAAAATATATATATATTTTTTTTTAATAATTTTTTTTTTTTAGGATGCGTATCAAGAGTAAAAAGCTCTTTACTCGGCCATCCCCCCCTTTTTTTTTTATAATGAATCTCATGGTTCTACTACCAAAATATCCTACAAAGTAAATTTTTTTTTTTTTTTATTATCCCCACACTTAATGTAGACATTGTCCCCAATGTTTTCAGTAGGTTAGCAAAAAGGGTTTATTAAAAGGAAATGCATAAGCAACACACATATAACAGAAATTTTGGGAGTAAAACCATAAGAGTAAAGAAAGTTACAACCGGAGAGTGGTGTCTGGCTCATGCGTCTGACTGTTGGTTAGAGATTGCCAATCTATCTTTTTTACTAATGGATCTGGTTGATGTGTATAGCTTTGTAGTTGGTCAATCAGCTGATCAGCAGTTGAGGCAGACATTATTGCACGGCGAGTCGCTTGGGGTATGAATCCCTGTTCCATAGCTTGATCTAAAAAAGACAGCAAACTATCATAAAAACCATTAACATTCAATAAACCTACTGGCTTCTGATGAAAGTTCAAGTTAATCCAATATGCAATGCTAGAAATTCCATCTAATGCTTCTAAACCACCAGGTAAAGCAATAAAGGCTTGAGCAGTGTAAAGCATGCATCCCATACGTTGAGGCAAGTTTGAAACCTTTACTGTTTTACCGATGGCGTTTTTCTTATCATCTAAACCATTCACAAGGATACTCAGTATTTTGCTTCCTCCAGTGTTGGCAGAAATTGCTGCACTTCCTTTTAAGCTATGAAGCCCTCCTCCATACACACAGGCAATCTTTCTAGCAGCTAATGCATGACCAAGTTCAGTTGCTGCTACAAGAAATTCTACATTCTTTCCAGCAAAAGATTCACCAAAAACACAGATAGATTTAAATCTACATTTTGATGGTTTCTCAACCTTTTCCTCTTCTTTACTCTTACCTTTAGACATTTTGCAAAGTGTGACTGCTGAAATGCATCTTTATAATACAAAGCAAAAACAAGGAAATCACGCAAATCAGACAATATCAGAAAAGTGCTGTGCAAAACTGACAAGTGTAATAATGGCATGAATAAAGTAGAATACGGAATGTAAGGAAAGTCAAAAAGTTGCTGAAAAGGTAAACTTAAAAAGAAGAGAAATGTACATAAAGTCAAAAAGCAGCTGTAAAGATAAAAAGATAAAGGAAAAGTAAAGTAGACAAATATGTACAGTAGTTGTGATTGTGGCTCACATCTTCCTCTGATTTTTCGTTCAGTAACGGCTTAAACGGCTTCTATGAGCCGAGGATTTGCTTCCCATCCAATTTTTTTATAAACTGGCAAACAGGGTCTTTTACAGTCAGATCCCCAAGACTGTAGCGCTCCTTTTCTGTATGGAATAAGTTCATTAAATCGAGAAGAACAACATGAACATCTCCGCTAGGATGCGTCTCAAGAGTCTGAATAATATTATCCAATGACTCTTTACTCAGTCCATCCTTTATGAATCGGATTTTGTCTTCTCGATTTACTGAAATCATTCCTTTACTCCTACAGAGCCTATTACAGTTCCACCTTGCACACTTATGACAGACTCTCATTCTTTTAGCTCTTCTCTTTTTAGAGTAAGAACTTCTTCCCATACCTGGCATACGTTTAACAAATGATTCATGAAACTCACCTGCTAAACGTACCTTAGCTTCAATAATCCAACGTATGTCCTCGGGAAGACCCAAACGCTTAAATGCCCTCATTCTTTCAAGTCGACAGTTGTAAATTTTCCTGAGCACATCTTTGGGAAGAGTAGGGAATCTGCTCTTAAGCTTTACAAGGCATTCCTCCATGATGAAAATGATGAAAGCTGAAATTGTGAGTGAAAAATGCTGTGCGATGTGTGCTTAAATAAGAACAGAAATGAGAAGAGAAAGAAATCTTGGGTTGCCTCCCAAGCAGCCGCCCTTCTTTAACGTCTTTAGCTAGACAAAGTCCTAACCTATTGCTTTATTCTCTTTTTCTTTTTCTTTTTCTTTTATACTTACCAGCTGGCTCCTCGAGCGTGATGACAGTTTTGATGGTCTTGAATGCACTGTCATTGTATTCTTTCAATCTTTGCCTGTGGTTTACCTCAAGGCAATTAATCTGCTTCAGGATTTTAGAATCAGTAGACTTTGATGCATCAACCATTCCTACCACTAATGGCTCTTCTATGCAGGTTTTATGCATTACATCTTTCATGCAATTGGTCAATGTGTCTACTCTATAACAGATATTATCTTCATATGGAAAAGCTTTAAAAATATTGAAAGATACTTGATCATTTTGAACCTGTAAAGTTAGCTTTCCCTTCTGCACATCAATTAGAGCTCGTCCAGTTGCAAGAAATGGTCTCCCAAGAATAATAGGAATTTCTTGGTCTTCTTCCATGTCAAGCACTATGAAATCCACTGGGAAGATGAATTTATCAACTTTTACTAGCACATCCTCAAGGATTCCACGTGGATGCTTTATTGAACGATCTGCTAGCTGCAGTGACACGGTAGTTGGTTTTACTTCTCCCAATCCCAACTTCTTGTAGACGGATAATGGCATCAAATTCACACTTGCACCAAGGTCACATAAGGCTTTTTCAAATTCACACTCTCCAATGGTACAGGGTATGCAGAAACTCCCAGGATCTTTAAGCTTTGGCGGTAGTTTCTTTTGGAGAATTGCACTGCACTCTTCAGTTAAGGCTACAGTTTCAAAATCTTCCAGTTTGCGTTTCTTTGATAAAATCTCCTTCATAAACTTCACATAACTGGGCATTTGGGCTAAAGCTTCAGCAAATGGGATGTTGATATGCAACTTTTTAAACACCTCCAGAAATTCTTCTAGCTTAGCTTTCACCAATCTTTGAGGAAATGGAATTGGTGGAACATATGGTGGAGGATTATCTGGAAAAGTCATTCTTCCTGGAATTACCTCATCTTTTTTCTGAGCTTCTTCATTTTTCTTCCTTGATTCTGGCTCATTCAACTGCTTCCCACTCCTTAATGAAACAGCCATTACTTGCTCTCTAGGATTTCTCTCAGTGTCACTGGGTAAAGTGCCTGGTTGTCTGGAATTCAGCATACTTGCAATTTGGCCCATTTGCACCTCCAGATTTTTGATTGAGGTTGCTTGAGTTTGCATGATTGTTTCATGATTCTTGAGTGTAGCTTCTGTTCTGGCCATGAATTGAGAAGTATTCATGGTCAGTTGAGCCAACGCTTCTTCTAAATTCGCCTTTGGTTGTGGTGGTGATTGCTGAATTTGCTGTTGATAATTCCCTTGAGGTTTGAACACATTCTGATTACTCCTCCACCCTAGATTAGGGTGGTTTCTCCATCCTGGATTGTATATGTTTGAGAAGGGATCATGATTCCCCACATAGTTGGCTTGTTCAAGTTGAGAAGGAATGAATGGATTTCCTTCTTGGCATTGTGTGCTCATGTGAGGGCCTCCACATAAATCACAAGCATCTGCAAGAGTTCTAATTGCATTTGTTTGAGCTGTTAATGAACTCACTTGCTTGGATAAAGAGGTAACTTGAGAAGACAAAGTGGTTAGAATGTCTAGCTCATGGACTCCAAGTGCTTTCTTTGAAGTGCTGCGTTCAGAAGGCCATTGGTAAGCATTTGCTGCCATTTCTTCCAACAGTTCCATAGCAGCTTCGATGCTTTTTCCCATTAATGATCCACCAGCTGCAGCATCTACAAGTGTTCTGGTAGCATTAGACAATCCATTATAGAAAGTCTGCAACTGTAGCCAATCTGGTAGCCCATGATGAGGACATCTTCTTAACAGCTCCTTGTATCTTTCCCATGCTTCATAAAGGCTTTCCATGTCATGTTGGGTGAATGAAGCAATTTCATTCCTCATTTTTGCAGTTTTAGCTGGAGGAAAGAATTTTGCTAGGAATTTTTGTGCCAATATGTTCCATGTAGTGATGCTCCCCACTGGTAAAGAGTGTAACCAGCTTTTAGCCTTATCCCTAAGTGAGAAAGGGAAGAGTCGCAACCTTATGGCATCATCAGAAACGCCATTATGCTTGAATGTATCACAGATTTCCAGAAAGCTGGCTATATGTGCATTTGGATCTTCTATTGGAGAACCTCCAAACTGGTTTGCTTGCATCATTTGAATTATGGCTGGCTTGATCTCAAAGTTGTTGGCTGGTACAGGTGGTCTCCTAATTCCAGAAATGGTATCCATGACTGTTGGTGTGGCATAGTCACGGAGTGCTTTGGTGTCTTGTTCTTCTCTCATATCTGCCATTGCTTCACCTTGATCTACAATTGACTGCTTCTGTATCTTTCGATTCCTTCGACAAGTTCTCTCGATCTCAAAATCAAATAGCAGCGGCTCAGCAACTTTTGATTTGGTCATACACTAGAACAAACCTGAAAAGAGAAAAGAAACACCAAAGAAAGAAGAAAATGTAAAATAAAAACCAAATTAGGATTAAGATTACTTGGTATTGATATTAATGATAACAATCCCCGGCAACGGCGCCAAAAACTTGTTACGTGTGAAATGGTTATCAATTAGCGCAAGTGCACACTGTCGTAAGCAAGTAATAAAGTGATAAGAAAGTATCGTTCCCACGAGGATTGTTTCACTAAGTACCAAAATTAATAATCCTAACACTATTTGGCAAATCGATTAAGTTGGATTTGAAGCAATTAAATAAAGATGTATGCAGAAAATATTTAAAGTAAATATGAATGCAATGGAGTAAAGATAAATATGACTAAAAGACCTAGGGATCAGACTTCACTTAATAACTTCGGATTGAATCATCTATCTATACTAATCCAATTTTACTCCCTTGATTGATAGTCGAGTTTCCCTAAATTAATTACTAGCCTCTTCCAAGGTCAAGTAATTCTATAATTAATTGGAATTCACTATATTCCTATGTGAACTGCAACAACTAATCATGCATTAGGATTTATGGAACTCATTAAGACTACATAAATCATATGAATATATTCCTATTTCATATGCAATTTACGGTTTTAATTATAGGATCCACACACATGTATCTCCTTCCGGTCTCAACATGCATATTGAGTTCATTCAAAAGGTAGCTAATCAATCGAAAGCATTAAGAGCAATAATTAAAACTCAATCTAGGAAATAAAATCAAAATTAGTTTCAATAGACTAGAATTCAATCCGTTATTATCAAGTTACGCCATCACCCTAGGAAGATAAAAAAATTAGAACATAATGAAATTAAAAACAAACATAAAATAAAAATAACATCACATTCATAAAATATAATTACAAATGCATGAGAATAGAAAAGCTATCCATCCATTAGGAGGTAGAACCGTCCTTGTAGGAGGAGAACATAAGGATACAATTACAAATGCATGAAAATGAAAATAATTATCCATCCATTAGGAGGTAGAACCATCCTTGTAGGAGGCATACAAGAACTAAAAATTGCATGAACTAAACTACTATCTAAGGTGCATGAATGAATGATTCAATGCTTCAAATGCTCTCTCCAAGATGCCTTTTCTCAGCTGATCCCCTTGCTATTTATAGATGAATGGGTGCAAGAATTTCAACTTGCCAAGCCACTAATCTTGACTACTAGCCATAATCTTTGACCTCGGAGCAACCATATTTCAGCGTTTTTGCTAACTTTTGACACTTAAATCGGTGGATTCACGCATTTTAGTATTCATCAAAGTTGTAGCCGTGGATCTAAGCTTTCAAATGGCGGCAGGAGCTCCTAACTTTGAAATTTCTAGCTCAAGTTATGATCAGATTGGTAGTCAAAGGTCAGATTCCGCCAGAACCACTGTTTTATCTTCCAAGCAGAATTTGAGATCCTTAGATCCCGAACTGGGCTTTTCTTTAAACATGAAAGTTTTAGGGCTTCTTCTTAGCTTTCCATCCATATAAAGAACAGCCCAATCGGACATCCAGAACTCCAGATATGGCCTAAAACCTGAAACAGTGTCAGATTACAGCATTATTTAAAATATTTGATTTCATTTCAAATTCAAGATCCATTCACCAAATGCAACTAAATTTATTTAATTTAAAAAGATAACATCCAAAAATGCATCATACAAGGGAAAATAAATATGTAAATATTTTACGTATCATTGGTTTACAACTAACATTTAATCAAGCAATGTTGTAAATCAAATTTAATTTCTCTTGTAAAAATAGTGTAAAAAATGACAATAACATCAAATAATATCTATAAAACACCAACATGATATTGATAGTGTCATAGAAAATGACATTGAGTGTTAATTTTTTATAAATAACTAACATCCATATCAAATATACCGTTTTAGTTTATATGTATAACCGATGTGATAAATTCTACCTCTAACCAACCTCACCTCACTTCCCTCTTCTTTAGTTCCTCCCTCTCAACCCTAACATCCACCGTTAGTTCCTTCTTCCTAAATTCTCCCTATTCATCCTATATTTTGCTTTCTAGAACTCCATACATAGAAATAGAAAATAATATCCCATATGATACTATAAAATCCCAATAATAGCAATTTTCAATAATAAATTTTGTTATAAAGGTTTGAAAATTATAAGAGGTTATACCGAACCCCCCAATCATAGATAGGTGGTGTGCTAGATGTTGTCTTAATATTTGTTACTCAATATAAGAGGTTAATACTTCTTAAAAAAGTACGGTTGAATATAATCCATGCAAATACGATAAGTATTCACCAAATTTAGTAAAAATGATGGTACACATTTTACATAAATAGATAGTAGATATTATAACTAAATGTCAAAGAAGGTTATTGAAATCAAATTTTTTACCTATATAAACTTATAAAAGATGTGTCAAAATGAAAGGTAACAAAATATGGTACTAAATTGCAAGAACAAAAACAAAAACAAAAATTAAAAAAATTCTTATTTTTAAATTCTATGTTCATCCAATGAGTGCACAACCCTAAATTTAACAATGAGCTAATAGAGATTCATTCTTATAAAAAAGTTCAATGAGCACAGGTTGGAAGTATAACATGCCTAATTAAAGATAAAATCATTTTAGGATTGGACGAGTTTCAAGATAAAATTTGCAAATGGCACCATTACTTCACTCTTTATATTTTCAATTTACACTAGAGGATAAGGTTTAAACATTTGTTACTTTTAACAAACTAATGTGTAAAGTATAACAGCATCATTTTACTAATAAACAAAATGATGTCAATTTGTATATAAAAAACTAACATTGTAAACCAAAAGATATCAACTTTAAATAAAAAAGTAACTTTTTTTTGCCATTAATTTTTTTGAAAAGCACCCATCATGAAGCAAAAGATTGATAACATAATTAGAAATAACCAAATGACATCTACAGAAATAGATTACATTTACAACAATTGCATAGTGAGATAGAAATTGATAATAGCACAACTATTGTAGAAGTTTCTATATAATGTATCTGAACTCTTATTGCACATTAAAATACAATTTACGATGAATCATTTACAACCAAACCAATAGTTAACAACTTATTTGCAACAATTTAATTATAATCACCAATCATATTTAGGAATACTTAAAGGCATTAATTGCATATGAGCTCTAGTCTTAATGAAATATCTTGCTCAAATCTCTTTAATCTTATCAAGTTGTTCCATGTTATCATGAAGACTAATTCAATTAATTAAGCTAGCATGTGATGAGCTATAAATAAGCAAGTGATTACTTTGTTAGGAATTTTATGAATAGATAACAAATTGTGCATGTAGCGCATGATGTAATAGCCACACTCCACATTTTCGAGCAATCTTAAGCACTACAATAAAATTGAAGGTTAGTTTAATTCCATCGACAAACAATATTCTAAGTCAAATGTCATACAATCTTACTATTAACAACATGCCTTTACTTTTACCTATTTGAAAGATTTATCCACCTCTTATTTCATGTCTTTCATATAAGCTATGGTCAGAACTTCTTCTAAGCAAATTTGCAACTTGGATCACTCATTTACCAATAAAGGATCTAACTAGTAAATAAGCCTTCTCTTTAGTAACATCATGGCAAACATCCAATGGCAACTATATTATACTGGCATAACTAAGCTCTCAAAATTTGTTTAATAAAAAAAATATTACAACTGACACATAAGTGAGACTTACCTCTCATGATATGGCATAAAGTAGCAAGTTTTCTTAGGCTTATGGAGTAAAGCCTTGATGATGTAGTTATGCCTTGATTTCTTGATTGAACCAAAAACCTCATTACGTTGATATGGATTTAAAAATACTTTAAAACTTAGTGCAGCAAGTTTTTCTTACAAAAATAGAAAAATTTCTTTCCAAATAGTAGTTTACTTGTAAGAACTCTAAATGTTTTCTAAAAGAATTTTTGTTTGAAAATTATAACTGAATCCTTCTAAAATATTTATATTTATGGGTGGTTGGTGTTTACTTGATTTTAATATGAAAATAAAATTTGTTCCCCTAAAACATAAGAGGACATGTGAATCTTTATAGAATAAAATTAACCTATTTTTTATCTCAAAATTTGATAATCAAGCATTCTAACCTCCTTTATTTCAAGTGAGTCATGATGTAACATCTTTTGGCAAGTAAAAATAGAATTTTTCCTATTTAGGTATAGAAAGTTTATGGGTTCCATTGAACCAAAATCTTTCTTCTAGTTCCATGTACAATTATATTTTTAACTTTTTACAACTTGAAAAGAAATCATTTTCACAAACTATTCTTCTTTCTTCTTAACAAGAAATCATGCCTAAGGAAAATTATTTTCTTAAATCCTTTTAACCTTTCTTTGAAAATCCCATTTGAAAACTCTTTCCTTTTAAAGAAATCTTTCAATTTGTCATTTTAAAGCTTTTTAGGAGAAGAAAAAACTTTCAACATAAACCACCATTATAACCATGGCTTCAGCATATCATCAACCACACAATATACACATCTCATATATAATAATCTTCTTAAAAGGAAAATTAAGAGAAAAAAGTGGATCTTTACTCACTTCAAATAGCTCATGAGAGCTCACTTTCTTTACCTAACATTCAAGGTGTTTCATCAAGAATAACATAAGGTTAGTGAAGAATTTATAGAAAAAAAAACCTTGAAAAGCAATGAATGTATGGAAGTTTATAAATTTATACCTTCACCTAGAAGATTAACAAGGTTACTACTTCTAAACAATTGCAAAGAACTCTCAAAGATCTAAAGAACTCTTAAGAACTCACTCTTTTTTCTTAATTCCCTCTCTAACTATAAAGTATATGTTTATGTGGGAAATAATGGAGCTAAACTTGGCTATTTATAGAAGAAAAGGTGAAGTAGCCTACAAGGGAGAAAAGTTCATAGCTTTGTCCAAAGTTGATGCCAAATTTTCTAAGTCTTTGTAATCTTAGTCTTAGTCCTCATGTTTATGTCATGGCATATATCACATATACACATTAAGTCATTGCATATGTCACTAACTTGACTAAAATTTCTAGGAAATTTCCTACCACTTTCTAATCTTAATTAGTTACAAATTGAAAATTCCTTAATTTAATCATCCATTAGGACTTTAATTAAGGATTTTACCCAAAATTTTCATCGATGTCCTTAAACTAAATTATATTCCCTTTTGCTTCCCCAAAACCATATATACCTCTAAAGTTATGCTCAAAATTTCAACTTTGACACCTTAGAGTTTCCATAAGATCCTCTTGAGTACAAATGTCAAGTTACTCTAAAACTATATTAATCTTGGATCTTAAATACTTATAATTTATTCAATTTTTTTCTCAATAGATCTTTTATCTTCTAAAACCCATAAATACTTTTGAGTATGTTTAATAATTTCCTATTAATAGATGTTGTTTGGTTTACCTTTGTCATCTTAACTATTGAATTTTTATCAAGTGTTACATTCTATCATTGATGGTAAGTTTCTTTTTACATTTTTTTATGGTTCAAGGTCTATGGGAGTCATATGTAAAGAAGATCACAACTTTGCTTTCGGATTTTCAGGACCCTTGTCCTCTCAAAAGTGATAAACCACTTTTCCATTTACATTCTTAATGCAGGCAATTACTATAGATTTCGATTTTGGTTTCTTGGTGGCCGACTCTATTTTTTTAGTTTGAACAAGTGTGGGGGTTGCCAGCATCTTCTTAGTGGGATTCATCTATTCGCTCATAGATAGATTATCTCTTTTGTAAGGGCAAGATACTCCTACCATAATAATTTTCCTTTATTTATCTTTATTTGCATTGATGGGAATGCCTTAAGGCTTGGCAAATGCATTCATTCCTAATTTAGATAATTCATTGAAGAAGATTACATTTGTAAAATAAGCCTTATCTAATTGGATGGTGTTTTAGCAATATAGAGCTTTATATCTTTACTTATGAAGTTCACTTGCATGCATTGATGCATAATTAAGGATACATAATTATGAGCATGCAACTGTGGACAACCTAACAAGATGTGGTAACTTGGTGCACCTTTAATAATGTAGAACTAATTGACTATTTTAATAGAAATTACTCTAAGATTAAAATAGACATACCTAATAGTCTCGATGAGGCTTCCCTTAAAGGTGTTCAAGAATGTTGGTGCCTTTTTCACATTATTTTCCTAAAAATCATGTCCTTGAGTAAAGACATAAGGATAATGTTTACTCGTAACCATTATCTATGAAAGCTTGAGTGATCCTAGTTCCTTTAACTATAGCTTCTAAGTACAAGGGCTAATTGTGATCTATATAAGTAACTTGCTTATTGACTTATCTAAATACAATGACACTACCATAAGCTCAAGTTGCTTTCTTTAGGCTACTACTTATAATGTAACAATTACTATCTTAATCTTACAAGATTCTTATGATTGCCAACAAGGCTTGGTACTATCATGCTTTGTCAAATTCAATGAAACTAAAGAATTGACAAAAATTAGGTGATTTGACCAAAGCTCTAGCTAGAGAATCATCACATACTTTTGTTAATGGTTATTCTTCCATGAAACTTTCTATAGGCATTTCAATAACAAGGGTAAAGGAGCAAATGATGGTGTTGACACTATGGTTAAGGAATGATTATCAATTAACCTCATCATTATTAAGCTAAGTGATTTGCAACTCTTTTGTTATTAACTCGTTTTGAGAAATATGCCTTAGAGTGTATCTATTAGAGGTTTTATAGGTTAATGATTAGTGATAATGGTAAAAATAAGGCTTATTTCTCTAAGCCTTAATGAAAAGGATTTTTGGTAGTGATAGATATATTTTCTCATCTTCTATCTATGCCAACATTGCATAATGCCTTTTTATAAAATAAAGGAAAAGGAAAGGATCTCCTATCCAAGTTAGTAGTTTAGACTTAGTATTCTTGGACTATTTACTACTTGATAATGTAGTTTGATAGTGATTTTTTCCTTTTTTTCAAAATAAAATCAAGTCCAAACATAGGCTTTTCTGGCTAGGAGCTTCCATTATGACAATGTCTATATTCCTCTTTTCATAAGACTGCATTCATCTGGGAACTTGACACCTTTCCAGCCTTAATGATCATGTCATTAAAGGTTTATATATCTTTATAATGGAGGTATAGAGTGATAGGGTTTTCCACATTGGTGATAGAACTTTATACTAAAATGGACTTAAAGAATTCTTAATAATTTTGAGTCTAGTCATTATACCTCTTAACAAAAGTTACCACATTTTCTCTTTTTTATTGTCACATTTGAACAAGCCATATCAAATGAATGATCCCTTGTATGATAAAGAACTTATTAAAAAAGGTCATAACCATGTCATACCAAGATGAGATTAATCCTAGTTGCAATTTAATGTACTAGGAGTAGGCTATACTTGAAAGAGATATAAAAAACTTTTCCATTAAATTTCCTTTTCCATAATACTAAAGTCCTTAATGAATTAATGTATATTTCCTTTTCCATTAAATTTTCTAAAGGGAAATGGTTGATACCTCTAAGTATGAGGGAAGTATAGAAAGATTATAAGGAAAAGGTTAAAAGTCTATATTTGCTATAACTTTTCTTATTACTCCTTAAAAAAAGTCTAAAATCTTTTTTTTTGAACAAATTTGTAGCAATCAAGCTAGCATTTTGATGAGTAACATCTAGAGGAGTTGTGGTCCTAAAGTGAGGATGATCCAATGTATAATATGTTAAGTTTTCAGGATGTCTTTTTTTAGATGCAGTGCTTACATCTAATGAGGATTTGGCTGATTAATTATGCTAAAGATGAGTGGAAAGTTTCCTCGAGGATTTTTTTTATTATGCTAGTTCAAAAATAGCTTGATGTATTTGCAACTAATTTCTAAGGAGGCTTTCTAATAATCAAGTAGACACCATTATGACAACAAGTGACATAAAGCTAGTATTCCTAGCTTGCTGAATCATTAAGCTATTTAGCTATGATATGGCATTCCTTGATTAAGAAGAAGTTGAAGTAGTGATTTCACTACTTAAACTTGAAGTTTTAGCTATATTCAAAGTTTAAAAGAGTCATTACAGTTAGACATTGTCACTAGCAATTTCAATAGCTTAAGTTTGCCTTTAGTTTTGGTTATTTAGGTTTCAAGGGATATGCATGCCAAAAATAAATCAAACTAATATAGGTTCACTACTGAGCAAGGAAATATTGTTAGCTTGTTAACTCATGGACTCAATATTTTTATCCTAGCTTTAACTAAACACTTCCTCATCAGATGCCATCACTATATACACCTCCCTAATGGAGTCCCCAAAAGGTTTTAGAGTTGTATCTTGGGAAGGTTTAAGAATTAGAAGGTGTAAGTACAATAATAAAATCTAGGATAATGGTTTTACAGTATAGATGGGGAATAAACACTCCATAATTAGACTTAAGAATAAGGCAAAGGACCTTTTTCATGTACTTAGTAGACTTTAGGACCTCTTTAGGCTTCTAAGGGATCAAAGCTAATGGATCTAAGTATTGTGAGAATTATTGAATGATATTTTTCCTTTTATTCTACCATTTTTTTACATTTATCTTTATATGTTTCTCTATGCATTTTTAAGTTTCTGTATGTCCTTATGGGATTTATGATGAGGTATATATAGTGTGGCAAGTTATTGATGGAGAGATAGGTTGTAGGAATAATAACTTCACATAGAGAATCAAATTGGTAAGAAATATAAAGAATACAAGGTATAATAAGGTATAGAGTAGTGGATGTTTTTGTGGTAGTGGTGGTGATAACACTCCTACAGAGCAATTAAGGGTATTATGTTAGGATTAGGTTTTGTCAATGGACTATTGAGTATGAAAGCCTTTTTCATTTGTCTAATCTAGAAGGCACACAATTAAGGATTGTTAAATATGACAAGCTCACATCTCTTATGGACTACAGTGATACCTTTATTCTAATCCTTCCAAGCTATAGGCTCTAAGTATTCCTAAGAAGAAGGTAGGAAAAAGTTACTTTACTTACATGGCCAAAGTGACCCTTGCCTTTGAATTAGATGGCCACTACTATCTTTTAGCCTTTATGGGATTATATTTGCTCAGACCCCATGGAAGAAATAATGTTGAGGGAAAAGTAAACAACCCTTTTTTTTGGTAGAAATGTGGAAGATGAGGAAAGTAATTATTGAAGATTCCTTCTTACATTGAATAGTATAAGGTTTTTTTACCTTTTATACTTCATAAACCTTTTCAAGGTCATGTTTTCTATGGAAGCTTAGGCTTCTTTTAGAAGCCCATTTGGCCTTTTGGAATTATTAAGTAATGAAGTCTTTCAACCCTTTATGTTTCATAGGCTTTTTTTAAGAGTGTGCTTTCCATGGAAGGTGACCTGATTAGCCTCTTGAAATTTTTTGTTTTCAAATAATTTTCTAATATTGAGCCTCATGGTCTTAGATATTAACAACATTTATCTATAAAGCCAATCATATCCTTGAGTATAGTTAACTATCTACTTAACTATGTTTTCTACATAATTCAATAGATGACTTTTCTTCTTCTTCTTCTTTTTCTTCATCATCATCCATAGAAGGCTAAACACCTAAGGTTGATTCAAGAATTTTAAGACTTCTCTTGACTAGATTATTATATTCTAACTTGTAATGTTAATTTCTTTTAATTGATTCTTTTTTCCCCCTAATTCTTTATGCTGATTGCTTTGAATTTGCATATGTTCAATCTTGATTTAGTATGACTGATATTTAACTTTGTGATTTTCTAATTCTTGTCTATTTTATGATAAATTATAGCTAGTTAATCATAGTTTTATATATAGGGATAGATAGCTAATCAATTAATTTTGAGGTCTCTAATTTAATTTCTTAATTTAGCTAAATTCTATCTTTAAATTAATTTTGATCTAACTTCTTTATAAATTATAGCAACTGCTTAATTCAGCTAATCTTAATTAATCAAATTCTAGATAGTCATGTAGCATAAGATTCATGAATTATTGTAGAAGTTCTAAATAATTCAAGGTTGAAAAATTAATTAGAAAAGTCAAATGTTTTGTGATCCATGATTAATCTACACTAAAAGCTCTCAAATCTTTGGATTGACTACTTCACTATATTAATTTTCTTTCTTATTATTTACTTCCATGTTTTTATTTTCTTTAATACATTTGATTCAATTTTGAATCAGCCCCTTAATTTTGGTTCTGTGTTCATTTTGCATATTGTTTGAATTCTACCTACAATCTATTTCATTACTAATTTACTTTCGTTTACATCCATTTCTTCTAATTTTAGTACTAAAAATGCTTAAATAATTTTGTAATCATTGTTATAAGTCAATTAAGAAAAGATAGTTTAAGGAATCACTAAGGTACGACCTAGTTTGTCTTATTATATTGCATTATTTTTGGTACATTCGTAATAATCTAATTTTATTGTGTTATGATGTGCATGTTAATTATAAAGTTGTTAACTTGTATAAGAATTTTATTAAGGCTAATTAGAACTAGTTTATTGCTAAGATTGGCAATGACAGAGAAGAATTTGATTCTTAGACTAACAGGATTTATGATTAATGATGTCTCATAACTTTGCTTTTTCTTTGGTGAGCTTCATCACATGGATACTTCCTATATCCATTGAGCCTCATTATTTCCAACATGATACTAGCTAAATATGGTGGTGAGGCAATTTGGCTTTAAGCAAACAAGGAAAACCAATTTGGCTCTCAAAAAGATGAAAATTTCCTTGCATAGGACCATGTTCACAAGCTTTAGATAGATGTATAGTGGTATCTTACAATTTCCTGGGCTTTGTAGAGGTGAAAGTGATAGTAGCACTACTTCTATGGTATGAAATGCTACA
Organism: Sindora glabra; assembly: GCA_020226215.1. Classification (NCBI taxonomy): domain Eukaryota; kingdom Viridiplantae; phylum Streptophyta; class Magnoliopsida; order Fabales; family Fabaceae; genus Sindora; species Sindora glabra. The sequence goes on from CM035231.1 coordinate 33,841,287, forward strand.
TTATCATATTTCCAAGATAAAGTCTTTTGTGAGTTCTCTTTCTACCTCAATATCTTTAGCAAAGATTTTGAAAAATAATCTATTATACTAGATGTATATATGTAAAGATGGTGGTCAAAAACTAAAGCCATTTGTTTCACAAGCTATAGATATTAGTCTTTTGTTTAAGCCATTGTCAATGAGGAGAAAGGTGGTCTCTTCTTCTAAAAATTGAGGTTGGTGTCTAGCAACTTGATAATCATTTATAATGATGATGCCACCCAAAAAGTACCATGTACTAGGAGAATAACTAGAGTGTACATGCTAGCTTTATTTTATTTTATTTTTCATTTTACTTTTTGTATGCTCATAGTTTATATAGGTTTATAGCAAATAATTTTGTAAACTAAAAAGGAGAAAGAGAATGATCAAAAGGAAGACTTAGGAGAGAAGGTTAATGATAATGTTAAGGAAGAAGCATTTGATAATGGAGAAAACCTAAAAGATTTAGGTAGGATTAATGTTAGATTAAAACTCCCTTTCAAATGTCCTTCCAAGATGTGGATCAAGACCACGACACTTAGCATGTCTTATTGTAATCATGTTTCATTTTTTCCCTTTTTTTTCTTCTATTGAGACATTTGCTAACTTTTTGATCTATCATTCTAGCTTTGCTGAGAGTTGATCCTTTTTGTAATACCATAAAAAAAGCAAGAAGGTTTAAGAAGGAATGTTCATTAGAAAGCACTCTAAATAGAAAATAAATAAGAAAATCAGATGAAATTTAGGTGAAAGGTAAAGATAATTTAAGTGTATTTCTAACTAGAATTTTTATAGAGAATATATTTGAAACTAATATGGATTAAAATAGAATTAAAAGCCTAACACTAAATTTAGGGAATTTATATAAAGGCCTAATAAGGAATTAAGGGAGTAAGTAACCCAAAAACCTAGAGATTGAGACTAAAAATTAGGATGAATTATCTTGGTTCATTTGGAAAATTTTGGCACAATTTTTTAGGCCTACATTTGACCTTAGTAGTAAAAAAAAAAGGCCTAAACTATCACAACTCAATCCTAATTGTAATTAGTGTGAATCCCAATACCCAATTTTTACTAGTCTTAACATTACTTATACCTATTATGCCTACTAGAAATCTTTATTCCTATAGAGATCCAAAATACATTTCCAATTTTGTAGAAAATGGACAAAATTTCTCCTAGTTTTAGATGCATTCTAGGGGCCACTTGCCCCAAATTACAAAACTTGTAAATTTTCTCAAATACAATAGCAATATCAATATATACACAAGGGCTCATAACCCATCACCACATTACTATTTATACAAACATAAATAAATTTATTTCTAATTCTAATCCTATTCTTAAGAAAACCCCAACTATTATATCTTCCAACTAGGTGATCTTTATTTCTCCATGTTTGAGGTGAAACTCAATTAAACTATTCCAACTTGAAAACATTAAATTATAATGGAGTAAGTTACAGGAACTCAGTGAGTACATATTTACAACTACCTATATACATACATAATAGTCATAGGCTAATTATGTATTAAATTAGAAAATAATAGCAAACCCATTTCTTGAATATTTGTAATATACACACCCAAGCCTCAGATTGAGTATTCAGCTGCATATAACTTAGGTTCTATATTTCACATCATAATCATAATAATCTCAACTATTCATTACTACACTATATCCTTATTATATCATACATTACCTATCCCAAATGGTCATCATATTCATAAATAGTCATTAATGCTTCATCACAATCATCTCAAGTTCTTACAATCATATTAATAGTAATATTCAATCATAGAATTAGGGTTGCAATCATTTTCATTACTAAGCTATGTTTTTTTTTTTTTGTAGTGTTATATTGGTTAATATTTGCTTTAGGTTTTTTTTTTATATTTTGAATATCTATTTACATTGAATTGTGATAGCTTTTTCAAAAGATAATATGACCAATTCTTAAATTGTATTATTGTTCATGGAAGTTATTTCATCTTTCATACACTACTACAAAACTTCAAATTTACATTAGTTAATAAACAATAATCATTAGATAAATTGACATTTATATAAATGTAATGGTATTTTTGAAATTATTAGAACATATAAAATAATCATTTAAAATAAACTAAATTCTATAGTTAATTAATGGAATTTTTGAAATTTAAAAGGAAATTTAAAAAGAGGGATAAGTTAGAAAATTATTATCCAAAAGGCACTTAAAAGGTTGCAAGAGAAGAAGAAAATATTTCATATTGGCTTTGTTATTAACTAACATATAAAAGTATTTAACAAGTTTCCTTGGTCAATGAACCAACACTAACAATAATGGAGTAATCTTAAGATGTTAGTTTTGATTTAATAATCAATATCTATAATTTAGTTTATTGACTATATATTTTACGTTCACTTTTCATTTGAAAATATCTCAGTAATGCTTTAGTTTCTATTATCTAACTCTAAAGTGTGTTTGAGTTGCATCAACATAACTCCTTTATCATTTCATTTAACACCTTTAAAGATACTATAAATCTAATCAATATTATTTAATATGTCAAATGAGATAGTAGGGGAGATATATTCTTCCCTTTCAAACACAAGCTAGTATTGGCAATAGATGCAAATATGTTGCCTAAATCCATGATTTATCAATATCAAAATTTAATAAATAGCTACAAGAACTGACACTAAGTCTAGCAAAAATAGTTAAAGGCTAAAGTCCTCCTTTTTTTCTTATGTAATTTTTTATAAATTTGCATTTGTTGGTATAACAATATATAGAATGAATTTTCTTATATCAATGTCGATTTTCTCATATTTTTGTATATTCATGTTCAATGTGTTAATGTTTGTATCATTGTAAGAAAAATATGCAAAAAGAATGTATAAATCTTCCTAAATTTATGATATTTAATAAAATTAATTAAGCATCCTTTATTAATTTTGACACTAACCTTTTTTTTCTTTTTCAAGCTTACAAAAATTAATGTCTTTTAAAATAGAGTAACCCTTCTATTTTATTTATGCAACTCTTAGGCTTTCTTATAATTGATCCATCTCTTAAGTAGTTTGTAGAATGATCACTTTATTTTCCAATAATTGAAGTAATTTTCTAAAACTTGATATGATATATAATTTCATTAAAAATATATGGGAGAAATGACATCAATTATTTATCAAAATTGACTTCTAAATCCAACTTAATGGCGAGCTAACATGTAATAAATATTTTCAATTTATAATAATATCTACTAATATAATAAATAATATTTAGAATTCTCTAGTTAAACAATGTCACTTATTTATAATGTCAATTTTTTTAATTAACAACTAACGTAAATTATCCTGTACAACCTATAAATTATGTTTAGATTTTATTTTCTCTTTTAATTCTCTTTTCATTTAAGGTTTTACTCCATAGTTTCTATTTGAATCCATTTTATTTATATGACATAAAAGGACAAGACAAGATCAATGTTGCTTAATCATCAATTGTTGAGATTCAAGTTATTGCTCCTAAATGCAATTATTTATTAGTCTTGCATCATTCATATGAAGGTATTAGTATTAAGAAAAGGTAGTTATGTAGGTTTTCACTAATAAGAAAATTTTATTTGCAAGTCTTGCATCATTTATATGAATGCATGCTTTGTTGAAATTTTTCATGAACATAAAAGTAAAGGGAAAGGAATACTCTATGAATACCATGTAGATATTCACCATCATTTTTCTTCAAATTTGTCAGATCAAATGATTAATTATAATATTATTGTATAATAGTTACTACTTAATTTTAATAATGTTATCAGAACAATGATTTGTTCTTGTATCTATTTTCAAACAAATGTAAGGATGCAAAAGTTGTAAAAATAAAAAAAAAGAAAAACCATATCAGTTATTTACTATAAAATTAACATAGTTATAATTGGATGATACCACATTATTTTTTTTGACCACATTGATGTATAAAGGTATAGTACTCACCACTTAACACAAATAAATGGTGGCAATAAGTATTTACTAAGGCTTACCTAACTCTAATAAATAGTGGTAGTAAGCATTCACCAAGGTCAACATCTTATGAAATGACAGTATAAAAAGTTGGTTTTATTGAAAATTAATGTGTAAAATATGGAATATGACATTTGATTTTTGTTAAAAATGGATGTTAAAAGTTTGGTAATCCATTTTAATCATCATGATGGTTTATTTACATGTTATGATAGTTTATCAATAGTTTCCACATCGTGATGTTTCATCATTGTTTTGTCCTTGACCTGTAAATATATCTCTCTTTATCTATTTGAAACAATTATCAAGATAGCTTTCATTGAGGAGCTTTCACTAGTACAAAACTAATGATTTACATTGATTAATAAATGTTAGATTGCAATAAAATTGACATTCATTTTGATGTAGTGGAATTTTTGAAATTATATAAAAACTTAATATGATAAATAAGATTATAGCCAACATATAAACATTGCTTAGAACCTCACAATATTTTATATACAATTATTGTCTAAAATGAATTTTAAAAGCCTTATTGGATACCCCAAAAGCATAGGACATCGATTCTAGTCATCAACTATTATTTAAAAGGCATTTCAAAACTTTCATTAGAAATTGTAGAAGAATAGAACATTAGTCCTGATTAACAACTATCACCTAAAAGGCATTTAAGGAGTTACATTGGAAACTATAGAATCATAAGACATCGATTATGTTTAACAATTAATGTCTTTTTTGTCCCTATAAATCTTCACTCAAACTCTACCTTTTCATATGAACTTTTCTAACATCTCTCCAATATACTCTCAATTATGATAAATTTGATATATAATGTTACTAATGAACTCTCACTCCATTTTCATTGAGAAAGTGCATAATGAAAGAACTTTAACCTTTGTTTCTCTCCCGTTATATACTCTATTTATTCCCATGAAGTAAAAGTGGAATGAAAAAGCAAGTGAATAGAAGAGTTACTAAACTCTCACTCCTTTTTCTTTTAGAAAGTGTACAATAAGATAATCCTAACCTTTGATTTTCTCTCATTATATACTCTCTCATTACCTAACAGAGTACACAATTAAAGAAATTTAAGTAACAACACTGGAGTTTGCATTAAGGATAAAGATTTTAATATATAGTAATTTTTTGTTATTTTTTGTGTATTCATATTGAGGATAAAGATTTTGATACATAGTAATTTTTTGTTATTTTTGTGTATTCATATATATATACATGTAGTTTTTCTTAATTGATGATTTAGTATAGTTAGTTTGTGTAAATTTACACAAATATTATTTCTCTTTACTTATCTATTTATACTTTCATTATGAATAAAGTAATGGCAATAAAAAATTTTAAATTTATAGAATTGTTTGATGTGAACCTAATATGAACCAATCGCATAAAACTTGCAAAAAATTTGAAAATGGCAAGGGTTGTTTGAAAATATAGAAACATAGATAAAGAATCACACCACATTTTGATAGAAATAATAAGTGATAAAATTAAACGTCATAAAGGAACTTAGTTAGACATAAATGGTCCTAACTTAAAACCTTATAATATGTTTAAAATTAAGTACTAAAATTATAGGCCAAGTATACATGATTAACATTAAGCCTAATTGATTTAACTTATAAGTAAACAAAGTCAAAGAGTCAAAATAGAAAATTTGGCTTAAGGTATTCAATTACCTTGTACAAATATTGACCTATAAAACAAGTAGGTATTTGACTATAATAGATAACTACTTGTAGCAAATACAAACTTTGGATGTAATAGCCAATTATTGGCTTGATAAACATAGTAGTCAATTATGGTAGTTTATTATTTGCCTACCAAAGTTAAAATACAATTAACTTATGCCTTTAGCCTTTCCAAGTCTTCATTCCCATGATCCCAAACTATTTGAATAAGTCCATTAAGGCTTTTCTTCAATCTTTTAGCCTAACTCCTTATGATCAACTCCTTCAACAAATGTAAAAGTTCCTTTATGCTCTTTATGTTTACATCAGTCCTCTTTCCTTGAGAAAGATTTGTCCTCAAATTTAAACCTATATTAGAAGGAGACAAATTGGAAACATTGAAGGTAGCATTCACAGCATACTTACTAGGAACTTTTATCTTGTAAATATTATCATTAATCCTTTCAAAAACTTAAAAAAATCATTCCCTCTTAGTTGTAACTTATATTTCCTTTATATTGGAAACCTTTCCTTGTGCACCTTAACCATATCACCCAATTTAAAAATATTTTCCTTCCTTCCTTTATTAGCTTGTAAGGTGCATTAGGTAGTCTTCTTTTCAATGTTAATAAATCCAAAAAGGTTTGTAGGTTAAAACTATAGATAATCTCAAATGGAAAAAACTAAGTAGCAAAATGTACAGCCCTATTATATACAAATTCTATATAAAGCAAACATTCCACCCAATATTTCAAGTTTTTGTGAATTATGGAGCACAATAAAGTAGTCAAAGTTCTATTGATTACCTTGGTTTGTCCATCCTTTTGTAAATGACAAGTTGTTGAAAGCAGCAACTTGGTCTTTAATTTGTTCTAAAGAACTTTCCAAAAGTAGCTTAGGAACTTTAACATCTTGATCCAATATAATGCTCCTTAGCACTATATGTAGTCTTACCTCTTTTCTAATTACATCATCAGTTTTATGGCGTGATATGAAATATGCCATCTTTGAGAACCTATCATCCACAATAAATATATAGTCTCTTACCTCTTAGACCTTGGCAAACCTAACACAAAATCCATGGAAATATTAATCTAAGGATCATTATGAATGGGAAGTAGGGTATACAAACCATGAGGCATTACTCTAAATTTAGCCCCCTACAAGTAACATAATTAGTATATAACTTTTTAACATCATATCTCATACTTAGCCAAAAGAAATGCTTCTTCCTAATGATAAAATGTCCTATCAACGCTCCATTATGAGCTTTTCTCTTAAGCAAGTCGTTAAGAGAACTTCTAATGCATATATTTTGTTTTCCTTGAATAGAAATCTATTATACCTAGAAAATTTCTCTAAGGCTTTCTTTTCATATGCTTGAAAAATGCCAGAAAGGTTATCATCACTTTCATATAACTCTTTCAAATAATTAAATCCCAATTAACTTAGTGTGCAAAGTAAAGATAATAAAATACATTTTTCATAATGCACCGGCAACCATATTTTTATCTTACTTGTATGGAATCACATATAAGAATGATTCTATGAATCCTATTCATTTTGTATGCTTCTTATTGAGCTTCCTTTGGCTTTTCAAATGTTTCAATGCTTCATAGTCCATATGTAGTGTTGTTATGTCATCGAAGTCCAGACTACTACATATGGATCTTTATCATAGATGGGATAATTAAAGCCATTCCATTAAGCTTTTTCCTAAAGAAAGCAATAGGTCTTTCCACTAAAATAACTCCAATACCAACACCTAAGGCATTGTATTGAATTTCAAATACTTTTAAAGATTTGATAAGAACAAATAAGCAATTCAACTTTTCTTTCAATAAATTAAAAGCCTTTTCTTGCTCTTTTTCCCTAATAAAAATTCATATTTTTCTCATATAAAGGGGTAGTTAAGGTATTAAAATCTTTCACAAACCTCCTATAAAAACTAGCTAACCTATGAAAACTATTCACTTCACTACCATTCTTAAAGGTAGACGACTTTTTAATTGCTTTAGCCTTTTATTCATACATTTCAATTGCATTGCTACTAATCACATAGCTTGGAAATACAATTCCTTTTAAATGAAAAGAACATTTTTCTATGTTAGCATTTGATTTTTTTAGTTTTCAAAACTTATAAAACACTCTTTAAATGCTTAACATGATCCTTAACACTCTTTCTATAAACAAAGATATCATTAAAATAAATAACAAACTTTTCGATAAAAGATTACAAAGAAATATTCATTAACCTTATGAAATTACTCGATGCATTAGATAAACTAAAAAGCATGACTAGCCATTCATACAAATTATGCTTTGTTTTGAATATTGTTTTCCACTCACCTCCTTTTCTTATCCTTCTTTAATAATAACCTTGTTTTAAATCAATTTGAAAGGATAAATAGGAACTATGCAATTCATCAAACATATCATTTAAACTAAGAATTAGATAGCAATACTTTATGGAGATTTTGTTAATTGGTTAATTAACACATTTTTTTATGACTTATCATTTTTTGGTATTAGTAACACTAGCATGATATATTGACTTATGCTCTCTCTAATCTACCCTTTGGAAACTATATCCTCCACTTGCCTTTAGATCTCTTTAGCTTCCCCTAGGTTTGTCCTAGATGCAAGATGATCTAGAGTGGAAGGACTTGGGATGAAGTCAATTTGATGCTTAATTCCATTTTTAGGTGCCAAATCTCTTACAATATCTTTAAGGAATACTTTTTCAAATTCCTACAAGAAAGATTGAATAGAAATAAGCAAAGTAAGAATATCTTGTTTAGCATTGTAGGCTTCTTTGTACAAAAGTACATGCATTGGCCTAAAGTCATAATGTGCACTTCTCACATCACTCATTCTTGCAATCACATTTAACTTACTTTTTCCTTTCTCTTATTCTGAGCACTCACATATTTCTTCTTTTTCTCTCCTTTTCTTCTTTGAAACTATTTTTCTTCTACTCACTTTTCCTTTCATTTTCATTCTTTTTCACACTCCTTTTCTCCTTTTCTTTGCATTATAATTTAGTCTTCTTGAACTTCTTTTAGTGATAAAAGTAAGAAAGTCACTCTTCTTGCTTTCAACTCAAAGTTATACCTACTTAGAATTCCATCATGGATAGTACTTCTATCAAATTATTATGGTCTCCTTAGTAAAATATGACAAGCATGCATAAGCACCACATCACACAAGACTTCATGATCATACCTTTTAATAACAAATGCAACCAATACTTGTTTGGTCATTATAACCTCCCCTCTATCATTTAACCATTGAAGCTTGTGAGATGAGGGTGTTTCAAGGTAGGTAAACTTAACCTCTCAACCATGATAGTACTAGCTATATTAGCACAACTACCACTATCAATAATCAAGTTACAAATCTTTCCTATAATTTAATACCTCATATAGAAAATATTTTCCCATTAATTTTCATTCTCTTTTTTTTTTTAACACTTAATGCTCTTTTCACTACCAAATTATCACCATGCATAATACTTTCAAAGTGTTCATCACATTCTTCATCATAAAAAGATAATTTTTCTCACTTTCCATCATTAATAGCAAACTCCACAAACCTATCTTCTTTTATCAATAATAACTTCTTATTAGGGCACTCACTAACAATGTGGCCACATCCCAAACATTTAAATCATTGGACATTAGCATGCCTTTAGAGAATCTCTACTTTCCTTTTACCTTTAGGATCTTCTCCCTTAGGCTTGGATAATGATTCTACTTTATATTTGTTTACCTTGTTCTCTTTTTTTTCAAACTTTTCTCATGGCCATATGTTCGATATCTTCTAAATCTATATAGTGTTGAAACTCCACAATATTAGCAATGTCTTTATTTAACTCATAAAGAAATCTAGCCATGGTGGCTTCTTGATCCTCCTCTATATTGGCTTTAATCATTGTAGTCCCCATCTCTTTATGGTAATCTTTTATGCTCTTTGACCTTTGAGTAAGGCTTTGTAACCTTTGACATAACTCTCTTTGGTAATGACTTAAAGCAAATCTCTTTCATATAAAAAATTTCAATTCATCCTAAATTCGAATTAGCCTTTCTTTGAACATTAACCATGATTTAATCCCACCAAATAATAATATAGCTAATGAATTCAATAACAACAAGCTTGGCTTTCTTTTCTTGAAAATATATATAGCAATTGAAGATTAATTCCATCTTCTTTTCTCACTCCAAGTAAGCTTCCAAATCACTTCTGCCTTTGAATGAAGTAATCTTTATTTTGATATTACCATGCTTAGAATCAATTCAATCTCTTCCTGGCTTATCACCTTCTATTATCTTATTCCTTCATTCACCTTTTCTCATTTCATTCCTTTTAAATTCATGAGAACCTTCATTTTCTCAACCCTCACTTTCTTTACTATTACTACTAACTGCCTTATCATTATTATTTCTTTCATTTTATCTTCTTTCTTTTCTTTCCCTTCTTTCTCCTTTAAACCTATCAAGTTTCATGCTTTTTTCTTCAATTTGTTGTTGAAGAGTCCTAAGTATGGACTTAATATCATTATTTACACTTCATCTTAACATCATCAATAAATTACTTGTAAGAAATAGTTAAAAAAAGAATAGGACCTTATAAAAGAACACCGTTACCTAATATAAAAGCACTCACTCTCATGTTTGTACTCTAATTTAAGGTTTTTACCCTTAAGTAATCTCACGCACTCTTACCTTTTACCTCTTTACTTTTTTCCCTCTTGAGGTTCTTTAAGAGCTAGAAAGACATAGTTAAGAAGATTCTTTAACAGCAAGGAAAGATACAAAAACAAATTTCAAATTTAATAATAAATAAGGAAACAAGAATGTATGTAAGGAACTAAGAATGGAAGATTGAAATGAATGAAAGAAACAATGAAAAGTTCAAGAAGATATAGAGCAATTATCATTTAATTAATCAATTTCTTTTCAGCAACTTACGATTACCTACTTCACCTTTCTTTCTTAAAACTTTTCTTTTGGAATTTCTTTTTTTTTGTAGTTTTGAATTTATTTTTGCTTTTAGATTTTCTTTTCTTCTTTCTTCTTTTTCTTTTGATCAATTTTATTTTTGCTTTTGCTTTTCTTTTATCCTTTTTGTTTTGATTCCTTTTTCTATTGTTTTTCTTTATTTTGAAGCCCGTTGCGATAATATCACACTTTATTTACAATGAAACAAATGAATATAGGACTACAATAACTAAATACCTCAAAGTAATGAGGGGATATTTGAGTATGGTAGTCAACTACCACAACTCTCAATAGCCTCCACCATCAAGTATTTGATTATAATACTTGAATACTAAATTTTTTTTTTACTTTTAGTAATTATCTACATTGCTCTAGTATCACTAAAACTAGTGCTTTTTGGATTTAAATAATTGAATACATTAGCCAAATACTATGCAATTTTTTTGTGCAACATTCAATTATAATGATTGATTACTATTCACTAAACTTTATGATTTTGAAATTTTTTTTAAATAGTTTCAACGCAACTTTCAATACTAAACCAAAGTGCAAATTGGGCAAAAATCAAAACACAAATTGACATTATATTTTCATAAATTGATGCATAAAATTGAAGGAATACAAGACTGATAACAATTAGATGGAAAATCCAAACAAAGATAAGATGAAAATCAAAACAAATTAGCTTAAATCATAATTATGTAAAGATAGCAAGGAAATGACAAGATCTAAACATAATTGACACAATTCAAGATACATAACTTGGATTTGAATATAGAAACTAAATTTAATGAATCTATATCAGTAAAACAAAAAATCAAGATAATAATATAGTAAAAATTAATATGGAAATATAAAAAAATAGAGTGAAAAAGAATAAACCTAAAAATTAAGAAACAAGCTCTAATTATCAAATGATGTGAACCTAATACAAACCCATCATATAGAACCCATGAACAATTAAAGAATACTAAGGATTATCTTAAAATCTAGAAACACAAATAAAGAATCATGCCACACTACACTTTAATAAAAGTGATAAATGACGAAATTAGGTGCCACAAAGGAAGAATACTTTGATAAGTTAAAATTTTATTGCTAAAACCCTCGAAAGAAGTTTATCTCCCAAAATAATTAGATCTCTGAGCAATTCAACAAATGTAAAATGGTTTTGATAATAAGGAACAATCCTCTTCATATAGTTAAAAATTAACTAGGCTAATTAGGCTTAATTAAACATAAATGGGCCTAACTTAAAACCTAATTAAAACTTATAATATGTCCAAAATTAAGTACTAAAATTAATAAGCTAAGTATACATGATTAACATTAGGCCTAATTGGCTTAACCCATAAGTAAACAAACTCAAATAGTTAAAATAATAAATTTAGCACAAGGTATTCAATTACCCTATTCAAATATTGGCTTGTAAAATAAGTAAGTATTTAACTACAATAGTGAACTACTTATAGGCAAGTACATACTTTAGATACAATGGTCAATTATTAGATTGTTGAACATAATAGTCAATTATGGTAGTTGACTATTAGCCTATTGAAGCAAAAATACAAGAAACTAATGCTCCTAGCCTTTCCAAGTCTTCATTCTTATGCTTCCAAACAATTTGAATAAGTCTATTGAGGCCGTACTTCAATCTTTTAGCTCGACTCCTTATGATTTACCTCTCTGACAATTGTAAAAGTTCCTTTATGTTCCTTATGTTCACATTATTATTTCTCTCTACTTATCTATATGCTATTTTTACTTAAAATTCTATAATAGACATTTAGATTACACATATTAACAAAAAAGGACATATCAAGATAAATATAATATTTTATGTTAAATTAATTTAAAAAGAACTTTCTTTTTATATTTAATTATTTATATAACAAAAATTTATATTATTACTGAGGAAATGACAAACATAAAAATGTTAGTTTTTAGCATCCAATATGATGACATTTTTTTGAAATTTATAAGGATATCTAAATGAATGTCATTTATAAAGAAGTTTTAAAAAATGAAACTCAATATGAAGAAATTAAAATGAGAGGAACTAAAGAAGTTTAAATAAATAAAATTGAAGAAGTATAAATGAATAAAACTAAAAATAACTCCAACAATAGAATTTAATGAATAACTTATAACGTTAGGTTTTTATGGTGACTATTGTGTAAGTCTATTTCAATCATCATGATAGTTCAACATCAAGAAATTATAACATTGATTTTTTATAGTGACCATCATGTAAGTCTATTTCAATTATGTGATGTTCATCAACAATTTACATGCTATTTTGATACTTAATCAAAGTTTTAAGTCATTGCAACCATACATATGGTCAAGCAAATGACAATAATTTTTAATTAATAACCAACATCTATTTGGTTTATTCTTGACCTATAAATAGGGCTTTCCACTAACAAGTATGTGATCTTTCAAGATAGAACTCCTTCAATAAAAAATATAACTTCTGAACTAGGGTTGTAAATTTTAGTATTCGGCAATAACATGACTATTTGGAAGGTTGAGGGAACTTTAGGAGTTTTCTATAATGATTTGTATCCATACCTTGTACAAAACCCTAAGAGATTCATGGATTTTCTATATAAACTAGATAATGTTAATACTATAGTATGCACTTTTCATCTAAAGAGCCTTTGATGAATTCTAAAAATCAATGCTTTTAGAATGTTATAGAATTGATTTAAGTTCCTTCCAAGAACTTGTATCCACACTTTATTCATAAATAAAAGAATTTTACAAAGCATTTGTGAAGAATTCAAACAAAAATCTTTCCAAATTCTTTATAGAATTTTATTGAAGGAATTTTGAGAGATTATAGTTCCTTCTCAATGTTGAATACTATGATCTACACTCTTCATCTCAATCATAACTATCTTCTACACCTAAATAGATGGTCATAAGCATATTTATGGTTTGATGTTATTGCAATGATCATAAGATTCAAAGAATTTCTAATTATGCAATATTAATAATGTGTGTTGTCCTCTTATTGATGTTAAGGAACTTAATTTCTTCATTTGTTATAAGCCTCTCATGCTTCCTATGTTCCAATATGAAAATTAGCATGTTGATTACTTTATATATTATGTCTAACTTTGAAATACATAAAGTAAGAAGCATGCCTATTTTCATATTGAAACATAAGAATACTAAAATGTTTGTAGCAAATAAAATAATTAAAAACCTCAAGATAAATAGATATAAAATTGATTGAATCAAACACCTTAAAAGCCATTAAGCAATATGGAATAATTACAACTAGATGATAATCACTTTTCCTTTTGATTTTTATAAGGATGCCATATATGTTTATTGTAATGTAAAGTCTATTGTTAATTACATTTTTTATTGTATATGTTTATATACTAATATAAACATATAAAAAATAGAAGAATATATGTTTATAATATTATCTGATTTTTTTTAACTTGCATTCAATTTATTGTTGTTTTGTTTAATTCTATAATAAGAATAAAAGAAATCAAGTTTTTTACTAAAAAAGACATTCACCAATTATGACATCAATTTTTTGGTTGTAACTGATGTTAAACATTACTTAATAAGAAAATATTATTATATTAAAGACAATAGTGATTTTTTACAATTGATATATAATATAAATTTTAGATGTCAATTATTATGTAGTAACCAACATGGAATATTAGGCCATAGGTATGAATTAAAAAAAAGAATAAATCATGACACAAATTGAAAATAAAAAAAGTGAAGCACAATGCCATTTACAAATTTCATCTCAAAACCATTCCAATCCTAAAATGATTCTCTATCTAATAAGATATGTTATAATTCTAACCTTAAGATAATTCTCTTCAGTTATATTTTTTCTCACTAATTAGTTTGTAAGATTAAAAGCTCAATCAGTTTATGGCTAAATATATAAGATTTAGTACTTCCTAAAAAAGCATAAAAATATAAATGTGAGATTTTTTTTAATTTCTTGTGTTTGTTCTTGTAATTTAATTTTTAGTTTCCCAATTAATCCAATCAATCCAATTTTGTTACATGTTATTTTAATGCCTCTTTTATAGATTTGTATAGTAATTTTGATCTTATTCATGTTCTTTAGCATTCATTCATATTATTTACTATTTATTCATACAAAAATGAGTAATATACCAATTTTTCACCAGTGCTTATTGCATTTATAGATAATGTAATCAAAAGGCTTTATTGGAGAATGCAAAACCTCACATATTGAGCAATGGACATTAAGATAAATTTACTAAAGCACTCATCTCTAATTATGGTATTCTATACAATCTTTCACTATTTTTAATATATTATTATTATATTTATTCTTCATAGTTATTTAAATTGAAATTCTATAAAGTAATAAAATTTTTTATCTTTTTATATATGTTTAAGAATACAAGGAAAATAAGGAAGATAAGGAATTGAGGAATATGGAGATTGGTTTGAGGTTTGGGATGCAAAAGTGAGGAATTAAAGGCTAGGACATAGGGATAAGGTTAAGGTTTAGGATGAAGAAGTAAGAAACTAAGAGCTAAGTTTTGGATGATTGAAGTTAAGACATACAATATTAGTTATTTAAATAAACCGATATGGTATTATGGGTATTAGACATTTATTTTTAGAAAGAAAATGATGTTTAATGTTATTTTCTACGATGATAGAAATATAAATGACATCAGTTCTTTCTAAATAAAAATTGAAATTATTTTTATTTTTATATTATATGATAATTTATTAATCGATATTATAGATTATTTTTTAACATGCAATCCCTTAAACATCCAATATTAATCAGCTATTCTATAGTAATGCTAATTGCTTTATTTCCTTAAAGTGTTTGACTATTCTTGTATTTCAATGCAAGAATTGATGTGCTAATTGCTCTATATGCTATGTCATACTTTGATACCCATAGAAAAAGTAGGACCATTCTCGCATTGAAAAGTAAGAATACTTAGACACTCAAAGAAAATAATTAATTAAGCATCTCAATGTTAATAGATATAAAATTAGGATGTCAAAAACCTTGATAGGTTGTAAAGCAACAATAAATTGTTATAAAAAGAAGTAGCATCTCCAATCCTGCATTAGTAGGCTTAAATACAATGCAAGATTCTTAATATTATTTTTTACTATAATTTATCATTAATTTACAACTATCTATATCACACAAAAGCCTTTAAACAATATCACACATTAAGAAAACACAAAAATGATAAAAACTAATAAGAAATTGTAGTGAAAAGAATAACATGTCCATTTTTGCATTGGAATACTTGAGTTCATTGTAAAAATGAATATGTTACTTTTTCTTATTATAATTTATTATCAATTTGCTACCTAAAACATAACTTAAAAGTCGTCAAGCAATATAAAGGAATTATAAGAAGATGTATCCCACTTTTCTTTTCATTTAAAACTTGTTGCTCATTATAAGTTATAGTTATTGAGATTTTATTGAATTATTGAATTTGTTATTATTTATATCTATATAATTGTATAAGAAAAGCATTTTAGTTTTTGTATTTGTTGTTGTTGTATTTATTGTTATTTGTTAGATTGTTCATTTAAAATCTTTTTGTATCTATTGTTGTTTGTATTTGTATAATTATATAAGAAAAATATGATTATTCAATAAAAAATAATTTTAATATTATCAACTTGTAAAATTATAAAGTTTTTGCTTGAAATATATTTCTAAATAAATATTTTCATTATTGACATTGGTTTTTTATTAAAAAGTGGAGTTTAAACCACTATAGTTGAACAAGATTATTTTACTATATATATTGGTATTTTCTTAGGAATTGATGTTTAATATTAAAATAATTCAAACCATAGGCCATGGGATGAAAATAAAAAGTGTGAAGCCATGGTGCCATTTATAAATTTTATTGTGAAGCTCTTCCAACCTTAAAAAAATATCTCTCTACCAAGATATGCTCAAATTTTAACTTTAAGATGATTCTCTTTAATTTTTTTTTGTTTATATTCATTAATTATTTTATAGTATTGAAGATCTATTATCTTATCAATAAATTTATGGAGTTATGCATTGATTAAAAAAAGGAGAATATAAATGTAAGAACTTTTTTAGCTTTTGTATTTTGTTCTTGCACCTTAATCTTTTTTTTTTAAATTATGCTTACGTACACAATTGCTTAATTCTTAGTTTATGTAATATATCAAAATATTTTGATAATATAATTCCCAATTGAGAAATTCACATAAATAATGAATTAAACATACTCAAATAAATTGATATCCATGATAAATTAAAAGATAATTTTGCTTTCATCATGATAAATATTTCTTTTATAGTTATTGTAATACTTAAAATTTCATTTGCTTACTTTATTCCCTTACAATTTGAAAATGCCTTGGATGTATGCCATTTAGTAACGTAAATCATTAACTATTCCTTAACCATATATGCAAATTTTATAGAATTAATGTAGAGAAAAAATAGGGTTATATTATCTATTATGAATTACTTATGCTAAATTTGAGATTATATACTATAATTAAGATGAAATGTACATTAATTTCTATTCAATATAAAGTTTATATATATATATATATATATATATATATATATATATATATATATTATCAAGTCATGGTATTGTGATTTTGAGGGTTCTAAATGTATTTCAAGATTGAAGTAGTATAATAGGAAGTTTCATAAGACATTGTACAAAATGGAAAGGGTTTAGGGAATGGATTTTTTGGGAGAGGCAGAATGTAATACAATATTAGTTATATGGATCACTGAATTGGTAAATCAAACATTCCACTTTGATTAATAAAATAACCCGATGTTAAATTACAATTTTTAATGATGTTTATAGGGATAAAACTAATGTCATTAGATATAACTAGTTATCAAGTGGCATGACCTATAATAAACAATGATGGTTTATTTATTAAGAAACTAATATAATATTTCTTTTCTATGATGATTTTTTTAACCAATATTATAAAATGTTCATTATGACAATTGATAAAATGAAAGTTCAAAACTCATGTTAATCCTCTAAACAACTAACGTAGATTTACATTTTTATAGTAATGACAACTTCTATCCATTTTATTAACCTTTTACTTCTTATAACTTATGAAAACATTACTGGATCATTTTTCAATTTTATGTTCCATAAATTACACTGTAGAATCATTTAAATTACTAATTTTCTTGATCTATCAAATTGCCTTAATGATTTCAAAGGATTTATATTTTCCTAATCATTTGTAATTTCTTTTATGGAATGCATAGCAATGTCATTGTTTTCCTTATGATGTGATATCATTATGCTAGCTTAATTTTCCATAATTTCATTTTGATTAACACTAGGCAATCCCTCATTTAGAGATAGAATAATATTTCTAGGTTCATGATAGAATAATATTTGGAGATAGAATAATATCGATTCCATCTTTAAGGAACTTTGATATACCAATTACTATAATCACTACTACAAAATTATTGATAGACATCAGGTTTTTAGGAAATTACACATCGATTTTCATTAGTTGTAGACTAATATATAAAAGAGTGGCATTACATTTAAGGTTTTAACATTGATTATATAAACTAATGTAAAAAAAAGTTATTATGTCAATTTTTTTGCTAAAAAAGGGATTATTTTGTCATGACCTAAATTCAATCATGACCATTATGGATCCTAACACTCAATTTTCATAAGTCTTAACAATTTTCATTCTAATTATCCAATGACAGTTTCTAAATTTTTATAGGAATTCAAAATTCACTTAAAATTTTTTTAGAAAAATGGACAAAGTCTTTCCTGTTTTTGGAAACTTCCTAGCGGCCACACGCCCTAAGATACAAAACCTTTATATTTCCAAATACAACAACATTAATTTTGCATACAGTACCATACAATTTTAAATTTATACGCATACAACAATTTAACACCACATGAATTAAAACATCTTTTTCTTAATGCTAATTTTAATCACAAATGGAATCTAACTATCAAATCCTTTTGTTAGGCAGTCTTTAATTCTCCATACATGAGACATAACTCAAAATAGCTTCCTTAACTGAAAATAGTGAAATTAATCAAAGTGAGTTATAGAAACTTAGTGAGCATATATCTACCACTATTAACACTTAATTCAAACGTATTAAGTAATCAAATATTGTTTAAGTATTTGACAAGAAGATAAATGTAGTTCAAACTTCTAAGTCTTTTAAGTATACAAAACTAAACCTTAAGTCAAATGATCTCCTACATATAACTTAAAGTCTGTATTTCATATCATGTTTCATAGCTATCTCAACTATCCATTAGTACACAACACCGATAACATTGATATCCTATCTCATATTACCCATTCCAAGTAGACATCACAAACAGGAACAAACATTAAGGCTTAAACACAAATAAAGTATCACATCAAGTCTTTGTAATCTTGTCAAACAATGATATCCAATCACAAACAAAGTTCCAATACTACATAACATCACATAATCATTTATAATAACTATCCATGTAACCATTCTTTTGGTTTCCTAATCAATTTTTTATCCTTCTCATATAACTTGCTAGAAATTTTCTATCTGACTCTTAAATCAATCCTATAACCTTCATAATTGTTTGTCAAGAATTTCCTTTCTAACTTCTAGAGTATCATGTCATTACAGTTCACAATTTCTAAAGTCATTATTCTAACATAATTCATAACTTTCAATGCTAGCCATGGAAAAATTCATAGATAATATACAAATATCATTGAAACTTAATCATAATCCATTGATAGTTAGAAATACTATTACCATAATTTTACTGCACATTTTGATCTATTAACATTCACCTAATAGCTATATATATATATATATATATATATATACATATATCACAGAACTAGGTTTACACATGAATACAAAATCTCTGCTATCAATAAGGAAAATACAATTCACCACAATCAAACTATCTTTTTATTAAAACATAAAACTATGGTGAGATATACACTCGCTTGGTGACAATGATTCAACCTTAAAAGTTTTGAAGTATTCATAATCATCTTTTTATATTCTCCTCCTGAAATCACCATTTACAAGGATAAATTACAATTATATGAACTTTATTTATTTTATTAACATATTACAAATCCTTATTTAAATCATAATATGTTATTATATGGTAATTTGAAATCAAACTTGTATAGGTGAAAATATTAGAGTTCAAAGCTTTAAAAAAACTCATTTGATGTTGTAAAAAGTATCTATTTTCTTTGTTCCATTATTCTATATCGTCATTTCTTATATTTTATACCACTAGCTAGTGAAATTAAATATGTCATTTTATAAACATTTTTGGATCATACTTACACAAGTAGAATTATTAATACTTAAAAACCTTGGAAAACCCTATTTACATCACTTTAGTCATAATTCGAGAAAATTAAAGTTACATTTCACATGATTAGGGATTTTCTCAAAACATTCAAAAATATTAAAACATAATACATCATATTCACTTAGATTATATTATCTTAACATTTTTCAATATACAAGCATATTTTTCCTCTGTATTACTATATATATATATATATCAAAGCACAAAAGTTATCAACTTATTAGTATCTAATACTTTAAGGGACTCTACTTATCTCCCTTAAGCTAGCCATAAACTTATTTTCACTATTTTAGAAGCTACACTTATATACAAAATATATGTGAAATAGGCTTAAAATTTAACTATAATAGAACCTAAAATATTAAAGCTTTCTACTTTAAAAAGACTTTGATCATCTTGTTATAGGATATTATACACTTAGTACTTAATGATTTAACTCTATCTCAAATAGTTTTTCAAACCATATTTTTCACATCTTTGAGGGTTTTAATTTAATTTAAGTCTAATTTACTTAAAATATTAAAATATAATTTTCCTAAGAAAACTTTATTCATATTATTAAATCATTAAATAATGTAAAAATCATAGTTTTAGAAATATCACCAATAAATCTGTAATTTTCCTAAATAAATATTTTTCTTTAAACCAAACTCAATCGTAATAAAATAGGGTTTAAGCCTCTGAAAGTTCACCTTTTTTCATTGAGTCTTTAACAAAATGAACAATAACTAGAATGTCGTGGTTCATCAGTGAGGTGGAAGGTTAGCAGCTTAGCTACCACATGAGATCCAGCTGTGTTTCCCCATCCTTTATGAGTTACAACTGCCTCAAATGGAATTAGAAGAGAGAATAACAATTGGAATAAGGTAGATCATATTGAAGATTCACCATTGTTACAACTTCACTCAGCTCCATCCTACTGTGAGCTTCCGTCACTAGTTAGTGGTTTGTGAGTATTGGAATAGCTCAATAGCGACCTAGTATGGCAACTTGGTACTAGGAAACTATAGAAACTAAACAAAGATTAAAGTTAGGAAGTGTTATCAAAAGTGAAGAAAACAAAGGAGGCTTCGAGGACAATTTAAAGAAGTAAAGAGAAGAAACACAAGGGAGAATGAGAAAAGAGAGCTAGAAGCGATAAAATAATGAGAGAGAGATAGTGAAGTTGATAAAATTAAAAAAAAGGAGAAGGGGTGCTATGTGCTGACATAAAAGAGGAGAAAAATGTTAAAACAATGAACTGTGGGTTTTGTTACAATGTTTCTTACCCTATTATGAGCTCATTTCTTAATAAAATCTCAACCCTTAATTTATTTTTAAAACTTATTTCCATAAAACCAATTTTTATTTAAAATTCTCAATTGTACTATTTTCAATCTTCCCTCAATGCATATAAATATATATATATATATATATAATTGTAATAACTTGATAAATTTGGAAGTTCTAAAGTAAATATTTCAATCCCTCATTTCTAAAAATATTTTTTATCTATGAGAAAATTCTCATAAAAAATATTTAAACAAGACTCGAATTAATATTGGCTATTCAAAAATAAATTTATTTCAAACTTCAACAATTCTCAAAAATAATTTATTAAATACAATAATTTATTTCATAAATTCTTACACCTATAATTATTACTAAAATATTTGCAACTTCTAAGAAATTTCTTATATAAAAAAATTTTTAAACTAATCTCGAAGTAATAATGACCATGTATAAAAAATAAATTTATTTTCATTATATCACCAGTAGTATTTATTATTTTAAAAATAAATTTAAAATCAAACATTGGTTAAATAAGTAACACAAATCCTTATAAACATTAGAATTTATAAAACTTAATTTTAGGATATTATATTTTTATTTTAAAAAATATTTTTTACATTTCATGTCGATTTTTATTAAAAAAAATTAACATGAAATATTTGTATAATATTTTTTAATTATATTTTGGGATTCTATGCTAGAATATTTATAATAAGAAGTGAATAAACTCTATAGTCCGTGATGTATTTTGAATTAAAAACTTTAAAAAGTTATAACTTTAGGCTTGATTGCCCATTTGGTATGAATGCTACATCAATTTCAAGTAACTTTTCAAGGTCTTTCCATCTACAAAATGCTAACTATGGTTGCCATCCTAGAATTTATGATAAATGGATGCTTTCATGGAATTTTTTTCACTTTTTCTTTATCTCTTATCATTGTTCCTTAGCTTTAAACTTCACTATAATATTTTATTAAACACATAATAAACTATAAAATTTAATACAATTATAAAAGAAATATAAAAGAAATATAAACAAAAATATCTTAAAAAATTTGCATAAAAAATTGAAGAAATAGAAAAGATGAAAATATGAGAAATAAAAATAAGAAGGACCCCTCTTATATTTTAAGGTAGTAACTTGGAACAGGGAATTTGCTTCATCTTTGATGTTAGTTGAAGAAGTATCAATAACTCACTAATGTATAGTGGAAGATGGAATGAGATCTATGATTTTGTAAAAAGAACTGGATAAGAGATGGAGATTGAGTTTGAAAACAAATAAGAAGAAGGAGAGTGAAAGTGATAATGAGAAGAAAAAAAACTAAGATATGCTTTATTTATAGCCAAAAAATGACATTGCTTGTCATGACTTTAAACATCAATTATTTTAAGAATTGACATCTAATGTCTAGTGACAAAGAAATACATTAACTTTTTAAAAACTAATGTCTATAAGTTTCTTAATATTTTCAATAATGTCACCATTCTCATGACTTTAGATTTCAATTATTTTAAGGATTGGCATCTTATGTATCATACTTTTTAAAGTAAGCTAGCAATTGTCATATCATTAAACATTGTTTACACCCAAAATTGATGTGCAAGCTTTTTATATTTCCCTATTAAGACACTTGAAATGCCTTTGTACATTGGTTAAGCACAAAATTAATGTCTTAAGTTTTTGCAATTTTCTTGACCTTGTAAATGTTATAACTCTAGATATTGATTAAACTTAAAATCAATGTGTGAAAGTTTGAAATTTTCTCACTAGAATTTACAAATATTTAAATATTGATTATATATAGAATTGATGTTATAGGTTTCCTCATTTTCCTAATAACTTTTGAATCCTTACATTTTTATGTCTATCCAATAAAAAATCAATGTCTTAAATTTTCCAATAATTTTAAAAATGTCATCTATATAAATGTTGGTTATATTAATAATTTGTCATATTAAGCTTTCATATAATTTCAAAAATGTTACCATGTCAAAAAAGATTGATTGACTTTATTAATGATCATCTTATTATTTTGAATAATTTTAAAAATGTCATCATTTCAATATACTGATTTTAACTTTAACCAATGTCTATCAACAACTTTATAATTGTGAATTCTAGTGTAACAATTAGGATAATGAATTTTATAGTTGTTAGACCATTCTATATAACCAATAAAGTAATAACTTATAGTTTTAGGATCTAGCTTCCCTAAACATGAAGGTGGGTTAAAATGGAGTTATAAGGACTACCTTTATAAGAACTTTGTTTAAAATATACATAGCCATTTTAATTGCATCCCCCTAACAAACATAAAGGAAATTTAGTATTACTAATCATACACTTTGTCATATCTAAATAAGGTATGGTTACACCTTTTAGCGAAACCACTCTATTAAGATTGTGTTAAGTATTGTAGTGTCCTATGCTACAATGACTTTTTTCCAAGGAATGTAACAAATAAAACCAAATTATGACTAGTTTCTTTATATTTTATATAATACTCAACACCATTATCAAATCTCATAACTTTTATCTTTTTATGCAATTAATTTTCAACTTCAACCTTAAAAATTTTAAAAGCTTCCAAAGAATCATAGTTTTCTTTAAGAAGATAAAGGTAACCATAAGGAATGAAGTAATTAATATAGAAGATAAAATATTTTTCAACACCTATACAAGGAGAAAATGGTCCACATATATCCATTTTTATAATTTCAATCAACATGGAACTTCTTGTGGCATCATTTTTCTTAGTACTTTTAGTTTGTTTTCCCTTAAAGCAATCTATACAAGTACTAAGATCTGAAAAATTAAGATTTTCCAAGACACCATCTTTTTACAATGTTATCTTTGTTTTGAGATATGTCCCACTCTTTTATGCCATAATATTGTTGAAGATTCATTTCAATAAATTCTTTTAGTGCTAACATTAGTATTCACTTGTAGGGCAAAAGATGAATAAAAGGAAAAAAGATGAAAGGTCAAGATTAATTTTGAATAAACTATGAACTAAAACATCATTACCAAGGAAAGCATTATTTTTATGTAACTTAATTCATTGGAAAATTTAAACTAATGACACTCTTGGTCATGGCAAAAGATAGAAAATAAATTTCAAAAAAAATGAACAAGAAAAGTGTTATTTAACTTTAACAATTAACCACTATTTAGAGTAAGCATATGAGTCCCTACAACTTTAACCTTAACACAAACTTTATTCCCTATGTAAATATACTTTAATCTCTTTGTTAAAGTCAAAGTTATAAGGAATCCCTACAAAGAATTTGAAACATAAATCATAACACTTAAAGTGAACCACTAAGTATTACAAGGAATTTTAACTATTTCATAACATACATAAGTAATAAAATTACCCTTCTTTTCAAATCAATTTTTGTATTTTAAACAATCATTTTCCAAATGCCTCTTCTTTTAACTAAAGAATCAGTTGCAATTTCTTTTATCTACATTGCTTGGTACAACTACCTTATTAACTTTTTCTTTTTCTTAGATCCTTTTCCATTATGACCCTATGATATCATGCAAACTAATTGCAATCTTTCTCTCTTAAATTATTCCTTATCTTGAAAAAAAATAAAAATTAGTTCATTTATGATGTGCTTTTTATTTTGTATGTTATAACTATTACTACATAATTACAATTCTATGATAGTTGATAGATATTAATCATAAGAAAAATCAACATATATATATATATTAATATAGTGGTATATTTAAAATTGTTGGGATAAATAAGATAATGGTTTCTAAAATAACTTATGTTTATATTTAAGCAGTGATAGTGAAGAAATTTCCATGAGAACCTAAGAAGACATTTAAATTAGAAATTGACATTTGTAGTTATGTAGTGGCATTATTAAAATTTTTATGTGAACTTGAGATGACAGTTAAATAAAAAGTTAACATCATTTTGTTATGGTTAACATATTTGAAAATAAAAGTGACATTTAGATGTTAGTCTCATTTATAACTAACATCATAAGTTGATGTAAACTGTTATATTTAAAAGGGTAGAAGAACTTAAAATGCCAATTTTTAGAACAACCAATGTTGAAATTGATTACTTGGTGGTATTTTTGTAAATATCATATTAACTTCATACATCTATTTTCTATCAATGTGGCATTGTTTATCAAATTTATTTATTTTCTAGTAAGAAATTGACATGTAATTATTTTATTTACATAATTTTCATTTTCTCCTCTATTTCTTATCACTTCTTCTTTGTGAAAGTCATTTCATTAGCATCAACTTTGCCATTGAAATTTCTTGGGCAAGTTCCAAACTATTGTCACATCTCTTCTACACTCAAAGTTTGTTTTGTGGTTGTTCTAATTATTAATGAATTTTGTCAAGAATATTTTCCC
This sequence comes from Sindora glabra, assembly GCA_020226215.1. Lineage (NCBI taxonomy): Eukaryota > Viridiplantae > Streptophyta > Magnoliopsida > Fabales > Fabaceae > Sindora > Sindora glabra. Next base: position 33,867,079 of record CM035231.1, read on the forward strand.
CTATCATTTTCTTTATATTTTTTAATATTAAATGATTAAATATGACTTTATCTAGTTAGAATGCTTATATATCTATAAAGTGATATTATAAGAGCCTCATTCAACACTAAATTTAGAATTATATTATATACTATGTTTAGTGATGCTTTTAATGTTTAGCTGCATTCAAGTTATACGGTTGTGGTATGCTTTATTTAGTGGTAATATCATTATCATTCTTACTTACTACCTTTATCATTGGATGCTATTGTATCTTTTATGGTATCATATTTATCATATATTTTAATAATTATAGTTTATCCATAGTTATGTTAATTAGTGGAGGAGTTTGTGACTATTGATGTAATCTTAATTTAATTACTTTTCATGTAAGTTATGTGTTTTTACATGCAATTTAGTATCACATTTGTTTTGAGGACCAATCTTATATTTCTTACTTTGTTCATCATTCATTAATGTGAACTAAAACTTTAGCATGTATACATGATTGATATTGGTTTTTTTTAATAAATCTAAAATATGGATACTTCTCAAGTAGCAACTACTCCCTTAAAAAAAATAAAAAAACACAAAGGGTCCCACTATCTTGAAAAGCATTACTTAATAAATTCCAAGAACTCTTTTTCTTTAAGAGAGTCAGGAATTGATTTGTGAATGTTCTTGATAATCTTGCTTTTCATAATCATAAGATTTAACTGGTTGGAGTGTTCCTAATTTTCATAAGTGGATTTTTTTTCAAAAGAAGTTGTGTTAGTTGACTTTTTTGGTGCATCCATCTGAAGACACAAATCCAAATCTAAACATCCCAAATGTAATCTCTAGTTGTTCTTTCCAATCACTAAAATTAGAACCATTTAAGATTGTTAGATATGTGTCCAAGAAGAGATCCTAGAGTCGTGACTTTCATAAAACATGTCATAAATTACAAAACTTAATATGACAATTCTATTAAAAAAATAATTTAACACATCACCATACCTGAGTTAGACATGACATGTTATAATTTTAATCTAAAAGGGATAACCTATGTTCACTTTGAACATTACAAGTGAAAATACTTTTGATCACTTTTAGTATCATACCTTAGGATATAAAACAACTTAAATCTATGTAACAAGACTATTAGAATAATAATAATTTTTATAGTTACATCATTTATTATTTGTGTAATCAACTAATTTTGTAATATCATATGATTTGATTTACTTTAGTCAAAATTAATATTGCACAAATCCAAAGGTCAAAATTGTTTAATTGACTTGTAACACTATTTATATGAGATGCTATATACCTTTGAGCATATAACAACTTAAATTTATATGACCATAAAAATAAAAACATCTTTGGGCATAAAATTATTTTTATACCCACAATCTCAATAATTTATGCAATAATTTTTTTATAATATTATATAATTTAGATCACTTTAGTGAAAACCAAATTAACTAACAATGTGTTACACAAATAAAATTTTATGTAAGATATAAAATTATTTCTATAATTTATACAAAAATAATCTTTCATATTATGATATGATTTAAATCACTTTAGTGAAACTAAATTAACCAATAATAATCATAATAGTGCATAAGTAAATTTAATAGAATTATGAATATAAGTCAAAAACCTTACTTTGATACTAAATATTAGAAAATTTGAAAACAAATGGATCTTATCCTTGTCATAATTTACAAATACAATTGAAAATTTTAAGAATATTATGTAGAATATTAAACAAATATCTTAACATCTTCTCATCTTCATAAATTATAGAACAACCACATAAGTTGAGGAGATATATCTTGAGCCATAAGAATCAAGACCTTACACAAAATTTAGAAGCACATAATGATTGAAACACAGTTAACATCTTGATCTTCATTCTTCTTACTCTTCTTGTTTCTCTAATACTAATAGTAAGTGATAAGAATCTCTCATATCTAACTTGAGCTTCTAGTGACTAAAGAGAGGGAACAAAAACCCTTTATATATAACTTTAAATTATTTCACTCATCAAAGAGTCGTAATTCTTTTACTTCCTTCATTAGATTACGAAATGTCGTTATATTATTTCTATTGATCCTTCCAATATTAAAACTACTCATTTCTTCAATCAAAAAAATATGAAGAGTGCTCACTAACCTTGATTAATAAGTATCATTCCAATTCAATTATGAGAGTTACACATTTATAGGCATAATTATTTAGTAATAAATAAAGAATTTAATATATTGAATATGTAGTAGTTACAATAATAAATAAAATTTAACTTTATAATTAATAAAATTTAATTACAATAAGATTTACTATATACTTAATAAGAAATTAATAGATTTCTTTTATGTTATCATAAATCCTACTAATTCTAACACCATTGCCCCCCATCCCTTTGTCTTCACAATTGTTGCCACTTGCTATGGCTGTTTTCTTTAACAACTAGTTAGTGGCGTAATTTGGACCTAGTGATCAACGGGGCGGGCATTAAAATATAGAATTAAAAAATAAAATATAAAACAAATTATTTTAGTCAATATATAAATGCAAATTATATTATATAAGTTGTAAATATTATAATTTTTTTAAAAAAGTATTGTCACATTATATGATTATCTTTGTTGTAATTTTATATTTCAAAATTATCGTAGAATTGGTTAGAATTAATTATATTAAATATATCTTTCTGTAACTAAACAATCATTCATTGATTCTTCATAATCTCCCTTTTAAAAAATGTTATTCCCACAATTGTTATAAGCGTATATAAAATTAAGGTTATGCTATATACATGGACCAAAATAAAGATATAATCAAAGTCGGTTAAAAAGAATTAAAAAGGCAGACTTATCGATTTTCTGCTCATAGTCAACGATATGATTAATTTGGGTAAAATATAAAATTTATTGGGATATTTTAGATGTTATATGTTGTAATGAAATTTTAAAAAGTTCAATGAAAGTAAAACAAGCATGTTAAAATACACAATGTTATGCCACCACAATCAACTTCCTTTTTTGGAACCGTAATTTATTGTTTTTGAAATTTCGTAGTGACTCTTTTTAATAAATTTTGAAACGAAATTTGATTGAAAAATAATCATCCGAACAAAACATTTTTATCAAGATAAGAATTTATATCCTTTACATTTTAAATTTTATAAATTTCAAAATTTACTATCTAAACCTCCATTAGGATTTATATATTATATCGTAGAATAACCATACTTTCACTTTCTTAAATTTATTCCTTTCTTATTATTTTTCACACATAATAAAATCTACAATTTTATAAATTTTATTATTAGCTGAAAAAGAGTGGATAATAGATTAGAAATAAATGTATTCATAAAAATAAATGTATTCAACATTTTTTATTATCTTCTACATCTCTATTATTGTAGTTGGTTAGGAGTTCACATTATGAATAAACTTATTAAAATGGATTAATCTAACTCTATCAAGTTAATCCAATAGAAAAAAATTGTACACCGTGCCACTCCCAAGTCAAATTACTTTTTCATCAAATCAGGTTCAAATCAAGTTGCTACAATATTAATCTCAATTTCAATCCTAAATCAACATTTATCAAGTGGGTTCAAGTAGGTTTTATAACACATTATATTTTATTATTATCGTATTATTTGTTTATTTATCATTAAATTTACATCATTAATTAATTAAATTTTATTATTATTAAATATAATTATATTTTATCATTATCACTTAAAATTTTATTACACTATAATGATTTAACAATATACAGAGAATAACTATATAGACAACATTTATAGATGACATTGTCTTAATTGTCTGTATAGGTGATTTTAAATTTTGTAAAAAATTCTTTCATAAAGCCTATATGGGCAACAAAATTTATTTATATAGAGTTTACAAAAAAAAATTCAAAAATAAAAAATAAAAAACCTATACAAAAATTAATTGTCATTTGTGTAGATTTTTTTAAAAAAATTATTCAAAAAAATTAAAAAACCTACATCATCTGCATATTTTTTTTATTTTTTTAAATTATAATTTCTATACAGATGATAAAAAGTCATCGGTATAGATTTTTGAAATTTTTACAAAGAAAATAAATAATAAATTATATACAGTATAATATTTTACAAAAAAATTATAAATAGATGCACTTAAGATTATTTCTTATATAAAACTATTTTAAAAATATTTTATATTTTTTAATCATTCTAAAATGCAACAGACTAAAGTTAACTAAAAGATGAAATCTTTGTTAAAATTATTTTGCTTGAGAAATAAATTTGAATATAATTGATAACAATTATTATTTTATATAAATTCAATAAAAAATAATTATAAATTAATATTTAATCATCAGATTTAGAAATAAAGATTATTATTTTCCAATTTTTATTTTAAAAAATTTTGGTTATAAATATTTTGAAATGTTAAATTTAGATAAGCGTACTAGAAACTAAATAATGGCTCAAACCTTTTTTACTATTGACAATTTGAGCAAAGAGAGAGTGAATAAAAACTTAGCCAAAATGATAAAAGAATGCATTAAAAAAAAAAGGAAAAAATGTAAAATACTCTTTCAACTTCATATGGTGATTAGATTTTACCACCTTCAATCTAGAAAATTTAAAATTTATCCCTTTAAAATTTATAAAATGTGTAGATAATACACATTATTCACTTAAATAATTATTTTATCAAATAATATGATCAAAGTTTTTAACTAAGAATTATGATATTGTAAAATATTCATTTGTTTTATTAATTTTTAATTTCAGACATAATTGTACACCTTGTATATGAGTATTTCATTAAAATTCTTTAGATATAATATAATTTTCATTAAATATATAATATAAAAATTTTATGTGAAAAAATAAAAAAAATGAACAAACTATGATGTTATGATTGTGATTCTTCGGTAAAAATTTTGTTAAAAAAGTACATTAATTAATAAAATAATTAATTAAGTAGATGAAATGCATCATCTTTAAGTTTTATAAAATTTAAGATGACAATTTTTAAGTTTATAAAATTCTAGGAAATAATATTGAACAACCTTAAAATTAGAAGGAATAATTTACATATTTTTCAAAAAATACTTTTACTATTATCTCTAAAAAAACTCAAAGGAAAATAATAAATAATTACCAACAATACTCAATTTTGCCAATTGGCGTTATTCTTCAACTAATACCATCATCAATATTAAGAAGTATAGCAAAATATTGCACATAAGATTCCCCCAACCCCAACTTTTAATTTTAAAAATATTCAACTCTTTTGGTTGCTATTGTAATTTAACTACATTTATACCTTTATGGAATTAATTAAATTCGGTAATAATTTTTGTAAATTTATTTTATTTGAGATAACTATGATTTAAAATAAATATCATGCTATATAAATATTTTATTTTGTGCGGTATTGTCAAATTTTAACTTTTAATAAAGTTTTAGGTATTGTGTAACATATTTACAAGTGAAATCAATTTTGAATAACATATTCTAAATAACAAAATCTTTTTGTCAAAAATTTTATTAATTTTATGAGGATAAAATGTGGACAAGAAAAAATTACTTGATCTTGTCAATAATTGGCTTATACAAGAAATATTAATATTAGTGTGATATTTTTCTTAAAACATAGTTATCCCAAATAAAATAAACTTTACAAAAGTTATTACTAAGTTTGTCAATAACTAGCTTATAAATGTGGATAAAATTCTCTTAATGTGGCTTAATAATTTGATATAGAGTTTGTATATAATTTTTAATTTTATGTTCATGAAAAATAATATAGAATAAATTAAGATACTGTATAAGATATTATTTTGTTTTTAAATGGAATGAATGAGTCATATATTATTCACTTGATAATATCATTCACTTGATAGATTATTATCTATGTAAACCCATTGTTAACTAGATTTATTTGTAATATAATGGGAAGTGTTATAATTAAAAATTAAGAAGAAATACAAGATTCTATAATATGAAGATTTAATCGAAATTTGAGTGAAACTATAAAGAATAAGAAGCCATTTGACTTGATACTTTTAATAAATACTAAAGGGAATAAAGTAAGAAAGTTAAAATTAGACAATATCATAAGACCTTCAAAATAAATGGACAAAATTATGAATAAAGTATCAAGTTAAAATCTCAACAAATATAGATTCTTTTTTATGTTTTTCTTTTGGACCTATTAGCAAGGGACTTAAATTACAAAAAAAAAAATTCTAAAAATAATGTCTTTTTATTATTAGATTGGGAGCATACATATGTAAAAATCGTAAAATAAACATGAAATAGGAATAGAAACTTAATGAATAATGATAATAATTCTTTTCAAAAATTATATTTCTTAATTAAGAACATTTATTATCAATTAAGCTCTTCTGTGTATTTGTGCCTCTTTACATCATTTAATGTTTGTATCCCCTTATATTACTCAATTATCTTTTATTATTTTGCATATTAAATCTATTAATATAGAATTATACAACTTGATTGTGTAATTACAGTCAATGTAACAAATACATGACATCCGTTCAATACTTAATAATAATACATGTATATTGATATAAATTTGAGCAATAGAGATAAACCATTGAATAATAATTTTTAGTCAAATATATTGATTTACTAGTAGAAATCTATTTTTGGAGTTGCATTATTAATTATGAGCACAGCCCATAATTTTCACATTATATTCATATTTATTTATCTATGGTTGTTTATTGTAATTAAATTAAATTTCATTACATTCATTCTTTAGTTCAATACATGATGAGCAAAAAAAAAAAATGAAGGTACTAACTTTTTATTACGTGTTATCAATTACAATAAAGATCCATAAATCATTTTGATTTTCTAATCACAATGAATAAAACTTCTATAAATTAATAGTACTCTATATTTTGATAACCATAAGATTTAAATTTAATTCATTGTGAATATTAGATTCTTTTTATTAAAATATTAATTTCTCATTAATTGATAGTATAAAAATAATACACATCTTATTTTTTTAATTTCATCTTGTTATTAGTGTGTAAAAAATTAATAATGAATAGGCGTGTGATAAAAGGAATCAGATGTCATATAAGCATTAAAAGTATCATATCAACTTCAATTATCAATTTGATACACATATTGGTAGAACGATGAAATTGAATAAATTTAAGTGTATAATAATATAATTTTAAATAATGAAATTAGAGAACTTTAAATAAATAAAGAATGAACTTGATAAAAAATTGTATTATGGAACAAAATTGATATAAATGGCATTTTACCAAGGAAGAAAAGAATGCCAAATTGAAAATTTTCTTCAAATACAATCTGTGTATATAAGTACACACCATCTCCAAGTGATTTCATATTGAAATTATTTTAAAATTTATTTAATCATGGAGCAAAATATATGCTTTTAATTATATTGCATTCTTATTGTATTTTTTATTTTTTTCTAGAATTCAACATTTTATTTATTTCAATATTTCAATTCAATATTGAATTAATAATGAATTAAGGATATTGAATTAAGGCAATAAATAGTAACAAATGTTAAGAAAAAATTTAATATAATTAATATATAATTTAAATAATAAATTATAATTATGAAATTATATATATTGTAAATATTATATATTGTTATATATTATTAATTTATCAATATTATATTTATTACATAATATATATATTTAATTATTATATAGGACATATTTAAAAATACTCAATTTTATACAAATGACAAAATGTTGTTAGTATAGAGTTAGGTGTAGGGCTGTTAAACGGGTTGCGGTCCGCGAACTGGCCCGTGACCCGTTTTTGCGAATATGAACTTTTAAATTTTGACCTATTTTTAATGTAGGTAATATAGACCGACCCGTCACGGATCCGATCCGCAATGGACCGGCCCGTATTCGCGGAGTCCATGGATTTTTAGTTAAAACCCGTGAACTGGCTTGTACCCGTCATGAGTTTTTGTGGATTTGAACCCTTAAAATTGAATCTGTTTTTTAATGCAGGTAATACGGACCGACCCATCACAGACCTAGTCCATCGTGGGCTGGCCTGTATTCATACGGGTCGACCCGTTTGATAGCCCTAGCTAGGTGGTGGGAACAATTGGTGTTGGAAAATTGGAAGTAGCATTATACATGACATTTTGGGCAATACAAATGGTAAATGTCATCTTTATATGTTGCATTTGTTCAAAAGACATGCTTGCCCTTCATTAACACCTATATAGATTACCGAGGGCAGTAATACAGATGACATAAGTTGTTTGTATATTTTTTGGCTTTATTTAGTGATTCTTATATCTATTTTGTTAGAAAAATAGATTATATGGTTGGATGGTTGAATAAAATTCATAGTTGTTCTTCTATTTTACTTATTGCAATAAACATGTTATTTGTGTAATTTTTTATTTTATCTAATGCAGTATAATAGTAAATTTAAAATGCCAATTATTTTGCATTGTTTGGTATAATTATTATTATAAATACCCAATGATATTAATATAACAATTGATACTAGTATGATTGTTGGATAAGAACTTATTTTAATGTTTCATTGTATTGATTAGTAGAATCAATATTTAGTTGAATTAAACTACCACATAAAGATTTTATTTTATAAGAATTAATATAAAATTATATGAACTATAAACTTTTATTATATAATATTACATAAACTATTAATTCCTAATAGACAATATTATATAACATTATATAAATTACTATATAATTTATATAATGATATAAACTTCCATTATATAACATTGTATAAACTATTATATAATGGTTTTACTTTATAAGAATAAAAGTAAAATTATGTAAGCTATTAATTCTTGATATATAATATTATATAACATTACATTATTATATAATTTTATATAAACTATTACATAATTGTATATAAATTGTTATATAATAATATAAACTATTATACCGTATTATATAAACCTTTATATCATGATGTGAACTCTCATTATATAGTATTATATAAACTATTATATGATGATACAAACTTTCATTATATAATATTACATAAACTATTATATAATATTTTTATTTTATATTATTTGATAATCAAATTTTATTATATAAGAATGAAAGCAAAATTATATAAGAATATTATTATAATCATTTAAAATGAATACAAAATACATAATTAAATAAAAATTCATGAACAAAAATATCTTCTCAAAATATGACAATATACATATTAAAGACTTATATTATAGTAATAAACTACCATAAAATGTTTCAATAAGGTACATAGACAAATGCACACATATGCATGTGTCCACATTTTTATGTTTGCAAGGATGTATATATAACAAATTAGTAAAATATTCATATAAATGAATTTAAGAAAATAAAATTAATAAATACCTTATAGAAAATTAAAAAAAAAGAATTAAAAATATATGATATCCATAAATATCATAAGTATGGTATAACATAAAATTCATAGATAAACTCTCCTATAGTGAGTAGATAGCCTTACAAGGGACTTGATGTGCACAATAATACTTTTGAATAAATTATATAATTCGTTTAAAATTTTTAGATATTGTATAAATCTTAAATAATTTTTTGTTCATAGAATTAAATATTCTTGGGAAGCATTTTATTTTTGACAATATAATTTTTAGACATTTAATTTAGGAAAATATAACATTCTCATGTTTGGCTTAATTTAGAATATTCATTAAAATGTTATAGTGTTATATTTGAATCATTTTAAATATCTTTAAAGATGTATGTTAAATGTTGTCATTTAATATTATAATATATATGATTCAATCATTAACCTAACATTTTGTAAACAATTGATATTTACAATTGTCAAAACTATTGTAACAAAAAATTATGCCATGTTAAGTTTGAGATGTATTTGCATTATAACTTTAGACCCATTCAAAAGTTAGTTCATCTTCCTAAGTGAACCAACCCTTAAATTGTCTAGAGAATTTGGATAATTTGGGATATATTGTTTAGTTATTGAACTCACCTCATCTGCTCGTCGATTCACCTTACTGAAATTTCTTCTTTTTCCACCATTCTTCGAGTGTGTACTATATCAGTGTATAATATACATACTTGGAGAACTATAAGGGGATGCTAGCAAAATTTTGTCATTTGTAAAATGTATCATGGATAAGTGGAGACAATAATTGTAGGAATATCTTGAATGAGATAAGGCCATACCTGTTAGATTAGAGTGATAAGGTAGATTTAGGCATATAACAAACATGCATTCATAATTGAATCACATGATAACTCATGACATTGTAAGCCAGTTACACTATATCTATTAACAAAAGTTAGATAACCTTACGAGATCAATTATCCAATGCATAATAAAATGATATTACTGCATTTATAAAAAGAGTAAAAAACTTTGTCGATGATAGAGGTTGATAAAATGTCTATGTAAGAAATATCTGAATGTGTTGGCCCAAACATTGGAAACCATGGAGGCATATCTAATAAACAATGGATTTGATATGTCATACATGAACTGGGTCTATTATGATGAAAAGTATGTATCTAGGGTTGAGGTTATGCATGGAGAACCTATTATAATGCTAAAAGGATGATTGATATCATACATAACTTTATTAACTTTCAGGCCATTGATGAAGTAGATCACAATGATAGAGTTCAAAATGAGGACACTTTGGGAGGATACATCTCATGGCCAAAGCTTTGATTACTTGTTTACAGAAGTAGAAATAGAATTGTACCCTAGTTACATAACCTTTACTTCAGTAGACTTTTTAGTTAAGTTTATGCATCTGAAAGTAATACATAAGTGGATAAATAAGTTATTTGACTCCTTACTCAAGTTATTAAAGGAGACTTTACCAAAGGATAACAAATTGCCTAGGTTATATTATAATGTAAGGAAATGGCCTAATAAGTTAGGATTCAAGTACAAATCAATTTAAACTTGTAAGTATGACAACATGCTTTTTTGGAAAAAGCACCCTAAAGACAAGTTCTGCCCAATCTATGAGGAAAGTTGATGGATTTAAAATACAAAAAGATAAAATGTTTCTTAAAAAGTGTTGCTATATTTTTTTGTTGACCCCTAGCTTAAAGCATTTATATGAATTAAGGCATATGGCAAAGGATATAATGTAGCATTTAATAAGACAATCCACCAAAGATAGGGTTTTTGCAACATCTTGTTAATAGAAAAGTTTGGCAAGATTTTGACAAAAGGTATCCTGATTTCTTAGTAGAGCTAAGGAATGTGCAATTAGATTGAAGTGCGGATGGATTCAATCCTTTTGGTGACATGAGCCTATCATATAGCATGTAGCTAGTTCTAATAACCACCTATAATTTGTCATCTTAGCTTTATATGAGAAAGTCATTTTTCATGTTAATGCTGCTAATCCCTGAGCCACAATCTCCAAGAAAAGACATAGATGTTTTCTTAAGATTGCTTGTTGAAGAACTAAAATAAGTGTGGGAAATAAGAGTTGAAACTAGGGATGCTGCTACAAATAGCATGTTAAAGATATGAGCGGCACCCACTTTCCTACCTAAAGTAATCTTTTTGGATGAAATGGACAAAGGGTATAAAGCATATCCTACATGCAATAAAGACACGCCATCATTGCAAGTTAAAGGAAAAATTGCTCATGTCAATCATCGTCAATTCCTTCCAATGAGCTATGGTTGGCGCAATAGTAAAGATTTTAATGGTAAGATCAAGAGGAAATCCTTTCTAAGATAGTTTATTAATAACATAGTCATGGACCAATTAAATAGAGTGCATCAAAGACTTCTTGGAAAAGTTAAGTGCAAGAGAGGTGTAAAGTTAAGTAGAAGAGAGGTGTAGATAAAGTTAATTAGAATAAGAAGAGTATCTTATTCAAACTTCCATACTAGCCTATAATGATCTTGAGATATAACATTAATGTGATGCATATAGAGAAAAATGTAAGTGATAGTATTATGGGTACACTCTTGGACATTAAACATAAATCAAAGGATATGGACAATGCAAAACATGACCTAGCCGACATGAATATAAGGCCAAAATTACACTTATATGAGGAAAGGGGCAAGTAGATGAAATCACATCCTAGATACATGCTCAATCAGGACAATTGATGTCGATTTTGTCAATTTATTAAAAATGTAAAGTTTCTTGATGGGTTTCTTAGAAATCTAAGAAAGAACATGGTTGATAATGACACTAAGATTAAAAGGTTTCAATCTGATGATTGTCATGTAATTATGCAGTGATTATTAACACTTATAGTGCAAGCATTTTTGCTATAAGAGCTAGCATGTGCAATTGTTAAGTTATGCAATTACTTTAACTAAATTTATGCAAGAACTCTAAACAAGCAATATGTTAAGTAAGCTAATGAATACATTGTACTGATTTTATGCAAACTTGAAAAGATCTACCTTCCTATATTTTTTAACATAATGGTCCACTTAGTGATGCACTTGCTTGATGAGGTATTATTGGGGGTCTTGTTCATTTTAGATAGATATATCCATATAAGATATATATAAGGAAGTTAAAGGATTATGTTAGGAACCATACTCAACTTGAAAGTTCCATCATTGAAAGGTGTGTTATAGATGAAGCATTAATATTTTGTTCCATATATTTTCAAGGGGTGGAAATAAAATTTAGTCAACCTCATTGTAACTAGGATATAGGCAATGTAAGAATAGAAAGGTGACTGTCAATTTTTAGATCTCAATATCAACCTATCAGCAAAAAGCATGTTGCTCATTTAGACAGGAAGGATCGGGATATTGTAATATGGTATATCTTAAACAACTGTCCTGAAATTCAAGAATATTTAGTGTAAGTCCTTTAAACTATTTTACATTTCATCTAGGCCATTCTAGTTCTTAATGAATCATTTGTATTATGTAGTAAGCATAGATAACAACTACAAGCAAGCAATTGCCAGAACATTGAACACTTACAAAAAACCCAGTTTTCTTCATATTTTTACTCCAAGGTAATTCTTTATCATCTTCGTTACAACTAATGCTATATAATTTTATTTTATATTTGCTTGTGTAATTATGGTTCACTTCGAAAAATTATATAGATTTACTACCTTAACAAAAGTGGATCCCCCAAGGGGATTAATAGGCTATTATCTTTAGCTTCTAAACTAAGTTTCATGATTATGTCGTGTTTAGTATGTATGGTAAATGGAGTTTGTTTTATAACTACTTCTTGAGATGTAAAGCATAAGATCTAGAATAATTGGATTTCTATGTTTGGAACAAAAAATAACACATTTTACGATATTTTGGAGGAAGTCATAAAGTTAAGTTATTTACATAATTAATCTGTGACTTTGTTCAAATATAAATGATATGACATTGATCATAGAAAGAAGAAAATTATTATAAAAAAAATATAATAAGCATTTCTATCAGTGTTTAGTGGTACAAAGATAATCCATATATACTTACATAATAAGCATGATAAGTTTTTTACATTGATAATCCTTTCAAAGGAACAAATTAGCAAATTGTAAATAATATAATGCATCGTGATGTGCAGGATCTTTCTGATGATGATAATATTAGTGCCAGTGGCTTATCCTATTTGTAGGATGATAACTTCACAAACTTTACCCTCATGATAGATCTTAGAGATTTTACCTTAATTATCTTGTAGGATTAAAACCATGACCCTTATTATACTTCATCTTCTAGAAATGTTCATCTTGTTTCATAAATGTTTGATAACTTTATAAATGACAATAATGATATAGAAGATCAAACCACTATGGATTACATAAAAGAAGATATTTTAGAGTCCAATGATAATTACTTAACTAACGAAGAGGATAATAACCTTGCAACATTTACTAACCATAGGTCTAATTAGGATCAATACTTTTTGGTTTCCTAAGTAGTTATTGAGTCTTATATTTTGATAACTTGAAATTTTGTACTAACTATCATTTTTGACCTATTGCACTAATTATTTCAAAAGACGCATTTTGTATGTACAAATGTAATTTATCGTGGAAGAAAAAATTGTTTTGTTTATCATAAGTATTATTTACTTCCTATTATAATAACTACTATGCATGTTTGATCATATATAACAATGCTTGATAATCATGGCTAAGGTTATGTCACACTATCGTGAAAGAGATAGTAAATACTACCTACCACGAGACCCTAGTCACATCCCTTTCTAATGTGAGACGAGTGAAATTAATTATACTCAAGTATTTTACTTTGCATTTTTTTGCAAATATATGTTATTAATAGTATGTTATATTGAAAGTTGCATTGAGTTTACAATATTGCAAGAAATCAAGGTCTTTAACCTTTCACCAAAAAATACAAAAGAATAATGGGAGGCTATTACCTATCCATTTTGATAAGATAGGTGCATGGCAGCCAATTAGTCCAAACTCAAATTATTTTGCACATGATATAGAAGTGCTAGTGAGGCAGCATTGTGAGCCCTTTTATAAAAATTATAAGCAAGTGCCTAAAAAGTAGTGAGAGCGTGTTGTATAGGGAGTCTGTGTAAGTATTATGACATGCATTTTTTATATTATTTTTTATTTGATATTAAGAATAATGAAAATAATAAATGAAACATTCTTTCACTTATTCCAATGAAGTCTTATTTTGAATTTATGGATTTAAGCTTGAGGAGCAAGGATATATGATTACTAATGTCCAATATACCACAACTGATCGATACAAAGATTAGAAGTCCATGCTCCACCATCATTTCTTGCAACATAGTGGTCAAAACGATGTTAATGATCTCAGTAATGTTAGACAAGCTAGTCTTACTAATATATCAACAAATTATTAAGATAGGTTATGTATATACTTTGATAATGACAAGTATAGAATAAGGTTTAAGTAAAATTAGTTACTTGCCATTCCTAACATTTGATTTGTTTGTCTTCTAATTACAAATATTTTAGTTTTAATGTGCAAGAGCTATCCATAATAAATTTGGGCAATAGGTAAAAAAAGTTATACAATGATCGCTATGGATCAAAGTCTGTTATTGTGGCATAACATGACAAGGTATTTTAACTTAATATTCTTGCATGGTGCTATCATAAAAAATCTTACTAATTGTTAATATCATTAGAGAGAATTTTCATAAGCATTATATGTATCATATAAAGAATTAGGTGCATTCAGATACTCAAACTATTTATGTAAGTAATTACTTTTCTAATTAAATAATTTTAATTATTATAGGAAAAAAATTTCACCAAAACTTTATGTTTATTTCAAAAAAATCAAGGCCAAGATGCTGGAATTGGTTACCTATTAATATTCACAATCCAGTGCTTCTTCTAATAGCTTCTTGGTAGGTTTTCCAAATCTTAAAGAGCATGTTATTATTGATGAGATGTTGGGCACTCGTTGAGGGCATAAAAAGGCAATTAGTTGTATGCTTGCTAGGACAATACATGACACCTCCAGCACTAGTTCATTCACTACATTTTTTCCTTCTAAATAGTAGCAAGATATAGCATTTGCAAAGGAGGTGTAAACTTATATCTTTAAGAGTCAGTAGGGCTTAGCTACAATAGAATGACATATTCATTATCATAAGGAAGTGTAACAGTAGACCCATATTATCCTTGAGGGCATGCATGCTACTTTATAATCTGTAGGATACGCTCCTTGTCACAATCCTAACCCAATCATAACCGACATTGAACCCCTCTGTTGGTTCCACCAACCTATGTGTGTGTACTTAACTTAATGCTAACCTATCAAAAGTGAGATATTTATAGAAGAGAATAGTATTTCAAAGATAGCGTTCATTAAAATTTCTATAAAAAATATGAAAGTTAAGAATACTTATAACCCTCCTAAAATGAGGATAAACAAGTCTAACTAACTTTTAAAAAGTTAGTTTAACATTCTATCCATCTAACTCTATGACAAACAAGAGGTCTAAAATATTCTATATACATAAAATTGTGTACCAAAATACCATCAACAAGTCCCCATGAACTCTAGTTCTGAGGAGGTGGAGGTGAAGGTGGAGGCTTAACTTGTGAATCTATGAAATAAAACACGGATGAATGAGTCTGGGGCTCAATGAGTAGATAATCAATAAGAATAACAATAAATTTACAATAATTTACCCATCGAACTATCCTCCCTTAATCAATTATATCATGTTCAGATATATTAGTAATTAAGAGCCATCGATACTAAGATTAACACGTACTTACTTCATTTTCAATGTGTCATATAACAATACTCATGAAAAATGCACTCAACATCATGTTTCATTGAATGGACAAACAGAAAATGAAATACATTCCTTCTTTTATCTCCTGGGTTAACCTTATACCCTCTACAAGCTTTCTATCCTTGTCCCTCCAAGGTTTGCCTTATACCCTCCACAAGTATGTTACTAGGAATTTTCCATCTCATATTCACAATATCACCCTATCACATTACTCACATTTATTGCCACTCATGACATGTTTCACAATGAAACTTTAGACATTAGAGCTCAAGCTCTATCCAATACAATTATAATTTAATTCAATGTACATCATAATATTCATCAGCATCATTATACCCTTTTGTATGACTACAAGTATTTATACATATCATAACTCCATGCTATATTTTATCATAAACCACTATAACTTTACTGCTTAGAGACTAAATATTCATGTTAGGCTATTATAAGGTAAGGAAACATAAAATAGATTAAATATGGGTTATATGATGACCATAATTTTAACCTATGAGTAATGTCTTAGGGATAACTCATAAATTATAAATGTATTATATGAAACTCTTTTCATGTGAAAGTAAGTTCAATCACCTTTCCATAGATTACTTATTTGCCCAAATTAACTAAGTTTTGAAAGAGTTATGTCTTTTTGAAGTTAGACATAAAATTTCTCTTTTTTGAATTTAAGAGTTCATGACCTTTTCTTACCATTTTAATTATATCTCAAAATATATATCTAATTTTGATTTAAAACTAACTCCATTTGAAAGTAGACTTAATTATCTTTAAAATGATAGGTGGTTTATTTAAAACAGATATAAGATGAAGGAGTTATACCCTTTTCAAAGTTAGCATAAAATTTTATAGTCGATGAATTGATTGGTGAATCAATTCATCAACCCAGTTTTTGCCTTTGAACCCCTAGAATCAATTAGTGAATTGATTCATCAACCCCTAGAAGCCCATAATTTCTTAATTACTTGATTTTAAAACCTAATTTCACCTCTAGACCACTAGAATCGAATGGTGAATTGATTCACACATAAAAAACTCAATTTTCTACGAAATTTTCACTGTACAACTAATCCAAAACACTTTATAAACACATATAATGCACATCAAACCTAAGTATAATCACCAATACACTTATCTAAATTTCATATAACCTTTTTCCATCCTTTATTACATCCATAATATCAAAATAAATTAGAATCAAGAACAAATCAACTCATATTTCACATATATCTTCATATAATATTAAAATCTATAGATTTAGCTAGATTATCCACTCATTTTGTATGGAAGAGGATGCTAAAAGACTAATTTGAAGATCTTTCAACCCCAACCATATCAAAATCCATAGTTTCTAGAGTTAGGATTTAAAATGCTCAACAAAATCAAATAAACTTCAAATCCTTTATTAACTAAGAAGAAATAGGAAGGATTCTTGATGAAAACATTATTCTTACCTCAATTAAATGAAGAAATCAAGAAGATTTGAAGTCTTCTTTGCTTGGTTGATGAAGTAGTGAGAGGATTGAGTAAAGAGAGTAGAAGAAATGGAGAAATGAAAGGGAGTAAGGGTTTTTAGAGATGAAAAGGGGAAAATAAGGCCTCAAGGGAATTTTTGAAAAAAATACTCCTAAACCTCTTCCATACTTATATACTCACTTATATTAGTGTATAATTTTACACTTCAAAATTCTAGCAAACTTTTCCCTAATAAATTTCACCCGAATCATATTCTCACACTCTTATTTTTATCAATTCTATTTTATTCCATAATTCACACATAATATTCTTAATTTACCTGAATTTACTAGTTTCTTAAACTACTCTTCCTCATATGATAATTTCGAATTTATTTATAATTAAGAAGGCTGAAACACTCCCCTTCATTTAGTTATGCCAACTCCCTTTCCTTGGATAAATAACCCTCGCCCAAGAGTACCATTTAAATTTGATTCTAATTCATCTTTTACTTCATAACATCTCCTAACCCTCTCAACTGCAATAACTCTCGCCCCTATCCCAACCATAGCCACCCCTACCTCTACCTTAGCTCTCGCGTTTACCTTCAAATGATAGTAAGGATAATGATAATGATGGCGAGAATTATTATTATATTTAGTTATATATCATACATTTATTTTTTAATACTTTACAATATGTGTGCATGTAGATTATATATTTTATATTTTATTCAAAGTTAGTTTATATTTCATTTATTTTTATAACTAATTGTGTTAAATAATTATTAGTATATATATTTAAATAATTATTATGTTTTCATTTTATTTACATACAAATACACAAATGTAAAAAATCATGAATACAAATTAAAAAATAAATATCTAAATATGAACACAAATGTAATAATGAACATAAATGTAACAAAATTAAAAATAAGAAAATTTTATTTTTTTAAAAAATAAGATCTATACAAATTACCCAAGCCTATACAAATAATACGTGTTGTCTATGTAAGCTAGGCCTATTTAGACAACATTTGTCATCTATATAAGCTTAACCTACACAAATATTGTCTATATAGGCCCAGCCTACACAAATGACATGTGTTATCTGTATAGGCTTCACCTATACAGGCAACACGTTGCATTTGTATAGGTTCAAGTCATTTGTATAGGTCAACTTACACAAGCGATAAATATTGCCTATATTGGTTTGATTTACACAAATGACATTTTTAATGTCATTTGTGTAGGTTGAAACTATACAAATAACTTTTTGTCATAACTTTCTTTTTATAGTATTAAAAGGATGAAATTAGGTTATATTTATTAAAAAATTGAAATAAAAATTATATATTTTTTAAATTTTAAAGAAATTAAATACAAATTCTTTTAAAAAAGAAATTAAGAAATTTTTTAAAAATTAAGGTAGTCTTGTTCCTAATTTCTTATGATATATTAGTTACTTTTCAATATATTAAAATTTTAAATTAAAATCTTATCACCTTTGATACATAAAAGAAAATATTAACTAAAAATAATTAGAATACTTGTAAAAATTATTTATAAAAAATGTATTTAATTTAAATAAGTTAAGTTTAAATTTGAGGTATAATAACATTTATAATTAAAATCACATGTTGAAAATTTTAGGTGACTACTTAGTGGTGAGAAACTATAAATTTTAGACTAAAATTTCTTCCAATGATTATTATTATATATTATTGTCATTATGATTATTTTTATTATTATAAAATATAATTATATTTTATTATTATCACTTAAAAATTATTATTATTGACATTGTTATTAAATAGAACTAAAAATAATAAGAAAATAAATTAATAAATAATAATTTTAATGTGAAAAACCCTCATTAAAAAGGGTAAAAATTATAGGACTTGATTAAAAAATATTTTACTGTTAAATAAAATGAGTACAAATAAATATCTACATTAATGAGTCATATATATTATTAAATATATATAAGTAAATAATTATATAAATAATATATTAATAAAAATAATTATAATAATTTATATATAAAAATAAAAATAAATAATAATATATTATATTATATATGTATATAATATATTTAAAATTAATATCAAAATTATTTATTTAAATTTTTTAAATAATTTAAAATTTTAATATAAAAGTACTAATTCAAATTTTAATATAATAATTTATTTTGATAAGCTTATATAATATATATTAACAATATTAAATATATAAATTTATTAATTTTAGTGTTAAAAATTATTTAATACTATTCATATATCTAATTTTAATATATCAAAATTGTTATTTTAATATATATATAAATTAAATATATAATAAATTAATTATTTATTATTATTATCATATTAATAAATTAATTTAATAATTTAATGAATTAATACTTAATAATTTTAACCTTTTAATCAGTTAGGTTAATTAATTTCAATCCCAACCTACTCTTTTTCCTTTAATAAGTTGAATTATTATTATTATTATTCATATTAATCCTAGTTTCAAATCAAATAAAATTATATTAATTTAAAACCAATTCTTCAATTCAATCTATTTTGGGTGACTGTGAATATGAAAAACAGCCAAAAAGGAAATAAAGATCATCAGCAACGCAATCAATGTCACAATTGAATTTGTCGTTTATGTAAATTGATGTTTGAACTGGACCCACAAATGATCCAAACCTATATAGACGACATATGTCATCTGTATAGATCGAGTCTATATAAATGACACGTGTTATCTGTGTAAGCTGAGCCTATGTAAACAACATGTCATATATATGGGCCCAACTTACACAAACGTCATCTATATAAGCTCAGCCTATATAGATGATATATGTTATCTGTATAGGTCTAACTTACACAAACGACACATAATGTCTATATAAGTTCAAGTCATTTGTATAGGTCATCTTATACAAACGACAAATGTTATCTGTATATGTTCAACTAATACAAAGGACATTTTTAGTATCGTCTATGTAGGCTAAAACTATATAGGCGACTTTTTCTTGTTTGTATAGCTTTTTTTTATAGTATTAAAAGGATGAAATTATGTTATATTTATTGAGATAATTGAAATAAAAATTATATATTTTTTTTAAATTTTAAAGAGATTAAATATGAATTCTTTTAAAAAAGAAAGTAAGAAAATTTTTAAATACGGTGGTGTTTCTGAACTCCACTCTCTAAGCTAGATTTTTTAAGTATTTTTTTGGATTTTTTTAAATTAAAAATATTTTAATTATTTTTTCCCTATTTAATTTAAGTGAACAAATAATTTTATTCTAGGCTAAAAATTTTATTGCAAAATTACTACATTTTGGATTTTCATATATACTTTTTATGAAAATTTTTGACATTGTTTGGTTTATTGATTATTTTTTTTATATAAATGTATATAGGAAAATAATTTTATGAAATTATTTAAGCTAATGTTTTATCATGAAATTTTGTGTAATTACAAGGCCACTTATTTAGGGCCCAATTAGATAAAAAAAATTTCATTTTAATAAAATGGTAGTTGGACTAAATAAAATATTATATTAATAATATTTTAACATCTTATTAGTATGATATTATTAATATGATCTATTGGTGATAATAGAAGTATAGGAATAAATATTGTGTTTTTAAAATTTTCATCACCTTATTGGTGTTAAAATTTTAGAAATATGATATTTAGTATTTATATTATATTATAAAATCTTTGATGTCCCATCGGTATTGAGCCTTATAATGTAATACTAAATTTAATTATATAATTTATTGAGAAAATTTTCTAATATAATTAAGGTTAAACATGCATTAATGTTTTAAATTTAGCTTCCTCAACTTTTTTACCTATATAATTAAATGCGATTAAAATGTTTAATAGGACAAATCATGAGGAAAGTTGTATCTTATAGTCTTTATTCTTGATCTAGTAATTAGGAAGCTTAAACCTTAGATTAATGCTAAATCTATAGCAAATTAAAGAAATCATTATGAAAAGTGAACTCACTCCAACATAGTGTGTTTAATGGTAATGAAGTAAATGATGGATAAAACTATAAGATAGAGTATTCTTGAAATGACTAATGTCAAAGTGTTCATAGATTTTGTAATTGAAAGAGATAAAAAATTTGATAAGGTTGAGAAAGGATTGTACTTTTCATTGCTTAGGGAAAATCTATGTATGATGGTGTAAATAGGGATGAAAGAGTATATATTGAGATTAGTTAATTATTACAACAAGCTAAAAATCATATAAGTTAATCTAAGAGAAAGTTATTTAACTTAGTATCTACTGGAGTCTTTCTCATCTCAATTTGACATTTTGAAAACATCTTATAATACTAAAAAAAATAGAATAAACCATTAAGAGCTCATTTCAATTGTTACATAGGCTTAGAAAGACGTGAAGAATGGTAAGGCTCAAGTGATAAACTATAAATCTTATGAGGTAAATTTTAACCATGATGTGAGGTCTGATTAGAAAGATAGCAAGAGTCATTACAACTATGGAAGGCAAGAAGGTGAGAAAGGTGAATCTAGTGTATAATAGCATTATAAACCTAATAGGACCTAATTCAAGGGTAACTATAAGTTTTGCAAGAAATATAGGTACAATAATTAATGTCACTAATTATTTTCAAGTGCTGACAAATCTAAGGAAGTTAAGTGAAGAAAAGTTAATTGTGAGACTAGAAAATTGATATAGAGTTGAAGTAGAGCATATAGGATTAGTAAAGCTAGAGTTAAAGGCTAGACATAAGCTATTATTGAATAATATAGTTTATTTACCTTCCATGAGAAGGAATTTAATTTTAGTTATTACTTTAAATTCTATTGGATATTCCTATTATTTTGACAATAAAAAAGTTAAATTATTTTATAAATCTTATATTGTGAGTACTAGTTCTATATGTGATGGTTGATATGGAATTAATTTAGATCCTAATTTCATAAACTCAATAAATTTTACTAGTGGTAAGAAAAGATATCAAATCAACGAAAAGTTCTTAATGATGGGGCATAGATGATTAGGATACATTTTTTAAGAAAGAATTTAGAGACTTATAAAGGAAGAAGTACTTCATGATTTAAACTTCTCGAATTTTGGAACCTATGTGAATTGTATTAAGGGCAAACCTATATTTAAAGTTAGAAAGGGGAAGAGAAGCAAAAGAAAGTAAAATGTTCTAAAATTAATCCATATTAATATTAGTAAGCCTATAACACCTAGTGCTATAGGAAGCTACAAATACTTCATCTCATTCATTGATAATTACTCTAGATTTAGTTAGATAGAATTACTTAATGAGAAATTCGGATCATTGAAAGCTTTCAAGGCTGCAATTGAACTAGAAGTTAGGAAATAGATAAGATATGTTAATTTTGACAAAGATAGTGAGTATTATAATAGGTACAATAGAAAAGGAAGAAACCTTAACCCTTTTGTGAGATACTAATATTAGTAGGCCTATACACCAAGTGCTATAAGAGGCTACAAATACTTTATCTCATTCATTAATGATTACTCTAAATTTAGTTAGATAGAACTATTTAATGAGAAATTAGGATTATTAGAAGCTTTCAAGGTGGCAATCAAACTAAAAGTTGGGAATAGATAAGATATGTTAATTTTGATAAAAATGGTGAGTATTATGAAAAAGGAAGAAACCTTTGCCCTTTTTGTGAGATACCTACAAGAGTGTGGAATTTAAGCAAGTTACACCATACTTAGGACGCTAGAGCAAAATGGAATTATAGAAGGAGAAATCAGATCGTTATAGACATAATGAGATGCATGCTAGCTTATACTTCACTATAAGAATTCTTACGAGATGATGCATTAAGAATAGTTATAAAAATTCTAGATCAGGTTCCTAGTAGGTTATTACCTAGAACCTTTTACAAATCATTGTATAGTAAGAAGCCTAGTTTAAAGGATTTTTGAGTTTAAGGCTCAAAAATTCAAGCAATGTCATACATTCCATCTGTAAAGAAACTTGATTTGAATTTTATTAGTAGATACTTTATTAGGTACTATAATGGCTTAAAGAAAAGCAAATTTTATTGTGTAATTTATACGAATGGAGTAATTGAATTTGATCGAGCTTCTTTGAGGATAACTTGGATAGTGGGAGCCAAATACTATGCATTATGGATTTCACTAAAGATAGAACAATTGTTTCATTAGCATTAGCATTAGAAAAGTTGGCTTCTATTGTTCCACCAATTGATATAGTACAACTAATGACAGAAGATGTGAAACAAGATGAAATAAATAAAAAAATTCCATTAAGGAGATCTTATAAAGTTCACAAATTGAAAATTCCTAATAATTATCTTGTATACATGCAAAAACATGAATATGATATTATTGATGATACTAATCCTATAGCCTTTTCTCAAGCTATATTCAATTTAAACCATTTTGACTATATGATTGCTATGAAGGATGAGCTGGCTTCAATGCATAAGAATCAAATGTGAGATCTAGTAGAGCTTCTTACTAGTTATAAGTTGGTCGAATGTAAATAGGTCTTTAAGACTAAGAGGGATGCTCAAGATGAAATTAAGAGGTACAAGGATAGATTGGCAACTAAAGGCTACATATAAAAAGAACACAAAGATAACAAGAAAACCTTTTCACTAGTTTTAACTAAGGACTCATTTTGAGTTATTATAGCATTAGTGTCTCACTTTAATTTAGAGCTACATCAAATAAATGTAAAAATAACTTTTCTATGATCTATCAGAGATTATTTATATAAACCACCAAGATGATTTCCAAGAGAAAGAAAAAAAGCATCCTATACGTTAACTTAAAAAGTCCATATATGACTTAAAACAAGCTTTTAAATAGTCTTACCTCAAGTATGACAAGGTAGTAACTTCTTTTAAGTTCAAAGAGAATATAGTGGATTAATATATTTATGCTAATTAGTGCAAGCAATTTTGTAATTCTAATACCATACGTGGATGATATTCTCCTTATAAACAATGGCATGAGCTTGGTGGCTAATATGTTATCCAAACATCTTAATATAAAAAGATCCTAAAAATGCTTTTTATGTTCTAGGGATAAAGATCTAGCATGATAGATTCTAAGGTTTGCTTGGTTTGTCTCAATAGATATACATTAAGAATATACTGAAAAGGTTTAACATATCAGTATGCTTATAAGTTTCCATACTTATTTCAAAATGGGAAATTTTCTTTAAGTTTCAGTGTTCTTAGAATGATATTGAAATAGAAAGAATAAAAAGTGTCCCATATGCATTGGCTATTAGTAACTTAATGTATATTCAAGTATGTACATGTCTTGACATAACATATGCTATTAGTATATTGGGGAGATGCTTGATTAATCCTAATTAGAGACATTGAACTATTACAAAAAAAGTCATATGATACTTATAGGGTACAAAAGATTATATGTGAGCTTATAAGAGATTAGGAGATCTTATAATTACAAGTTACTTAGATTCAAATTTTAATGGTTGTCTAGATGGTCACAAATTAATGTTTGGATACATCCCTATAATGGTAAGTTGAGCTTTGTCATAAAAAAGTATTAAGTAGTCCTTAAGCAACAATTTTCACTATAAAAGCAGAATATGTCACGTATTATAAAGCCATTTGCACTATTGTATGGTTAAAGAATTTCATGGCTAATTTTGAGATTGTTGATAGCATCTTTAAACCTTTAACCATCTATTGCAATGATACTACTACTGTGGACTTCTCTTGTAACAACAAAAGTTCTGTCTGTATGAAATGTTTTGATATAAAGTATCAATTTGTACAAAAGAATGTACATGAGCACATCACATGTATTGAATATATTTTCATAGATTATATGCTTACAGATCCACTGACCAAAGACTTAGAACTATATCATGATTATGAAATTAGTATGGAATGGAATTAGTTAAGTCTTTTGATATTTTAGGTTAGTAGGAGTACTATGATATAAATTATTTTTTTACGAGATATAGATAAATGAAATATTCATATTTTGCTATATATTATGCACATTTTTACTACAACATATTTATATAGACATTTAAACCATATCTCAATACTGTATTAAGAATTACGATTTTCATTTAGCATTTTAAACAAATACTTCAACTCAGTATGAAAGATTTACATATATTGTTATAATTTTTTATATAAATCTTATTACGCATAACTTTATTATGTATATCCCTGTTAGATATTGTATATGATCAGAGAAGAGTAAGTGCATAGTAGGTATCTCATTAATATTCCTATCGAATATTATATTTTATATTATTGAACATTTATGATCTCCTTTTAGACTAATGGATATAAAAATATCATAATTTACTTTTACATTTTATTAAATTAGCCATTATTATTGAATTATATGATCCAAGTAGAAGATTATTAGATTTTTTATTTTAAAATTATTAATTTAATAATAAAATAAAATGTAAAAAACTTGATCTAATATTAAAGTGACTATTTAAGTTTGAGCCTAATGGTAATCTAACTCATTAATATGGTAACAAATATTTCTTGATGATGAGTTAACTCACTAACTATTATAATATAAATAAAGGTTACTATTCCTTAACTCTATGTTTATTTTTTATCACATCCATTAGTGATGGAATTCTCTTTAAATTGAAATATATAACTAAGGTTGATAGGAATATTGATTCTCATTGAAGTTTATGATTAGGTCTAATCATAAGTAAATTATGATACATTGGAAGATTCATATTTATTATACATCATAAATGAATTCATAATATAATTATTAATTTTATTTATCTATATTTTAATATTATCTTTTCATATGATTCAATTAGAACTGTCATTATAGAATTTAATTTTAACATTAAGAACTAAGGCATAGACTTAATAAAACAAAATATGCAATTGGATTTACTAGCTTATGAAAAATACTTGCACCTAAGGGTGGATGGAAACCACTTGGCCTATAAGCTCTTAGAGGCCTACTGGCATGATCTAACTTAGATTATTTATAAAATAAATTAGGTTTGTTTTACAAAATAGGTTATACCATAAGTGTAATATATTAGCATATTAGGCAATTCTATATTTTTATATATTAAATTATATAAAATATATATAATATTTAAAAAAGTATTTTATAACACATTTATTCTCTTTATTTTAACTTATATTATAATCATTTAAACGATTGTTCTAAATTATTATTGTAATATTTATGCTTATTTCAATATCAAATTGAATTCAAATTAAAGCAAACTTTGGACTTTACATTTTTTAATTAGTCAAAGCAATTTTTATGTTAATTGGATTATGCTTGATAATACTAAACTTTGATTTGACTCAACTTAATTATACTCTTAATAATATTTATAAAAATATTTATTAATTATTAATAATTTTTTTTAAGTTATTAAGGCATGTCAGGCCTTAAAAAATTATATGTGAATTAGTCTAAGCCAAATTTTAAACTTACCATAAGCTTATATATCAAATCAAGCCAACTTTTTTATACAAACTTAATCTTTTAAGCAAAAGTCTAACACCATTTAGCCTTCTATCACTTTACTTGCATCCTACAGGATTTTTTCATTCCATTTTTTTTTCTTTTTATTTGTGTATCTTGTTGTGGTGACTTTAGATTAATTATCTACTTGACTTTTGACTTGTAAGCATAAATTAAACCCAATATGGTCCCAATTAATGTTATCATTGTCCTACATGCGTGATATACTCCAGCGCTATGATCATGACTTCCCATCTAGCTCATGTTCTGCTGTTCATATAAATTAAAGGTTGTTAGATACAAAAAAAGATTAAATTTAAAAATTAATTTTTTACTATTATTTATTCATATATTATCATATCATTAAAATTGTTAAAAATTTTATTGTTAATAAAATTTCTTAATTAATAATAAATTTTTGATAAGGTGATATATTTTTATTACTGATAATATAAAAATAGTATATTAATAATGACTTAAATTTAAATTATAAAAAATCCTCATTTAAAATTATAAAAGAAACAATTAACTTCTTGTTTGAAATTATAAAAAAATTATATTTAATTTATTGGAAATAAAATTTATAAATGATTTTACATATAAATTGATTAAAATTCCTTTAAAAAAATTCACAACGAGAGGTAGGGGTTTTTTTAGCACTTGATGACAAATTGGCATGTGAAGTTTCTTTTTTACTTTCACTGTGTTTTATGTTAGTGGAATTTAGATTAGTAGTGGCCTGACCCTTTTGCTTTGGAACATTATTTCCACAAGAACGAATCAGTACCTACCCTAGCTCGGGAGGAAAGAAAGAAAAGATAATAGAACATTTTGAAATTTAAAGATTTTCATTATTTAAATTAAAAGAAGAAGAATAAAAGAAAAAAAAATGAAGAGATAAAATTTATGATTAATATTACATTCCAATATAAAAATTTTAAAAGATTTTCTTTTATCCATTTTCTTTCTTAACTTAAATTTTGATTTTGCTTTTCTCGTCCTCCATTTTTTAGCTATCTAAGCATAGGGCTAGGATTTTTGACTAAGGTGGTTTTCCTCAGTACTGATAATTATGGCCCCAATGACCGCTAAATTCACCCGTGTTTTATTATGATTTAGAATGCCTAACACTTACTCTGGAATTGAAACAACGTGCGATGTTAAATCAATCAACTATTACTTTAATTCTGTCGTCCCTAGTGACCTCAGTTTTACTGCATCCAAATGTGTGTGCGTACTCTTTTTCATAAATTATAAAATTCACAACCTTGTAAATCCTAATCGAGCGAAGTTTAGGAGGGACAAAGGAACCATGATTCTCTGAATTTCTTTCAAAATCATGTAATTAATATATATTATGTAATTATAAAATAAAAAGAAAAACTGCGTAAATCATCTGGGGTCCGTTCATTTCATCAAGAAAACAAATTTGTAAAAAAGTATTTATTAAGAAAATGAATTTAAAAAATGAATTAACTTTTTAATTGTTTGGCAAGATTACGAAAAATACTTCCTATCATTTGTACACAAAAAGAAACTATTTTTTATTTAGAAGTTAATAACCTTATCCATATACAAATTTTATCTTTAAAATTAAGTTCTATAGTTATCATTTTATTATTAAAATGTTATCAAAATAGGAATAAAAAATCTTTAATAAAAAAAATCAAAAGTTAAATATGTTTTATGTTAAAAATAATAATTAAATAAAAACATTTAAATATTTATTTTCATTTTCAACATTTTTCCATAAGATTAATTCAAATTAATTTGATTTCATCCAAAATTTATTAACCATACTCTTCAACTCTCATAATTGTCCAAATAATTTTCCAATATCACTTTTATTTTTAGGAATGGAAGGAGAAAAATAAAATAGTATGAGAGAATGATGGGAAAAATGAAAGAGAAAGAAGGAAAATAAAAAGAAAGAGAAGAATAAAGAGTGAGAAAAGAGATAGAGAAGCGGAGAAAGAAGAAAATAAAATAAAGAGAAGAGGGAGAAAAAAAGAGGAAGTGAAGAGAGAGTGTGTGTTAGGGTTGTAAAAGGGGGATCGAGTTAATTGGTCTATGTTGATTGATCCATATAAATTCATAAAAAAATAGATTAAATTGCGGGTTTGTTCGATTTAATTTGTATTTATGTTCGCGAGTTCATAAACTTTGTTTGTAAATTTATTAATCTATATAAAATCACAAAAATAATGAATTAAATTTTAAATAATTCAATTTATCAAAATTAATAAATTAGATTGATCCGATCTATAAATTTTGATTCATTTAATATGTTTAGAGGGTACTATTATATAATATAAGGTGATTTTTTTAAAAAATTAAAATTAATAAAAAAATCACTTTTTTAAATATACGTCAATTTTTTATTATCTAGAATTTACTTTTCGTTTTCCAACTTTCGCATTGCTTCTAAACATTGAAGTATTAGAAAAAATTTTTCAAAATACTATTTTCCTCTTAAACAAACATAACCTCGGTCTCTTAAATTTTTTGTGCCATTTGAGTTTCAAAATTTTATATTTAGTCTGTTGCTGAAAACGTGAAAAAGTGCTGACGTTAGCTATGTACAAGTATCGAAGTTATTAAGGCCAAGTCTGCTGTGCTATGATGAAATTAGGATAATTTTATGGTATAGACTATAATATACATTACTATTTAAAAATTATTAAATTTTATTCAAGTTATTTAATATTACGTGGATTAATAGATCTGAACTACTAAATCAAGTAGTGCACCGTAAAAATGATGCACCATAGTTTGATCCTAATTTTATATTGATTGTAAGTTTTGTTAATAAAATTACAAATTTTTATAAAAACGAATTATGAGTTATATAAATTTATATTATTCACATAAAATTTATAATTTTTCATAAAATTTTATTAAATTTTATAAAATTTTATAATTTTATTCATAAATTTTACTATTTAGGATAGATTTACCTTGGTTTCCACCATGGCACAATAGTTTTGCCAATCATTAATGCCAATGCCTATTTGATTTTGGGCAACACTGTTGTGCTCCAATGGAAAGTGGGGTAAATCTATTTTGAGTGGAAAAATATATGAATAAAGTTGTGAGATTTTATGAAAAAATTAAAAAATTTTATAAAAAAATTGTGAGTTTTATGTGAATAATTTTATTCCATAAAATTTATTTCATATAAAAAATTTATATGTAATTATTCATCTATAATTCATAATTTTTTTATAAAATATTATAACTTTATTTTAAATTTTGCAATCATAATAGATTTGCTCCCACTTTTATCGGGACATAATAAACTTGGCCTTTGATTTTATCATGTGTTCTATGCACCATTCTTTGACACCCTCGTGATGTTTGTAAATTATTTTATCCAATTATTATGCTGCTAACTCTATAATTTGTCATTTGCTTTTGAAAGTATGCTAATAGTTTTGGTACAATTTATTAATTCATGCGATATTTTAGTGATGTAATAATATATAATATTATTTAAAAATTTTACTTCGGGATTTAAATTCAAGATTATACATTTATGTATTATGTAAATTATTATTTTTATCCTTACAGAAAAAAATTATTGACACATACACAATCAATTAACGTTTTAAAGATCAAACTGAATGATAAAAAAAAAAGATATCATTCAGTTGTTTAATAAGTTAACATAATTATTCAATTGGATGAATAGACCGTAGTTTAATTGAATCAAAATTATAATTAAGTTATGATTATATCAGTTAATCAAAGTTGCCCAGTTACATTTTTTAAATATTGTGGATACAGTATGTTGGCATTTAATTTCAACTATTTAAGGTGAGATTTTGAGGGCGAGGATATATTGCCAAAAAAATTTGTGATCATACTAGTAATAACTTATTCTTTAACCAAGAAAAGGTCAAAATGAAAATCCGATCTCCTAACTTATACACAAATTTTAATCTTGTTGTTCAGAAAACATTTTACACAAATTTAATTACTTCTAACTTCATGAAAGCACGTACTTTTACCCATAATATTAACTCCGTTCGTTTCCTTTTTAGAAAATCCTTACTAACCGACAGCATCCTATGTGGCATGAAAAAAGTTGGTTGCTTAACAAAGGACCAAAACTATAAATGAAAATAATAATAATAATAATACTAGTTGCACTCTTACATACTCTCTCTCAATTCTCATATTAAGAAAAGAAGGCTTTCTTGATTTGTAAATAAAAAGAAAAAAGGGCTACATCATCCAATTTTTACTAGCTGGAAAGGAAAGTAATAAAGGAGGAGATTCTAAGCAGTATTTCTTTTAAAAAATAATTTTGAAAGATTATTGAAAGTTTTTTCTTCAATTTCTTCACTGTTAATTTTGAATTAAATAATTTGTGTTGTTTCATGCTTCACTTTTTATTAATCGAAGACACATGTTGCTGGTTTAGTTTCATAGTCAATTTCTTTCTACCATAAAACAACCGAATTGCAATCCAGAAACAAAATCCATTACACCAGAAGTTATAAATGTTTTCCCCTATCGAGTTCCTACAACTCTAAGCCATACCTTGGTTGGCTTGAGTTTAACACATGCATGAGAATTTGAGTCCTCTTGCCACGATAGCGGTACATCTTATTTCGAGAGTCGGCTAAGAATACTTGAGATAATATCATCTTTTTGTTCAAGGGCCAAATTCCATAATGATGACAAAAATTGAGAATAATGGGGTTTTTTTTTTTTTTCAACATATGGATGCTACCAATTTATTTCATGCTATATAGGTGCCAATTAATACTGGTTTGTCAATAAGGGAATTCTCAGTGAAAATGCGTGTGCTTTCAGGGATTAAATGATAAATTTGTTGAAAAATTTCTTAGACAACAAGGAGTGAAAATCAGAAAATTAAATTTACATTTTTGCCCCAAGAAAATTTGAGTTAGTTTGTGAAGTCATTCAAAAAATTATACCATGTGGAAGTATCGTTGAAATTAATCATAAATGGTTTTAAAGTTACCCTCCATTTTTTTTTCCTAAAAATATAGCAACCCTAACATTATAACCATACGATACATTTCTAATTGAACTAGCTAATATTTTTCATATTGAGATACTATATGCCACCCTCTTATTTCAAAACCAATCTTCTATAATTTTTCTGTCCGCATCGGATCCCATAATCACCGAAAAGAAGATTTAAGTGAAGGAATTAGCTGTCATTCTTTGACGCATATCAGAAGAACGAGGAAAAGGACACCCTTTTCCTTTATTCTGTTTCAATCAAATAATTCTCGAGTAATATAAATGACTGGTTACTATTTAGGTAGTTGTTCCAGTCACACCGATTATTATTTTATGCTAGAAATCATGAATTTGACATGAAATAATGCCAATTTATAATTAATAAAATAGTAAAAAAAAATTAAAATTGCTGACGTTATGATAATGCTGTGATATCAAGCTTGTCTTTTAAGCAGTATTTTTGGTAATGCTCAAAAAAAGGTAATTAATACTGGTTGCACATGCTCTTTCTTTTCCATTAGTTAGAGAAAAAAACTATAAATGATTGGTTGCTTTAGAAACAGGCACTAAAGATAAAGAGATTCTTAATTAATTAACCCGTAGGTACATAATTTGTATATCCATGAGACCATGATTAACTAAAAATTTGTCTCAAAGATCGGTGTTAGGTAATGTTTAGAACAGTAACAAGGGGAATTAGATTCTTCGAATCATAAATTTTCAATAAATTTAAAATTTTGAAAAATTGATTTGTAGAAATATTATGTTAATATGTTTGATTAAGTGAAAA
The DNA here is from genome assembly GCA_020226215.1 of Sindora glabra. Lineage (NCBI taxonomy): Eukaryota > Viridiplantae > Streptophyta > Magnoliopsida > Fabales > Fabaceae > Sindora > Sindora glabra. The sequence continues at coordinate 33,900,119 of CM035231.1, forward strand.
AAATCTAAAAATTGTAAAATATTATGCTTTTTAATTAATTCTTATAATTTTAAAAACTTATTAAATTTTTAAAAATATCCTCATCGAAGAAATGACTGGTCATTAAAAATTATTTTCCAATCATGTTTAGTGTAAAAAAAAATTAATTGCCAACTTTAGAAAATTGTCTAGTAAATAATTGTAAATGATAATCAATGATAGCATGTGAGGGTAATCTAAGATGAAAGTGATGGTAAAGTATCAGTAAAATGGTTGATAAAATAATTCTTTTATATAATTAAATGATTCATATACTATGAAAATATAAAACATCTATTCAATCAGCCCACTCTACCGAGAGAAGATTTTGGAAGAGAGTTGATCTAATTAAATACATTCTCAACATTTTTGATAAATTCTTTTAATTGTAAAGTCAAATTTAAGATGATAATAGCGAATTCTTTAAAGCTGTTTTAGTGAAGTAAAAAATATCAGGCAAACCAAATGGCTCATAAAATAAATTGATTACGCATCTATTCACATCCATTCCAATAATAGTGTAATAATGCGTTTCTTTTGTTTTTTAGTTTCTTACTGTGAAATTAATTAGTACTATATTGTTTTAAAAAATAAACATGTCACTGATTCAAATGATAGAGCAATTTAAGTTTAATGGCTACTCAACGTATATATATAAGAATTAAGAATCAAATTCTATAAATAAAAAAAATCAAATATTATTTAAATCAAAAGAAATTATACCTAGCGCTCTAACACTCTTAATTTAGAGCACTATATCTTACTCACACTCTATTTAACGTGATATCCACAATTTATTATTAGAGAAATTACAGTAACTATTTCTTTTCCTCGCAAAATATAAATACTTGCTTACTATTTTTCTGTTGTGTGGTTGTGTTGATTATGTCGATGAACTGAAACTCTATATATGAAGCATTTTCGACTTGCTTGGCAAGTCTTATGATTAAAATAATCATTTCTTCTTGCGAATGACTTGCAAGGCAAGTTTACCCACCTGGCACGTCATTTGCTTGATTCTTCAGTTATTTGACTTTTGACCTTTTTTTCTTGTTTTTCCTTTTGACCATTTGGACTTTCCAAATGCATGCGTCGGGCATTCCAACATATGGCCTATACTCTTACAACTTATGAGCGCTTCATCGTGGTAGTTTAAGTAGCTGGACTGCAACATAATGGAGACCAAATTGGATTAACTCCAGAGAGGGATTCTTTAGGACTTTTGAAATTAAAAAAAAAAAAAAAAGTAATATTGGAAATTATGGATAAATCTTTGCTTGAGTAAGGCATTATACATTAGTATGCAAAGTGACATGTAAAACAAAATTGATCTACTAACTTTTCCTTTTTTTTTATAAGAACAGCTAATTAGGTATTTGAACAAAAACACTAAAGGAGTTAGTAGAAATTAATTTGTGTATCACTTCACTAGAAGTGATGTATATGCCCCAATTCTCAACTTCGAGTGCTTGCAACATTTTTAAATTTTAGATTTTGTTTCTCTGAACTGGATAATTTAGTGACCATTCCAAATTAATGTTTAGTATTATTAGAGATAGAATAGGCATTCCATTTCCGTACTATATTATAATACAACAAATATTATAAAAATGAAATGGAAAAAAATGAATCAAGGATAATAACACTTTTAAAAATAAAAAAGTATAAAATTGAAATCATATTTATATGAAAGATGATATTTAATGTGTGCATTGTAACACCACAAAATTAATTATTAATATTTGCTAAAAATAATGCAATATAGGATGACAACAAACTAGGTCATACCATAACAATCCCTTAAAATATTTTTTTAAATGATTTACTAACAATGATTATATAATTGTTTAAACTCTTTATACACTAAAAAAAGAATGAATGAATGCAAATAGAAGTAAAGTAGAAAATGTAGACAAATTTAGACAATATGTAGAAAGCAAAATAAAAGATAGAACCAATTTTGGAGGGATTTGATACAAAATTAGAATAAATTTACTAAACAAAATAAAACAAAACATAGAATTAAAATAGAAATTAACAAAGAAAAGTAGTTAATTCAAAGATTTAAGAGTTTTTAGTGTGGATTAATTATAGATTACAAAATATTTGATTATTTTAATTAATTTTTCAATCTTGAATTATCTGAAATCCCTATAATAATTCATAAATATTACACTAGATAGCCATCTAGAATTTAATCAATTAAGATTAGTAGAATTAAATAATTATTTTAATTCATAAAGAAGCTAGATTGAAATTGATTTGAAAATAGAATTTAGATGAATTTAGGGATTAAATCAAAAAATTTTTATTTAATCTCTCAACCCTTCGTCCTTATATGTAAAATCATGATTAATCAATTATGATTCAACATAAAAGTAGCAAAAGATCAAAAGCCACAACATTGAACAAAAATTATATCAAATAAGCATTTAACTCATGAAATTTCAAAGCAATCAATATAAAGAATTAGGAAAAAATAAAAATCAATTAGAAAAAATTAATATTACAAATTAGGATCTCATAATCTAATAAAAATGAACCTTAATTCTTGAATCAACTAGAAGTTTAGCTTTTCATGGCTTAAGAATAAGAAACTATAGAGAGAGAAATATTATCTTGTCAAATTGTGTAGTGTTTAGAATCTCCTTGCCTTTGGAGGCACAAAACTTTAAATTTGACTTGCTAATATTTAAATTCCTATTGGACTTGAATTATATATCTCTTAAGGTTGCAAAAATAAGGCATTGATAATTTTCAAAAGCCCAGAACCTATTTTACAAAGTAATGAACTTTAAGAGTTATAGTAATGAAATTTCATAGATTTGACTTCCATTTAATGTAAGATTATTAAAAGTACATAGTTTTGGTAAACTATGAACATAAAGTTGTAGGGCTGGATTTTAGGAAGCTTTAGCTCTAGTTTCACATTAATTGGATCTTTTGGATCTTTGAAATTGAAGATATAACTCAAAAACAGAAGCCTGCTCAACTGGAATAGAAGCAAGACCTCAAATTCTTAGCTAAATAAAATCTTTTATAAGTTTGAATTGGACTTTAACCAAACTATAAAAATTGTAGAACTTTCTTCAAGCTTTCAAAGGATATAAGATCACTCTAATTTAATATCCAGAACTCAAGATATAGCCAAAAACTTAAAATTCTGTAAAATTTTAATATTAATTGAATACTTTCAAAGGATTGCAAAACCAAACCCAAATTATAAAATAAGACTAATTCTATAAAATTAAGCATGTGTAACATATTAAGAGACACGAAATAGGAGGAAATAATATAAATAAAATCTTGCATATCAAATTCCCTTACACTTAGCCTTTACACAATCTCAGCCAAGACATAACTTTATTCAAAATTGAGAAACAAAAGACTTCTTTTCCAAAAACTTCAAGATCACAAATCTACAAGCAAGAAGAAAATAAAGCTACCAAGAAATATAACACATCATAAAGAAAAATCTTGACAAACTTGAAACAAACTAACATAACAACTTTATTCTAAAAGAATAAATCAATATGGTAGATTCTCATAAAATTTATTCTCTTACTCTCAAGTGCTTGGAGAAATTATTTCACTCAAGTTCATTCCATAAAATTATTCTCCCATAAGTTTGCTAATTATCTAATCTTCACTACTCTAGTCACATACACAATAGTAATAAAAAACATTTTATTCAAGGTTGTAATATGACTAAGAAAAAAGGAAGGAAAAATGAAGATATAAAAGGGTAGAAACTAATGAAATCAACAGAGCAGTTGAACTAAAAATATATGGGTCAATCATGAATAATTAAAATTTAACATAGTAAACTAAATTTAAATTTAAATGCTCATCAATTTCTTTCTTTTTCCTTGCTTTCCTAATTTTCTTGTTGTTTTTAATTTTATTTTGCCTTATTCTTTTTCTTCTTTTTTACTTTTTTTCTTTTTTTCTTTTTGTTTCTTTCTTTTTATTTTTTATTTTTTTTAAACCAACTTTTGAACTTGAAGTTGATAAAATTTCAAAACAACCACACACACACATCCTCACACTTAATTAAAGACCTATCTCTAAAAAATTTAAATACTCTGGTAATCCTTAAGGTTAAGTAAAGACACTTGTTTTGCATTGGAAAATATGTTCATGGGCTAATCAACAAAGAAAATGGCAATTAAAACTCAAGAAGGCAATTCAAGGTTAGCTATATGGTTCTAGTTTAAACAAAGAAAGAATATTTTTATCATTTTTGTGTATGCATGTATATGTTAGTGTATATACCCTAAAACCAATCATATTGATGATTGTAAATTTGAATCGTGTTATTTTAATAGCAATTCCAATTATCATATTTATATATATTTTCTGCGTAATATATTTGATTATGATAATAACCTTAGAATAATTGTATTCTTAAATGTGCTTAGTCATATATTATTGTGGATTGAGTTACTTTGATATATTAAGACTAACATGTGTAGTGACTTATATAAGATATTAAGTCTGCACATGAGTACAAGTTAGAAAACTTATATATTGGATCGACCCATCCTAAAAATACTACATGGATCGTTATATAAGTGTCATAAATAATTCTTAATGATCATTATTAATATGGTCCTTTGACCTGAGACCTCTAAGGTTCCTTACATGTAAGTTTCATATTTTGATACTACTCTATGTCACTCATAATTGAGTGAATGCAAGGATAGTTATTGGATATGTCACATATCATGCGAAAGGATTTATGTGATCAAGATAGAATTTGTCCCTCCTATATAACAGGAGTGACATCTGTAGACTCCTTGATTAAGTAAGGCTGAGAAAATGCATAGTCATGCTCAAATTAATTGACATGGGATGTCAATTATATTTACTTCAGTCAGCTTACTTAAGAATCAAGAAATATTTGGATTGGGCTATACGAAAATGACATGGTCCATGTCTCGTACTCAATCTAGATATTTAAGACAAAAGGATATAAATAATGATCACATGTAAAAGTTTAGTCGAATCACCGACTTTCTCATTACTTGGGTGACAATGATATGTTGCTAGACACCGCTCATTATTTATGATCATTAATATGATTAATGATCATTGTCAATGTAATGAAAACCTAAAGGGTTGCACACTTAGAGCCTAGTGAATTTAAAATTAATGGACCAAAATATTTGGGCCTAATATTTAGGAATTTCATCTTGTAATTATAAAGCCCAATAATAAGCCTATAATTATATATGGAGCAAAGTCCAATTAATTAGAGTTTTCTATGCATCTATTTAAATAGGCTTGTTGGGTGATAATACATGATATTATTCACCCATCCCCCACATAGAAAAAATCTAGCAGCTTCTTTAAACCCTTGGAAGGCATAGCTAGCACTACGAAACTAAAAGAGGTGAATTTCAATCAATAGACGTGTGACGTTTGCTAGTGATTTACGGGTTCGTGTGGACATCTCAAAGTCTTTGGCAAAAAGAAAGTCGAAGAGGTGATTAACGAACGAGTTCTTGATTTATCCCAAAAAGGTATTGAACGAATCTCTATCTTAATCTAACATTTTATATGGATCCATTGGTTGGGATCGGTTAATTCCGCTATGCTTATTTGGCTCCCAATCCCTACAATATAAATGTAATCTAAAAAAGAAGTAAAGCAAGTTCTAAAGAAACAAATCATGGAAGAATATCACTCAAGAAGGAAATAGAATAGTATAAATTTTTAATATAAAGCTCATCAAGTTTAATCTACCAATTCAAAATCCATCACTACATTAATCAATTTCAAAAAATAAAATTATTCATTCAATTTTATTATGAATCCTATCTAACTTCAATTGAATCTATCTAACTTCAATTGAATCTTACTCATAAAAAATACAAAATCTCCATCAATGGAAAGCAACTACGATGATTCAAAAATACTAAAAAACAAGCAAAAAATACACTTTTTTCTATTTTTTTAAATTTTTTTATTTTTTCAAAGCATTAAATGAAAATACAAAACACAAACTAAATCCTATAAGTCTCCCTCCCACACTTAAATTTTATATCGCTTTCAATGTAAAGCATATCAATATCATCAAAAAAGATAAAGAACAAGTAAATAAAAGAAAAGGATAAGAGAAAGCAAATTGAAAATGGCTTAGATTACCTCTTAAGAAATATCTTTCTTTAATGTCTTTCGCAAGATATAGCTTGAATATCTTCAACCAAGATTTATGCGATAATTGATTAACTCTTTTTGTTCCAAATTGTCAACCTTTAAATCATCCATCAAAGAGGTGCTTTGTAACTTAGAATTATCTAGCACAATTTCTCTAAGTGCTATCCTCAAATTACTCTTGCTCCTTGAATTTTCAAAATCATCTTGTATAATGAATTCAATATGATGAGTAAAATAACTAGAATGATTAACATAAAAGTACTCTTTTTTTTCAAAAATTATAATGTTTCCATTATTATTTTTGTTTGTAATTTTTGAAACAACACTATTTGCATCACCTATAAATGCAAAAATTTCAGCACATATGACATACTTAATATCACTATTTTTATAAGTGCACTCATGACCATCCATACAATCCATAAATTCAAAAATTTCAAGAAACTCATCAAGTATGTCATTTTAAATAGCATCAATATGTAAATTAAATTGAACAAATTTAGAACCAATAAAATTAAAATAAAAAATAGTAAAACCAAAAATGTTAAAATAAAAAATATTAAAGTTAAAAATAACATTAGGAAAATCAAAATAAAGAAAATCATGCACTAAAAACTTCAAAATGTCAAGAAAGGATATAGAATTATCATATATATCCTTAGAAATGTCAAAGTAGGCTATGACACCATTAAACCCTATGGTTAATGTTACATCTTGAATACTAATTATAGTTTTTGCTTTTTTTAGAAAAGGCCAACCAAAAATGACTAGGGGAACATTGAATGTCTCACTTTCCATCTTTAAAATGCAAAAATTTTCTAGAAAAATGAGTCCATCAATTTGATTTGCACTAAAATATCCTCAACAATACTCAAAAAGTAAATATTAGATCTATTTATTAAATGAAAAATCATGCTTGTTTGTTTCAAAAGTTGTAAGTTCAAAGCAGTAAAAACAAAAAGAAGCATGACATTAATTGAAGCTCCTAAGTCTAACATGGCATGCTCAATTTTAGTTTTCCTTATAACATATGAAATGGTAAATGTGCCTAAATCTTTGCATTTTTTATTAATTTTCTTTAAATGATTGTAGACATATTTGTCCTCACACTTACTTTCTTATCATCAGTTGATTTTCTCTTATTAATACATAAATTTTTTAGAAAATTAGCATACCTTGGAATATGTTATATTTAATTTAGCAAATCTATGTTAATTGTTACTTTTCTAAGTGAATCCAAAATCTAGTTTTTATCTTCAATTTTCTTTAAAGGAATGAATAAATCTTCTTGGAAAAGAAAGGAGAATAGGAAAATCAATAGGAGCTAGGGGTTTAAGGATAAAATTTACCTTACTTCCATCATATTTGATCTTTTTTCTTGGTTGCTTTTGGTTGTTATTTTTTATTTTATTACTTTCTTCTGGTTGAGTGCTTGCTTCTGGTTGTGAAGATAAAGGCTTGACAACTTACTTGCCACTTCTTAACATAATGGCATTCTCAAATTCTTTGCCTCTTACGTTGCTAGAAGGATGACTTGATCCTTATGCTTTAAGCTCACTTATGGTGCAAGATAGTTGGCCAATCTAAGTTTGTAAATTAATGATTATGGCCTCTATTCTTTATTGGAATTGCATATTATTTGCTACCATTTGCTTGACCAATTCTTCAAAATATGGTTAAGAAGAAGAGAATAAAGTTGCTTCTAGTTTAGGAGTAAGATTGAGTGGTATTCTATTCTAAGGAAGAGGATGTTGAACTTGGCTAGGATTACTAGTATATCTAAAGTCTTGGTTATCTCTCCAATCAAGGTATTGAGGTTATTGCTAATAATGGTATTGATTAGGCTATTGCTACTATCGGTATTGTGGTTTACCAGGGAAAAACCTTGTTGCATATGTTTAAGGAGATTGATACTCATCATTTTGCAACGTAGGGCATAAATCAATAGAATGAATTGGACATGAGCATATTCCATAAAATCTAGCAAAAGGAGGAAGAACTTAAACTTTCTATTGTCCCATTACCATTTGCCTAACTAGAGAAGATAATTTATCTAGTCTATTTTCCAATCTTTGCTGGTTTGAATTGGAGAAATTTATCTCATGCACTATTCTAGAAGCAACCGTAATTCTAGTGCCAAATTGTTAGGAATTTGCTACCATATTTGCTATCAAGTCTCTAGTTGTCATAAGAGTTCTATGCTCCACCATTTGCAACATCAATCATGCTCCTATCTATAAGAAGAAATCCTTTATATATATATATATTGGATAATAAGTTACTCACTAATTTACTAGTGTGAATAGCTTGAATAGAATTCTTTAATTCTCTCCTAATTTCATATAATATCTTACCAATCAGGTGCCTTATGTCATAAATTTCTTTCCTTATTGTAGTAGCTTTTGATGCATGGAAAAACTTATTTAGGAATACTTACTTCATATCATTATAGCAAGTGATAGAACCTAGATGTAGATAGTATAACTAATCCCTCGTTACATTAGCAAGCGAGAAGGGAAATGCCTTCAATTTAATGTGGTTTTCTGAAATGCCATGAAGCTTCATGGTTGAGCATACTATATGGAACTCTTTTGAGTGCTTAGAAAAGTTTTCACCTACAAGACCATAAAATTTAGGAAACAAATGTATTATAGTAGATTTAAGCTCAAAATTAATATCAAATTTAGGATATTGAATGTTTAAAGGTTGGTAAGTAATATCAGGGATAGCCAATTCCTACACTATTTTATTATTTACAATGTTATCAGAATTATTAAAAGGTTCAGAATTAGGGGGTAAGGATGCTACAACTATATGTATTTCTACTCCTACAAAGAAAATGAAAAGTCCTATCTATTTTTTAATCAAACTTTCACAATTCATTAGCAATTCTCTTAGTCATGCACCACGCTATACTAGACTACATTAGGTGAAACCATAGAAATATAAAAACATCAAAATACTAATACATTATGAAAAATTACTCAAAACATATCTAATTAATCTATTTAGATATTTTTAAAAATTATGGGACCACCACAAAATGAAAGTTATGACTATATAGAACCTAAAAATGCAATAAAAAATCTTAAAAAATAAAAAAAAATGATAAAAAAATGAAACTTGACAAAAAAAAAAGTATGGCACCTTAAGAGTTGCATACTCATGACTTTTGATGAGAAAAATTAATTTTACCATAACAAAAAATTTTAACTTAATCAGATCTAATTACTTTGATACCTATTTAAGGGGTAGGAAGGCATAATTATGTGCAACTTGCTTCATTAAGCCAAAGACCTCTGATGGAGTGTTAAATGAAGTAATATATGATAAAAAAAAAGGATGAATTGCAATGAAAGGATTATGCAACAGTCAAAGAATGCAAAAAAATGTAGAAAAGTGAAAAATACTATAAAATGCAAGAAAAAGACTAATAGATACAAAAATTGACTATAATGCTTAAACAATTATATAAATCACAGTTAGTAAAAGATGAGAAAAGATGAATTCAAGTAGATCCATATGTTCATGGTTTACCATAATGATTACACAATTGAGTTATAATTTTTCATGATTAACCTATATATTTTTAGCTATATCTTGAGCTTTAAATATTGGAATAGGATAATCTTTATATCATTAGAAAACTTAAAGAAAACTTTACAACTTTCATATTTTTGGTTAAAGCCTAATTTGAGCTTTAGGAAGATCTTATTTAACTGAGAAGTTAAAGCTCAGTTTCTATCCTAGCTAAGCCAACTTCGGTTTCTAAAACATATATAAAGCTCTAAAAGTCCAATTAATGTGAAACCAGCACCCAAAGCTTCCTAAGACTTGACCCTACTATTTTATGTTTATGGTTTACCAAAACAATATAATTTTACTAGTCTTACATTGGATGGAAGTCAAACTTACAAAATTCTACTATTGTAATTCTTAAAGTTCATTACTTTGTAAAATAGGTTTTGACCTTCTAAAAATTAGTAAGGCCTTATTTTTGCAACCTTAAAAGATATATGATTCGGGTCAAATAAGGTTTTAGAGATTAGCAAGTCAGATTTAGGTTTTTGTGCCTCCAAAGACAAGGAAACTCTAGACATTACATAATTTAGCAAGACAATTTTTCTTTTTTTCAAGCATTTTGTTCTTCAGCAATAGAAGGCCAGACATCTAGTTAATTCAAGGATTTTGAGAATCATCTCTACTAGATTATGAGATCCTAATTTATAATGTTAATTTCTTTTAATCTCATTTTTCTCTCCTTCTTTATGCTAATTTTTTCAAGCAATTTATTCTTTAGCCATGGAAGGCTAAACATATAGTTAATTCAAGGATTTTGAGAATAATCTCTACTAAATTATGAGATCCTAATTTCTAATGTTGATTTCTTCTAATCTAATTTTTCTTTCATTTTTTGTGTTAATTACTTGAAATTACATGTATTAGATGTTGATTTGGTATAATTGGTATTAACCTTGTGACTTCTGATCTTTTGCTATGTTTATACTGAATTATGGCTAGTTAATCATACTTTTACACATAGAGATAGAAAGTTGACAAAATAAATTAGAAATTTTTTGATTTAATCCCTTAATTCAAGTAAATTCTATTTTTAAATTAATTTTAATCTAACTTCTTTATGGATTATAGTGGTTACTTAATTTTGCTAATCTTAATTAATCAAATTTTAGATGGTCATCTATCATAGGATTCATAAATTATTGTAAGGGTTTTGGATAATTCAAGGTTGAAAAATTAATTAGAATGATCAAATATATTATGATTTATGATTAATCCATACTAAAAGCTCTCAAATCCTTCGATTGACTACTTTACTTTATTAATTTTATTTCCATTTTACTTCTATGTTTTGGTTTATTTTATTTAATACATTTATTTTAATTTCATATCAAAACCCCCCAAAATTGGTTCTGTGTTAATTCTATCATGCATTTTGCATATTGTCTAAATCCATATGCATTCTATGTGCATTCTATCTATATTTTCTACTTACTTCTAATTGCAATTATTCTTTTTATTTTTAGTGTATAAATAACTTAAAAAATTGTTTAATCATTGTTAGCAAATCATTTGAAAAGAACATTTCAAGGGATCATTAGGGGCCTGGTCTGTCATCTTATATTATATTCCTTTTAACAAATTAGTAATAATTAATTTTGGAGTGTTGCAATGCATGCATTTAAAATTTTAAAAGTGTGCATTGTAACATGCCAAAACTTATTACAACTAATTTGCTAAAAATAATGTAATATAAGGCAATAAACAAGTTGCACCTTAATAATCCTTTAAAATATTCTTTCTAAATAATTTACTAATAATGATTACATAATTATTTAAACTCTTTATACACTAAAGATAGGAAGAATGAATACAAATAGAAGTAAAATAGGACATGCAAATAATGATTACTAATATTCTTTCTAAATACAATGAATGCAATAGTGATACTCTATTAATTTAAGTTAGGAAAAAATTGCTTATGTTGGTCATTGTCGTTGGTTGCCAAGGAGTCACACATGGAGGAATCAAAAGGAATTCAATAGGAGGCTTGAAAGGAAAGCCCTTCCTCGTCCACTTACTAATAAAATTATCATAGACCAGTTAGATAAGGTAGGATAGAGACTTCCTAGTAAGCATGTTTATTTTGGTGGTTTAAAGCAGAAGAGGGGTGCTAATGAACTTAATTGGAGTAAGCGAAGTATTTTTTTACCTCTCATATTGGCCGACAATGAACTTGAGGCATAACATTAATGTAATACATGTTAAGAAGAATATATGCGACAGTATTCTAGGTACATTATTAGATATTGACCATAAGACAAAAGACACTGATAATGCAAGACGAGATTTGGAAGATACAAAGATAAGGCTAGACTTGCATCTATATGAAGAGAGGGGCTAACTTTTCAAATCACATGCTGTGTACACCATCAACCAAGATGAACGAAGATGGTTTTACTAGTTTATAAAAATGTAAAATTTCCCGATAGGCTTGCTGGGAATCTTAAGAAGAATGTGACTGATCGTGATATGAGATTGAAAGGATTGAAATCACATGACAATCATGTTATTATGTAGAGATTGTTAGGACCTTTAGTCCAAGTATTTTTACTGAAGGAATTTTCATATCCGATTGTTGAGTTATGCAATTTCTTCAACCAAATATGCGCTAGAACTCTCAATAGGAGGAATGTCTTATAAACCAAGTAAGATATTGTCATCATTTTATGTAAGCTTGCAAGGATGTACCCTTTAACATTTTTTAATATAATAGTTCACCTAGCAATGCATTTACGTGATGAAGTATTACAGGGTGGCCCCGTTTATTTTTTATGGATGTACCTATATGAGAGATATATAAAAAAGTTAAAGGATTATATCAAGAATCGTGTTCGACCCAAGGGTTCAATTGTAGAAAGATATGTTGTTGATGAGGCATTGACATTTTATTTCATGTATCTAGAAGGGGTGGAAACTAGATTCAATCGGCCTAACCAAAATCAAGATGTAGCATCCAAATACACAAAAAGGGCATTGTTAGTGTTCTGGTCATAATGTTAACCATTAGGGAAAAGATCATATCGCACTTTGATAGAAAGGATTGAGATGTAGTTTTATGGTACATTTTAAATAACTATGTGGAGATCAAGAAGTATCTTCGATAAGTTTCTATTTTTATTTATATATTTCTTCCAATTAATTACATTAGACTATAATACATATGTCTTGTAATGAGCATCGACAAGAGTTTCAACAAAGTAATATTGATAACATAGATGACTTGCACAAAATAAAATTTCCCATGTGGTTTTACTCTAAGGTATAAAATTTTATTCTTTTCAAACATGTTATATCAATCATGTAAATGTTATTCCTTATTTATAATTTTTTCCTAGCCTAACTCTCCATAAAATGTCATTTTCATAGATGTACTATGAAACCACTTAAGAGCTACTATTGTTAACTTTCGGTCCAAATTTTACTACAATGATATACTTAATGTGTGTTGTTAATGGAGTGTGCTATGTAGTTGAATCTTAGGATATGAAGCATAAAACATAAAATAGTGGGATTTCTATTCTGGAAACTAACAGTAGCATATTTTATGGGGTGCTGGAGGATATCATAGAGTTGACTTATCTAAATAAATATACTGTGACTTTATTCAAATGCAAATGACATGATACTAATCCTAGAAAGAAGAAGCTTTACATTGATAAGAACATTACAAGCATCTCTATCAGCGGGCAATGGTACAAAGATAACCTTTATATTCTTGTAACTCAGGCATAATAAGTTTTTCATATCAAGAATCTTCTTAATGGGCCAAATTGGAAGGTCGTCCGCACTGTTGTACATTGCAACATATGAGATTTTCCTGTCGATGATGTCAATGTGCAAGGCTTTTCATTCCTATAGGGAAGCACCTCCTCTAATTTCAACCTCATAGTTCACCTTGGAGATTTCTATTTAGTCAATTTGAGGGATCAAAGAAATGGTCCTTCGATGGTTTCACCTTTTAGGAATATTGCATCTGCGACAAAGGAGGGACGTCTTCATTGATATGGCAACAACTTCGAAGACAAAACAATCAAAGATTACATGGAGGATTATGCACATCAATATAATGATGGTAAAGATATAGATGACTATAGGGATAAGATTGTTAGGTTTACTGACATTGAATTAGATGAGGAAAATAATATCTTTTTGTATGATAACTCGTAACTGTGTAAGAGGAGTTATGTAATTTCATTTTATGAATGTATTAATTTTTATCATGTCATCTGCTTTAATTGTTAGCATTTCTTATAAATACTTATACAATGTGTATTATTCTAGTCATAGTGGACATTGAGGCATAACACCATAGAGGTGATACTAGAAGGGACCCTCCATGTCGACCCACTCACATTCCTTCGCAGTGTGAAAGATCAAGTATCTTTTCTAATAGCGATACCTATGTTGAGTATTTATTAAATATAAATTTATAATACTAACTCTTTTTTGTTATCCATTAAAGTTGCACCTATGAGAAAAAGGGATCCGAATAGGCCCGTTGGGCTACACAAGAAGATGGAGAGGAATGGGGGGAGATCACTACTTATACAATTCAATATGACTAGTATATAGCATCTAATTGGAGAGAATTCTAGTCATCTCTCCTATGATGTAGGCAAGATCATTTGAGCAAATGTACTGCTTTATTATAAGTCATGGTGGTCATTACCCCAACGGCTGCAAGACAAGGTTATGTAAAAGATTTGTGTAAGTATCTATCACTTCTCTATCTTAACTTTATTATATTTAGTATTGAAATTTTTTGATATAATTCTTACTAATTTATTAAATATCTTGTACTGCAGCCTCATTTCGAGTTCCAGGGCATCACTAAGGTCGAGCGGGATAGAATACTTAGTGGCTTGGTGCGAAATGCTACCTACCTATACAGATATTAGAAGTATAGGTTGAACAAGACTTTCTAAAGCTCAAAGGAGATCGAGACCAAGATTTCAACCTGGTCCATGTTAAGTACTGTGTGCCGCAATCTATCTCGCCTCAGACGTGACATGGTGTGTAGATTTCTTTGATAGCGATAATTATAGGGTAAGTGTGATATTTAACCAAATTATGTTACTATTTTATCTACCTAAATTTTAAATGTAATTATATTATATAATTATTTCCTAATTTTCAGGAGCTATCTATGAGAAATGCAAATAACCGAGTAAAGAAAGTGGTAAATGATTGGTATAGATCAAAATCTATCGTTGCTCATTGTTATAATAAGGTAATTCAAAGTATTATTTATTATTTAATTGTATTATCTATTGCCAATTTAATAACTATATTTATCCATCCTTATAATATTTTAATAGAAAAATAAAGAGACTAGTGAGCTGTAGTTGGTGCTCGAGAACTCCAGGGATCAACACATATATAAGACGGGGGAGTGGATGCATCAAACACCCATAAAATAGTATATAAGTGATCTAAACTCTATATTTTAATGATATCAATTTTTTTATCTTTTATATAATTAATTTTTTATTTTAAAAATTTAAGACAAGGATGACCAAGCTAGTCGCCTAACAAGTGCAGTCTAGTGTATCATCCATGGGCTCGTCTAGCATTCTTGTGTGGATCGATAAACTGCCATTGCCAATGAAGTGCTTGGCACTCGTCGAGGGTACAGGAAGGCAATTGGATGTGTATTGGTTAGCCAAACATATCATATGCCTAGCACTTCCAGCTCCAAGAGGAGTACCCATTGCGTGTCCCAGATAGATGAGTTGTAAGGGCAATTACAGTAGAGTTAGCTATTGATTCAGGAGTAACAGTAGCAGATTTAGGAGTAGCAGTAAATGTAACAGCAGTTTGAGACATACTTGACAATGCTGACTTCCTTACTTAGATAGCAGGGTCTCGATTTGCCTATGCCTCCATTTGTTGCTGCATCGCTTAGGTTGAGCAGATTTGCAACCGGACCCTCCTAACCAGCCAATCTAGTCTCCCTCCCAGCCACCACCCTCTATGCATTGTCCTTGTCACCAGGGGGATGACGAAGATGATGATAGTCTTAGCAATGATAGTTATACATCTGGTTATTTGCAATTTTCTTCTCCTTAGATTTTGTATTTATAATTTCTTTTTCATGTACAAATATTTATATAAATCATGTACATCTCATATGTATAAATAATTTTATAATTATTTTATATGAGTATTTAATTTTTTTTATAAGAATCATGCAATCTTGTTTTAGGTTACTGTTAGTATCGTTAGCCTATTTTATTTGTAGAATTTGAATTAGATGAAATTAAATTAAAAATTTTTAAATTAGATTAAATTAACTTAGTTTATTTAAAATATTATTGTGAGTATTATTAAATATAATATATTAATTGAAATATAAATTTTTTAAAAAATATTATAATCTTTCACCAATGATAAAATTTTGTTTTCAACAACGATAATGTCATCAATGAAAGTTTGAAATTTAAAATTTTTGAAATTTGAAAGTATCTTTTGCGACGACATTGTCATCACAAAAAGTTGAACCTTTACCGATGACATTTTCATCATCAGTATAAATGGTTTTAGTGATGAACTTACACCAACAACAACATCAATGACTTTTTCCATTTGCAATTATTGAAAATTCTTCAACGGCAACTTTTATCGTTGCTAAATGTTATTTTTCCTGTAGTTATTAGTTTTTATTTTTTTTCATCTCTCCTTATTTTGTCTTTCTTTCATTTTTTTACACTAGGGATAAACTAACATTTTATGAACTCAATATTATGAAATAAAAAACAATATTAATTCTATTTGTGAAAAATATCACTTTGTAAGTGTATCCTTATTTTATACAATTTTAAACTCAATTTATCCTTATAATAAATTATCATAATGATTCTTATATAAATGATTGTATTATTTTTCTTTCAAAACTAAAAAAAATCCATTTACTTGTATTAATTTTATTTTAATATTATTTAAAAATTAAAAATAATTTTCATCAACTATTTGTGTAAATCTTAATTGTTGTAATAAAAAATATATAGAGTACATATCAAATGAGAGCATTTCTTTTACATAAATCAAAGAAATAAATTATGACTATTAAATTTTTTATTAATGATGAAATTTTTAAAATAAAATCAAGTCACTTCTAAATCTAATATAAGATTTGATGACCTATTTTCACCCTTTCTAAAAATACTGCTCTTACGTAATATGCTTCCTACACACAATTAGCACAAAACACATGTACACACATAAAAATGGCTCATTTAAAAATGGCTCATTTAAAGTAGGAAATGCACTTTAAAAAATAAAATAAATAATTACAATCATTAATAAAAAAATTAAAAGTTAAAAATTTGATAAATAAAGAATTTTCAAAAAAAATATTTTTTAATTTATAATTATCTCTTCCATTGATTTTTTCATCAACAATTATGATAATATATTTTACCATCTAAAGTACATATTGCATTTTAGAATAACTACGACATACATATATATTAAAAAGACTGTCACTAGAAAGTAGTTAACATTTTGTGATATAAATTTTTCATGAAATCTACTGTTAAAATACAATACATACTTGTCATATTATAATATATTCATAAAATGTACATGTCTCCCACAATTGGTTATTATATAAATCTTTGTCATAAAATATAGCTTTCAAATATAGGTTTTAACTATAAAATTGAATAATTGTCATCCTAATGCTCTTATATTTTCAATACAACAGAGGAATATTATATTTATTTGTAAACTATCGTTGAATAAAAATATATATATTCTGAAAATTTTTGTTACTTAATATAAGTATCTCAAATGTTACACTAATATTAAATGATCCACGTATATGTATTATTTTTCACAATATTTTAATTCATTCTTGCAATTTTCTTTTCAAAAAGTTTATAATAACTTCTAACGCTGCTAGAGATTTATTACACAATAAAAATAAAAATAAAACAATTTTGTCAAAAGCACAAAAAAGCTTCGATTTTTTTATAAATTTTTGGAGGATAACTGAATATATTTTAAAAGTTTTTTCCTTTTGTATAGGATCAATAAAACTCGGTGCCGCCCCACAAACAACCCTACTCCCCCTGCCCCACCTACTACGTTACACCCCTTCCCCCACATACAACCCCAATTAATTGAATAAGTTGAAACTTTTGCTCTGTAATAAAGGTGCCCCAATCTACTCCATAATTAGTGGGGGAAAAGTTACCCCAAAAAAACAAATATATATATATAGATATATAAATATATATATATAGAGAGAGAGAGAGAGAGGGGCAAATTTCAAGAATAAATTTGCTGATCTTCAAGCAGTATAAAATTATTTCAAATATAATGGCTGATAGTATTGTCTTAAGGTTTGAATGTGAAATTACTACTATAGTAGAAGTTGAAGTTTAAATTGAAGTTCATGGTACGACTCAATAATCTCAAAAATTCCTTTAGAGTTAAGCACCCCATAATTAGTGGGAAAAACTGCCCCTCAACTAATTTGAGAATATATATATATATATATATATATATATATATATATATATATATATATATATATATATATATATATATAAAGTAAATTTTACGTATTATCTTTATATTTTCTATAAATTTATTTCATATTAATTGAAATAAAAATTTTAACCACAAGTGCAATTCATAAATTTAAAAATTATATTTATTACACAGACCCCTAAAATGCACTTAGAAAAGATAAAAAATAATATTTATTATAAGTGAAATATATATTTTCATATACATATTATCCTCATGAATTACTTTTCTAGTTTACCAACTATGGTAGTGAGGAGGAATCTTAATAAATTGTTTGAGATTTTAAATTTAAATCTTTTACGGTCAACAAAGATATTTTTTTTAGACAAATCACTTTCCAACACTTGTACCTCAATATTTTCCCCTTATATTTAGCATTATTAAAGCGTAACATCATGATGATGGAAACATATTTTATGCCTCTCTTCCCTCCCTTCTTTTACGTACAAATTAAAAATAGAGAATTTCTTTTAAATCTATTTATAGCTTTATAGCTGTTGGAAAAAAGAAAAAAAAAAAAAACAGTGAACCTTATCCTTTCAGGTTATCATAGTTTCAATCCACATGTTATGTTGCGCCAAAGTTGACATTATGACGATGCATCATCTACCCCACCCCATTAATTCACACCCACCATAACTAAGATATTCACCGATCCTTTTCAAGTAACAGTCTTCGAACCTCCGTCACTTGGGCAAACAAATTAATTAACCACAGTTCAAAACCAACAAATAAAAAAATAGATAATATTATAGAAGGTTTGCATTTTATCATTAAATTATTATTTTTTAAATATCAAAATAAGTAAATTAAAATTAAAAATATTAATATTAATATATTAAATACATATTAAAAATAAAAATATTCAATCTTTTAAAAAATTAAATTCTTCATAACATTACCTATTAAAAAAATTATTTGCTAGGTACTATAAAATGGGATATTTAATCCTTAAGGAACAACTATTTAATAATATGATGGAATCTTCATCCTTTAATAAAAACAATGAAATAATCATCTCATCATTTGTGAAAATTTTTTTTTACATTTTTATCCTCACATATCTTTTATATATTTTAATATTATTTTTATTAATAAAAACAAATTAACATTTATTTTTCAATATTATTTTATTAAAATATTTTAGTAAATATTTTAAATATTAAAAATTAAAATAAAATTTTTTTATTTTTTAAACAAAAATTATTTAATATAAAATTTTCATAAATTAAATTTTTGTACTTTATAGAAAATTATTTGCTAATTATATTATTGATATGTTTGATTATAAAAAATTTATAAATAAATGAAAAATAACAATACCAATTTTCATATAAATGTGATTCTAATTTTTTATTTTTTATTTTTAAGGATGTTATTATTATTGATACTTTTTTATTTCATATCTATAATATTTATTATACTAAGCATAATTATGAAATGTAATGCTCACTCTATTTTTAAACATACCAAACATAATTATGATATAATTATTATATTTCATTCAATTCTATTGTATCAAACATGATATTTATGACATTATATCTAATACTTCAAGCTTATGTGTATATGTGTGTGTCTATATATATATATATATTAACATACTACCACAAGAATATTTTTAATTTTACTAAAACATTGAAACTTCAATACAATTCTTTGTTATATTTTAATAAATTAATAATCCTAATGTTATAATTGAGTGGTGTCTAAGTTTATAGGAATAATTTTCTGATTTTAAAAAATAAAAACTACTAAAAAAATTTTCCTATTAGGTACTAAAATAGTGTTAGGAGGCTTAAATATTATTGTAAATTTTAAATTTGAACTTTTTTGTTATTAATTTATAAAAAAATAAATATAGAAATACCACATTTCTTAACGGATTTTGTGAGGTCCGCACTCTATAGCATGATTCAATTTCATTGTAAGAATGCAGAGACAAAAAAAGGAGATAAAATACGAAAAATATAATAGAGCTAAAATTAAATAAACAATATTTGTCTTAAATGAGTTGGAACAATCATCTATTAAGTTAGAAGGCGTATAATAAGGCATTAGGTTATTATTTCGGTGGAATTGCAGTGAAGGAATTTTTTTTATTTTAAATAATAATTGTGTTTAAATTCAACTTTTTGCAATAAAGAGTATTCGAATATTTTTACCAAAAAAAAATATTCCATCAATATTTTTAGTGATATAATAGTAATGTAATGTTAATCTAAAAGTTTTATTTTGTTTTCAAACCCAAAATTTTGTATTTTTAATGGTGTAGTAATAATCGAATATTATTTTAAAATTTTTATTTTATTTTTTTTCATATCTTGAATTTGAATTCAATATATCACACGTATCCATTAATTGAATTATCAATTAAAAAAATGTTTTAATAATGTAAGAAGGAGCAGTAACCTTTACACTTCTATTTTTTTCCTAAAATTGGGGGGCACCAATTACTCTAAACGACACACAACGCATGGCGAGAAAATGCATGAAGAAAGGATTTTATAATAAAATAAATAGGGAGGGAAATTACCAATAAAACCAAAAAAAAAAAAAAATACTCAGACATTAGAGGCTATAAATAAGGCACAAAACTAGGTTCTACCATCAACAGAAAAAAAACTCACGGAAACTGAGTTCTCAGAGAAGTTTCCCAAGCCACCATGCAGTCCCTAAAGTCTCTACTGAAAAGTGCTGAGAGTGAGCACAACCCCTTGACCATGTCCGATGAGCAGATCTTGGAGCAAATTTACACAACCCACGTCCACACTGATACTAAGTTTGATGTTAGCTCTCTTTTCATCCTTGTTGAGAACATCGTTACTCGATCTACTACCATTGTTGACAGCGTTGTGCAGGTATTCACATAAATTTCCACACCAAATTTCTTTTCTTTGTCTTTTCTCTTGCACTTATAATTGTCTAATTGTATAATCTGAATCAAATTCATTAATAAATTAATATATAAAATTATACACGCTGTACATACATATATATATGTGTCTAGCAATGACATTTATTATATGGGTCATTTTTTTATATCACCCATATGGTCTCAACAATTTTTTTCCATACTTTGCAATTTTTTTCATAAAATTTTTTAATTTTTCTAGAAAATCTTGCAATTTTTCCATGATGTTTTTAAAATTTTAGTGCTACAATTATTATTGTTTATATTGCAAAATTTATGAAAAAATAATTATAAAATCTTGTGAAAAAAATGTAAAATTTATGTGAATAGTTATTTTATAGAAAATATTGTGAATTTTATGAAAAATAAATCTCATAAAATTCACAATTTCATTACTGAAGTAAACCCTTGTTATCTTTAACATTTTCTTATTCTTAATTAATTTTTCCAGGGCTCTCCAGCAAGCCAGGAGCAGATTGATGACAAGATCCCCCTTGCCAATTTCTCCTCACCGTTGTGTACTCTAAAGTCAATTTCTTCAGAGGTCATTACTTAATTATTCCTTATTTTAGTAATTTAAAACATAATACATGAATATATAGATCACGAATCTCAGCTCTAAATCCCGAATATGAAAATTTCATTCAATATATATATATATATGATTATTCCATTTACAAACTTTAACGCATTATTATAATGTTTGCAGACTGTAATTTAGAACCATGACAAACAAACCAAAGATAATTGGAAACTGAAACTCTGAAAAATCTAAATATGAAGCAATATAAATTGGGAGAAACATATTAAATTCTTTGAAGAACATACTTTTTTAAAGTATTATATTTTTTTTATATCATAAACAATAATTATCATGGCAGATGTCATGCAAGCCCCCAGGTGAAGAAATTGCTCATAAGACCACACTGGCAATTCTCAACAAGCTGTCAAACTACTCATGGGATGCAAAGGCAGTGCTTACTTTGGCTGCTTTTGCACTGGAATATGGTGAATTCTGGCTCTTGTCTCAGCTTCAGCCAACAGACGTACTTGCAAAATCTGTGGCAGTGCTAAAGAGAGTGCCTGGGCTCACAAAGCCAGCAGCAATTCAGAAGCACCGCCAGGCCATAATTGAGCTAAACAATCTGATCAAAGCCACTCTGCAAGTGATTGAATTGATTTTTGAGTTGGAAAAGCTTACTGTTTACGATTCCAAGGCTGTGCCTGATTTGGCTGTTGCCATTGAACAAATCCCAGTTGACGTTTATTGGGCTATCATCACTGTTGTGGCTATTGTTTCCCAGATTGATGCCCTCACCACCGATTCGTAAGTTGTTTACATAATTCTATTGCAATTGGACTGCGATTGCAGCTGTGCTGCTACGATTAGTATAATTACGAGCAAATGCAGAAAAATATAATTATTGCGTGCAAAATGGTTCATAGGGAGATTCTATAGATTTAGGGAAAAAAATATTAATTTGAACCTTTTTAAAGAAATACCTAGCCTTTAAACAGAAAGTGAAGAGTTAAGTTCATCCGGTGATTTTCACTTATTTATTTATTTATTTACTGTTTCAACTGACTTTAACTTAAATGATTTCAGAGAGCACAAGCAAGAACTGTCCCATTTTGGCCAAAAGATAAACATAATACTCAGCAAACTGAGGAAGCAAATCACAATATGCAAGCAACAGATAGGTGGGCCTTATTAATTTCCTTTCTCTTCCTGATTTTCCACCTAAAATAATGGTATGGTCATTTCATAGTCATTATTTATAAATATGTCCAAAACTGCATATATAATATAATAATTCTAATCTCATCTGTATCCTAAAATTTTAAAAATGACAAATTTGATATTGACAAAAGTAATGCTATGCGAAGGAAATTTTTTCTTTAATTTGACACATTGACAGTGCGAAAATTTGAATATCAGATCTCCAGCAAATCTTTCAAAATTTTCACTCCTAGACCACATCTACAGATCGATTTGAATTTCTCTTAAATCCTAGCAATTGAAATCATATAATTCATATGCACACATGAAGTAATATTACGATAACTTTTTTTAGAACTATAGTGTTCAAGTACAACCGTGAAATAATATACTTGATGAAAACTGTGGTCTTTTTTCGGCCAAAAAATATACTTTTTTTAATGGGTCATTCCTTTATTGTAAAACATTGTACAAATATATAGGTGTTCATTGTATGTTTTATTTATATATAGCAGTTTTTTTTTTTTTGGTAGCCGAATATAGTTTTGTACACTTCTCAAATTAATGCGAGAGCATAAATTTTTTGAAAATAAAAATGGGTTTGCAGAAAATATGGCTCATTAAAGTAAATCTGAATCTGAATTACTATTTACAGAAGAGGCAGAGTATAATCGGAAGCTGTGGAAGCTGTTTCAAACCCCAACAGAAGTGATGGAAGTCATCAAGTTCCTCATTTTCGCAAAGGATGTCCCACAGCCTCTCTATGATGGAACCACCAAGACAACGGTCTCTCTCTCTCTCTCTCTCTCTCACTCTTATGTGTTTATTTGTGAGGAAATCATGTCCAACTTGAAAAAGAAACGTCCCATTATGCATGTTGTCGTGTTGCATAACAACGACGTTAATGGGATCCAAAAGGTCTAAGAAATGTGACATGAAAACGGGTAGGTCATGGGCCCTGGGTCCCGATATAGCCATGCGAAGGGTTATCAAGAATTAAAAATCTCCGATGGTTCTTTTTCTCTATTACCCTTTGATTGGGTGGAAAGAAAATAAGAAGGGAATATGAAAATTTTAAATTAAAGAGAAAGTGGAGAAGAAGAAAAATTTTTAATTTCAATTAATCATAAAATTTTGATCTCACATTTTATTTTTATATATTTTTTATTTAAACGAAAAAAGGGATAAAATTTTAAAATTTTCTTTCTCTTTTATTTTTTTTTCTCAGTGTACAAACAAAGCCTTAAGGACGGGTTACAATTCCCGCGAAACGTGGGATGTAGGGACAGAGAGATGCTTTGCTCCGTAAGATGGAGATGGACCCAATTATATTGTTAACCTCCATGTCAATACTTCTATATTTAGATGGAGAAAATCGAATTATTAATTTAATAATAATAAAATAATTAAAAGTATTATATTATAGTTAATTTATTATTATTATCAATACTTCAATTAATAACAATATTTATTATAAAAAATAAAATTAACTTAAATATTTTAAATTAATATATCTTCTATGATATTATTTAAATTCTTCTTATTATTTCATTTTTATTAAATTAACGACATTATTTTTCCACTCAAATGAAAAAAATATAAGTTGTTAGCCTTCACGCATGTATGTGAAAGTTAATAATTTATATATATATATATTTTTTTGTGTATGTATGTGTGTCATATGCATACATACATACATACATACATATATTAAAACATGAAATAAATGCATATTTTAAATTTGTACTTTTCATACATACTCACCCTTGCTCTTCATTCTATAACGGAAAAAAAAAAGACAGATTTAATCCAATAAATTTATAAAAGAAAATGATAACATTATAGAAAGTTCTACCTCCTAATAAATTGAATATTTTTACTATTAGATTACTCTTTCTTAAATTTCAAAACAAGTGAATTATAATTAAAAATTACAAACTTCATTTTATTAAAAGTAATTTACTAGTGAAAATAAGGAGATATAACATTCCATAACACTACCCTATTATTCATGAATCTAATTCTAATTTTTATATATTTTATTTTATCGGCGAGATAATTTAAATTTAAAACTTCTAATCTAATAATCAATAAAATTTTATACTGCTGGATCATAATTACAAACATCTCTCGCTCCGTGCAACAAAATATGCACCTATTTTAAAATAGGATAAATCTATTTGCATTTCTCAATATTCACTTAAAAATTTTAAAACTTCCATCGTCTCTGTATTTTTCATTATTATTGGTTCTAATTATTTTTTTATTGACAAATTTCGCTTAATTATATATAAAATATGTGGCTCGTAAAGCTCACAAGTGACTTTTTATTTACTTCAGTGAAATTGTGCATGAAAATAAGAACTTGTGTGCACATATTGATTATTAACCAGAAAAACAAGAACTTGTGCGCATGAAAATAACTAAGATTGCCAATCTTTGCAAGATAACATTGGCGAGATGAAAAATGCAGAGACGAGCACAACCAACAGCAAATTCTGCGGAGCTGAACTTAAATTTTTTGAAAAAAATATTAAAAACGTAAGGAAATTCTTTTGAAGTTCCCAACTTTGGGTGGCTTCGCCTCTTATCGTGGCCTCGCCACTATGAGACAGTGTATTATGAATAGTTCATAACTATGGTTGGTCCATTTGGCCACCACGAATTCTTACAAATTGAGGCTGCCATTTGGCTATCTTATTTAAATGTAGACAGAACTTAGCACAATACACGCCGGCCACTTGCAGATAGGTCGGACAGACTTGTATTTTTTTTTTAATTCTTAATTTTTATATAGGTTCAAATTTTAAGTTCATATAAAATTACACTCCTCTCTCTCATTTTTAATTATGTAGAGTTGTATTATAAATTATTTATAGATCATATTTCTATTTTATAATTTATATTTTGTATGTATAATTTTTTTTAAAATTATATATATTAAATATATTATGACTTATTTATATATAAATATATAATATTTTAAAATAATTTTAATTTTTTTATTGTTTAAAAATATAAAAATTAAAAATATTTTAAAATTTTTAAATAGAAAGGCACGTAGACTGACCATTTATCCATCAACCAGTAAAGACTTTTGAGGCCCAGGTTGGGCTGGTCTGCATAGCCAATCTGTGTAATTCATCCGAAATCCTAAATCCTAAAGAAAGATGAAGAACACTATTTTAGAAAATAGAAATACAAATAAAAATATTTTTTTAAATACATACAAGTATATTTTTATATTTGAATGGTAGAGTCTAATAAAAAATTGTATATTTTAGTATAAAAGGTTTTTTTTTTTTTGTTGCTCAATCAGGTTAATATCGATGTGCTAAAAAGGAAGAATGTATACTTGTTCATTTCAACTCTAGACATCACGGATGAAGACATTGCAGTCCTGAAACCAGTACATGACCACATCAAGAAAGATGACCAATACAAGATTGTTTGGATTCCCATCGTGGAGGAATGGACAGACAATCTGAAGAAGAAGTTTGAGCTTCTAAAGGCCAAGATGCCTTGGTACATCGTGCATCATTTTGGAATTGTTGCAGGATTCAAGTACATTAAGGAAACTTGGCAATTCAAGAAGAAACCTATGGTTGTAGTGCTGAACCATCAAGGAAAGGTGCAGCAAACAGATGCATTTCATTTGATCAAGGTTTATGGATTGAAGGCCTTCCCTTTCACTCCCGATGTTCAAGAGATTCTTGACAGAGAAATAAATTGGGTTGGTCCTGTTGTGAGTGGCATTGACACCAACGTGGATATTTGGGTAAGTATCTCTCATCAATGAATAGAAATGTACAAATTAACCGGAACACTTAATAGTGCAATAACACCTAATGTTGTCATTGGGGCTTTTCCCTTCATTTTCTTGAGTTTGAATTCAGGATTATGTATGTGTATTAAGTGATTTGCCATTTCTGCTGCTAAAAAAATGCATATGTACATATGTATCTCTCAATATTGGTTGATATTGTTTGTTTTCAATGAAAATCTACCTTTCAATGAATTGGGAAAGCCTTATTTTGTTAGTTTGAATTCACCTAATGGATCCTTTTTGTGGTGCAGATTAAACAGGAGAAGTACATTTTCTTCTATGGAGGCAATGACAAGGAGTGGATCCAACAGTTCACTAAGTATGCAACTGCTTTTGCAAGTGATCCAATCCTGAAGGAGAAGAAGATTTCAATAGAGCTGTTCCATGTGGACAAGGAAAACAAAGGAATCTTGACCAAGTTCTGGAGTGGCATTGAGAGCCTGTTTGTGACCAAGGTTCACAAGACAGTTGATGCAGTGACTCAAGAAGTGCAAAAGCTGCTTTCCTACAAGAATGAAACTGGCTGGGCTTTGCTGAGCAAGGGCTCATCTGTGGTGATTAGTGGCCATGGAACCACAATTTTGAAGACTGTAGCCGAGTTCGAGAAATGGAAGGAGTTTGTGGTTAAGAAGGGCTTTGAGGCCACCTTCAAAGAATACCATGAGAAGATTGTTCGCAGCACTCACCGCTGCTCCCACCTTGAAATCCCTAATGTGGCTGGAAAGCTCCCGGAGACCGTCAAGTGCCCTGACTGTCCCAGGACAATGGAGATTTTCATTAGCTACAAGTGCTGCCACAATGAGAGTACGGCAACCAATGCTACCCATTGAATGTGAACGTGGCTGGGTGGGTATGTTAGTGTTGAGGGAACTTCTATGTTGTGGGTGAGAGTGTGTGAGATCAGAAGTTTCTAAGTTATGTGCAACTTTTCTGGCATTCTGCTTTGGTTTCCATAACTCCTCTACCTAAATAATGATAACTGAGGAAAGAGAAACTGAGTGACCACGGGAATAAAAGGGGGTCTTTGTTTTTAGTGTAATCTTAAGCTACTAAGCTTGGATTCGAAGTAATATATTTGAGTCCTCTTTTTCGAGTTTGTATTATAGGACTGTGTTTTGCCTCCATATTTGATTTAAGCTGTTTTAATTTTAAGAGATTCCCTTGTGGCTTGATAAAAATTGTGGAGGGGAGATAAAAATGACTGTGATACATTGAAAACATTTTTGATACAACTATTGATATTCTGAGTACTTGTTACAGTGATATCTATTGTACAAAACTGCAATTCTTTCAGAAAAAATGGCAAGACTTTATATACAAAACCACAACTCTTTTGTTAAGCCTTCACAAAAACTTGCAAGATCTTTGAATACATATCAAAGCATTATCCAAATTCTTCAATACTTTTGTGAAACGAGTCATGTGAAAACTGCTATGTTAGTTACGAAGACATCCATTTGATGAACTACAAGTCAAATTAATGTGATGTTTTTGATAGATCTACTAGTATCTGCTGGTACCCAGCCAGTAGGAATAATAGCACATGAGATTTCACAGAAACATTATTGGCTTAAAGCAGCTACGATGACAACACCAAAATGATCTTTTTCCTACCATCATAAATTGTAGTTTCAAAACAGAAGATCGCCATCACAGTATATGCCAAAAAGAAAATTACCGTTAGTCCTCACATGAGCAAAATCCATCCTTAAAATGGTGAAAAAGATTTGGATCCTTGAGAATGATTTCCCTTCCACTCATCTTGGATATAAACTTGGCAGACTCATGGCAACCACAGCACATTCGATGATTTTTACTAAGACGGATTGTCCCAGCTTGTGAACTGATGAGCCCAAAAGAAAGTGCCAAGAGTTCACTGTGGCCAATTTGGATGCACTCCCTCTCTTCATCTACATCATGGAAGCTAAAATCACTTGTAGGGCTATGTCCTTCCACACTCATTTCTTCCAAGAAATGCTGTAACTCCGAATATATTCTCTGTGATCTCGGATGGGACACATCGCCAGTCCCAAACACATGAACTTTACTCCGGTGTACAATCCAAGTATAAGCTTTCCTGGGTTTCAGACCCATGTCTATAATGGTTCCCGTCAATTTATCTACCATGTCCCATTTTCCACTAGCAGCATACCAATTTGAAAGTAGCACATAGTTATCAGCATGAACAGGTTCCAACTCACACAGCTGTTCAACTACTCTCTTGCCTAGAGAATATTGATGATGAATCCTGCAGCCATCAAGAAGATTTCTCAGTAACACAGCATGGCCTCCAAGCTTGTGTTCTTCCATGAAAATCCTTGCTTCATCAAAAAGCCCAACTCGTGCTAGCAGAGCAACCATTAAACTATAGTGAGCAATTGTTGGTGACCTGATGCGGTTAAAAAATATTCGGCCTTCCTCAACCATACGTGCTGACCAGCAAGCATGGAGGACAGCAATATAGGCACTCTCATCTACCTGTGCATTAGAGTTTTTCTCCATTTGGCAAAACAAGTCAACTCCAAGCTTTCCTTGTCCATGTAAGCTATAGCCCATTATAATTACAGTCCATGAAAAGGTGTCCTTTTCATTCATTTCAACAAAAATATTTGAAGCAGATGCCATATCTCCTGATTTCACATACATGTCCATAAGTGCATTCTTGACCTTGATATTCAAGTAACTACAATTTCGAAACAAGTAACCATGAATTTCTTTTCCATGCTGATGTGAAGAGATACGTCCACAAGAAGGAAGAATGCTGGAGATAGTTAGTGCATCTGGTTTCAATCCCTCCAAGTTCATCTCTCGAAATAATTTGAGCGCCTCGTTGAACCCTCCTTTCTTCACATACGCCTGGATAATTGATGTCCACGAAATGATATCCTTATAGAGCATCTGATCAAATATTAACCTTGCATCTTTAACACTGCCGCAATCTATATACATTTTTAAAAGCGAATTACTCACTAATAAATCAGACTCTAATCCACATTTCCTTGCAATCTTTTGCACGGTCCTTGCCAGTTGAGGAGATTTTAGTGAACCACAGGCACTGATTGCTGTTGCTAATGATACCGAATCAATTTGCACGCCAAAGTCCACCATTTTATGGAACAAATCAAGGGCCAAAGTGGGTTTACCTTGATCAATGTACAACCTGGCAAGCAGAGTCCAAGAAACAGAATTCTCGCGGTAGGGAGACTTGTCAAAGACCAGCTGAGCCATATCCACACTATCCAGTTGCCCATACATCTCAATCAAAGCAGTAATGGCATAATTATCAGAGGAAAAGCCGAGTTTAAAGGCTTGTCCATGAAGCTGCCTGCCAATAAACAAATCCTCAGAAAGACGGGAAGCAGTGATGACGCGAGGAAGAGTGTGCCTATCAGGACGGACACTGCGGTGGAGCATTTGGTCATAAGTTGAAATAGCATGGCGAAAATCTCCGTTTGACAATTGCATTTGAATAAGATTGTTCCAAGAAAAGGTGTCCCATACAGGAATTTTATCGAACAGTTTCTGTGCCTGAGATTTGGGTGCAGCAACGGCAAGGCTGCTGCTCTTGCTATGTCCTATGCTAGTGGGTTTCTCTGTCACCAGGAATCGCAGAGCCGTTGTCGCTTGTAGGACGTCCATTTAATCCATTGTTCAAAGCCAGAGTTGTCGACCTCTATTTCTGTTGATTTCAGGTTTCAACAAAGAACAGTTTCCACGCACCGGAGATGAGATGCTGCCGCTAATTCCAAAGATGAAAGTTTGAGGAAAATATCATGGACTGACCACACTTCAATAAACTTCTCACAAACCGGCCCTCCCAGGTTTTTTCCTAGTACTCTCGCATGGTTGGCACCAATTTGGCGGTAAAGTGGCTAAAAAGTACCATACACTGAGCTCATAGCTCTCATCCTTCTCTCACTTAAGGGCAAAAAGGTAACTATCTTACAACTTTTAATGTTTGGAAAATCATAAAAGTACAATTTTTAATATTTGTAAGTTTCATAAAATCAATATATGAATAATAAAATTGACAATTAATTACTTTCTATTTCTTTCGGATGAAACTAAAGAAATATGTCATATAATTACAATATGCAAACATTTCCCTATAATAAAGTTAAATATTATTTTTAAAGTTTTTCTCATTCTATTTTAGGTTTGAATCCAACCTACATCTAACCCACATTTCACATATAAATTAGATGAATGTCTCATTTACTTTCATGAGTAGACCTCACTTATAGAGAAGATATGGATGGATAAAACAAATTCTAGCATGTGGATATAGTTTTCCTCTCGTGCGAGCTCCTTTTTGGATCATTTGAACCTCTAACTTAACCTGGGTAAATATGCAAGTTTTACATAAAAATAAAACAAAAATCCATAAAACAATCTCATAAGACTTCTTAAAATTAGGGACCAGCCTTGACTTAATTAAATGGACGAACGTATAAGTTCAAACTCGTGAAAATTCCAATTTTATATTTGGGCAAGCCCAACCTGTTTCTGTCACAAATCGTCTGATAATTATGTAAGAAAAATAAAAAATAAGAGTGAAAATAAGTCCCTTTGCAAGATGTATGTTTGTGTTCATATAGGAGTGATACTTAGATTAAGGTGGCATGGAGTGATTAACCTAACTACTATAATAGAAGCTCAAACATGTACATATCAATTAGTCATATGACCAGACCAAACAAATTGCATCAGGGCCACTTAATGTTTAGCTAGGTGATATGCCCAATAATTTTCTAGCTAATACACTATCAATAATGTATTAGATGATCTCAAAAGATTCAATTCGACCAAACTGAGCAAATGTAAGCCTATCATTCATTTTGAATATCATAAATTTGTTTAGATCTCAATTATCAAAATGTATACAATTTACTTTCTAATTTTAATGACGTACATCTAGCCACTTGTATTTTCTTTTTTATGCATAAAGGGGGCTAAGAACCACTTATATTTTTATTTGTATGCATTTTAGTTCTAAACATTAGCTTTTCATGAAATTAATTAACAGGAAAGCTACATGTTTAAAAACATATCCTTGACCTTTTTTATTTTAAGTTACAAAATTTTAATAAATTTGACAAAAAAAATTAACTCTCAAATTTCGTATCACACAACTTCCCTATTTTGATGCTTTGTTTGTCTAAGTCTTCCCCCCTTCCAACATAAATTATTTATATGCTTTTTATGTTTATTTTACAAAGAGTTTGATCCCTTTTATCCCTAGCTCCATTCAAAATTTAATTACTTATGAATTCAATTTTAACAAATTGAATTTTAAATTTTTATACTTTTAAACAAAAAATTAGGAATTAAGTCATTTCATTGCTTATTACATTTTTTATTTTTAGATTTGTATTTTTCATTTAAATCAATTATTTTAAAATTTAAAAATAAGTGAACTAATAAAATATATTTATCCTCGATAGCTTAAACTCCATAAAATTACATAACTTCTAAGCCCAGATCTCTATTTTTTTCTCTTGCATCAAAAATAATAAATGACCATATATATCTTATATAGGAAAGAAGAAGGGTGCACATAACTAAAATAAACTAATCACTATAAACTACACATATAGTCGATTGTAATTGATTCCTGACAGTTTAACAAAAAAAAATAACTTAGTAGAATCTTGTAACCTAAAAAAATGTCAGAATTCCATAAATTTACATAAAAATAACCTTATCTCAATAACATCCCACAAAATTTACAATTCACATAATCATACACATACATAAACTGCACATCCCACAAATCTCATAAAGAAATGCAATAATGCATTATGCAATTATACAACAAAGTTAGAAGCTAGAATCCTAGAATTGAAAGCATTATAATTAAGGGTTTAAGTAACAATACTCATATTCAGAAACACAAAGCACACATTAACCCATGAACTCTAGAATTAAAGATCTAAAATATAAGGGCACCGAAATTTTCAAAAATTAAAATAGCCAAGAAAATTATCTTTTAATAACATTGCAACTTGATTGAATTAGTTGAATGCCTTTTAGGGCACTTGGAGTGGTGAGGATAGTGGTTTTGACTAGCAGATGGTTAATGATATTAGTGAGATGCCAGTGGGGCAGACACGGTGAGAGTTAGCATTAAGAAAGCTTTGTTAGGGTTTCAATGGGAAAATCTGAAATAAAAAATAAGAGGAGAATGGCTTTTATTGTGATGCAAAATCAATCAAAATACAAACCCTTAGTAGAATGACATTGTTTTGATCTTAATTATCTAATAGACCTAATCACCTTTAGTTTAAAAGAGGCCCATTCAAATTTGACTGAAAAAAATTAAATTTAATAAATTTTTCATTGCAACTACCCATTTCTTCTGCTTTAACCACTATCACCCACTAACTTTCATTTCAGAAAGCCAACCTTTGGTGTAGTATTTGGAAATCATCAGTTTGATGGCTTAATTATAACGATATTAGGAAATCCTTTAACCCTCTCAAATTGCATACCAAATATAATGTACCTTTCATTTGTCATTATTAAACATTTTCACTCCACTACTTTCTTCCCTCTTACTTTTATTTTAGTTGAAGAGAAGAAAATCTTCTCAATTTCATGCACATGAATTAGAGTTAGTTGATTACCATACAAGGTATGAGAATTGATGAATTCAACTTGATTTGTGGCTTAAGGCATATCTGTAGCATATTCTATGGTCCATATGTTAGCTAGGACCATAAAATATATAGCATTAGGCTTTTTCCCTTTATACATAACTATATGTTTGGAAAAAAAATATAATACTATGTTAACATTAAAAATTAAGTATTATTTCCAAAAAGATATTGCCAAGTATATTATTTTTCCAACTTTGTAATATGATTTCCCATGAAAAGTAACTAATTTTCTACCAAATCAAATTATTAAATCTAAAAAATAATACACTTAGCAATATTTGTATAAAAGTACTACCAAAATTTCCCCCCTTTTCGATGCACCAAAATGCATACAAAATTACTTCTATTGTACATATGAGATCCATTTCTACATTTGGTTGTTAAGTATTCTATTGAAGGCTAGATTTTAGTTAATATGCTACACCAACATGATTAACACATGCAAATCATATAGCTTAAGCAAAAAGGCATTTTAAGAATATATATTCCACAATTTCAATACTACCATGACAAAAAGAGCAAGTAATAGGCATAATGTTTAGATCTATCTCAAAATCTTTTTATTTTTGGAAAAATCAATATGTACTTATATTGAAAAGATTGAAGTCTTGATTGAAGTTACATAACACATTGATGAGGGTAAACTCATAACTTACAATTAGTAATTTCTTTTTCAATTTTTTTGAATAACAATTTAATATGTACTAAAAATTTTCAAAATTATTGTAAAAATTATATTATATGTGTAAATTACCTTAGATTGAAGATTATGTTATATTCAAAAATATCTTAGATTGATTATTATTAGTTTTAGCTATATTATGGACTTACTTATCTTACACCCAAAGTTAAGGTATTAAGATTTTTATCTTCCTTAGAAACTTTGTATAAATAGAGCAATAGGATATGTTTTATATAACAATTGAGCCTTATTATTTCTTTAAATAATACATCAATATTCTCTCATTAATTCTCTAGTTTCTTTTTACTTTTTCTTCTTCTAAATTTTTACTATGTTTCTTAATACGGTATCATAGTGATATCATTTGCCTTAAGCCTATTAGGTGTGATGTTTTTGGCAACCTAAAAGGAAAGTTATGTTCCTATTATAAATTAGTTTTAGATTTTCTATTTTGATTTTTATTAATTATTTTTAGTGTTAAGAAAAAAGAAAAAGAAATATAGTTCAGAGTTATGTTGTTAGGTTTATTTATTTTTAAGTAATTAAGTTTTAAGTGAAAAACAAAACAAAAGAAATTCATTCAATAAAGTTTTTTCTTTTTTTTTATGGTGAAGATTGCCTTATTTCAATTCTGTTTTTGATAAAGTCCACCAATAATGACCAAAAGTGGTAGTCCTAGCTAATGATATGGGTTTTAAGGAATGTAGCTGGTAGTTCTAGTCATGTGGGTTCCAGCAAAGTCTCATTTGGTATGTAGCTTAGTATTATTTGAAGTGTTTTAGACAACTTTGATGGTCGAAATTCAAAGCCAAGTTAACCGAAGGATAGATTAAAAGAAGGCAAACCTTCCTTGATAGCATGTGCATCACACGTGCTAGTTTCCAAGTGACACATAAGGCTTACACACAAGTAGAATAGGAGGCACATGGTGGCATTTCTAAAGGTGAGACCCTTTCTAGAGCATCCTTAATAAGTTTTAAACCTTCATATATGATTGGTTTTGAGATACGATACCTCTAACAATGTATATTTTAAAAAAAAAGATAATTTTTTAGTCTTTTTTTAATGAATTTTCAAGTAAGACATTTATCATGGTTGATTGGTTTTTATTTCTAGTGTTATAATGTTGTATTGACTAATTTTACACCTAAATTGTGTGTTTTGAAGCGAGTGGACTTTGGATTATCTCATTTTGGTCTTGTGATGGTTCAAGCAAGTTTCTTTTCTTTAGAGAATGTTGTTGTATATAATGTTCTAAAGTGAAAGTTCACTAACTATTGCTATATGGAAACATCTTTGGCAGATTTTATCATTGTTGGAAGAAGTTTCAATGAATTTTCTACACAGTTAGATTAATTTATAAGTTAGTGGTTTTGGTGTGAAAAGATCTAATTTAGCCTATTTATCATAATTTCATCTTTTCTATTCAATTGTTTGAATTTTCTTTCCATTCTAGTCATTTGGGTTCATATTTTTAAGTGATTTTCTATAATTTCTGTCTTTTTAATTGTGTGATACATTTCATTGAATCTTATAGTTTGATGTTGCTTAGCCTTATCAATTTTTAGTGTGGGCTAACAAAAAGTTACTTTTTATTTTGCTACTACGTTAATTCTCTTAAATAGATTTATTCCAATTTGGTCAATTTGACACTATTACGAGTCATTTTTGTAGATTTTGACATTGTTAGAGATAATTTTAGTCACTTTTCAATAGAATTTGACTGATTTGTTTTTTATATGTTTTAATACTATTTAAATGTTCTATTTTAGGTATGCCATGGTTGTTTGGCATAGAGAGCATGTTAACATTGAAATATATTATGCATTCTACTAAAATTCATTTTTGGGCTAGTAGAGATGTGATTTAGTGAGTTATTATAAGGAGTAATTTTTTCAATATTGTTTCAATAACAACTATTTCAATGAAGAAAAAATGTTAAGTGTATATTCAATTCTTGCAATTATGTTGTAGGCCAAATTATGTCATTTAGTGCTATACATATTAGCTTTGGTGTTCAAACCACTAATTTTAATGTCTTTATGTGATTCAAGACATCATTTAGTGACTTATGATTGCATAAGCCTAATTTTAGCAAGATTATCATATGTTTAAGGTAGTTTACACTACTAGTTTCATCTACATAATATTGGATTGATTCATACCCAGTTTATGCCCATTAGATACAGTTAAGGGACTAGTTAAGTGGCTAATTGTGTTAAAAGTTGGTGTTTTTGGTTAGGAAGCCGATGAGACTCTTGGAAGTTATGTCCAACCTTAAAAAATTGTATTCATTTTAGCTTGTAAGTTGAGGAAATGTATAAAAGTTAAGTTCAACTATAGGTGTTAGGGCTTTTAGCTTAAAGGTTATAGGTTCAACTTAAGGGAAGTTACCAAAAGACTTTTAAAAGTTGTTAGCATTTCTACTAAGATTTTAGGTTTTATGAATGTTTTTATTGAAGAGAAATATTCACATGCTATTTGTGAAATTTGAATTTTATCAAGTTTTCTTATTCACAAAATTTAAAGTTTATCAAATCTTTTTATATTTATGTTTTATTGTATTTTAATTTTAGGAGTTCAAGTTTATAAAATAAGCATAAGCTTTGTAAGCTTTAGCTTGAAAGAGAGCATTAGAATTATGTTATATGAGGAAATTATCTTAAATTGAGAATTATGTTATATTAGGAAATATCTTAAATTGATTATTATTAATTTTTTACTATGTAATGGACTTAATTATCTTGTGCCCAAAGTTAGGGTACTAAGGTTTTTTCATTTTATATAAATAAAATATTAAGGACATGTTTAATGTAACAATTCAACCTTTCATTTCATTAAATATTATATCAATGTTCTCCTTTTAATTTTTTAACTTCTCGCTACTCTTTTTCCTTCTAAATCCTATCCATGTCTCTCAATAATTATAAAAGTCTTGTTAAAACTTTAATTTGAATATTAGATGTCACGATCTTACTTAATCAAGACAAACGTGCAATTCATTATCTAATTTTTACCAACCTCATTAACTAACTAGGAAAACTCTAACTTAATAATAATACCTTTATTTCAATAAAGACTAAAATGTGACACAAATATAAAAAAATAATAAAGTTAAGAGGGTTACTAAACCCTATACTTTTAGACATTTAAGAGAGTGACTTTCCCTAAACATACAAACCTATGACATAATAGACTAATACTAAAAACTCTGCATGAAACATATACAAAACTTAGACTTATCACAACATAACATACAATTGGCAGTTTCCCCAACTTTGAAATTCTTCTACCAAAACACCTTGGACCTCCATGAAAGCAGCATAACTTGACAATTTAAGTTAATCTAGAAAATGTTGAAAATAAAAGAAGGAACGAGTTATATAAACTCAATGAACATACATATACGTATAACCAATATTCAAATAAGTACAATTCAATAGTTGAATAAACTAATAAAAAGAACGATTATACTAGATTTCATAACTAAACATTTACAAACAATTTAACTCATACATTCCTCCACCTATATTTAATTCAAAATTACTATAAATAAAAGAGTAAATGTACGAAGGAAGGTTTCCACCATTTAACAACAAATAAAATTCCATTCAAGTAAACAAGGAAAATCAGTAAAGTGTTCAACATGAAGTTAAACTTTTGAAAGTAATACATACATGAATCATTAGCTAATAAAATTCTCATATCAATTTATATCTCCAATTTAGTATTATAAATACGTCTATAAGTCATCATCACATACATAACTATACAAATAATGGATAAAAGTAAGAAAAGAAATTCAAATTTTCTTTTTAACTCTCGATCAACGTTGACTTCTCATAAACCATCTTTCTCCTACTAGGATTTGCCCTTTCCCCTCATAAATGATTTCTCGAATCTAGTACTATTCACATAATCATATCTACCTCCATATTATCACTTTAATCATGTTTAAGACATTATTTTCATCACATGTCATAAATTATAAATTACATAACAATTCATTCCTAACATGGTTTTTATAAGATTATAAACAACAATTCCATACATCTCTTGCATAGCCACAAATTAACTATACCATGATAATAGAAAAAATTATATATATGTAACTGTAAAGTAACACAACTTAACAAAAATAATGCCATGCCTTCATTGCATTGCCCTAAAGATGTGATTAATAGTATTTCACAAGAAAAATATATTCCAACATACAAGATAAAGCAATAATATCTACAATAACTTAAGCTTTAATGGATAATTAAATTGAAAGTTCTTTATATATAAGCCTATTAAATTTTTTATAATCATATCCTTAACATTCATATATTTATAAAAATATGTTAGTAATATATTCAATAGGAAAAAATAAAAAATTAAATAAATTATTAATTTCAAGTAAATTATACACTCGCCTCGAGATGCTAATTCCTTTTAAGAATTTTTAAAGAATCTTTACTTTTCTTTTCTTTTTCACATACTTAATAATTTAAAAAGATAAATTATAGGTCCACTGATACCAAATACTATCCTAAAAAATTTCCTATCTTAGGCTTTAATCATATTATTTTAATAAATTAAATTATTGCTTCTTTATATTTTGCTAAAATTAATATAAAAAATTCTAAATACATTAATATAAGGGTTTTGGGAACTAATTTATTTAAATAGAAATATTACAGTCTTATGCATTGAAAGGGTTAATGATAGAAATATTTATTATATTATTTTCTCTTATTTTATATCTCTTAGTATGCTATGTTTGCTAAATTTCACAGAATTGACCTTGTTTTATAATTTAGGATTAGCTTTACAATATTTTAAATTTATTTAGTTAATGTTGAATTTGAACAATATTTCTATTTTTTAGCTTTATCTTAGGCTCTAAATATTAGATTGGAATGATCTTTATACCGTTGAAAAGCATAAGAAAATAACTACAACTTTGATGTTTTAATCAAAGCCCAATTCAGATTGCTTGAAGCCTTATTTCTATCCCAACTAAGTCAGCTTTACTTTTGAGGCCATATCTAAACTTATAAGAGTCTAATTAATGTGAAACAAAAGCCCAAATCTTTATAAAACCTAACTCTACAAATTTTATATTTATGGTTTACCTAAATTATATGGTTTTAGTGGTCTTATATAGGTTGGAAATCAAATATAAAGGAATTTACTATTATAACTCTTAGAGTTAATTGCTTTGTAAAAGTAAGTTTTAGATTTCTAAAAATTAGAAAGGCCCATTCTTGTAATCCTTAAAGATAAAAAATTCATGTCTAATAGGCTTTTAAGTTAATTAGGTCAAATATAAAGCCAAGGACACATAATAGATTTGAGGGATTTTTACAAACTTTACATTCTAAACAACAGCACAGTCTTCTTTCTTTTCTTCTAGCTTGTATTCTCTAGCCATAGAAGGCTAAATTTAGAGTTAATTCAAGGAATTTGAGGCTCTTCTCCTTTAGATTATAAGATCATAATTTGTAATCTTAATTTTATTTAATTAATT
The DNA here is from genome assembly GCA_020226215.1 of Sindora glabra. Lineage (NCBI taxonomy): Eukaryota > Viridiplantae > Streptophyta > Magnoliopsida > Fabales > Fabaceae > Sindora > Sindora glabra. Next base: position 33,939,729 of record CM035231.1, read on the forward strand.
TTTCTCTTTTTCTAATTACTTATGTTGATTTCTTGAAATTATATGTGTTAGATGTTAATTTAGCATAATTGGTATTCATCCTAATGATTTATGATATTTTACTATTTTGATGTTGAATTGTGGTTAGTCAATCATAGTTTTACACATAAGGACAACAGGTTGAGAGATTAATTTAGATGTTTCTAATTTAATTTATCAATTTAATCAAATTCTATCTTTAAATTAATTTCGATCTAACTTAAAGATTATAACAATTGCTTAATTTAGTTAATATTAATTGATTAAATTCTATATGGTTATCTAGTATAGAATTCATAAATTATTATAGAACTTAAAGTTAAAAAATTAATTAGAAAAGTTAAATATTAATTGATCAATGATTAATCCAAATTAGAGCTCTCTTTTCCTTGAATTGGGTATATCATTACATTGATTTCTTTCTTACTATTTATTTTAGGTTTTGCTTTGTTTAATAAGTTTATTTCAATTTTAAATCACAAAACCCTCCCTAATTCTATGTTTTACATAATTTTGCATACTGCTACATTCTGCATTTTATCAGCATATTATTTTATTTTATTTACATACCTTATTTTGCTTCTATTTGCATTAATTTCTAGTATTTTTAGTGTATAAATAAATTAGACAATTGTATAAACATTCTTAATAAATCAATTTAGAAAAGATAATTCAAGGAATCATAGGAGTATGACTTGATTTATCTTATTGTATTACATTATTTTCAACAAACTAGCATTAATCTAATATTAGATATAGTACAACTTGCATGATTAGGGGTTTACCTCGATCCAAGGAAGCCATTCAAGAATCTATTGGCAGTGGAAAGGCACCAAGTGCTAGGAATTGAAAGAGAGAAGCGACTCTACTTCATGCCAGCATGTGGCCATTAGTTGAAAAACAAAAAGGAGGAAGTTATGATGATGATGATAATGATGATGATGGCTAGTATGGACAATATAGTGCCAAAGCTAAGAGAGAGAAAAGAGGCAAAGGATGAAAAAAAGATGGAAAGCAGAGAAAGGGACACATGAGAGAGTGAGAGAGATAAGAAAAATCAAGAAGATGAGATAAGCTCTTTTTCTTCAAATCTCAACCTTTGCTTTTCCATAAAATCAAAAAGATGAGATAAGAAAAATAAAATCATGTGATGGGTTTATGATAGCCCAATTGTATTGGTAAATTCCAGCTTCTAATCTTTCATACAATTCTTTTCCTTATGAAACCACATCCACCCATCTTAATTTCACCATTTTCATTCTCCAGTAATTCCTATAATAATTTAATAAATTTAGGAAGTCAAAAGTAATTATTTCAAAATTTTATAATTTTTTGGAAAAATCATTTATTAAAAAATATATATTTCATAAATTATCATAATCATATTTACTAAATATTCTTAGTTTTGTAAGAAAATCACCATATAAATTATTTAAATAAATCTTGAAATAACACTTTAACTATGAAAATATAATCATATTACCACTAGAATGAAAATATTGAATTTTTGAATTTTATTGTAAAGTAAAATAATAAGGGTTAAACAATGTCTTATACAGATAATTATTTTATTTTTATTCAACATTTATAAATTAGGAAAATTTTAAATAATAAAATTAATTAAAATGAAAACTTTGAAGCTTAAATATTAAAAAGGTTTAAAAATATTTTTTTAATATTGGTTTTGGTATTACAAGTTCTCTTTCTTAAAATAATTTGTCCTTGAATTCCAAAAGTACTATACTAGTAAGAAAGTTAGAAGAGAAACTATATAGGATAGGAATATGCTATTTATATTCAAATGAGAAATGTTGCTAGTAAACTAACATTACTATACCACCAATCCACCAATGAAGTAACCAATACTTTTCATCTTGCCTTGTAATCATCTATCTTTAATTTATACCAATGTGATTTCACACCAATCTTCACTACCAAGGCTGAACACCTATCATAATCAACATTTCATAGTAACTCCAATCATTTCTAATTTCCTACTTTCCTACTTCAAGATATCCATTCCAAGTTTACTTGCCATTTAATTAGTATAACTTTTTGCTTTCATCCTTCCATCTAGTAAAAAGATTTACAGTATTTAGATGTATAACAATGGAGAGGAAAGAAGAGTATGTCATAAAATTATGTTTATTTAATTGATATTTCATAAAATTTTCCTTTCATTAAGGAAGGAAAAATATCGAGGACTTACGACTAATTCTGAAAAGCTTTCCAATACCTTCCTTTATTCAATATTTTATGTTATTTCTAATTTTAAGAAAAGGATTCAAATGAATTGTATACAAATTAAAATTCAAGAAAACTCTTCTCATAATAATTCATTCTTCCTTCTATTCTCTTTTATTATTTTTTGTAATTCTCTTTCCTCTTCTAAATTCTAAACATATCATAAATAAATCTTATCCATATTAAGGCCTCAAATTCCTCTAAACCAAATAATATGCAAAATTTTATTTATATTATTTCCTCCTCTTTTATGCCTCTATGTGTGTTACATATGATTCATTTTATGGAATCAGCCTTGTCAAGTGATTAGGTGTTGATTTTCTAATATTTTTTAAATTGTTCAGTTAATGCTAGATTTTTATATTATTTTAGGTTTTTAATTATAACTTGAGTTTTGAATGTCAAAATTGAATGATCTTTATATTGTTGGAAAGTTAAAAGGAAGTTATAAAAATTTCATATTTTGGTTAAATCTTAGTTTGAAAGTTACAAAAATAAAAAATAGTCATAAAGTTGATGCTTTGTTTCTATCCTAATCGAACCAAATTCAAAATTTTAACTTTATCTAGAACTCTAATGGTCCAATTAAGGAAAAACTAGCATCAAAAGCTACCTAAGGCCCTACCCAACAACTTTCAGGTTTTAAGTTTAGCAACCTTTTTAGTGGTCAAAATTGAGCCGAAATCTGACCTATGAAGATTACAATAGTCAAATACTATTAGTGGCTTTAATTGTAAATTAGGCTCTAGGCTTCTAAATTGTGTAGCGCCTCATTCTTTGTAACCTTAGAAAATATATTTGCTTGACCTATTAAGTTTTGTAACATAAGAAATTATATTTAAAGGGTTTTATGCCTCCAATGACAATCACTTCTTGCTAGACAAAAAACACTCTTAGTTTTTTTTTTTGTATTTCATCATGGGTGGCTAACTTTCTTCTATCAATTTAAAGGATTTCTAACCTTAATTCTTCTTAACTTTGAGACTTTATTTTTTACTTTCACTTTTAATTTAATTATCCTCTAAGTCTCTACTCTTTTAAGTTTATGATTGTTATGAATAATTTGCTAATTTGGATCCATTAATTGATTGTTTGATTGTGATCTATTGCTAAATAATTGATTATGATGTTCAGTTTTAATTAATTATTTTTTAATAGTAATTATGTGTTAGTTGTTTGATGTTATATTAAACTAATTATTACCTAAGAGATTAGGATCTAAATTCATGATTTAATGATGGGTCAAATTGTTAGTTTAGTTTTAACCATTCCTTAGATATTAATATTATTGTTCGAGTGCTAAGCTTGAATAATAAGGAATTAATCTAGGTGCTGGACTTAAGTTATTCAATCAATGAACATTAGAAGTCCTGTTGAGGTATTCCTAGGCTAATTAATCAAATTAAAATAATTATGTAAGAGTTGTTTAGGATAAGTCAATTGATTAAAGGTAAGAACATCCTTTGAGTTGATAATTTTGTTTATTATAATTTTCTCTCCTTTAATTTTTTTATTTATTATTTCATTCAATTAATTTAATTACTTTTATAAATATTCCTTGTTTTCTATTCTGTATCATCTTTTGATTATCCAATCCCTTGTGCTTGACTTGAACTTGCCTTACCTATTTGGTAAAGTAGGTTTAATTTAATTTTTGATATAAAATGACATACATCAAAATTTTGATCCTATTACTAAGGATTGAATTGATCAAATAGTGGTTATTTTTCTTTATTTTTAACTTTTTTATTTAGTTTTTGTTATTTTTCAAGCATCTTCATAGTGTTAGGTAATAAAGTTTACTATAGAATTCAGGGATGAAAGTTTTCTACCTAAGGTTTTTTAGTGTTCTAAGCAAGAATGCCTTTGACCTTGGCATTTTTTGGCTAAAAGGCACTATCTTGTACTATTTTTCAATTTTATAGTAGTCTTTCTTATTTTTTATATTTTCTAGTACTTTATTTTTCATTAATTCTTATTCCTCTTGGTGTATGAATGTTTTCTCTTATGATTTTGACTTGAATTTTCATCCTAAAAGTGTAAAGAAATTTGATAAATTAAGATGTTTGAAAATGTATGTGGCTTTTATGGTGATTTTAATGAGGTGTCTACATTTGAAATTAAATAAAAACCTACTAAGCTAAACTCTTTTATTAGTCAATTAGTTGTACAAAATTTGTAAGACATTGAAACATTTGTAAGAAGATTTCTAAGCCAATGCCATGCTATTATGCTCCATATTTCAATTCTTACAACCAAAACTAACAATATTATTCAATTTTTTACTATGAAAACCAAATGGGTCATAGTTAATATCAATCTCCTACTCAAGAACATGCACCAGTGTACAAATCTCAAACTTTAAGAATAGAACTTAAGGAATTGGTTAAGCAATTTTAGCAATTTTAATTAAATATAATGTAGTTTCAATAGGAGATAATGGCAAGCTTAAAAAACTTAAAAACTTAAGCAAGTTAACTTGCCATATCTATTAGTAAGTTAGACAACCAATATGCAAGTTAGTTTCCTTCCACCTCTTAACCAACATGTCAATAGCTAAAAGAAAAAAAGACCAAAGATTTTAGTATTAACATACAATCTACACCTAATTCTATTCTTTTTGTTGATTCTTCTATTCTTCCTCCTTTTTTGAATGGCTCTATAACTATTAAGAAAGAAGAAGAAGAAGAAGAAGAAGAAGAAGAAGAAGATGTGATATTGGAGACTTTTATTGAGGTGTAAGTCAATATATCACAAAAAGAGGTTAATGGAGAAAGATAAGGAAAAGAAGAAATTAATGTGTGGGATGAAGTGACAAATAAACTTAATGTTTCCAAGGTCTTGAAAAATCTTTCTAAAATTTATTCTATTGACCTAGTTAAATTCATAGTGCAAGATGATTTTGAATTTCAAAGAAAAATGATCTAAGATTAGAACTTAACAAAGTTTGATGGACATACCAATTTTGAAAATTAATTCCTTATATAACCATTCAAAGTGTACTTTATTGTAACTATTTGAGGCAACGCCTTATGAATTGAAGTTTGATTAAAGAAGGTATAATCATATTTAGTCAAAGATATTAAAGAAAGACATTTCTTTAGAGATAACCTAAGTTTTTCATATTTACTTTCTCTTTCCCTTTTCTTTTGCTTTATTTGTCCTTTATATTTCTTGATATTGATATGTCTTACATCAAGGATAATATAAATTTTAAGTGGGAGGAATTCTAGGATTCTTTTATATTTTCTTTTAAGTTTTCATGTTTTCTTTTTATTTTTTAAGTTATTTAAGAAATAAAAAATAAAAAGTAAATAATTTTTTATTTAGTTTTAGAATCATTTTAGTTATTTTTCATTAATGGAAATTTGATGGGTTTATAATACGATTGAATACATTATTTTTCTTCTTGAAATTAATTATGTAGTGATGAATTTTGAATTAATAAATTAAATTTTGATAACATGACCGCTCTTGTGAGCTTTTGAGCCTTTGTTGAAGATTTATGCTTTTATCTTTTTTTTTCTTGTGTATGATGTTTTTCCATGATTTATTTCTCTATTAATTCTTTTTGAGATTATATTTACACATGCATAAAGACATTGTTTGTTTAAGCTAGTATCAAATAGCCAACCTCAAAAAACTATCCCTATTAAGTCCTTAACTTCAAGGATTAGTAAAGTATTTCAATTCTTATGACATGAATTCTTGAATAAATATGGAGAGGTGTATGTGTGTGTTTGTTATGAAAAGTCATTAACTCAAGTTTAAAATTTAGTTTTAAAAAAATGAAGAAAACAGGGAAAAAATGATGAAAAAAATGAGAGAAAGAAAACAATAGAAAATAAGGAAAGAAAAAAGGAAAAAAAATGAATAAGGCAAAAAGAATTGAGAAAAAGAAAAAAGAAAAAAGTTAATAAGTATTTGAATTTAAAGTTGGGTTGTTATATTGAGTTATAGTTATTCATATTTTACTCATATGTTTATGGTTCAAGTGCATTATAGATTTCTTTGGTTTTTAATCTTTATATCTTCAATTTTTCATTCCTTTTTCCTTAGTCCTATTACAACTTTAAATAAAGTTCTTTTAATTTTTGCTGCATTTACAATTCAAGTAATAAATATTAGATGATAAGCAAGTTTCTAACAGAGCAATTTTATGAAATGAAGTGAAGTACTAATCCTAAACACTTAAAAGTTGGAGAGTGAATTATGTGAAAGTTTAATAATTTCATTATCCCTTTAGAATAAAATGACTACATTGATTAATTTTGAATTTGTCAAGATTTTTATTCATGATGTGTTATGTCTCTTGATGACTTTGACTGTTTCTTACTTATTGATTAATTTTGAATTTACCAAGATTTTTATTCATGATGTGTTATGTCTCTTAATGGCTTCTTTAATTGTTTCTTACTAATGAAATTTGTGATTTTAAAGTCTTTAGAAAGAATTTTTTTTTATTTTTGCATTTGAATAAAGTTGTGTTTATCCAAGGGAATGTAAAGGCTAAGTATTGAGAATTTAATGCGAAAATTTTCATCTATATTATTTCCTTTTATTTTATATCTCATATTATGTTATATATGCTTAATTTTATGAAATTTCCCTTACTATGTGATTAGGTGCTAGTTTTCCAATGTTTCTTTAAATTATTGGATTAATGTTAAATTTTTACACTTTTTAAAATTTTTATATAAATTAAGTCACAAATGTCAAAATTAGGTAATTTTTATGGCATTAAAAAGCTAAAAAAAAGTTTCAAAACATTCATGTTTTGGTCAAAACTAGTTTGATTATTTGAAAGGTCAAAAATGGTTGTGAAATTGTGCTCTATTTCTATCCTAGTTAAACAAGTTTCAATTTTTAGGCTTTATTTAGAGCTCCAGTGGTCTAATTAAAGTGAAACTAACATCCAAAGTTACCCAAGACACAGCCAACAACCTTCAAGTTTGGAGTTTAATGAAGTTATATTGTTTTGGTGGTTAAACTTAAGTTAAAAATTAATATGTGAAAATTATTATAATAAAATATTATTAATGATTCTAATCGTAAAATTAGGCTGTGGGCTTCTAAATTTGGCAAGGCCTAAATTTTTGTAATTTTAGGAGGCATATTTACTTAGCTCATTAGGTTTTGTAACTTAGGAAATCAAATTTAGAGGGTTTTATACCTCCAAAGGCAATCACTTCTCGCTAGACAACAAACACTCTTGTCTTAGTTTTCTTTGTATTCCACCTGGATGGCTAGCTTTCTTTTATTAATTCAAGGGATTTCTAACCCTAATTTAGTTTGGCTTTAAGACTTTATCTTTTACTTTTACTTTTACTTTTGATTTGATTATCTTCTAATTCTCTACTTTTTTAAGTTTATGATTACTTTGGATGATTTACTAATTTGAATTTATTAGTTAATTGTTTAATTGTGGTCTATTGCTAAATAACTTATTATGATTTTAAGCTGTAACTAATTATTATTGAGTAGCAGTTAGGTGTTAATTATTTGATGATTAGGACTTGGATTGATGATTCAATACTAGGTTGGATTATTAGTTTAGTTTTAGTTGTTCCCTAAATTTTAATGCTATTATTTAGATCCTGGGCTTAAACGACAAGGAATTAATTTAGGTGTTAGCCTTAGATTAATCAATCAAGGAACATTAGGCAGGCTGCTTAGGTATTCCTAGAAATTAATCAAAGTGGAGTAAATCTATAGGAGTTGTTCATGATAAGTCAACCAATTAGGAATATGAACATCCTTTGAGTTGATAATTATGCTTATTATGACCTTTTCTCTTTTAATTTTTCTATTCATCATTGCATTCAGTTAGTTTAATTACATTTATAAAAATCCCCTCTTGTTTTTTATTTTATGCCATCTTTTGATCGTCATATCCTTCAAGTTCAACTTGGACTTGCTATATCTATTTGATAGAAAAGGTTCAATTTAATTTTTAATGTGAAATAATGTGCATTACCAAATACTTCTCAAATAATTAAAAAAAAAATTTTTAAATCATTTATGAATCTAGGCTTTTACACATATATATACAACTGTTAAAATTCATTGCTACAAAATTACAAATTTACATCGACAGTTTAAGTGATTAAACATAAATCTTAAACCATTGTTTTATCAGGCATTATAGTAAATATTTTATAACATTAGTTAAGAAACCATCATAGAAAAGAAATATTACATTAATTTCCTAACAAATAAATCATTGCCATTTCTTGTAGGTCACACTACTTGATAACCAATCACATTTAATAACATCAATTTTATCTCTATAATCATTGTTAAAAATTATAATTTAATGTCAAGTTATTTTATCAACTTGTGTGAAATATTTGATTTACCACTTTGGTGATTTACATAATCAACTTTGTATTATATTTCTCTCTAAAAAAACTATTATGTACATCCTTTTCATTCTATATAGCATCTCATAATACTTCTTATTGCACTACTTCCAACTTGAAATACATCTAGAACCTTCAAAACCATAATAATATAACTTTATTATACATACAAAATTTATATTGAAAAGCAATGTATATTTCATCTTAATTATAATACACAATCCCAAATTTAACATATGCAATTCATAATAGATTAAATAGCCTTATTTTTCCTCTACATTAATTTTATATAATTTGGATATGAGATTAGAAAATAGCTAACGATTTGCATTATTGATCGGCATATGTTTATAGCATTTTCAAACTGTAAAGGAAGAAAATAGGCGAATAAAAGTTTAAGTATTGCAATAATTACAAAAGAAAGGTTTATCATATTAAGAGAAAAATTACCTTCTAATTTATCATAGATATCATTTTGTCTAGGTACATTTAATTTATCATTCATGTACACCTCCCAAATAAGGCTTGTATTATCCAAATATTTCAACATACTAAATAAACTAATAATTAAGTAATTATGTATATAAACTAAACTTAAAAAAAAGACTAAGCTACAAGAACAAAAAATAAAAGTTAAGAAAGTTCTTATATTTATATTATGCACTTTTTTAGTAAATGCATAACATTATAGATTTTCAATGCTACAAAACAATTGTTAAGCATAAGAAGAAAAAAGTAGAAAAGAATCAACCTAAGGTTAGGATGTAAATATACCTTGGTGGAAAGATAATCATTTTAAGATTAAAAGAGTCTCATGATAGAATTTGCAAAGGCATAATGGCTTAATCTTTTTTATTTTCATCTTGCACCCTATGATTTGAACTATTTTAACACTAAATGTCAATTCTTAGGAAAAAAATAATATGTATAGTAAAATGACATCTTAAACCAAAATATTTTGTTTAAAAATATGTTTCAAGTAAAAAATTTATAATTTTATAAATTGATAGCATTAAAATTGTATGTTTGCATTGAATATTCATGTTTTTCTTATACAATTATACAAATACAAATAGTAATAGTAACAGATATAAAAAGACTTTAAATGAACAATCTAACAAATATCAAGAGATTCAATAGCATTAAATGCAAAAAAAAACTTCATAAATTAAAATATTTTTCTTATACAATTATACAGATCTAAAACACAATAGATCAAACATTCTAATAAATAAGAGATAATAATTTACAATGAGTAACAAACTTTAAATGAAAAGAAAATATGAGAAACCTCTTCTCATATTTTTTTATATTACTTAAAGGCTTCTAAGTTATGTTCTGGATTGCAAAATAATGATAAATTATAATAAGAAAATGTAATATATATATATATATATATATATATATATATATATATATATATATATAAGCAATGTATGCTAATTCTTGGATATAATGGGTCCAGACAGTGACATAGCCTCTGGATCTATTAGCTCTCCTACTACCTCACAAATCTGCCCTAATGACCCAATTTTATTATGAATTGTGAAAAATAGTTTGTAATTGATAAGGAATCTTTGAGAAAAGAATTCTATTCTGTAGAATTCCTTCATCAAAGAACTTGATTTTTAAATAAATATAAAGATCAAGAAAGGCAAAAAATTCAAGAAAAATACTATCTCCATATGGAGATGTTTCAAAAAAATATATCTTTCTTTGAATGGTTTAAGCCATATGCAAATATGAACCAAATTGATTACCTTTTTAAAAAATCAAAGTTTGTAAATGTTATCACACACAAATGGACTACTACGAAAGGCGAGAAGGTCGTTGCAAAACTTCCACCAAAGAGTTTATTCCAAATCCAGACAACAGACCCAAAGAAGCTAATTGTTGCATCTCCATTCAAGACGAAAGAATATCGTGAAGGAGAAGCTGTTATGGCCAAAGATATCGCTTCGGTGATAGAACAAAACAACTATACAAACAGGTATCTCCAATCTCTTGGAACTCATATGATATCTGTTAGTAGAAATAGTTCTGTCGTTTCTAAAAACCTTGCAGGTGAAACCTCTAGAACTAAAAAGGTTTTAGAAAATCCTCTTTTCAAACCTTACCAAATCCCTCCTGAAAAACAAATACCTTTATCAAGAGAGTCAGCCTTAGTCAAGGTTAACCAGATGATAGAAGAATTAAATCAGAAATTAGGTCAGGTTTATGTAGATGAATCTGAAACACCAAAGTCTGCCAAATCAGTTACAGGAAAACTTGTAGGAGTTCTTGACAATTGTTCTGAAAAATCTTCAGATGATTTCCAAGTTAACCCAATCAAACAAGAACCTAAGGAAAACAATTGGAGACAATCCCAGAAGATGTATTACCCTAGAGCTACTCCTTCTGACTTAGTGTTAGAAGAGAAACCCAAAGTTATTCAGAATTCCTATAGCGGGAATAACATCTATGAATGGAACATAGATGGAAAATGTAAATACGAAATCATTAACACCTTACAACAAATCGGAATGGTTAGTGTAGCCTACCAATCTAGCCACCAATGTGGTGATGTTGCCATCTGCCATTACCTAATCTCTGGCTTTTCAGGCCAGCTTAAAGGTTGGTGGGATGACCACATTACAGAAATAGAAAAAACTCAAATCTTAGAGGCTGTTAAATGAGATAGGAATGGAGATATCCTTTTAGGACCTGATAACAATCCAATTCCTGATGCAGTTAACACCCTCATCTACACAATAATTAGACATTTCATAGGTGATCCAAACTTCTGGAATGACAAATCTGGAGACTTACTTTCCAACCTTAGGTGTAAATCCCTGTCTAATTTTAGATGGTATAAGGACATGTTCTTTACCAGAGTTTTTACGAGACCAAACAGTAACTAATCTTTCTGGAAAGAAAAGTTCTTAGCTGGATTCCCTGTAGCCTTAGGAGACAAAGTCCAGTCAGAAATTAGAAACCTTTATGGTGAACAAATCCCTTATGATCGACTAACTTATGGAGAGTTAGTTAGTCATACTCAAAAGGTAGCCCTGAGAATCTGTCAAGACGACAAGATTCAAAAATAACTTGCTAAGGAAAATGCCCAACATAAAAAAGAACTAGGGTCTTTCTGTGAACAATTTGGGATACCCTACACTAAAAACTTCAAACCAAAACATAGGAAAAGGGCTAAACAGGAAATGTTACAGCCACCACCAAACCCATGCCATAAAGAAAGGCGTTCTTCATCCAACCAACAAAGAAGAAGAAAATCTCTTCCTTTGCTAACTCAACCTCAAGATATTAGGCCAGTATGTTACAAGTGTGGAACACCTGGGCATATAGCTAGATATTGTAGGTTAAGACGGAGAATAAGCCAATTAGGTTTAGATGAACCGGTCCTTAAACAAATAAATAGCCTTCTTGCTGAAGCATGTTCTGATTCAGAATATGAACAAGAAGGAGAGCTGATTCAGCAACTAGATTGTCTTCCTCATGATGATGAAATTTCTTAGAACCAATCTACAGAGTTTTCTGTAAATATGGTCAGCAACGAGCAAAACCTACTTTTTGACATTATTGGTAATATCCTGAAAGTGAAAAGAAGCAAGAATATCTCCAAATGATTAGAAAATCTCTGGATAAACCTTCCTCTTCAAAAGGATTTTCAAATCCAGTTTCTTACAATTTCAAAAATGTTTTAGATAGATTTAAGTCAAAATCAAATAAACCTGTAACTATACAGGACTTACATTCTGAAATAGATTTGTTAAAAACTGAAGTCAAAGAGCTAAAATCAATCCAGAAGTTCCAAGGCGAAATCTTACAAAATCTTCAATTTACTCCTAATTCTCCTATTTCTTTAAAAGGAATGGAGATGAAGAAGTTGAAAATGATTTCATAGGATCTATTTCGAAAATCCAAGTTCCAAAATATTTTATTTCAGTTACTTTGATAAAAAAGGACTGGAAACTGGATATAGTTGCCTTATTTTATACAGGTGCTGACATTAATTGTATCCAAGAAGGCTTGGTTCTAATAAAATTTTTTGAAAAAACTAAAGCCAAAATTAGGTCTGCAAACGGATCACCTCTTGAAATCAATTTCAAGTTATCTGATGTTCAAATAATAAATTCTTCTTTCAAATCAAGTCAAGAGTTTTTACTTGTGAAGAATTTATCCAGCAAAATCATTTTAGGAAATCCCTTTATCCAAGCCTTAGTACCTTATAAGGTAACAGATAAAGGAATCTCTACAAAAATTCTTGGAGATAAAATAACTTTCCAGTTTGTCAAGAAAAATCAGCAGATTAACTTGATAGACTGTAAAGAAGCACAAATAAATTTTCTTGCTCAAAAAATTTCTTTCAAAAAGATTGAACAGCATCTTCAAAATCCTATTGTTCAATCTAAAATCAAATCTTTAGAAAAAAGGATAATTAGCAATGTATGTGCTGATCTTCCAAATGCTTTCTGGAACAGAAAACAACATATGGTAGAATTACCATATGAAAAGGATTTTTCTGAAAAGAAGATTCCTACGAAGGCTAGACCAATCTAGATGAATTGTGAACTTCTAGATTACTGCTAAAAAGAAATAGATGATCTCTTGGAAAAGGGAATCATTAGAAAATCACAGAGTCCTTGGTCTTGCACGACATTTTATGTCAATAAAAATGCTGAAATAGAGCGTGGCACACCAAGACTTGTAATTAATTACAAGCCTCTGAACATTGCACTCCAATGGATTCAATATCTAATCCCAAATAAAAAGGATTTGCTAAATAGACTTTATTCGGCAAAAATCTTTTCCAAATTTGATCTAAAGTCAAGATTCTAGCATATTCAAATAAAACCTGAGGACCGTTATAAGACAACATTTATTGTCCCATTTGGCCAATACGAATGGAACATAATGTCATTTAGGTTATTCTCTTCTCTTGGAAATTCACACTTTAACCTTGGATAAATGATTCCGTCCCTCGTTAGTTATATAAAGGAGTGGAAATATGTCAAATCAAATCATTTGACATAAATAAAGTAGGTCTGTTTTAATGTTTACACTTGTCTTATAACTTAATAAGTCAGAATTTCGTCTCACTTTATCTAATTTACTTATAAAATATAAAAAGTCTGGTCTGATTTATTAATTGACTTATACCTAGCTATTAAAATTTAAATAAAACATTAATGAACTTATAAATTTATGTATATATACTATAAACAACCTGTTAATAAAAGAAGAATAATAATTTTATTAAATAAATATGGTATTAAAAAATTTTGTCTCTATATTGAATAAAATTTTATTTCTACTTTTATAGAATTCTTAATAATTTAACATAATAAAATATAATTATATTTATTTAAAATTAAAAAAATTGAATGATTATATAAATTGATTATTCACTAACTTTAAAACTTTGATTTGAGAAGGTTAACTACTTGAAGAAGAAAAAGAATGCACAATGATAAAAGAACAATAATTATAACACAATTAATCAATTAATTTAAAAGTATTAGATAATAAGTCAACAAATCAAATCTAAAATTAAATAGACTAAGCTTATCTAATAAATAAGTCAATTTAGTAGTTTAAGTTTAATTTATTTAATTAAATAAACAAATCAAACCAAATTTTTAACTAACTAAATTATAAGCTATTCAGTTTTATTTTTGCGTAATTATATGCAGCAAACTGATACACCGGATAAAACAAAATATAAGTGTTCTGTGTGTCAAGACAAGGTTGAAGAAATTGTATAAAAATACTATGGTTTAAAATTATAATTGTAATCGTGTTTGTAATTATGCTACAATTAGAAATTATGGATTTTGGCCTAAAATTTTGAGAGAATTAAAATTTTTGAACGTTGAAATGATTTAGGAAGAAAAATTTTTTACTTAAATTTAAAAAAAAAATTAGGGGGCCAATGCCATTTTATGCTCCTTAGAAATTATGCCATTTATGATTAGTAAAATTGTAATAAAAATGACTATTAGTTGTGATGCAAATTTGGGAATAATTGTTAATGAGGTGGCATTATGAGTATGAGAATGAAAGTTTGAATTTTCTCCCTATCAATCTCTCTCCTTTTTCCTTGATTAACACTCCCCGCCGATTATATATAATGAGTGTGAATGCCTTGACGAAGAAATTCTTCTGTGATACTCTACCTTACTTCACGAACTAAACGGACTGTGCCTGAGAGCTTTGCTAATATAGCAGTGCGAACATTCAAAAGCAGTTTTTGTCGGATCTCATGTAAATTTATTGCTGATAATTGAGATAAAGAGATAAACTTCAGGAATTTAGGTATGAAATATATTTTCAGGGGTAAAGAGAATAATTATTTGTTAACAAAAAAGGTAAATAATAAAAATTTAATATATATATAATTATTAAATTTTAAATTTTAAATTTAGGATAAGTTATATATATATATATTGCATATTTTTCTTGTAATGATACAAACATCATCAATATATTGAATGTGAACATATAAAAATATAAGAAAGAAAAATATCCATAGAGGAAAGTTTACTGTACAATTTTACTCATTATATATATTGTTATATTAACAAAAATAAATTTATAATAATATTATACAAAGAAAGTAAATAAGGATCTTGGTCTTCCACTTTAATTGCCAAACCCGGTGCTAATTCTAATAGTGATCTATCAAATTTTAATATTGTTAAATCATGGATAAAGACAATACATTTGTCTCCATTATTAATATTCACTTGTGTTTAAATAGGAGAAACATAGCTCTCCTAAGCTAAAATATCGAAATACGGTTATTTTTTAAACTTTTTTTTATTTTACCGTAATTTTGAAAGTATTTACCAAAGTACGCAGGGCGCCACATTATTTGGCGTTATTAAGCGTTGAAGGCGCCTTTCAACATGGCGTCATTGCGCCTGAATTGCCTTGAAGGCGCCATGTTGAAAGGCACCTTCCAATTTTAATTTTCTGGGAGGCGCCATTTCACTTAGTGCCTCCTCGTAGCGCAGCACCATTCGGAAACCTTCGGAACCCTAATTCAGAGCTTCTTCGTAGCCACTCTTCCCTTCTCGCAGCCGTTCACAATATTTTTCATATTTTCATTCACAAATCCTTTTCCTTTGTTACTTCTGTGCATTTCATCCGGCAACATTTTCTTCTTTGGAGTAGATCTAGTCCTCTTTCCTTGCTCTTCCTTGGTTAGTATTTTTATAATTTTTATATTTATAGTGGTAGGAAAATTTTTATTCTATGTTGATTAGTATGATTTATGATATGAAAAAATGATATAAGATTTAGGAAAAGTTTGTAAAAATTTATATGATCTGTGATAGTTTGTGATTTATATTGGTTAGTTTTTTTATAATTTCTGTATGTATATTATAATTTTTATTAGTTATTATAAGAATATATTTTACAGTAGGAGAGGATTTTTTATTTTACGTTAATTATTATGACTTATAATTTGAAATTATGATTTAGGATTTAGGAAAAATTTGTACAAATTTATATGATCTATAATAGTTTATGATTTTTACTGATTAGTATTTCTAAAATTTGTGTATTTATATTATAATTTTTATTAGTTATTATAAGAATATATTTCACATGGGGGGAAAATTTTTATTTTATGTTGATTATTATGATTAATGTTGTGAAATTATGATATAGAATTTAGAAAAAAATTGAACAAATTTATATGATCTGTGATAGTTTATGATTTTAAAAGAAGAACAAAGGAGATAAAGGAAAGTATCTTAAAATAAAATTTTCAATGTAGGTAAAAATTATGTTTAGATACTTTTAAAATATAAAATATTTTAAGATATAGGATATGATAAAAATAAGATTATTTTTATTATATGTTGATTATTACGAGGATATATTATCCTATTGATCAATATTTTTATATTAATTTTAGAGTAATATATGTCAAAATAAGTAAATATCAATTGAGGGTATTTTGTAAAGACTCTATTTTATGCATTATTTCTGTTTATTTTATCTTTTTTATTGTACATTTATGTAATTATTTTTTATTAACACATGGTATTTAAACCATATATACCAATATTTTTTAACAGTAAGATATATCAATTTTTTGATTATAAATGTATTCTATATAAATTATATAATTCATTTAATTAATTAATTTATTATACAGTCAATTTTTTATTACTTTATACCATACGTATTATTTATTTCTTATTTACTCTATTATATTCTTTTTATATCTACTCATATTGTATATGGTTTAAAATATCAACATTATTAATTAACATAAATATAATAAGTTATGTATTTTTAGCTTATCATAATATTTTAAATAAATTAAAGCTTTAATATACATTTTATTATTAAAAATAATTAATTTTATATTAAATTTTAAAAAAAATACTTAGTAATTAAATTAAATTTTATTTATATAAATTTTTTGAAATTTTTGGTGATAATAATTTTTTAATATTATGTTTTAAATTTAAAATACATCAACTGAGACTTATCCAAGGGTTTATAGTTCGTACATTAATTTTTCTTCACTTCATCTACTTTGTTTATTTTTTTCTCCTTTTTTTTTCAATCATTCTATTAGAAGTTCAAATACAATATATTGAATAATATAAATATAATACAATACATTTTCTTTGACATAAAATTATTTTTAATAATCAAATGAATTATTTAAAAAAATTAATTAATTATATATTTAATTTTTAACACTTATTACTTTGCCTTTTACATAGCACTTATTCTTTTTTAATTCATTTTGCTATAATTTTTTTACTTTGACTTATATTATTTACGATCTAAACAATAAGATAATTATATAATATTGACATAATGTAACATATTTTATTTTTATCTTAAAATAATTTAAAAAAATTAATGTTATGGGAAGCGTTAATTGAAATAATTAATTATATATTCCAGTTCTAATAAAAGTATTTAAGAATGAAAATTAATTCTCTTTTAATATTTATTAATATTTTCT
Organism: Sindora glabra; assembly: GCA_020226215.1. Taxonomy (NCBI): domain Eukaryota; kingdom Viridiplantae; phylum Streptophyta; class Magnoliopsida; order Fabales; family Fabaceae; genus Sindora; species Sindora glabra. The sequence continues at coordinate 33,957,348 of CM035231.1, forward strand.
TGATAATAAAATTCAAGCACTATATTTAAAATTAAATACACATCAATAAAATTTTATCTATGTTATTATTTTTGTTCCTTTTATATATTGTCTTGCAAAGTCTATTTAATTTAGTGTGATTTTTGCATAATTTTTTTAATGATACAATGATATATAATATTTTTTACTTAGAGATTAAAGTTATTAAAATATCTGATAAATTTTTCTTTCATGCAGAGGTTTTTTTCTGTTTGCTTTTCCTAATACTTACCGGTTAGTATTTTATAAATTTTGTGCTTATATTATAATTTTTATTAGTCATCATGAAAATATCTTTTATAGTGGTAGAAAAATTTGTTTAGAATATTGTGATATAAATAATATGAGTTTTTTATTTTATATTGATTATTATGGTTTAGGATGTGAAATTATGATTTAAGATGTAAAATTATGATTTATGAAAAATTTATAAAAATTTATATGCATTGTGATAGGTTGTGCTATTAAAAGAAGAATAAACGAGATAAAGAAATACATTCTAAAATAAATTTTAGGGCCTAGGTGAAAATTATATTTAGAGAAATTTTTCATGTGAAATTTTAATATGCCATAAGAGAGGTAATAAAAATAAAATTTTAGGATATGTGGATGTAACCAGAAGCTTTAAAAAATAGGTTATTGTTATTAAAAATATGAATATTTTTCTATTTAAATGGTAGATATTATAAATGCAAGAATAATAAACGTATTGGAAAAAATTTTACTATACATAGGTTTATTCAAAAAGTATTAAAATATATATGGAGGTACTGTAATATAAGTATTAAACGAAGTCAATGTATGTAAGAAAGAATTCATGGTTGTAATGATAATAATATACAAACAATAATGTGTAAATAATTTTAGTTGTTATTTAGTAATAGGTGTGAGGGGAGAAAATTTTTATGAAAATAGAAAATGTAGTGTATTGAAAATTTTAATCAATTTAATTAGTATAATTTGTGCAAAATAAATAAAAAATGATAATTGAAAAAGATAAATTAAAATATAAATAAGATTATATAACTAAATATTAATTTTAAAAAGAAATAACATTTACTTGACCAGAAAAAATGATCCTATAATATGAAATGTTTGTTATATATGAAAAATTGTTAAGTAAAAAAAATTTAAAAATTAAGCCTTTTTCAATAGTGTACATGTAAGTGAAAATTGAAATCAGTGTTTCAAATATAAGTTTATTTTTATTTGTAATAATTTATTTATATTACATCAGAATTTATGCCAAAAAAGAAGAATTAGAATTAAATTATTTAAATCACACTTGCAAATGAACATTAAACATTTATGAAGCATGAAAAATTACGAATGAGTGTAAAAATAGCTTAAAAATTTAACGAAAAAAAATATCGGCCTGTAAAGGTCGGAATGGGTTTGGCTTGTTCGGGTAAATTATTACGTACTATTAGATAAATACATTACAAAATTAATAATACATTCCGTTCATTTTTACTTGGTATATTGAATACTGGTTCATTCGTTTGTAAGAACAAAAATTGTATATGATAATATGTGTCAGTTGTGAGGGTGCAGTGAATATTTTGCAGTTAAAAGTAACAAGATGAAGAAAAGTTTAATTACTTTTATATATTCAAATGGTACAATGATTGAGGGTTCGATGGGGGTAATGTACGATGGACCTCCCCCAAAGGCATTGAAATTGAGAGGATGTAACACTATGGATGTTTTGCGCGAAAGAATTCATGCCCGACTGAAGCTTCGCCAAGATCAAGTTGTGGGAAAAATTATTTACAGGTTTCCACAACATCAAACAGAGGCTTAGTATATGGCATACGAATTGGATGACGATGAAGACTTGGCATGTGCCATAACAAGTTACGAACAACATCCGACGATGATAGCAATGGAATTGTACGTGGAGGTGATCACATCCGAACTGCACGTTGCCAACCTTAGATCACAAGAAAGAGTCCCAATAACTAGATCACCCGTAGATTTAACGGCCTATGTGAGTACCAGTTGTTCGATGGTACGGGAAGGCCCTCCTTACACGAGTGGAATTGAGTTTCACATTTCTGAGGGTTATACTCCTGCATTAGACTCATCGTTGCAGGTGTTTTCCTAGTAAATGTACCATATACCATGATAGGTTCCACAAGTGGCTTACCGATCGTAGAGGAAGAATCCACTGATCCTATATTAATGGATGCCCACCTAGAGTCTGGTTTTGAAGACGATGAGGTGTCTTGCAGTAGCGGTGACGATCGTGACACTGATGATGAAGAACGTGCAACTACACATGGAGATAGTGTAGCAACGCGGTGTGTGAGGAGTGACAACGCTGCACAGACATCATGCGGTGTCCCTCAAGCTGTTGTCTTCTCTTACATTGATTGGGATGCCGTAAGGAATGCTAATGAATTTTTGGAAATAATGAAATCGAGATATGATTACGGCATGGAGGACTTACAGATTGGATAAGAGTTTGATTGCAAGGAGGCATTAATTGCTGCAACTAAACATTACCACATCTAAAGGCACCATAGTTATTACGTGGAAGAGTCAGATACTAGAAGATTGAGTGTGAAGTGTGATAATTATGGGGATGAATGCAAATTCCGCCTTAGAGTAACCAATCTGAAGAATTCTAACACTTAGACAATAACTAGATTTTCAGGGCCTCACACGTGTTAATGCAAGTTTAACACAGGATCACAAGTCTCTTGACTCCGAATATATCAGTTCCTTGATGCTGGAGATGATTAAAATGAAGCAAGATGTTCCAATCTTGCTTATATAGGAGAGGGTGGAAGGAATCTATGGTTATAAGATTTCGTACAGAAAAGCATGGAAAGCAAAGCAAAAGGAATTATCAAAGTGTACGGAGATTGGGATAAATCATATGAAGTGCTCCCGAAATGGTTGGACATTTTAGGCTACTGCAACCAAGCTCTGTTCAAGTTAGAGTCGGAAGAATTCGTCACAGTTTACAACTGTGTTGATCTACAAAAACATATTTTCAATCGAGTTTTCTGAGCTTTCAAGCCATGTATCGCGGCATTTCCGTACTGCAAGCAATTCATACAAGTTGATGGAACGTTTCTGTATGACAAGTATAAGGGTGTGCTACTGATTACTGCGACCCAGGACGGTAACAAATGTCCCATACCTCTTGCCTTTACCATTGTCGAAAAGGAGAACTATGAAAATTGGAGTTAGTTTTTGGCATTGTTACGGGTAAATGTTACGAACCAACAAGGAATATGCCTGATATCAAATCAACACCAAGCTATAAAAGATGCTATAGCCAACGAAGGTCTAGGGTGGCAGCCTCCTCATGCTTTTCATCGGTACTGTATCAGATATATTACCAGCAATGTTCATAAGAAATGCAAGGATGATAATGTCAAGAAAGCTGCCCTTAAGATTAGTACGCCTTACAACATCACTTTTTTGTTGAACCTTTCATCTGTAAATTTATGTATCTGTTAGTTCAACACGGCTAACCTATTTGTCTCCTTATGTTCAGCATATGAGCCAAATCGAGAAAAGGCCATGGAGAGGTTGGACAACCTGAGCAAAGTCAATGAGGAGATCCATAAGAAGTTGATCGCTATTCCGATGGAGAAGTGGATGCTTGCTTATGATGAAGGAAGAAGATATGGTCATACGACGACTAACATAGTAGAGTGCATTAATGGCCTCTTCAAAGGATTAAGGAAGCTACTAATCACAGGCCTTGTTCAACAAACATACTATAGATGTATCAAGTACTTTGTGGAAAGGGCGAAAAAAGCACATGCTGAGCTACAACAAGGTCACATGTACGCAAGCAGATTTAGATAGGAGCTTGCGACTATCCAGTCACGTGCTTCCTCTTACCATGTTTGTGCTTATAATAGACAAAGAACTAGGTTTGAAGTGGTGGAGGGCCCTGATATGACCAGGGGATCATGTGGAAAGGTCGTCCAAGTGTTATTAGACAAAGGGCAATGTGAATGCAAACAATTCCAAGCGTATAGGTACCCTTGCACTCATATTATTGCTGCTTATGCCTCAGTCAACATATCGTGGGAACCATATGTCGATCCCATGTACAGACTTGACAGCCTGCTCAATTGCTACAAATCTGAGTGGTGGCCGATCGGGGAGTGGTCGCAATGGAATAACCTACCACCATTCCTTATCCTGGTTCCAAATTATGGAAAATTACGTCAAAAGGAACGACCGAGGTCGACACAGATAAAAAATGAGATGGATTGACCTCAGGAGAGTGGTGTCAAGCAAAAATGCAGTCATTGTAAGTTGGAAGGTCATAATCGTAGGCGCTGCCCACTTCTACATGGAGATGAAGGCCCTTCCTCACGTTGATTTTGATTATTTACTTTTGCAGATATGTTATGAAGTATTTTAACCAATGTCATAAATGTAATGGTCGGATGATGTGATTTGTTTGATTGTTGTAAAAATTGCACGTCATTATGTATATATATATATATATTACCCCACTACTAGTAATATGAACAAATTACTTTAATCGTCCAAGTGCTATAAATTCTTGTGTTGATCTCTGTACTTAAATTGCACAAGTATGTTATATTAGTGTGTGTTTAAATTCCATCGTAATGCAATTCTTATAGTAGCAGATGGCATCCACTTCCTGACACGTAGATCCTGGATCACGGGATCCTTCACTGCTGACGGCTCAGGGTTCACACATATCTCATTCGATTTGGGCAAGCCATGTATGGAAATAGCCAGATCTTAAAGTTAGTTGAACATTTTATGTATTATCAAACGCAATAATTATTAATCTCTTTTTTTTTCAATCTGACCGTGTGCTGAGGATTCGACGGGCTCATCACTACCATCACCAGCAACCACCGGAGTTGATTGTGCCTTTGTTATAAGAGGTAGGTTTTTACGGCCTTGCAATGTGCAAGTTTGTGCCGATCAACCATCAGTTGATCAGTGCTTTTGTAGAGAGGTGGAGGCCAGAGACACACACTTTTCACATGCCACAAGGAGAGACGACTATTACATTGCAGGATGTTGCTTTTCAGCTCGGCCTACCCATTGACGATCGAGTAGTGAAGGGGCCCACTATGTGGGGATGGGGGGCCCACTATGTCATCAGAAGGGGTGACTGAGGATGAGTTGGTTGGAGAGGCATTTCACTCATCTTCCAAATGATGCGGATGAGGTTACAGTGCAGAGATTCATTTGGGCCTATATTCTGTGTCTCATTGGAGGGACGTTATTTTTATACCACTCTGGCACCTATGTCCATCTCATGCACTTACCCTTGCTCGGAAACTTCCATGAGGCTGGGACGTACAGTTGGGAATCTGCCTGCCTGGCCTATCTGTACAGAGAGTTATGTAAGGTCACTGCTCCGGATTATAGGGAGATAGGAGGGATGGGTTAGATTTCCCACTATCGCCCCCGCAATTACCATTGCAAACATACCAGAGGGGGATGCAGGGATTGACCCCCTGACCCGTAAGTTAGAAAATTTTTCAATTTACACTTTTATTCAAGTTGACTTTTAAGCTATTTAACTTAGGTATTGTACTTGGTAGGTGGCACTACCAAAAGACATTCCAAGAGAGTCCGGCACACAGCCTACCCTATTATAGATACGCGCTAGACCATCTTCGTCTCGACCAGGTATGCATGGGCTAATGTGTATTTTTAATTCAATCCTTCGTCCATTTGATTGTCGCATTTAAATGACAATATAAATGTGTAATTTCAGATCGCCTAGATCCTGTACACTGAGGTGGTCACCGCATCATTTCCTCAGTACTGTTTTGATGGGAGTAACATGTGGACAACAGTGGCGCCACTCATTCACTTTCAGATTGTCGAGTGGCACCAGTCAGATAGGGTTTTGCGATAGTTTGGACTATGCCAGCCTATTCTTGAGCCACCAAAACAGGTGGCGGAGGTCCATTGCCTTCACTTGTCCGGTCGGCATGATAAGGAGTGGCACATCCACCATCAGCCATACATTGCACTCTGGGATATCCGACGACACTTGTGCGCTGTCACCGAGCCGACCACACGACTAGTCCTAAGCCACGATTCGAGTACATGGCATGGTACAGACGAGTTACTAGGCGATTTATTACACCCGTTGAGGGAACACTAGACCTTGTGGTAATACTACATGCTAGTTTTCTGTGTATGATTTTCTTCCCATGCATTAGTATTGTAACTAACTTTAATGTCAAAAATTTGCACAGGTAGATGAGGTGTCCATACTACAAGACTTCACTACACCTGAAGGCCAGTCTAGGTTTACCTTTGATGCACTTAGATCAGTAACGAACTCCATCCTTAATGCCATTCAGGAGGTTGATCATGTCATTATTGACTCACATGCGGAGCCAGCTCCTCATACCCATCATATCCCAGACCCTGCGAAGGATGACCATGATCAGCCTCGTTCTCGTCAACATCGTCACACTGCTCCATGACCTACGTCACAGGGTGATGTTCCGCCCACTTCGACAGTGCAACAGACTCCACCATCGATTGCCCAAGAGACCATGATCATGATGTCTGATATGATTGCCTCATCTCATATGTATCCTACTGTACCTGATGATCCTTCATCCTCCACCATGTTCCCGGTTGCATTATATGGTCCATCGTCATCCCAGATGTACCAGTTTACTCTTAGTGTTCCATCCTCATTCCAGGCATTTCCATATATACCAGGAGTTTCATCTTCATTCCATGTCTTTCCTTCCGGTGATGCTAGTCCATCACAGCCATATCGTCCTGCATTTGATCTACATACTCAGGATCATGGATCAGGACTTGGTGGCATGATGACTGATGACTCAGTGCTTACCGATAGAGGTAGAGGTGGAGGTAGAGCGAGAGCCACAAACAGAGGCGAAGCGGGAGCTCGAGGTAGAGGAGCCACAGACATTGGAGATGTGACTCCCAAGCCTGCGCAGAGGGTTAGTAGATATGGCCGCCACATTACCGATCCTGAATGTGAGACTAGACATCACCTACGTAGACATTAGCATTCTTTTTCATGTTTATTATATATTCATGCACATCTATCTTACTATTTTATTAGCAAACATCAACATTTATGATGTTTTTTATTATTACGACATTTTTGTCTTCTTGCATAGGTACTTATATCGATTTTAATTACCAATTCTTCTCACAAACACACAATCAATTCAATTCTCATATAACACATCAAATATATGCAATTTTTTCTAATAACATCCTTCTAACTAGAGTTTTATTCTCTCCTCTGGTATTTTATTTTCATAACTTTAATTATTATAAATTATTAACAAACATAAATTAATTACAAATTTTTTAAAACAATGTCTGTTTATTTTTTTCTAATGATAAGGATTATTCCATGTTCCACATATCATTGGGCAAAAGTATCGAACTACTATTTTTTTATAAACTATTTTTCGTTTTACCTATCTTTCGTAATATTTTATCAAAATACGCACAGCGGCGGAGAAACGCCAAACCAAATGGCACCCCCGAGGGCGGTCGAGTCACATCTCCCAAATTTTAAGTTAATATATAAATAATAAAAAATAATAAATTTTAAAATAATTAGAATATTTAATTCTTTCTATAAAAGTAATGATAACGACATCTCCCAAAATTATTAACTAACATTATTAATTTTTTATTTTCACAATTGTTATAATTATCTACTCTTTTATTTATTTACCATGTTAAAATAAATAAATAATATTAAAAAAATTAATAAATTTTATCTTCATAATATGAAATATGTAATTAATTTTTAATTAAATTTTTTCTCATTATTTGTTTTAATATTATTAGTGAAGAAATGAATAAATAATTATAATAAATATAAACAAATTAATAATATTACTTATAATATTTAAAGGATAAATAACCATCATCCTTGTAAGTGACATTAAATGTTATGTTTATTCAATACGTTATGAGTTGAATCCACCAAATATTGACGTCACACCACGTAGCAAAATTGTCCATGTAGATGAAGATGCTGGCCATATACAATACCAAAATCTAAGTGGTTTGTATCCACAGTACACACGGTCACTGACTAATTAACTAAGAAATGAGGAACAAGGGGGCCGTAGACCAAAAGTGTCATATCGCCTGCTGTCCCTTCCCTTGAGCACCAATGGTGCCATTTCATCTAGTGTCCCTCGACATGTCGTTTGGCGTCTCTCTGCTGCTATGCGTATTTTGATAAAATATTTTGAAGGAACGGTAAAACGAATATTAGTTTCTAAAAAAATAGTAAATCGGTACTTTTGCCTCTCATTACCAAAATATTTTGTAATTGTGATGAAATAAAAAGGAATTAATTCATGTTATAATCTTAATTTCATTACAAAATGAAAAGATTATTGCAACAAAATAACCACATTTTTTTAAATTTCAACTATCTTCAACTTCGTCATTTCGTATTTATTTTGTTACAAAATAAAAATAATTTTATTGAAATAAATACAAAGTAGCAAGAATATTATCAGAATAAATACAAAATACAAAGAAACATTTATTTCGTTATATTTCTTTTCATTTTTAACAATCTTCAACTTTGTATATAAAGAATATTATCGAATAATTCAATAAATTTACTTATGTCTAATAACGTATTAAATAATTACTTGTAATAATATAATTCTAGATGGTGGAAGTATATAATTTTGAAAAATAATAAATATTAAGTGTCATGGGATCAAATTTTAAGAGACATTAATATAATTAATGTAATTATTATTTATTGATCCTACATTTTATTTTAATAATATTCAATTATTTACTAAATATTTATTATTTTTATTAAATATATTATTATTAACTACTTTCTTATTTAATTCTTATAATAAATTTATGTATTAAATATCAAAGTGGAATAAAATATTTTTTAATGATATCAAATATAATTATGAAATTAGTCACTTATTTTTAAAAACTTATTTTGAGTCACAATCACATGTTATTTATTTTTTAAATTTTTTTAAAAAAAATTATTTTGAGTCACAATCACATATTATTTATTTTTAAATTTTTTTTTAAAAAAATTATTTTGAGTCACAATTACACATTATTTATTTTTAAAAGTTTTTAGGAAAAATTGCAGTTTTAAAATTTTTTAGGGAAAATTGCAGTGAGGGCGCCATTTTGAACAGCACCCTCAAGGCCCTCCAGGGGCGCCACCTAAAGTGGCGCCTCCTCCCTACGGGTTCCACCCCCCCTGGTGTCTCTGCCTGTCGCGCGTATTTTGATAATATGTTTTCGAAGAACGGTAAAATGGAAATAAGTTTATGAAAAAATCATAATTTGATACTTTTACCACTCTCCTACTGTCTCATTTTACACATTTAGATGATATTGATTATATCCTATAATATCTTTGAAGCTATTAAATGAAATGGTGAAGGAGATATGTTCCATTAACTTAAAAACACATTAGAATTATATAATGAAAGTTAAGATATCACTGAAATATTTTCAAATAGAAAGTGAATATAATATATATATATATATATATATATATATATATATATATATATATATCCAATAAATTAAATTATAAATATTGGTTATTAAATCAAAATCAACATCTTGATATTGTTCCATTATAATTAAGTGTCAATTCATTCATCAAGGAAACTTTTTAAATATCTTTAAACATTGATTAATAACAAAATCAATATGGGATACTTTTTTTTCTACCTTTGCAACTTTTTAAGTACTAGTTGAATGGTAGTTTCCTAACTTAATTTTCATCTTATAAATTTTTATTTAAATTTTAAAAATACTACCAATTAATTATAGACATTGATTTGTTACAAATCATTTTATTTATTTCAATAATCTCAAAAATATCATTGTATTTATATAAATATTAGTTTAGTCTATGACTCGGCTAATGTAGAATTAAAATTCTATAATAGTGATTATTGCATGAATTATCATAATTAATGATTAAGCATGAACTTGGATTGTTGGGTGCGCAACTACGGTCGAAATGGTGATCATTATTGAGCCATATTGTGACACATAAGCGGTTAGGGCTCTGTAAATACTTTGTTGTATGAGTTTTTATTCCCAATGATCTCTCTTCTCACCCTACATATTATTGTTGTTACCCTACTACGATGATAACACGTTATTAAAACAACATATTTTTTCTTAGAGGACCTAGAAGCTTACAGAAGCTTGTGGAGGCATCCTTGCTCTCTCTTTTCACCAAAATAATAAATAAATGAAAGCATAAGAGATCCGCATTTCTCTTGAGAACACGTGTCGCTTGAAGCCAGAAAATATTTAAAAACTGGGGATTTATGATTTTGCAACATACTCTAATTATATTTATATCAATAATACCTAAAATACTGCTTTTGACCCTTTAATAATATAATAATATCCAATATTATTCTAAAATAGAGTTAAATTTACATTGGGATTTTGGAGGCTGTGGCCCCGAGACTCCAATACTTTCTCGTACATGTATCGTATATTTAGTTTTCTAAAAATTTTTATTAGTCCCCACAAATAGAATTTTAAAGTAAGATATTCCATCATATTTTTTTCTAACACACAAGAAGGCTCTTTCAAATAGGAATTTAATATAATATATTTCTTTTATTCTTTTTTAATTGAAAAAATTAAAAAAATAAATAAACTTTATTTTAGAAAAAAGTTATCATTTATTAATTTATCATTCACTAAAAATTAATTAATATATAAAATTTTTGAGCATTTATTAATATAACATTGATAATATTTAAAAAATTAATCATAAATGGGAAAAAAACATATTTGATCTTCGAATTTCTATTAAAATTTTAATATTATCTCATAAATTTTATTTAAAACAAATTTATTCTCTAACTTTTTAAAAATGTGTAATATTATTAAATTGGGTAATGTCATTATGTTTTTCAAAAAAGACATTTACATGACATCCTTTGTGAATTATAGAAATTATATTTTAATAATTTCATGATAAAAAGTGACTTTTGGTCTCTTAATTTTAATTAAAATTTCAAATTTATCCCTTAAATTTTATTTAAACCAAATTTATCATTTTACTTTCTAAAAACATAATCACTTCTATGTAGTGATGAAATGTAATTGTAATGTGATGATTTTTATAATAATTAATTAGTTTAAATATTAAACAAATCCAAGTAATAATTCTAAGAACTGTAAGGATAAATTACTTTTATATTTATAAATTATCATGCTCACTAGAATAAACAATAAGAATTCAAAATAAGTGTGTGATATTATAAAAATATAATTTCTAATTTTAAAATTATATCTATTCATATTCATTATTACTATCAAATTTTCATTAAAAGTTAGAATTGAGAAGACATATTGCACGTTGAATCCATAAATTTTAAATTTTATGGATTATACTCAGTTTCTTATAAGTTTTATCAAGAATCATTCGAATCCATAAATTTTAAATTTTATGGATTATACACCTAATTCTCATTTTACGTGGCTTCTTATAATTTCAGCCACGATATTAACAGTTTTATCAAGAGTCCATGTGCAACAGACGTGCTCAGGCGATAAATTTTGTTACATGTGTCCCGGTCAGCGGCACCAACGTCAATGTGAAAGGAATGTCGTTCTTCGCGTTCCTTTTCGGCCGGGCACAGCCAAATCAAATCAAATGCATTATGAAAATGTCTGTCAATTAACTTTTTAGTTAATTAAATTATTAAATTTGTTAACTTTTGTGTTTGGTAACTGATTTATGGAAGGATTATATTACCTTAATTAATTTTTATATTTTTTATTTTATCTTTTCAAAAAATTTATAAAAATTGTAATATTTATTTTGATCAATTTTTTCATTTCTCTCATTCTCAATCTATAAAAAATTATAGTAAAATATACGTAGATCTGCCATTAAAATTTATAAAGAGACTAGTAGTATATATACCCAAATTTTAGAATAAAACACTCTATGATATCATAGCCTAATTTTCTATTTTTGGAGCATGGAATGGTGACATTTCTTACTACGTATGATCACAATCCAATTAGTGCTTTGATTAAAAGACTGCGCGCGGGCATATTTAATTTTTGGATTTTGGGTTTGTCTAAAGTGGTTGAGGGACCAATCAATTTAATATGTTGGAGCGTAATGCTGTGATCTCAGGATTTTAAATTCTAATAATTTTTAATAATTATTATTTTTGTTATTGTTGAAAGAAAATGAACTTGATTTTTTTACAAAGATGAAAAAACCCAATGACTAATATACTTGTCAGATTAGCATGCAATTAAAATTAGTCAAGAGGGTTTGGTAATTTTTGTGATGCAGATCAAAGAGCAAAAGTACATTTTCTTCTATGGAGGCAATGACAAGGAGTGGATCCAAGATTTCACCAAGCATGCCTTGCAAATGATCCAGTCGTAAAGGATGCCAAGATCTCAATAGAGTTATTCTGTGTGGAAAAGGAAGACAAGAGCCTAATAAGCAAGTTCTGTAGTGGCATTGAAAGCCTCTCTGTGACAAAGGTTCACAACACAGCTGATGCAGTGACACAAGAAGTGCGGAAAATGCTTTCCTACAAGAATGAAACTGGGTGGGCCCTCCTTAGGAGGGGCTCAGATGTGGTGCTCAGTGGCCATGTAACCACAATTCTGAGAGCTGTGGCTGAATTCGAGAAATGGAGAGGGCTTCTTGCTAAGAAAGGCTTTGAAATCATTTTCAAAGAATATCATGAGAGGATTGTAAGAACCACCCACCGCTGCTCCCACCTCGAAATACCGAATGTCGGTGGAAAGTTGCCGGAGAGCATTAGGTGCCCTGAGTGTCCAAGGCCAATGGAGATTAATATACATTACAAGTGTTGCCACGTTGAGAGTCCTGCTGCCAGTGCCGCTCATTAGATGTTAATGGGACTGGCTTGTTGTATAAGTAATGTGAGTTTGTGTCTGTGAGATTTAACCGCTTTTATATGTCAATGTTGGGTGTCTGTTCTAATGTTGGGTTATGAACTTTGTTCTAGCCCCTGCTGAATAGCGACTAATGACTAAAGTGTATGTTGTTTCCCTTCTAATATGACAATGTCAGTAATGAAGCTGCTATGTATGGTTAGTAATGAATTTCGATTTTTTTTTTATTCGAGAAATAAATACAGATTTTTTATATTTAATGGAACTTAGAATTATTATTTAAAATATAATGGGGCCCCAAAAATTTTGTATGATTTCATAAAAAGAAAAAGATTGATTTAAATTAGTTAGTAATTGAGTTATATCTGAGGCATATCTGTGTTACAGTAGTTTGATGTGATATTATTTACGGTATTAGGTACATATTTTAATGTCCAAGGGCTTAGCTCTAACTTAATATACACAAATCATCATTTTGAATATCTAATTATATGAATGAATATCTTGTATTCATTTTACCCCCCCCCCCCAAAAAAGGAATACCTTGTGTTCATTATCTATACAAGAATGATGGGTTTAGACAACCTCCTTAATTATGAATAAGTATCCCAAGCATGCAATTACATAAAAAAGAAGCATTTTAAAACTTTGTAGTTGCATATATTGAAAGGCAAATTATCTCTTTAGATTTTAAAAATACTATATATGTACTATACCATAGAAAGGTAAGAACCACACGAGTTAAATCTAAGTAAATCAAACTTGATTAATATTCGAGTAGGAACTTCAACTTTATATCATTTGACTTAAATTGTTGGTAAGTTTAAACAAGTTTGATAATAAAAAATATATTTTTATTTTTATATTGCATATAAATAATATAATACAAAAAAATTCAATCACATTAGTAATTATTGAAATTATAAAAAATATGATATTTTTAATTAAAATAATTAACCTATTAATTTTTATTATTTTTTATTAAGTATAATTATTGTTATTATATGACTATTATGTAGATATAGTTGATAGATTTGACAATTATAGAAAAATTTATGATGATAAATAAAATAAAATCAAAAAATTTTGTCTAGTTTATTTGTAAAAAAACAATTTTTCATATGCTCAAATTTTGAGCGAAATAACAATTATTCAAATAACATTGTACAAAATTCTATAGATTTATTTTCATTAAAAACTCAAAATCAAATATTCCAAGTTTGACAAGAAATTTGCAACAAAAAAATTTTATGTCTAATTTATTTTTAAAAATTAAATTTTCATATGCTCAAATTTTGAGTGAAATAACAAATTATTCAAATAACATTGTACAAAATTCTATAGATTTATATTCATTAAAAACTCAAAATTAAATATTCCAATTTTGATGATAAATTTGGAACAAAAAAAATTTTATGTCTCATTTATTTGTAAAAAATAAATTTTCATATGCTCAAATTTTGACAAAAATAACAAATTATTCAAATAATATTGTACAAAATTCTATAGATTCATATTCATTAAAAATTCAAATTCAAAATCAAATATTTCAAATTTGATGAGAAATTTTCAATAAATAACATACCTACTTAAATAAACTCAAATATTTAAGTTAAGATCAAAATTATATCTAAATTAATGAATTTGACTCAAATTCATTAATTTTTATATGTTTAAAGTTGAGTATACAAATGTTTAACTCAACTCAGTTCATTTACATCTCTAATTAGCATACAATGCGAACATGATTCTGTTTGCAACAATCAGAAAGGAAATTAGTGAGTTGTGTAATGCTAAGATCACATTGAAAATGTTCGTATGCATGCAAATCGCGTTCAATTTCAAAGAAGTTGTCAATTTAAATCTAATTTGTTTCATTTTATACCTTAGGACTAAAATAGAATATTTTAATTAAAGGAGATCAAATGTAATATTTTATATATTATGGAACTAAAGTGGAATTAAGTCAAGATTTCTGAACCAGCTCTTCTGACAGTGAATTATATTTATGATGCGCCCAAAACAGCATCCAAATACTTACAAATTTTAGATAAGTGCTACTCTCCAAATTGCATTCACAACCGTTTTTATAACAACCCATAGAACAATATGTTGACCCAATTGCTTTCGAACAGACAACCAATTTAATGCAAATAATTATATGCACAATTATAGAACTAATTGTGAATGTAAATAGCAGGAATAGTTTTTTTTTTTTTTTGGCAAGAATCATCCGGTATTCAGTATGCCATATTAGATCTCCCATTAATCGAATTTGAGACCTTGAAATTGAGTTCCTACTCGCTCAAATCAACTGCCATTAGTGTTTTTTTTTTTTTTTTTCTTAAATTTTGACCGTCGGGTCATGTGTTAGTAATTACAAAGACGCAGTTCATGAGTGAGAGATCAATCATTAGTTTATAATCCAGACAGGCCGACTACAGACATTTGCTTAAGAAAGAGTTAGCCCCATGTTCCGATCATATGAAATTCAATTATTCTTACTCTAATTACACAAAATTATTCTATAATCAATTTTACACCGATAAAAGGTTTTTTTTTTATAAACCACCATCAGAAAACAAAAATTGCAACGTTCAAAAAGGATAAAAATTCGACCGGATCGGAAATCATGCACAGGTCAAACATGTAAAAGAAGGGCAATGTCTTCCAATCCTACGTATGCAAGTTACCTAACCACTAAGTAAATTGCACTAAGATAAATAGCATTGCATTGTAATGCTTCACAAAACTGGGGCAGAGAATTGAGGTTCTCAAAACTGTGACATCAATGAAAACACAAAGGAAAAAGATTTGCACCTTTTCTGGTTGCTTCCTTTTCCTGTTAGACGGCAAGAATGTGGAGAGTCCTTTCAAAATACCGTGACTACTAACTAGATATAGACTTTTTAAGGATGATAAAAGCTTTTACAGTGATTTTTCACGAAGAAAGTGAAAAAATAATTTTGAGATTTTATTGATGATGATGATTACTTCATTATTGATGCCCCTTTGCACGTGTCTTCTCATGCTCCAGTGAAGTAAACATAAAGTTTCCTGAAAACATTGCTTCTTTATCTGCCAATCCAAATTCCTTGACTCAGAAAACTAAAACCAGACAAACCATATAGAAAGAGGAGTATATTTTGCCTAACAAAAGAACACAAGAGAAGAATGCTATATTCGAATGATCTGTGCTCAAAATAATGAAAAAACTGCGCGCTAACGATCAGTATTACCATTTGGCAAGCGGTATAAAAATTCAGACATTCATATGATCAGTTACATAGAACAGCTTTTCCATATGAATATGGCAATTTTTTATACATGCTTGTGCACTCAAGCTAATCAAATGGCATTGAAAGCCTCAAGAAGAGCATGCATCCTCAAAACATGAAGATCTTAAATTTTCTGTCAGAATAAAAAGGAGTTTCTGACTAAACAACACTCCTCCCTATCTGTGACCTGCACCTGCCAACCTTTTTTAGGTCAAGGTTTCAAGTGGGACCTTCACTGAGGGATCAGGGGCAATTACATAACACTAGAAGTCTAGAACATTCTTTTTCATCCACTCCATGATCAATGATCTAATACAATTAGAAAAAACTATTGCAAAAAGGACATGAAAAAACTTTACAGTTTCACCCGTTATAAGACAGACAACTTACTTACCGACGAGCATACCTGGCCATTGCCTACAGACAAACATGAGATTCAACAACAAATGAAATGAAATCAAATATTTAAAGGGAGAACAGGCGCACACATTGTTAAAAGATAACAAGAAAAGGGTCTATGAATGAAAAATGACAAAAAGAGGGGATTCCAGAAAGAATGAGACAGTGATGATAGGTGTTTTCAATGCAACACACAAATGCAGACTGCTCTTAAAGCGAACAAAGCTTTCACCAAGTCCGTTCGTCTTGCGACAAGTAGATACAAGCTCCCCAGTCTGGCAAAAAGACACTAATACATGAGGAGCATTTAAACAATTCTCATAAAAATCAAAGCAGCTTTTATTGCAAAGTCGCATGCATATCTGTTCCACAAAACAACCAAAAATCTACATCATCTGGAATATACCTGCACTGACTGCAATGCACCATCATCTGGTGTTGATGAACCATCATCAGAAAATATATTCCTGAAACACAAAGGACAACACAGAAAATGATATGCTGTGAGTCATGGCAAACATTATTTATAAGAACACTAGAAAAGAAGAGTAGGATGGGCTTCGCTGAAAGTTGGCAACTCTGAAGAGGCAGGGAAAAATAGAGATAGACACAATAGGATTATGTTATGCAACAGCAAGAAACAATGAGTTCATTGAAAACCTACCGCCATAGTTCATTAGCAAGATCATTCGGTTTAGCTTCTGGAAGCAATGCTGTATTGTAAGCGACAATGTTCTTGTAGAGTATCTTCCCCAAGTCCTCATCCACCTAGTGAGGAGTAGGTTAACTTGCCATTTAAAAACAAAACATCAAAATCAACACAGTGCCCAATAGCAATGAAGTTCATTCATGTAGTAATACACGCAATGCAATTCCAATCCCACATACCCACAAAATTTGTCTTGCAAATAAAAGCAATACTTCAAACAAATGTGACAGAGATAAAAGGTAATTTGGAATTAGAAGATGGACATAGATACGTCTCACTCATCATTTGAAACCTGCAAGAAAATTTTATGAACCATGCATCCTAACAAACAGGCCCTTTACAAATAAACGTTTATTACCCAACTGAAAATAATAACATCTTCCATAAATTCATGCACCAGAAATTAGATGCTATAATTAAACTCTAGTTTTACTTTGTAAAATAAAATGTTGCTCAAACTAGGGAAAATACCAAATTCAGCAAATATTGGATTTCAATGAAGATTATACACATAAAAGATTGCTCACTCCATCCTTCGAAACTCTGAGCTCAACATCATGATTGTTAATCTCATACACGTACTGCCCAAATTTAGCACCCTTCTTTCCCTCTTGCTTCAAGCAACGAAGGCATAGCCACATGTGAAGTACAAGTAAAGAGAATGTTGTTTTGAATGTTTTCTCCGAGTTAAACACTGCATGCAGAAGAGAACAGTCTAAAATGATCAAACAACTCAGCAGAAGTTTGACAAGCCTTAATCCAAATCATGCTCCATCCAAACCACTGCTACTAAGTGTAGTCTAACTTCAAACAAAGAAGAAAAATCTAAAGGTTGTGTGGATTGTTGATGATAAAATTGTGTTAACTGGAAAAGAAGATAATCATTTAGTCCAAGTCCAATAAATTGCACCCAGGACTTGGAAAATGGTATTTGTTCAATCAAGTGTAAAGTCAATAAATATATCTCCTGAAATAGTTTTTTCTAGAGTTATGGAATGGAAGCAGCAAAATATGGACAGGTCAATCAGAAAATGAACAACATATTATATTTCCTCTTTCAATGATTTATAAAGCAAAAATATATTCTCTAAAAGCACATGAATGAGGAATTCAAGCCCTCAAAATAAACACAACATTGCTTCCAAATTAATGAATATTCAAAAAGGAAAAGCTGGTAAATTGATAATAGTGCAAGCTAATGATGCCAAAAGGAGAACAAAGTGAAATGTAGAGTATGATCCACCTTAGAATGTTTTCCATTGCTCTTTGTTGAAATATCCAAAAATCCGAAATAATATACATACATCTCCATATTTTACCACCATACTACTAAAGCCCATAGAACCAGTCGCAAAAAATGCATGATAAAAAGAGAATCCACACCATGACAATAATTGCAAACAGCCTACAACAAATGTTTCAAGCCAGACAAACCAGAAAACATGACAAATAAGTTTCCAAACCATTGAGACAAACAACACAAACTTTAGGAGACGGATCAAATGTGAGAAAACTTGAAAATTATATAAACAAGATGAAAGCCTTACTCTGTTTAAAAAAAATAATTTTGGTAAGTTTGAAGAAAAAAGAATGTTAATTTTGAAATTAATAAAGAAAGTTGAATCAATTTTATTAAATTTCATAAATTTAGGATATATTAAATTTTCTTTTTGCATATTTTTCTTATAACAATATAAACATCAACACAATGAATGTGAATATATAAAAATATAAGAAAGAAAATATTAATAAAAAAGATTTTATTGTACAACTTTTTTCATTTTATATATTATTACATCAACTGAAAAGTAAAAGAGGAATTTGGTCTTTCACTTATATTGTCAAACTTGGTGTCATTTCTCATAGCAATCTATCAAATTTTCATATTGATAAATTATGGATATAGATAATACATCTACCTCCATTACAAATATTAGCCTATGTTTGAGCAAGGGAAATATAGCTCTCCCACAATCTTATTTGATATATTTAAATGATATTAATTTTATTCTATAATATCTCTAAAGTTGTTAAATGAAATAATAGAGAAGATATGTTTCTTTGACTTAAAAACACGCTAGGGCTGTATAATGGAGATTAAGGCATCATTAAGATATTTTCAAATAGAGAATGAATATAAAATATATATCAAATAAATTAAACTATAAACATTAGTTATTAAATCAAAATCAACATCTTAGTCTTACTCCATTATAATTTAGTACCAATTCGTTGATTTAGAAAACTTTTTTTAAATATATTTACACATCAATTAAAAACAAAATCGACATAGGATATTTTCTTCTTCTCTTATGACTTCCTAGGTATCTTTTGAATGATAATTTCATAACTTAATTCTCATCTTAAATTTCTATTAAAATTTTAAAAATACCACCAATAAATTATAGATGTCAGTTTGTTTTAAATCATTTTATTTATTCCAATAATTTTAAAAATGTCATGCATTGATATAGATATTGGTTTAACTTTTGATTGAAGTCTATTAGCTGATCTAGAATTATAATTCTATAATAATGATTATTGCATGAATTATCATAATTAACAATTGAGCATGAAATTGGACTGTTGGATGTGCAACAATGGACGACATAGTGATCATTATTGAGCCATATTGTGACATATAAGCGTTTAGGGTTCTGTAAATACTTTGTTGTGTGAGTTTTTATTCCCAAGGATCTCTGCTCTCACCCTACACATTATAGTCATCACCCTACTAAGATGATAGACTTAAAATTTTGGACAGCATCCTTGCGTCCAGCAACTTTTCTCCTCTTCACTTCTCTTGCTTTTTGAAGTATTCATGGATATCTACTTTATTGTTAAATATAGTTTTCAACTTCACATCTAATCAGTTAGTAATTATTTATTTACAGACATGATATAAAATGTTATTAAATCTGTTTCATATTGTAATAACTTTGAATTATTCTCTTCTCTTGTAGATTCACACTTTAACCTTGGATTAATGATTTTGTCCCTCGTTAATTATATATACAGGCGGAAATAAGTTAAATCAAGTCATCAAATATAAAAAAAAAGCATTTCACATCAATTTGACCTGATCTGACTTCTTTATAAAATTTAAAAAATCTAATTTAACTTATTAACAAACTTAACTATTGAAATCTAAATAAAATATTAATGGACTGATAAATTTAGGTATATATATTATAAACAACTCCTTAACAAAAATAATAATAATTTTGTTAAATAAATATGGTGTTAAATAAAATTTTGTCTCTACTTTTATAGGATTCTTAATAATTCAGCATAACAAAATATGATATAATTATACTTAAAAATATTAAATTATATAATTATATAAATTCATTACTCACTAACTTTAAAACTTTGAGAAAACTAATGGCTTAAAGAAGAAAAAATGCACAATGATAAAAGAACAGTAATTATGACACGATTAATTAATTAATCTAAGAGTATTAGATTATGATAACATATTAATTAAATAATTTTATCTAACAAGTCAACAAGCCTAATCTAAAACAAAATAAATTAAACCTATTTAATATATAGGTCAATTTATTAATTTAAACTTAATTTATTTAATTAAATAAACAATCAAACCAAATTTTTAACCAACTAAATTATAAGCTGTTCAGTTTTTATTTTCGTAATAATATGCAGCAAACTCATACACCGGATAAAACAAAATAAAAGTGTTCTGCTAATACTGCAATTCAAACGTTCAAAAGCAATTTTGTCGGATCTCATGTAAATTTATTGATAATAATGGAGCTAAGGACGTAAACTTTGGAATTTAGCTATGAAAAATATTTTAGTGGGTAAAGAGAATACTTATTTATTAATAAAAAATTAAATAATAAGAATTTAATATATATATATATATGATAAATTATTAAAAAATAATTTTTTTAATTCATAATTATTTTCTTCCTTAATTGTTTTATTAATAAATGATTTATTTTATTTTTTAAAATATATTTTACACTTTAAAACAGTTGAATATAATTATGCGCGTGTTTACCTATTTTCTTGACTTTTATTTCTAAAGTATAATTTTTTGTGATTGCAATTATAAAGATTATTGTAGTGTCAAAAACAAGATTCTAAACAAACATGATTATTACAATTAAGATTTTAAATTATGATAGTGCTATAATTGCAATTCTATTATGATTAATAAAATTATGAGTAAATATGAAAAAATACAATTATAATAGTGTAAAATTGTGGAATATTATAATTAGAGTGCAATATGCATAATAATACTATATCTAATATTGTAGTTGTAGGCCACAATTTAGAACTTTGATTAAAGGCTATTAATTAAATATAAAATTGTATGATAAATTTTTAAAGCATAATTTAATAGATATAAAAAATTAAAATTTCAATGTCAGATTTTACTTTAATTTGTTGCATATAATATGTATATAATAAAAAAAAAATTTAAACGACAACAATTTCAGGTGCCGCAGTCAACGGAAATTTCAAATCGTGATTCCAGACAGCAATGTTTCACGTGATTCATAATGTTGTATTAAAATTAAACTCCCAGAATTAGATGTGTATATACAGTGACAGTTCCTCGTCAGTCTTATCAACACTGGGTCTCTTTTTACTATTCATAGTCCTTTCTGCAGAGAAGATTAACACTTTTTCTTTCATTACTAGCAAAAAGACAACAACTGAGCTAAGTAATGATGCCGGTTGAGCTAAGATGGATGACTCATGAAGCAGTGTAGGAAGAAAAAACAATGGAACCGAAGCTCATAGAAACGTACAGAAACTTTACCGCAGCGGTGCGTATTTTATTGCTTTCTTGATCACGTTGTTCAGGACAAGTCACTTTACTATTGCGTCTGTTTGCGGAAATGTGAAATTGGTTGGTTGGAAAATCAATGATGAGGCATGAGATCTACTAGACATTGCAAGTAATAGTCTTCCTTGTCGCATGGTCGCGTGATTAAAGCATTCCATTATCTTTTGCCTAGGATTTGATACTAAAATCTTTTTATGATGATAATTAAGAATCCAAACAGCAGTGCCCACGTGATTCTCAACCCACTCGGATTGTTCTAGAATGGCAATGAATGAAGCCTTCGTCTATCGGTTCTCACTCGGGATCTTGTCTAAAATAAATAATTTTTATCGGTTCGGGTTTTGATTTTGATAGGTCTCCTTTTCATCTTTGATTAAGGAATGGTATTACTTATACAATTTACTTTTACAATTCTATACGCTTTTGTTTTCAAAATACAAGAAGATTGTTATATATAGCATTAGTTTGACCTATAACACACATGATCTTAAATCAAGTTCTTTTGGAATTAAATAGAGTTATGTATAGAATATGATAAAATTTGTAATATAGAACTACTTAATAAGAAAATAATTGCTATAATTTGAAAAAAATATTATAATAATAAAGGACTTTCATGATTGGCACTTCATAAGTGATCTCATTTGATTATAAGTGAATCCTGAATATTAATTGAAAGGATAGAATTTGTGCTAATATAGAAATTGTTAGATTTGACTTAAATTTTAATTATTATCAATTTGTGAATTTTCCTATTGTAAGTTATTTTTTTATTCAAGTTATATTTGTTATGTTAGAGTAAAATTAAAACTCTTTGTCAAACAAGTATTTCTAAATTATAAATATTTGTATTAACTAATAGTTTAAAGTATGAGAAATAGGATATAAGTGCATATGAGGGTTATGTAAAAACTCTTATAGGGTTTTGAGATAAATGTAAGGATAATGGTTAGAATTTTGTCAAGCTATCATGAAGAACCTTCACATACACTATCCTAAATCTTTTCATTATATTAGGTCTTTTCTCATCTATAATTTTTCTCTTAAAGTTTAAGGTTTTCCAAATAGAATTATTGGTGTCATTCATTATGTTATTCTAATTAATTTAATTGCCTAATATTTATATTTGAAGAAGAGATATTTTTCCCAACAATCACTAAGCATTTTGTCATCTCAAGATAAGACTAAACAATCCTTTTAATCTAAACAAATTGAGGAAGTACCTAAAATGCAATTAAAATAACTAGAGATTTATCCAAAAGGTCATTATAAGTTCTATACCATTTGTTAGCACACTTTTAGAATGACCAGAAAAACATGAAATTTTGGTTAAAAGAGTTTGTTTTAATGTAGGCCTATAAAAAGGTAAAAATGAAAATTATACCATTTATTAGCACATTTTTGCAATGACTAAACTAATATGATATTTTGGTTAAAGTTTGTTTTATTGTAAGCCGCTAACAAGTGCTCAAATCTTGTATGAACTTACAACATATACCCATTTGAGAATTTCTCAAAAGCAAACGAGGTTTCATCTATTTCAAGACAACAAACTTCCTTTCAAAATTGTGAGAATGGTAACAGTCAACAAGATGATGCCATACATATTAATAGCCATCATAATGGGGTTACTATGCATTAAAGGCAAACATGCTAAGATCTATAGAGTTGGGGGAGGAAGCTGCACTTGGAGACCAAACTAAACTTCATTGATTGTCAAGCCATAAGTATTTCCACACTAGTGAATGGCATGACAGAGTCTCCTTTTTTTCTTTGGTTAAGGAATGGTGTCACTTAATTAACTTTCTTAGCATTAGGTTGACCTAAAAAACATTTTATCTTAAATTAAGTTCTTTTAAAGCTATTACTATTTTAGATTATCAAGTTAACACTATTATCATGATTTAACCTTAGTCATGACCAACATAGAACCCAGTTACCTAATTTTCACTAGCATAACCTACATTTTTTATTAATAACTAATACCTATATAGATTATCATGCATCCAAGGGAAATAATGGGATTTCTCTTATTAAAAGGATTCAACAATAAAAAGGATTTAGGCTTGCTTGTAATCCATCCAATATTAGGGATAAGTTAGCCTAACTAACTCAAAAAAATGACTTTATATCCCTCTATCCTTAATCTTATATAAAACAAGGTCCAAAATATTTATCAACAACTAAAATATCTATTACTGTCTATAGCCAAATTGGAAAGCTCTTATTGAGTCTATCCTTAAGGTGGTAGTGGATAGATGAGGCAACTCAATTTGAGAATTCGAAAGATAAAATATAAAAAGGTGTCACGACCCAACATACCGTAATCGTGACCGGCGTAAAGATACCCAATCAACATTCTACACTGATAAGATATCCTTACTAGCCTCCAAAGACGACACAATATCGCATATACTTATGAAAATAATATTAGGGCGCGCCGAAAGAAAATAGGTAATAAAAAGTTAAAATACCAAATAATATACATATAACAGTACAAAAATATTTACAGAGATAAGTCTATCATAACTTTACATACAAAAAAACCTAGTCATTTGACTTGCTAACCCTATTTGCAACTCTAAACCATACGTTCCAAAGGGTGTTGAGGCATGTCCTCTGTAAGTGTCACCGTGCGTCCACGGATCCATAGTTATTATCTGAAAAGACAATTTAAAGAAAATACAGAATGAGTATAAACATACTCAGTGAGTAATAACCTATTATTGCCTCTTTTTGGTTTTCCCATTTAAGGTTGCTCTTCTAATTAAAAAGCCCAAATTTAGATATTATGTTATTTGAGGAATGGCATTATATCTTCGGTCCAACCTTATCCCTTGCCACCCTAGGCCCGAGGCCACCAACCTTTTCCCTCCACTGCTTACCCCTCCTCTCCTTCTCTGCGAAGGATGTTTTCTCCCTCCCACATTTTTGTAAGTAGAATGAATAATTGCGGGACGCCACATGCATCAACCACAATTTTTCCTCGAGGAATGTGTTAAAATACCAACAATGCCATAAGTGTTTTATGCCTCATTTATCCTTCTATGCTCATTCTCATATCAAACTCTAAAGGATATTCATGTATACAAATTAAATCATTCATATGTCCTACACACAAATTAAACAATTCATATCACATAAAACATTTTGTATGTAGGCCCTATCTAGGCAGCATGAGGGTAGGAATTATTTGAGACCAAATTGTTCACTGGGCAAAGAACACGGGGGTGAACATGGGCCGTGTTCTACCCCGTGTTCAGAACATGGGGTACAACATGGGCCGTGTTCTACCCCGTGTACATTACTGATTAGCTTTCGACAAAGAACACGGGGTACAACATGGGCCGTGTTCTACCCCGTGTACATTACTGATCAGCTTCCAGCAAAGAACATGGGGTACAACATGGGCCATGTTCTACCCCGTGTACATTGCTGATCACCCAAAAACACAATTTACATGGCTAAACCTCCTTCTCCCCTTGACTTCTCAAAAGGGGAGTTTCATACACACTTTCATAACTCAAAATTCCATCTTCCTTAGGCTTCATAACTCATAAGAATCATCCTAATTTTATCAAATTAGCCAAATTCCAAACAAAATCATGTCAACCCACACATGCACCATTATGCCTCTAAAGTCCTAGTGCATACATCATGGTTTCTTGTTGCTTTTACACCAAACCAAGGCCATAGATCAACCTAACAACATCTAAAACACCATTTGACATGTTCAAATCATCCAAAACTAGTTATCTCAACAACTATCACAAATCATGTCCTAAAAATCATATTCCTCATGACCATCCAGCATTAGGAATTCATAAAGTGCATAACAAGCTATTACTCACCTTAAATCCTTATTTGTTTCTTCCTCCTTTCAAATTTGACTTCTAAGGGAGAGGGAGATGAAATCAAGAAAATAAAAATCAGATTTTAGAGTTAAGAGGAAGAAGAATTTCACAAGAGTATTAGGGGTATCAAAATCTACCTATTTAACTTGCCAATTTCCCTTAGATTCACTTTGTCTAGCTTCCCTTGTTACTTCTCTATGGGGTCACATTTTTTTTTGCTGGAGAGGAGCAGCAAATGTGCTGTAGCCAAGCCTCTTTTGCTTATATAAAAAATGCTTAAAGGATTTCTAAGAAAAAAATCTCACAATTTTAATCATTTCCAACATTAAATGTGCCTTGAACTTTCGGAGGATTTTGGGGACACTTGGTGGGCTGCATAGCACGTCCAAGTGGCTGAGATTCAGGCCAGCACATCATGCTTTATCCAATAAAAATGAGACACAAATTAAAGATTTTCAAATATTACACTTTTGCCCTAAAATTTGCCATTTTCTTCCATTTTGGTCCTTGGCTTCCCTTGGAAGTTTGGGCTGATGTTGGATCACGAATTTGAGCCCTATTTTTTTCACATTTGGGTCTGAAAATAACATGGGCCAACCCAACCTGCACAACAAAAAAATAAAAAGGCTAAAAAGAGAAAAGGGTTTATTACGATTTGGCCCCGACTTACTTAATTTCTTTACATTTTCACCCTTAGGCTTTCAAACATCTTAAAAATTTTATTTTTACTTCCCATAACCATTTTTGAGCTTTGAAAATTATTTTTGATCATCCATTAATTTTTGAATTAATTTACTATAATTTTGACTCTTTTTCTCACTTTTTCACTTTACCGGGTATAAAAATTCGATGAATTTCTAAATGAAACTTTCTAAAATCTATTCTTAGGTTTCTAAGAAATTTTCACTCTTTACAATCTCAATAAAATTTCTTCTCTCTCTTTTTTTTTATTATATATATATATTACTGTTGTACTAATTTAGGGTCGTTACAAAAGGCAAGTCTGAGGTTTAGTGAGTAAACATTTAGGCAACATAAATTTAGTAAACAAATATAAGCTTATTAACAAGATTTACCCTCATTTGTACCAAAATACTTTAACCATACACTTCACAACATAATTTTTATTAGCATTGAAGACTTTTCTACTTTAACCATGCTTTCTCTTTCTCTCTCTCTCTCTCTCTCACACACACATACAACACAATGCTAGCTATGAGGATTTTTCTGCTTTTAGATCACTTTCTCACAATCAACCCTTAACACTTTCTTTATGTCATAGATAATAAGAGATTTCTAATCTTGACCAGATATTTATCAAATCATATATACATATCTTGGCAAAATATTTCCCCTTTAAAATATTAATATCTAATCCAAGTATTTCCTTTTAAAAGGATTTAACTTATATTAATCAGATATTATTATATTGTTAGGAATTCAGATTATCATATGCAGCGGAATTTTAAATTTTTGATCCGAATTCTACCTAGGATCCATGCAAAAAAGCATAAGTCAATGATTAGGGTTTTACCTATTGGGCACTCATGTTTCTACTGATCAAAACTTGAGAGCGGATGAATCAAACGTCGGCCGGAAGGTACAGCGTCTCTACGGTATCCACACAGAGTGAACAACGACCTCTCACCCTTCACGCGTCTGCTAGGATGCGTTTTTCTCTCTAAGAATTAGGATTGGATGTTTTCTGAGTGATTTAGGGTTTATATGGAAGCTTAAAACGTGATTATTAAGTGCTGCCCTCAAGTCCCCTTTTATAGAACTTAGGCAAGCCATAATCCTAGTCCTACTAGGATAATGCTTCCAAAATCCTAATCATACTTAACAACTCATCTTATCCTTATCCTAGAGATAATGGAAAGAGATAGGACTTATCTATTAATTATCTAATATTAGATAATAATATTATCTCATAATATAAATATCTTAATTATTAGATAATTGCATATAGTTATCATATATCAGAATAATATTATCTCATAATATATTTATCTAATATCTGATAAGATAATTATTTGATATTTCTTTAATATCAAATAATAATATCAAATAATATCACATAATATATATATATATAAAACGTGAATTATTATTCTTAATAATATATATATGCACGAAAATAAGTCCAATTAATTAGATATTAATATAATTAAAGTCTAATTAATTATTGTCTTATTCCTACTCCTTTTGTGTGACCCTGTAGGTTCTTACTACGTTGACAATGACTTATTATTGAGCCATAGATAGCGAGCGGTATCTAGCAATACATCACTGCCACTCAAGTAGTAAGAATGTCTGTGATTCGACATCCACCTAATACATGATCAACGTTTTGCATCATAACCCTTTTGTAATAATATCCAAATTGAACTGGAGGCATGGAATGTGTCATCCTCATCAATGTTCAATTTATATTTCTTGATACTGAGTAGATTTAAAATAAATAATTAATATCACATATTAATTCAACTGAGCATGGCCATGCATTTCTAAGTCTCACTCAATCAAGGGGCCCAAGGATATTTCTCTTTTATACAAGAGTAACAAAATCCCATTTACATCACTCACTTCCCTCTACACGATTTATGACACACCCAATCAATGCCCTACTTGTCATCCTGATTAAAGGTGGTATAGGACAATATTAAAGTGAGTAATTCCTCATGTAGGGAACCGTAGTGACTTCAAGTCAAAGGTTTATGTGTAGTTGTGATCATATGAGAATAACTTATGACACGTTTATCCATGCAATATTCTCATAGTGGGTCAGTCCAGTACATTGTTCACTTAGCAATGTACTCATGTATTGACTTGATATCACATATCCATGATTCGTAATCATCAGTCACTATACATGCTAGTTTCGATGTATTATTACTATCCTTTTTGTAATAATACTTGACTAGGGGCATTTTAGGAATAGCAAAGCTATTTCAAGGATAATTATTATATTAAGTTATAAATTGCGCATAATAATAATAATAAAAACAAATATAATAATTAAATTGCCTAAAATAAAATATAATACATTGTGTATAACTCTAATCATCTTATATGATTGGTTCTAGGACACACACCAACATATATGCCTAATTTATTTTATCTCATATATAAAATTCTTTTTTTATCTCTAACTAAAACTACTTTAAGAAAGGAAATAATTAGGCTTTGATTATTAACTAAGCTCAAACACAAGTCCGATTAATAACCATATCTAGTGTCTCTTAAGTGTAGCACAATCATATTATGCTATTACTTATTGAAACTTAATCATATTGTGCCTATCATAATTAGTAGCCTTAGTGTGACTAAAAGTTCTTAATTACACTATAACATCTATATGTGACACTTTATTTGTGTGTGACCTTATAGGTTCTCATTACATTAGCAGTGATCCTAAAATCCTACTTCAATATTATAGACAAAAAGTGGTATCTAGCAATACATTAGTGTCACCCAATTAAAATGAGAATTGTCAGTGACTTGACATAACATTTCTATGAATAATGTTTCAAGTAATTTAGTCCTTTTTGTCCTATATATCCAGATTAAACTCAATGCAAGGAATACGTCACCCTCTTCATAAGTCAATCTATGTATTTCTTTATTTTTGAGTAGAATAACTAAAAGAAAATTAATCAATAATATATATTGATCTATTTGAGCATTATCATGCATTTCATAATCTCACCTAATCAAAGGGCCTTAGATATCACTCCTCTTAATTAAGAGAGATAAAATCTTATCTAGATCACTCATATCCCTCCATATGATTCATGGTATACCTTATTACTATCTTTTAAGTTGACTTTATTACAAATAATATTAGATAGCATCAAAATATATAACTCTTATATAAAGAACTATAATGACTTTAAGTCAAAGGACCACATACATCATTATTATTATAAGAAGTGCTTATGATATTCACATAGTGATCCATGTAACATTCTCATGGTGGGTCAGTCTAGTGTATTTGTTCCTAAACATATACTTATGAATCTACTTGATATCATATATCCATAACAACGATCATCAATCAATATACATACAAGTCTCGATGTATTATTGTTATTCCAATTCACAATAATACCTCATTAAGGATGTTTTAAGAAAAATACAAATTATTTTAAGGATAGTTCTTATTTTTAATTGTATTATGCATATATAACATTAAATACAATTAAAATTCCTTTATATAGAAAATATAAGATAATGTATGTAAATACAGTTATCCTATAATTGACTCTTTATATAAGAAATCATATTGATTTTAGGTTAAAAAACCACATATATCATTATTATTATGAGAAGTGCTTATAATATTTATGTAGTGATTTATGTAACATTCCCATGGTGGGTCAATCTAATACATTTATTCTCTAATATATACTTATGAATTGACTTAATATCACATATCTATAACCATGATCATCAATCAACATATATACTAGTCTCAATGTATTATTATTATTATTCTAATTCACAATAACACCTGAATAAGGATGTTTTAAGAAAAATATAAATTATTTTAGAGTTGATTATTATTTTTACTTATATTATGCATATATAACATTAAATACAATTGAAATGCCTTTATATAGAAAACGTAATATAATATATACAAATACGATTATCCTATTATTAGCATTTAGAGTATATACCAACACTAATCACTAAAAAATGTGAAAGCAAAACCTCAACCATGTATCTCTCATCCTTTTAAAAGGCATCATATAAAAAGGATCTGCCTTTAATATTTCCGCTATTGGTATTGGCCTAACAATAATAGTTATAAAAGATTTCATCCAAGACAAATACAATATTTTGCACCACAATGCAAAGGTGCCAGCATGAATCTCTAAGAAGCCCAAGGAAATCCAAACTTTCCTTATGCCTTTTGCTAAAGCCATTAAATGTGATTTTTTTAGCAAAACTTCTACTTCCTCTAAGTCAAGGGCAAAGAATCTTACTTGCTTAAAATCAAATTACTTTGCAACTTTATCTAACATATACCATACCAAAAACAATACACTATGGCAATGATAAAAAGTGTCCATCAAAATAAAGCCTATCAAAGAATAAGGCAAGGTAATCAAATGTCATTGGTCATAATTCCTCTCCATCCAAGCATGAAATTCCTCCCTATTATCATATATATTAACTATGGAGGAATTTATTTCATAAAAAAAAAGTCCATATATAAACTCATTAGCTTATAACCTAATAAGGTGACTTTGTAAAGGTAAAGCAAAAAAAATCTTGAAGTTTAACACCACATCTAAAGAGCTTGCCTTAAAAGAATCATTCCATGCCTTTGCCCATAACAGCATGCAAGTCATGATGGCTAGTCTCATAACTATAGTGTAAGTCTTAAAATGCTCAAACAAAAATAATTGTAGAAAATTTGCCATAATAAAGCTCTAAAGAATGTATCTCAAATTCAAAGCCATTAACTAACCTTGTAATTAGTTTATGAACCAGCTAGATAATGCAAGGCTAAAAGAAAAAGTATTCCTCATGCCACGAACTTGGCATAAAGAAATATGCTTATCTTCAAACTTTTAATTGAAAGCCCAGGGAATATAAAGTAACGTTACTAGAATGCAATAAAGGCAAAAAGATATGCAATAAAGGTAAGCAGATGTAAGTCCTCATTGTACTCTCCCCTAGAATCAAGCTTTATCAACTTAATAATACGATCAAAATGACTATCATAAGAAAACACCACTTCTTATGAAAAGAACTTAAGCTAAGTTTGAAATGAATTCTTCTTACTAAAAATCTTGGAAAAAGCAAAGTTCTTTCACACCTTTTACCTTTTTGAGTCCTTTTCATAAGCATCATTCCTTAGGCATATTTTTAGCTTACCCCCTATGTTCATTACATCCTATTCTAAAGATGTCATGGCCATGCTAACCTCTCTAAAAAAATTGAAAGCATACAAATCTTCATTGGTGGGTGAAAACTTTCCCCACATAGCTAAAAAGGTATGAATGCAGAGCTCTACCTCTTAACTAGTAGGTGTAAACCTTTATTATCATACATAACCCTAAGATGCCATAAGATCTTAATTGTATCTCTAATGCTAATAACTTCTAAGCAACTTAAATAATTATAATTTGCTAAGATAATATTAACCCAAATCGACCAAGCCTTAAGTGTATGATAATGTGACATATACTAAATAATGCTACAAAGGAAATCTCTATTGATAAATCTAGTGAAAAGATAGGAACCACCTTAGTTAGTCAAAGGTTGTCTAGACCTACATCTTCATATAAATGTTTTTCCCCTAGATATATATCCAATAGGATCAATGCATCTCAAAAAGTGTTAAGAATGTTAGGAAAACAAAGATGATGAGTGTTGGAGTCTATTATAGGAATAAAAATGTTAATCAACAATGATAGGCTAAAAAAGTTTACTACTAAAGAAAAAAAGAACAAAAAAATAATCAAAGAATCCTTTTTGTTAACATACAAGCAAGTGCAATTAGCAAATCATCATGATCCTTAGTGATTTTCAAAGCTATAGAAGATTCTAATCAAATAAGGAAAAAGAAAATTAGAGAAATAAGGGGATTCCACGAGAAAAAGTCTTCTACAAAATCAATGCACTTAATAGTAAGCAATAAAGGTGGTTTAAATAGCAAGGTCAAAGATCAGAGGCAATATGGACAATTATCAAGGCAAAGCCCACTAAAATCTTACAATTATTTAAGGCAATAACTCTTTACTTATCAAGTTATAAATTCAAATCAACCACTATAATGTCAAATTCAAATTCAAATCATGATAGGCTTTATGGAAAGAGTCACAACAGGACTCACTTGACATTATAAAAAGGATAAGGTTGAACTTTCAAAGTTAAATTCGCATTTTTGGTGCACTCGCACCAAATTTACATCAAACACTCATGCAGAAGGCCAATTATTCCTATACAAATTTGATCCCTATGCATACCTATAAGAAATAGCCATATGACACTTAGAAAGGTACTAATGTAACATTAAATTAAAAACTTTTTAGACACAAGAGGGGGTTATGGCTCTAAAAAAGTGCATTATAGCTTCCTCCATCTAAAACAACATTATAGCATAAAGGCAAAGAAAGACTTGTTCCCATCACAAAAGTGATACCAAGACAAAACAGGGTACCTCAGCATACTATTTACATATGAAATTATAATATCAAAGCGAACCATGTCTCATTCCATCACCTAATTATGGCATCAAACAAAATGAGGCCACTTTCATTGCATACCAATAGGTCTAACAACTCCAACAAGTAATCTCCAAAAGGAAAAATCATCTATGAAAATTTAGGCTAAGTCTTTTTCCCCCTACTTTGTGCTAAGATTTGGATCTACAAACACTTATTAATATTTGGCATTGGCCAACAAAGACCATTTTAGTCTAGTTGGAAAGTCCAATATTGACAATGAATTTTTAATCTTTAGAGTACAACAAAAGCTACCTCCACTAGCTTATGGGAATTCTTAGTAAAGTGGATTAGTTAGATTAAAGTAAAGCCTCATCCAACACAATTCTAGAAGTGCTGAAACAACATTTTTACATCTAAACACTTCGCACTTCGCATAAGTATAGAGATCTCAAAGGTATTGTTGAAATGCAATTTTAGAATGGAAACATAAAAATACAATAGTCGTGGTGCAACTAACGTGTATTTAGGTAAACCAATTGACCTTTCACCTCAAACTTTCCTTTTCATGAAAAAGGATACAATTCACAAACCTATAGCCTTTCCTTTTCAAACTAAAACTTACCCAAAGGAGTAATCACATTGCTTCAAGTTTGCTCTAGCCCACAAAATGTCCTATAAAACTCTAAACTTCTTTTAAACATAGTATTAATCTCTTACCAACATTAAATACACCTAACCACCATTTCATCCCTATAAATTTCCTTTATTAATTTAGCCATGAACACTACAAGAAAAAAATGGTTTAACGAGGGGTACATTTTCCTTCATTAAATTAAGCATTTAGCGATAAATTTATGAAGGCTTAATGATGGAACACAAAAAATATCAAGTCTAATTTTTTTGAATTATGTTATGAGGAACTTAGTGAGGGATATATTCCTTGCTAAATTTAGCAAAAGATTAACCCTTTACTAATTGCCTTACTATATGATTGCAAAGTGGCTTATTTTTGTAAATTTTTTTGACAAGTTTTTAGCCCATTTAATGAGAGCTAGGCCAAGGAATTAGGCCTTGCTATTTATTAAAAAGGGAATTTTTAAACTAGTTCTATTGTTTCAACTTATCACTTACAAAAATAAAAACCTAAATCATAAGTTGTAGAGGGTGGAGGGTTCCAGGACTTACAGTGGCAAAATTCAACTTCCAAGCAAACTTCAACAAGTTTCCAATGTGAGAAGGAGGTTAACAAAAGTATTAAAACTCTAATAAGCTTCATCCACTATTTCATTGCATTTTGCTCTAATGTTGGCATTGACTTTAAGGTGTGATTTTTTTTCAATGAATCTTAACTTTGTTCTTGTAAATTTTTAGGTTGTATTTTCATTTTTTTTTTCAATAAATTTTGCTTTAATGGTGGAATTTGTCAATACTAGGTTGGTTTGGTTTGATAGGGACTAATTTTGTTCTTTCTCTATTCTTTTATGTTAAAGTACTATTACATTAATTTTTACCGAGCCCAACATTGATCTTTATGTTTTCTTTTTCCTATTTTCTTTTGTATAAGTAAGTAAGTGGTTTTGAAAACAAAGGTAGCTAGAACTTGTACATGCTATGATGTTGTTGCCATTTATTACATAGTATATAGTTAAAGGATGTTAGAATATAGTTGCAAAAAAAAATTAACACCATAAATGTTGGAGAATCCTTGTCTTTCTTCATATTATTTTTTCATTTTTGTAGATTGATTAACTATTATTTAGACTAACAACGTTCTATAATAATAGAAGTTCGTGGAATTGGAGGATTTGCTAACTATACTTGTAATTTTCATTCCTTTACATGCTTTATTTGTATAACCTTTTTGTTTTCTTCACAATACTATATTTATGCTTAGGAACTTGGCAGAAATTAAGGGTGTGTTTAGATATGTTTTTATTTTTGTATTTTTAAAAATTATTCTTAAAAATTATTTTTAAGAATTATTTTCTTATTCTCAAAAACTACTTTTAGATTAAAAGAAAATAAAGAATAGAAGATGGTTAGTGTTATAAATAAAGAAATATTTTATTTAATTATAAAATTGACATTCAAAATTAAAAAATAAGTTCAAAAAATAACTAAAAGTTGTTTCTATTATTTTATTTTTAAGTTATATATTTAGAGAATAATTTTTGAAAATAAATTCTAAAAATAGATTGACAAATAAGATTTTCTATTTTAAAAAATAAAAAAATAAAGAAATATTTAAAAAAAAAAACAAACAAACCCTAGATAACTATTATCTTTAAGGACTCTAACTTTATAGAAATTGATATAGCAACACAATTTGGTGAAATCTTTATCTTTTTATAACACTGACTAGAGAACTAAGAAATTGGTTATGCTTAATTTATTGATGGCAATTTCTTTTTTAAAATAGGTTTTAAAATGGGCCACTTTGTGATTTCCTTTGCCATTTGCACTTATCTCTTTATAATTATTTTGGTTAATTTTTTTAACTAACACTATAATACTTTAATGATTTGCCATATTATTTGTTGTATCAATAGTAGAATTAATTTATGAATAGAACCATTCTTGATATTTAGTCTCTATAAACTATGCTTGGTGACTTTATTTTTATATAATAGCCTATAAACTTTGCTAAAAAGTTAATTAATTGTGGAACATCTTTTTACCTAGCTTTCTTTTTAGAATACTAGTGTTATTTGTATATGGCATAACACATTATGAAGATAAAGTTAAATTTAACTAAACATGTGCCATGCTTGTGTCATAAAGAATTAAATTTTATGTTCTCTTTGGTTAAAAGAAGTTAGTTTTGTTAAAGGAAGAAATCAAGAAAAAGGTTGTCAAGTCCTTTAGGTGAGATTACCAAATGTTGAGTGCAAAACCTACAACTTTATAAATTTTAATGATATGTGCAATAACCAATAATTGCTAATAATTCTTTCATTAGTTTGGATTAGGAATATGTAGTGTGATATCTTTGCAATGACTTTATTTATCGATAGTTACTTGGGACTATAAGCCATATATATAAAAAGATGACTTTATTCTTGCAAAAACGTGTATATATTCATATAATTTAAAGGGAAAATATGAACATTATGGTATTAGAATTGGAATACTAGACAAAATATGAGGGCCACCTTAGTCATTTATTTACAAAATTGAAAGGGATTTATTTAACAAAGCTACACTTGTAATATTATTAATTTACCCTTTACTTTTTGAATTTTTTTATGGTTATCTTTTTTTAAATTTACATTTCATGCACAAATCCATAGTCTAGTTGTATTAACTTATATAACATGAATTAAAAAAATATTAATGTTTAAATAAAATAACTCTTGTGAAAATATTTCAATGGTCCATTTTTGTTATAGCTTTCAATTTCATTATATAACTTGTTTTTATAGTTAGTCTTCATGGATGAATTATTGGCTCATAAATTGCATGCTTTATGTTAGGCATTGGTACTACTTAAAAAAAATGATACCTATACAACTATTATTAATTTCTTCTTATAATTTCTAATGAACTTTTTACACTTAATGGCATTCAACCTATATGCCATAGATAAATTTTGATTATTTATACTTAATATTATTAATTTATTTATTTTGCAAGAATAAATACTTGTTAGAGATTCCTTGACAGGCAAATATCTAGTTATGCAATATTGCCTTCTCCATTAACTAGTCAGCTTTGAAAATAATATACATTCACATTACACTTGCATTGATGTTTATATTAGAGTCAAGTTTATATTGCTTTCTTAACTTTACTAAATGTCTATTCTTGTTTACCAACATGTACATAATGTTGTATGCCTTTTTTTATGAAAAAGTTAGGCTTATTACTACTTTATTTTATTGATTGTTGCTCTATTTTACTGGTCCATTTTTCTTGTTCTGATTATTTTTCATTTCTCTCTAGTTTATTTCTCTTTAACTTGGAAGGTATGGTTTTGAACACCTTCCTGATGCTGTTAATTTTGCATATAATGCTATCTCTTTTTTTTAATCAAGCATTGAAAATTAAAAGAATATTTAAGTGCACAACATGCACATACTTAAATAATAACTAATAAGCTCGTATCCAAGAAATATGAATATTAGTATACCATATGAATTGTATTTTTTTAGGGTTAGAAAAAAAAATATAGGTGTTTGAGTTATAAGTTCTTTATTTTTAATAATAGAGAACAAGCTTGTGTCACACATGACTATGCCTTTCTACAAGTGAAAGGTTGGAATCTTTGATTTCCCTTTCGATGCATATTGCTAAAAAAATGCAATATATGCATTGAATTTAATTCAATACACAAAACTCACCCATTGTAAAAGTTACTTCTTGCAGTAATTTTTTTTTAACTTAAGTACATATTACTATTAGTTGAATTATGTAAAAAAGAATCTTACAATGATATGATATCATAAAATAGGGTAAATAAAGCCTTAAGCCACTTTCTTCAATCCTACTAATTCTCATGACCAAATCTTGATTTTTATATGCAAAATTTTCAATGTCACCTCAATTTTATCTAGATATATGGTAAGATTAACACAAGTAGTTCAACATTCTATTATTGTCAGTTTTATTCTTAATTTTGCATATCTCATTTAATTTCAATAAGCTTTTTTCTTCCTTTATTCTAGAATGCTTTAGCAATATTTGCTAAGGTAAGTATGGAGAGGTCAGAGCATGCTTGGATGTACATTAGATAACTATTAGGAGAAAAATGTTTAAATCTTGATTTCATATATAGTATTAATGTGTTTGTTGAATTTTCTCAATCATAACCGTCTTTTATGTCTTATGGCAAGATTAAATGCCCATGTCTCAAGTGTGAAAATGGGGTATTTCTCGACATAGATGAAGTGAAGAAACACATTTATAGTTAGGGTTTTATAGCCAATTACCATAACTAAACCTCCCACAGAAAGCCATATAGAAATGATGATCTCCCTTGTATCCATGCCTTTCCTAACACCATAAACTATGTAAATTTTAGCAAAAATGAATGACCTTGTAATCCTTACTGAACAATGGTCATTGAAGTAACTAAACCTAATTTTGACCTTAACTTTGATAGGAGTGATGATCAAGAACCTATCTCACCAAGCTTTGTTGAAAATCCACCAAATGTAAATACTCAAAAATTTTATGACCTATTTAGAATTGCAAAAGAACTATTATATGAAGGTTGCAAAACTCATACTCCATTATCAATAATGTCCTAACTATTAAATATCAAGTTAGTATAATGTATTTTAACCAAATCCTAGAAGCAATAAATGAGTTTCTACCTAAGGATGCTCATCTGCCTAAGGATTTTTACAAAACTAAGCAAATGGTTCATCAACATAGACTAAGATATGAGAGAATAGATATTTATGAGAATGGATCCATGATTTTCTATAAATAGAATAAAGAAAAAAAACGAATGCCTAATTGCCACCACTCTTGATACAAGCCAAGCAAGAATAACATTTAGGAACAAAAAAGCATACTATGCAAGGTTCTATACTACCTCTCATTAACCTTAAGGTTGCAAAGATTATGCATGTCCTTAAAAAATGCAAAACATATGACATATTATAATGAAACTCATCATCAATCGGGGATCATATGCCACCCATGTGATAGAGAGGCATGAAAATTTTTTAATAAAAGCCATCCTTGTTTTGCTATAGAGCCTTGAAATGTAAGGATTGGACTCTCATCAAATTGTCACCTCTTACAACTTTTCAACTTAGTTGTGCTTGAAAAATGAATACATGTTTCTAACTCTTATTATTCTTAACCCAAAAAGTCCTATTCATAATATTAACTACTACTTGCAACCTCTAGTTGATAAGTTTAGGAAGTTATGGGAAACTAGAATTCATACATATTATACATTCAAGACTCAATATTTTCAAATATAGGTTACTTTAATATGGATAATAAATGATTTTTCCTACTTATGGCATGTTGTTTGGGTGGAGTAATTATAGAGTTTTAGATTGTCCTATATGTATTAAGTGGACCAAAGCATCCTACCTAAAGGAAGGCAAAAAACCTACATTATTTGGGTGTCATCAACATGCTTTGGATAAAAACCATCCTTTTCAAAAAGATAAGAAATCATTTGAGGAAGGGAAAATTGAGATATACATTCTTTTACCAAGGTTAAATGGAATTGATATTTAGGAGAGTTTTTAACTTGTCAATAGTTAATAACAAGGGAACAAATAAGTTACCTCGATTTGGAAAGGAACAAAATTAGACAAAAAAGAACATAGTTTAGGAGTTGCCTTATTAGGATACACAATTGATAAGGCATAACCTTGATGTGGTGTATATTAAGAAGAATGTGTTTGATAACATTCAACACTATAATTGATATGAATAGAGAAACTAATGAAAATTTAAAAGAAAGGAAA
This sequence comes from Sindora glabra, assembly GCA_020226215.1. NCBI lineage: Eukaryota > Viridiplantae > Streptophyta > Magnoliopsida > Fabales > Fabaceae > Sindora > Sindora glabra. Next base: position 33,996,964 of record CM035231.1, read on the forward strand.
AACATGACATTAAATTATGCTTGTCTAGATTTAGAGTTAAAAATGTTGAATAATAGCAAGATTGCAAAACCTAATGTTGCATTCAAATTGACAAATGAATAAAAGAGACTAGTATATGAATGAGTAAAAAACTTATTCTAGATAGATATTGCTCAAACTTATCCAAATGCATTGATATGCAAGAAGGCAAGCTATCATGAATGAAAAGCCACAATTGCCATATGTTTATAGAGAGAATCCTTCTAATAACATTAAAGGAATTATTACTTAAGCTAATTTAGAATGCCTTGACTAAAATAAGTTTGTTTTTTAGAGACATGTGCTTTTCTGTCTTAAACGTTTATCATGTGGAGAAAATTAAGGCTAATATTGTTGTCACATTGTGCAAATTAAAAATGATACTTCTTCCTCTCTTTTTTTTTTCCAGACTTGATAGAGCACTTGACAATACACTTACCATATGAGGTTAAAGTTAATGGACCAATGTAATATAAGTGGATGTACTCCTTTGAGAGGTAAATACTAAGTATATTTAACCTTTTTTCCTTTCTTAATTATATGATTAATGAAATGTTTAACTTAACTTTTACATAATAAGTTTTTAAATCACTTAAGAAGAAAACCTACAACAAAAATCAAGTAAAAGGATTAATTTATAGAGCTTACATAATTAAGGAAATCTCAAAATTTTAAGCAAAATTGAATACCATAGGATGGAATAATGATAGAGGTGAGATTGATGGTTTAAATAGAGCTTTCACTATTTTTCTTCACCCAAGATGAGCAATTGGGAAGGAAAAAATAACATACTTAACAAATGCAAAGCTCAATGCAACAACCATATATGTCCAGTTGAATTATGAAAAGATTGAACTTTTTACTAAGTAAGTTGAATAGGTTGCTTCCTTATGGATAAGGCTATTATCATCTTCCAGTTCACTTCTAAATCTTGTTCTAGCTTGAATCCATGATGCAAGATCTTTGAAAATTAGTTATAAGAAAGAAATCCTAATATTCAATCAGGAAGGATAAAGGCAAATATCACCAATGAATTTATATTTTGGTTGAAAGTCTACATAAAGAATTAATTAATCATATTTAAATTATTAAAACAAGCCATGTTATAATTAATTTATCAACATAATTTTCATCTTACTTAGGTACTTGATCCATACAACAATGTTCTTGATAGTTGGTTGAAAGATTTAGTGCTTGGTCTTTGTTAAGAGGTTTGCACATGGCCCCAATATTATACAAATAAATACAAATTTGACATAATTACTCATAAAGAAAATAAAGCTATAATGAATAGTAGAGTTCGTATAAGAGGCACTAATTGTAATAATCCTGGGAGTGACTACTATGGCATCTTAGAAGAAATTTCCAGGTTAAAATACCATAATTCAAATGCAAAATAGATGAGTGTTGTTCCGTTCAAATGTCAATGGTTTAATCTTTAATTAGGTTAAGGATATTAGGTTCATAATCAATATAGGATAGTTTAAATCTATAGCAAAAGAAGGTTTCAAAAGTACAAGCTATTCATCCTAGCATAGCAATTGTAACTTATGTATTATGCATAATACCTTAGCTAAAAGCACAAGTCACAAAGGAATGATAAAGTTGATTGGGGGGTTTTTTATAAAGTTAAAGTTAAAAGCATCATTAATGCACTAGACATAACTTACCAAGAAAAGGAGTCCAGCCATTCCTCCACTATAACCATAAATAATGACCTTGATAACTTAGCATTTAACTTTAACTAAAGTCAAGAGAAACAACTAGATGAAATAGTTCATGTTAATGCAACATTGGAAAGGGAAAATGATGATGAATCTATTTTTTTCCTTATTTAGGGATGATGACTCCGAAAGAGATGAGGCAATGCCTGAATTAGGAGATAGCACAAAAGATGAAAATGCTAGCATTGAATGATCAAGTGCACAATGGAGAGACACGTAATGCAAATTCACAACCATATCCATAGAATAATCCTCAAATAGATGAGGCCCTTACATAGTCAATAGGCATATAATTAGGTGTAGAAAGAAAATATAGGTATGAAATAAATTTAGTTTTATGTAGTGAATATGTACTAATTAGGTGATCGATATATACATTTTTCCTAAATTCCCTAATGTTGTTGTTATAAGGAGAATTGTGAAAATAATTAAGTCATTATTCCATGGCCTTTGAATCATATCATCTAGAATGCCCGACAAGTAAAAAGAAAGATTGTTTATAACATTTAAGGTTCAACTCATCATATGTTTATAATTTATATTTTCATATTTTTATATCATTACCCTTAAACTCATCCTATATGTGCTTTAATTTTTTACTTCAATCTTGCATAAAGAGTACTAGTAGGATGCTTACTAGAAGCCAAGGATTCAAAAGGCATAGGAGATTAAGTATGTATAATGGTTATCTGACCTCCTATACAAGGCAAAGAAAGCACACAAAGAGAAAAAATATGTCCCTAAAGGGATAGGTAACCTAAATTAGTAAGCGATGCTAAATATGTGGTTGACAAATGAGGGCTTCAAAAAACTCTTCTAGCAGAGCTCTAAAAATAAAAAGTCTAATTATGATAGCCTCAAACTCTCCTTATGTATAGAAGAGTCAATTCCAATATAATTGAACACAAAAGAAAGCATGTAAGAAACATCAATTTCATTTTTTATAATCTTAATTGAATTATATGTTACTCTAGTTAATTTTTGCTATAATGTGTTATAAGAAAGGCTAATTAGGGTTAGGCTAACATCATCACAACTATTTTTGAAAACCTATGAAAACAATCAAGAGTTTATCTATAAGAAGTCTTAAATAACATGGGTTAGTCTATTATCTTTTTAAACTTTGTTTGATTTACAAATCCTAAAAGCTATATTTATTCAAACCCATAACTATTTTTATGTATGATTCCTTTGTAACTAAGTGATTTTGAGATAGACATTATAATATAGCTATGAATTGATGTTGGATTACATAGGATTTGTATGAATATTAACTTCTAAGTATATGTATATTTTACCATGAAGTCAAAATATGCTCAAAGGGTACAAAACCCCATCTATTTTGTCTATTTCTTATTAACATATCCTTTTTTCTTTTCTCTACATAATAATATCATTATTTTCCCTAAATTAGTTAATTATTAACATATTCAATTGTGCTTGTCCAACATGTATTTTTTTTTTAGTAAATACATTTACTTTTATATATGTAAAAGTTACTTGCTAATACCTAAAGTTATTTAATAAGTAGAAAAAATATAATAAGTTTCATAGGAAGAAATTTAAAGAATGTTCATCAAGTGCTACAAGCCTACAACTAATGGTAGAAGAGAGATAATAGAGCTAAGCATACACTGCCAAAAATAATCGAAGAAAATGATGTAACACTTTTTTTAAGGGCAATTGGTGGATCCAAAAAAAGGAGGCTCTATAAGCTTGGATCTAAGGGTTCAATTTTAGCTATAAAGCAAGTAGGATTATTTATTGCACCACAGTAAAGTGGCCAACCTTAAATTAGAGTTGAGAATATTGTTACAACTCCCCAATTGAGGGTTATGATAGAAAAGATTGTAAAGCCACTAGTAGGTTAAGTAGTGAAATGTTAAATTCAATATAAGCAAAAAATGGCCCAACTACATGAACATGTTGCCTTATTCTTATCAATATTAAATATTCTTACAAACACTTGAAGCTCCAATGCACCACCTTCCAGCAATCCCTCTTCCATAATGACTCTTGAAATGCATAATTTAAGGTATAAGATATAAATATGTCATGCACTCATGTTTAGATTGTGAATAGCCTCTTTAACATTTATTTTAAATGATTAGATTGTTTGATAATGATGTTTGCACAACTTGATTAATTATTATTTATATATAGTTTCCTTATTTAAATGGGTGTTTTTAGTATTTTTAAGTGCTTATATGCTATTAAATAGGTAAGGAATCCATAAGAGTCAATATAACTCCTTTCAAGTACTGTTAATAAGGGATTTTGCTTGTTTCTTGTCTATTAAATGGTTGTGTAAAAATAAAGGCATTCTATTTAAATATTTTATTCTAGTGATTTGCTAAAGGATAATCCTTTGCTAAAATATTAATGAATATTTTATGAAGGAAATAGCCCATTGCTAATATTTCAACAAGGAACTTAATTAAGAGTGGTCCCTCATCAAAATAAAGTACTTGAGATCCAGAACCATATCATCTTCTACTCGAAATATTTAACAACTAGAGTAGCAAGGGATGGTTTTTATTGCTAAGATTTTAGCAAGGGACCATCCCCACACTATTGCATTGCCAAAAAATTCAAAAAATAAAACATTTCATGATTTAGCAAGGGATAATCCAGGTTTAGGAAGGGATCATTGCCCTAGCTTGATTTAGCAAAGGAAGAAATTGAAGCATTGCAAAATTCAACAAAGGCATTTTTAGCTTAGGACAATGGCAGATGTGGTCCCTCGCTAATTATAATTTAGCAAGGAAAATCTCATGATTAGCAAGGGATTTTGCCATTGTTATTCCATTTTTTCTTGTAACAAGGCAAGTAAGCAGAGGATCATTAGTTCACAACTTAGTATAACACCCATGGCTTAACTTCATTAAAAACATCTCCTACTAGCAAATTTTTATATACCTCTGCACTGCAAGTTTCTTATTAGCATCAACTTTAAAAAAATTTATATTATCTACCTCTTAAGCAAACATGAAATACTTACTTCACTTCACTATAAAATCTAATCACTTGATCCTTACTTACTGTACTTACACCTCTAACCCTTCATCGACCATCCACACACATAGAATCAATATAATGGCAAACTACTCATCCTTCATCAATAGTCATTCCTAATTTCAAATCCTCAAATGCTTCTTTTATTAAAGTCATAGAACTTGAATCAATCTCCTGAGCATCCTTGATTCTTTCAATAAAGGCATGTTAAATTACCACATAGGCTTACAATATACCTTGATCTCCAAAAAGTGTTTCCATCGATTTACTTGTTGATTTCCTACTTAGTGTATTAACTACCACATTGGCTTTTCTAGAATGATAAAGAATCAAACAATCATAATCATTAACAAGTTCCATCTAACTCATCTACCTTAAATTTAAGTCCTCCTACTCAAAGATATGTATTAAACTTTTATAGTTTGTATAGATATTGACAATCTCTCCGTGCAAGTAATGTCTCCAAATATGCGAAGTAAGGATCACTATTACCATCGCCAAACTATGTGTTAGATAATTTTGTTCTTATTTTTTCAACTACCGAAAAGCATTTGCTATCATTTGCCATGTTGCATGAGAACACACCTAAGGGCAATCCTACATGCATCACAATAAATTACATACTATCTTGTACCTAAAGGTGATGCTAATACTGGTACAAATATCTGCATGATTTTAACTTAAGAAAGTTACTTTCACACAAGTCCGACTGCTCAAATTTAACTCTTTTTTAGGTCAACTTAGTTAATTGTAACGGTCTTGCCGTTAATAAGTAATATAGAATCGTTATAACATAAGAATACGGTTAGATAATTTTGATATGATTTTGGGATTACCTTAAATGGCCTTAAACTATTTCTTTTTCAACTTGTTGAAAGGATTTAAATTGATTTATACTCTTGTTTAGCTTAATTTTACAAATAAAGTGAGTTTGTTAGAATTTCAAAAAATTTTCTAAGTCTGAATGCCTTCCTTGGAGGGCTATATGAAATATGTATTATTTGAAAATAAAAAATTTTGATAATTGTTCCTCTTGTATTTTTGCATCAAAGAGTGATTTTTAATGAATTTTTAGAGACCTAAAAGGACCATTTTGAGAAGATACTATTTTTGAAAATTTTCAAAATTCGATATTTTGAACTAAAATCCAAAATCTAGATTTTTATTCTTTGGAGTTTTAATTTTTATGAATTTTTTTTAATCTAAATTGGGGGTATTTCCTTATTTACATTTATGTCTTAAGTAAATATCCTCGACATTTACTTAAACGGCAGAAATATAAATAAGTTGCTGAACCCATGACCCTCTGTGCTGAAACCCTGAACCCATGACCCTTTGTGCTGAAACCCTGAACCCATGACCCAACACAAACACAGACCCACCCAGACTACCCAGCAGACCCAAACCCGAAAACTCTTGAACTAAACCGAAACAAAACCCTAAAAATGAAACCGAACCAAGCAAAAATAGAAACACGAAATCACAGCAACAACACAGAGCACATGCTCTTCTCTTCTCTTCTCTTCTTTTTCATCTTTCACAGCTAACCACGTAAGACAACTCTCTTTTCTTCATGTTTCCACACATCTTCTTCTACTTTCTCTCCTTTTCTTGCTGCTACATCTCCTAATCCGTGATTTCCCTTGCTAATTTCAAAATTTGGGGGTTTTGGACAGAAGCTTTAAAATTTCTTCTCTTTTGCTTAATAAGGTAATTCCCAAGCTTCATTCTCTTAATTAGGAATTAGATTAGCTTAAATTAATTAATGGTTAGTAAAGATTAGATTGTTTTAGGGTTATACATATAGTGTGGATTTTGGGGTTTTTGAAATAGGAAGCTTGATAATGTAATTAAGTGTTAATTTATGTTTAATTTGTTGTTTGATTTCTTGCTCAAGGTTAAGGAACACTTCCTAGTGGAATTGGTAATTTAAGAAGTGGGAAGAAATTAACTTGAGCATTTTGGCCATTTTGTGAGTAGATAATGTGTATTTTCACATTTTTATATAATTTTCAACTTCTTTATACTTTGAATATTAATTTTATTAATTTATTAATTGTTATTATTTTCTATGTATTTTAATTCCATATATATAGAGTTCTAGGCACTCTTGGGACAAGCACCTTAAAATTTTCTTAAGTTATAGTAAATAAGAATAATGCTAAAATAACTTTATGATGAGGAAATAGATTTATGTGGCTTATTTTGAAATGGTATACTATTGGAATCTTATTGTATAATGTTCTTTGAAATATTATTGTGAATAAAGTGATAATGTGTTGAAGTTTCACATATACTTGTAAAATTTGATTTTTAATGAGTTTGGAATGATATGATGTTGAAGATGTTGAATACCGTGATTGAAAGTCTTAGTGAACTACATATAGTTGAAAGGAGTATGGTTTGAGATTGTTTTAAACTATTGATGTATGAAACTATTTATTTTCAATAATTTCTCATATAACTGTTATTTATATATATATATGCTTAGTGTTTTGCTATTTTATAAATTTGTTTTGAGAGAAGACTAGTTAAAAACTATAGCTAACAGTAGTAATGATGTTAGCCTTGGTGTACCTTGGTTTGAACCCCAGTTAGCAGGGGAGTTGCTAACCCCATATGTCGGCCAACATATGTGGATTGATTTATGGTAGCCTGATAGGTTGCCTAATAGGTTGCCTTAAAGCTGAGAGCTCTTCGAAATTGTTAATTCATGAGTGGAATGCTTATGTTAATCATAACTGAAAATCTCTCACCTTAAAATGTAATTTTGATAGTTTATGTATTTTAAAACTTATTAACTTTAATTGTGTTTATTTATTCATCGTAATTATATTATACTGAAATTTTTACCATGATACTATGTTTATGATAATTTCATTTGATTAAAGAACTTACTACCTATTTCTTGACTTGAAACTTATGTTTTCATATTCTACTTCTAATGAACATTTCAAGTATTGTTTTAGCAAATATGATTGTATAACTTTTGTAATATCTCTCAGTATTTAAAGGTTGTTTAACTATTTCTAGGGAAAAACTCATGCCATGACTTGTCCCATTTTCATTGGAAATTCATATTATCTATTCATTGAGTCAACGATTCACTCTTTTTGTTATAATATTTTTTAGATAAAGATTTAGCTCTAGGTTCGTCATCTGCAGCTCCTTAGAGAGAGAAGAGCATTCTTTTATAGTGAACCACACTTTGTTCGTGTGGGTTTGATGTAGAACTTTTATTTATTTTTTTTAAAGTTGTAAATTTTGAATACTCCTAGACATGCTCCATTAAACCCACAGGCAGGGTATGCTTCTGTAGACTTATATGTATGCATTTATTTTATTTGCAAGGATTATTTATTTCCCAAATGATATGGATTTATGTTAATATATATATGATTTATCATGTGAATGTTGAAAAATGAGAAAGTCCGCGTGGGACTTTGTGTATGTGAAAAGTTAGTATTGTGTTTTAGGTATATGCCCACTTGAGTTTGAAACAGGTTACAGGTTATATATCAATGTGTTAGGCTAGCATGACCTATATGGTTATATTTTGCTCTAAGGTCATGTGCTGGTCACAACCCCTAATTTTCAGTCGTGACATTAATAGTACAAACATCTTAGTGAAGTCCTTAACAAATCTTCTGTAATATCTTACTAACCAAGGAAGTTACATATTTTTATATAGATGAATGCCTAAGTCAATTCTCTACTACTTCTGCCTTTTAAGGATCCACCTAAACTCACTATTAGAATACCACATGCCCTAGAAACTTCACGCTAGTCTGCCCAAAATTGGCATCTAAACATGGTATACATAACACTCTTAATTTCTTAAAAATATCCAGTGTATTAAGTTTGCTCAAATCTATCCAAAGTAACGATTCACATGACTTTAAATGTTAGTTTGGTAAACAAATGACTTCTAAAAGTCATGCTTTATAAAAAAAAATGTTAGTTATATGCTTGAACCATCGTCTTAACTTTCTTAATAATTTCAAAAATATCACTACATCTATATAAACATTGATTATATTTATGATCCATCATCTTAATTTTTTAAATAATTTAAAAAAATGTTATTACATCAAAATAGATGTCAATGTTAACTTTAACTAACTTTTATATGGCCACATCTATTTACAATTATATAATAGTGTATTTATACAAGCCGATCAAGTTTGAAAATCTTTTATAAAAGTAATAAGATTGCTTATTGATTTATATTATATTATATTATATTATATGTGTGTGTGTGTGTGTGTGTGTAAAAATATAACTCAAATATTAATATTGCTTATCTATTGATTGTGAAAAGGTTCCAATCTTACTATTTAAATTTTTCACCACTCAATGATTTGTTGAAATATTAATATGTACTTATTTACTTATGAATTCACTATTTCCCATTTCAATATTTACTTAACACATTGAAATACTTATCTAAACTCTTGTATCCAAAAAGTACAATTTAGGTCTACATTATTATTTTTTTAATGATAAAAATGATAATTCACTTCAATCATACACATAAGGTCTTAGTTTTGAATCATGAACATGACAGAGAATAAAGCTTTTAAGATAATATTAGGTGTCACTATACTATTAAGGTGCAAGCTACTTTATTTATATAGAATATGAAGAAAAATAGATCCAATTTAGTAAATATATGTGCAATCTCCAAATATATATGGAAAATGTTCATGCATTTTGCCTTTATTTTTATTTTGTTCATCTAAAAAATCATAATAACTAAGCATTATCTGTTAATTTTCTTCTATATGAAAACATTATGCCCTTGACTATATAATCAATGGAAAAATGCAAAATGCCCCTTTCAACTTTGAAATGGTTGAATTTTGCCTCAATTATATATTTTTTATTAATTTTTAAATAAAAATTATAACATTATAGTATATTAATTTATATTTTTTATAAATAATTTATATATTATATAATTAATAGAAATTAAATTAAAAATATATAATTTAATTAAATAACAAAAATAAGTTGTAAAATTATATGTGAAAAAATAAAAATAAAAACTAATACACTATAATATTGTGATTCTTATTTAAAAAGTTCATGAAAAAAATATGTAATTTGATAAAATAGTTAATTAAGTAAGCAATGAGTGTTAATTTCAAGTTTTATAAAATTAAAAGGGATGATTTTCATATTTCTAAAATAGAAGAAGACAAAATTCAACCACTTTAAAATTAAAAGGAATATTTTACAATTTCCCTACTAGGTAATTATAGGCAATTCTCATCAACCATCTAAATTAAGTTTAGCTCCAACTTTTTCTTACCTTTAATATGTTTTAATACAATAAATATATATATTTATAATTACATAAAATGTTATTTATTTGCAAAGACCAAAATTATATTAAGTATAGTAATTAAAAATTCTAATAATTAACTACAAGTCTACTTTGGGGGGGAATAGGTTCAAGGGAGATGAGAGGTGTAAGTATAATAATGAAATCTCAAAGCATGGTTTGGAGAAGAGCAAAGAATGAGCGCTCTAGACTAGAGTTGGTAAATAAGGCATGAAAGGACAACTTTTATGTACTCTTTAGTGTTCTAGGGCTTTCTTTTTGGTGCATTTAGTTTTTTTTAAGATCTCTAATGGAGGCATGTTTATAGTTGGGGAATGCTAGTAAAGTGGTACAAACGTGAGTACTAATAGCTTAGTATGAAGGATTAGATTAGCCAGCAACATATAGGGCAAAAGGTATGATATAAGATAGGTCAATGGAGGTTTTATGTGTGAGGAAGTTATAGACACCTTTCCATATTTTGTATCTAGAGTACTTCACTTAATTTTCTCTACAGTATTGGGCTTTGGGGGTATTTATCATGGACTTCTTGGACCTTTGATTGGTGTGGGTAGCCTACAAAGTATGAGGCTCCCTTCATTTGCCCTAATCTCGAGGACCTACAATAAGAAGGCTTAAGCGCGACATGCCTGCTTTTCCAATGAGCAAAAGTAAGGTTTTATTTTAATCCTAACAAGTCACATACTTAAAAAAATCCTTAAAAGTCTTTCTCTATTCCTATGATCAAAGAAGCCCTTGTTCTAGGGTTGGATGGCCATTAGATTTCCTTCACCTTTGGAAAACCCTATTTGTTCAAACCCCTTGGTTGTAACATTGTTAGGAATATAAGGGTCAATAGCTAGTGTTTGTTAAAGCCTCTTTAGAGGTTGAGTTTTTTCAAAAAGGTTGAACCCCTTTTGAGCAGTTTTACAACCCTTTGTTGAAATTTCTATAATAATATTTTGTTTGAGGAATGGTTCTGAAACTAAGTCTCAAGACTCTTGATGTCAACAAGTCTAATTACATTGTAAAATTTATTAATAATCAATTATCTTGTGATTATTTAAAACAAGTGTATAATGAATTAAATAGGACATACCCAAATTACTAAACCTCACATTGTTATTGAAAAATATTTGATGCACTTTTTTAGGAGTAAATCATGTATTTCTCTTTTGAGAGTAAATTATATAATCCCTTTTAGTAAATAAAAAGATTTATAAAATCGTAAATCTTTGCGATCTATAAAGAGGAAGAAGCAAGAACAGCATTATTCATTATTATATAAGTTGTTCATTTTTAGCCAAGATTTCACTAGATACCTCTCATTATATTTTATTATCATTAGACCCCTCCTGAGTAGCTACCGAAACACGGTGTTTGAGTCTTTGAAATCAAACCCATAGGGATATAATGCCAATACATCCTACAAAATATCTATTTGTCGAGACACGTAATTAAAACAATATATTATTTTTTAGAGGATCCAGAAGCTTACAGAAGCTTGTCGAGGCATCCTCGATCGCTCTTTTTGCCTAAACAATAAATAAATGGAAGCATAAGAGATCCACATTTCTTTTGAGGACACGTGTCGCTCGAAGACCAAAAATATTTTAAAACAAAGGATTCATAATTTTGCAACATAGTCTAATTATATCTGTATCAATAATACATAAAATACTGGTTTTAAAATTTTAATCATTAAATAATACTCAATATTATTTTTAAGTAGGGCTAAAATTATGTCGGGATTTTGGGGGCTGTGGCCCTTAAGCTCCAACATTTTCTTGGATATGTATCATAAGTTTAGTTTCCTAAGAATTTCTATTAGTCCGCACAAATAGAGTTTTAAAAGATATTTCGTCATATCCTTTTTAATGCATATAAGAATCTTTTAAATAGAAATTTAATGTGACATATTCCTTTCATTCTTTTTAATGTATAAAAATTAAGCAAAATAATAAATAAATAAACTTTATTTAAAAAAGTTATCATTTACTAATTTATCATTTACTAAAAATTAATTAATATATCAAATTTTTGAATATTTATTAATATAATATTGATAATATTTAAAAAGTAATCATAACTAGGAAAAAAAAACATATTTGGTCCTCTAACATTTACTAAAGTTTCAATATTCTTCCATAAATTTTATTTAAAGTAACTTTATGCTTTAACTTTTTAAAATCATGCAATATTACCCCATTAATTAATTTTATTATTTTTTTTAGCCAGAGACACTTGTATGATATTCTACATGAATTATATAAATCATATTTAATTTTAATACTCTTATGACAAAAAATCACTTTTAGCCTCTTAACTTTAGTTAAAGTTTAAAATTTGTCTCCAAAGTTTTATTTAAATCAAATTTATCATTTAACTTTCTAAAAATATAATTACTTCTATGTAAGATGAAATATGATTGTAATGTAATGATTTCTATTATAATTAACCAATGTAAATATTAAATAATTTCAAATAATAATATAAAAAACTCTAAGATAAATTACTTTTTTATTTATAAATTATTATATTTATCAAAATAATTGATTAAAAATTCAGAACAAGTATGAAATGTTGTAAAAATATAATTTCAAATTTTAAAGTTGTATTTATTAATATTCATTACCACTAACAGATTTACATTAAAAGATAGAATTCATAAGGCATATTATAAGAATCATTGAAATCCCTAAATTTTAAATTTTATGGATTATACTTGGTTTCTTACAAGTTTTACCAAGAATCATTTGAATCCATAAATTTTAAATATTATAGATTATACGCATAATTCCCATTTTACCTGGCTTCTTATAATTTCAGCCACGATATTAATAGTTTTATCAAGAATCATTACGCATTTGCATGGTGACAGGACGTGCTCAGGCGATAAATTTTGTTCCATGTGTCCCAGTCATTGGCACCAACGTCAATGTGAAAGGAATGTCATTCTTCATGTTCCTTTTCGGCCGGGCGCAGCCAAATCAAATCAAATCAAATACATCATACATAAATGGCGAGAGAGCTGATAGTAGTGGAATTAGCTCTCTTAAAAAGACCAAGAACCTGGTACTCTTTTAGGCTATAAATAGGGTAGTGAGCAAGCTAGAATCTACACCCCATAGCCGAGTGACAATCTTTCTGTCTCGAGCCTGACAGCCTGCTGATTGTAAAACACCGATGGCCACCAAGCTGCCTCTGAAAACTCTTCTTCAACTTGGGGAGAGAGAGCAAAACCCATTAACAATGTCTGATGATCAGATTCTTGATCAAATCTATGAAACCCATGTCCACAGCGACACAAAGTTTGACGTAAACTCCCTTTTTACCCTTGTTGACAACGTCCTTGGCCGTTCAACCCACATGGTTGACAACGTTGTCCAGGTTTTTTCGTAATTTCACGATCCTTAGTTTCTCTTTTTGCACGCATGAGTGTTGTGGTGACTAGACCTTTAATTTAATTGTTTCTGCAGGGATCCCAAGGAAACCAGGATCACATAGATGACAAGCTTCCCTCGGCCAATTTCTCTTCGCCTCTGTGCACTCTGAAGCAGATTTCTTCTGAGGTCTTTCTTCATTAATTAGTTCCAATTTTTTCTCAAGTACCCCATATTTATTTTGACATATGTTAGGTCCTCACATGTACAGAGGTCTTACATATTGAACTCATATATTATCGGCTGAGTATATATTACAAGTTGTGTGCATAAAGCTATTCCCTCTCCATCTTTTCCCCGTCATTTTTCAGGAAACACAATACATTGATCACCAGTTCAATTTTAAAAAAAAAAGTACATATTTCAGCAAAAACAAAAAGGCCATCCCACAATACATTGATCACCTAGTTCAAAACAAAAATTACATATTTAATAAGAAGTATTGCTAATATTTTCAAATCCACATGATCCATCTTGAAGATTCTACTATATTTTTAGGTTCACTAAAGCAAAGGATCAGAATAGTAAGAAATAATGTGCTATCAGGAGATCTGCAAATAAGGATGAAACATGCCTTTAGCCTACACAAACTAGGGAAAACTACAAAATTTTCCCTAATTTTTTTGTATTTTTTATAGAAAATTTATACTTAACTCCCTCAAAAATTAAAGTTTTCTATAAAAAAAAACACTTTTAACAATTTGTATTTCAACCCCTTCAATATTTTTTTTCTAGTTCCATTCCTGTATAAAATAAAGAGACGTCAGTCATACAGTATGATAGAGACACCATCAAGTATACTCTCAGATCTAAATCAGTAAAGAATAGAAAGAACTAAATAATGTAAGAGTATTAACAGGCTTAAAAATATAAATGTTACCTATTTATAAATGGATGTATAATATTAAGGGATGAGAATTAGATGTCCGTGTAGACAGATAATCTTATGTCCAAGCAGTTATTATACTCAAATGAATATTAAAAACCTGTTTGAAAGTCACTGTGATCGTCAATAGTATAGTAGAGTTATACAAACTTACATCCCTACAAATAAGAGTCAATGTTTTTGTCAATTTCTTGTTATGACAATTTCTAAGAAAGAAGGATTTCATCTTTGTTGTGTTGGCTATGCAAATTTGAAAAAACAGATGTCATGCAAGCCCCCGGGTGAAGAAATTGCTCACAATACCACACTGGCTATCTTGAACAAGCTCTCACACTACGAATGGGATGCAAAAGCAGTGCTTACTTTGGCTGCTTTTGCATTAGAATATGGTGAATTCTGGCTCTTGTCCCAGATTCAACCAACAAACCCACTAGCCAAATCTCTTGCTGTGCTGAAGAGAGTGCCTGTGCTCACGAAGCCAGCAGCCTTGCAAAAGCACTGCCAAGCCATTGCTGAGCTTAACAGTCTCATCAAAACCACCCTGCAAGTGATTGAAGTCATCTTTGAGTTGGAGAAGCTTTCTCTTAGTTACGACACAAAGAAAGTTCCTGCTTTGGCTCCTGCTCTTGAACAGATTCCAATTGATGTTTATTGGGCTATCATCACTGTTGTTGCTATTGTTACTCAGATCGATTGCCTCACTACTGAATCGTAAGTCACAATAATGATTACTTACATGGCTTCTATGAAATTGACTATTTATGGGGTACTAATGGTTGCACAATCAAATAAGCTCACAATTAATGGTTTTATTAAATAAAAAAACTTGATTGCGTCTTCTATCATGGAATGAGATTGAAAATTTACTTGTGGGGCGACACTCTTTTTTTTTTCCCTAATCTGTATTTAGTCAAAAAGATGATAAAGAGAACTCCGGTCAACTGATAAAGTTCGTCTTCCATTGCTTATATACTAGGGATTTAAAATGTTAGATGATGTGTATGTGCAATTTTAAATAAAGGACAATGACATGCTCCATTAGAATAAAGTAACTTATCTTACTGATAGACTTGAAAAAGCCTATGACATATCACGTGACCCGTTCTTAGAATGAAGCCACTTATATTCTCTTGGAGAAAAAAAAAAGACGACTAGTGTGTAATGTTCCAAGGATGTGCTTTAGTTGACTTATAATTGCTGAGTTCACAGGGAGCACAGGCAAGAGCTGTCTCATTACGGTCAGAAGATTAACATAATACTGAGCAAATTGAGGAAGCAGATCTCACTTTGCAGGCAGCAGATAGGTCAGTGTTTCTCTTTCTGTTCTGATTTATGAAATTAAAGATTAACTGGGGATACAAATTAACAGAATATATGTTTAAATATGATTTTACAGAAGAGGTAGAATATTCTGTGAAGATCCGGAAGTTGCTTCAAACACCTACTGAAGTATTGGAAGTGATTAAGCTGCTCATTTTCCCAGCAAAGGATGTCCCACAGCAGCTCTTTGATGGAGCCACTAAAACGATGGTACCTAACAACTACTTTTACTTTTTTATCCCTTCTACTCAATATCAATATTATCCAAGGCCACACGTGCCACACACATGCGTAGAATTAATATTTTAAAAAATTGAAAAATTCTTACAATATTTTTGAATTCCCTTTAAGAAAAATCATATTTAACACCTACAAAAATTAAATCATTCATTTTTATAAAAGTGCCTAACTCATTTTACTGGGGATTAGTTTCCCATTTTTTTAAGCCAAAAAAATTTTTGTAGTTTAAAAATTGTAAAATCTTAGCTCTTTACTTGACTCAATTGGTAAAATGTTACCCTTAAACTTTTTTATACCATAAAACAATAAATTTTTTAGCTCCAAGAAATTAATTGCAGCTCCCTCCCCTTCATAGATTTCATTTATTAACCTGTTTCTCAAACAGGTTAACATTGATGTGCTAAGGAGGAAAAACATCTTCTTGTTCATTTCAACACTAGACATCACAGAAGATGAGATTTCAGTTCTCAGTCCAGTTTACGATCACACTAAGAAAGACGACCAATACAAGATAGTTTGGGTTCCCATTGTGGAAGAATGGAATGAAACACTGAAAAAGAAATTTGAGATTCTGAGGGCTAAAATGCCATGGTACGTAGTGCAGCAGTTTGCATTTACATTAGGCTACAAGTTCATCAAGGAAGAATGGCACTTCAAGAAGAAGCCCATGGTGGTTGTGATGAACAGGCAAGGAAAAGTGAAGCAGACTGATGCATTCCATTTTATAAATTCTTATGGAATGAGAGCTTTCCCATTCACTCCTGAAATTATAGAGGACATTCACTATCAGATTCATTGGGTTGAACCTGTGATTGGCAGCATTCACCCTACCATTGGAACCTGGGTATGTACATATACGGTTCTATAGATAATTAACTTTTCATAGTATGTCTAGTTAATTGCACATGTTTAATGCATTAAGTGAATATAACTATTGGCATATATATGAATCATCAAAATGCTAATTTTGGCTGATATTCATGAGGAATAATAATTGCAATCAGCTTTTGCTTAACAAAGTTTTTCTTTAAGTATCACATACATCAAGATTAAGTACCATGATAAATTTATTTTGTTATTTTAATCAGCGTAAAATTTAAGGATTAATTACGGAAGAATTTTAAATGACATGTATAATTTTACATAAAATTTTAAGAAAGTTGGTAGATTATAGGCTTAAAGTAAAATATATGTAAATCTACCACTAAATTTCATAAAGAGACAAATAGTATATATGTCCTAATTTTAGAGGGAGGCACATCATTTTCTAAACTTTCACTAGATATTTTTGGAACTTGGAATGGTGACATTTCTTACTATGTATGATCACAATCCAGTTAATGCTTTGATTAAGAGACTCCACGCGGGCATTGTTATCTTTTGGATTTTGGGTTGTCTATAGTGGTTGAGGGATCCATCAATTTAACTTGATGCTGTGATTTCAAAATTTTAAATTCTTATAATTTTTAATAATTATTGTTTTTGTTATCCTTGAAAGAAAATGAACTTGATTTTTAACGAAAATGAAAGAACCCGTTGACTAATATAGTCGTCAGATTAGTATGCAATTAAAATTATTCAAGAGGATTTTGATAATTTTTGTGATGCAGATCAAAGAGGAAAAGTACATTTTCTTCTATGGAGGCAATGACAAGGAGTGGGTCCAAAATTTCACCAAGTATGCCACTGCACTTGCAAATGATCCAGTCATAAAGGATGCCAAGATCTCAATAGAGTTATTCTGTGTGGAAAAGGAAGATAAGAGCCTAATAAGCAAGTTCTGGAGTGGCATTGAAAGCCTTTTTGTGACTAAGGTTCACAAAACAGCTGATGCAGTGACACAAGAAGTGCAGAAAATGCTTTCCTACAAGAATGAAACTGGGTGGGCCCTCCTTAGCAAGGGCTCAGCTGTGGTGCTCAGTGGCCACGGAACCACAATTCTGAGGGCTGTGGCTGAGTTCGAGAAATGGAGAGAGCTTGTTGCTAAGAAAGGCTTTGAAATCATCTTCAAAGAATATCATGAGAGGATTGTAAGAACCACCCACCGCTGCTCCCACCTTGAAATCCCGAATGTCGCCGGAAAGTTGCCGGAGAGCATTAGGTGCCCTGAGTGCCCGAGGCCAATGGAGATTTATATACATTACAAGTGCTGCCACGTTGAGAATCCTGCTACCAATGCTACTCATTAGATGTTTATGGGACTGATCTGTTGTATGAGTAATGTGAGTTTGGGTCTATGTGAGATTTTAACCCCTTTTATGTGTCAATGTTGGGAGTCTGGTCTAATATTGGGTTATGAACTTTGTTCTAGCCCCGCTGAATAACGACTAGTGACTTCTAGGAGTAAAGTGTATGTTGTTTCCCTTCTAATATGACAATGTTGGTAATGAAGCTGTTATGCGTGGTTAGTAATAGAATTTTTATATTTAATAGAGCTCAGAATTATTTTTTAAAATACAATGGGACCAAAAAATATTTATATTTATCTTTAATATAACAGAAAAAAATAGATTTAATTCGTTAGTAATTGAATTATATCTGAGCCATATCTGTGTTAAAGTAATTTGATGCGATATTAGTTACGGTGTTAGGTTCATATTTTAATGTCCGAGGGCTTACCTCTAGTTTAATATATACAAATCATTATTTTGAATATCTAATTATATTTATGAATCTCTTGTAAGTATCCAGAGCATGCAATTACATCAAAAAGTATTTTATATCTTTGAAGTTGCGTAGATTGAAAGGCAAATTATCTCTTTAGATTTTAAAAATACTCTCTATGTATTTTACCATAGCAAGGTAAGAAGCACACGAGTTAAATCTAAATAAATCGAATTTGATTAGGATTCAGATAGGAATTGGTAAATTTAAACAAGTCTAATAATAAAGAAATATATTTTTATTTTTATGTTATATATAAATAATATAATACATAAAAAAAATTCAATCACATTAATAATTATTGAAATTATACAAAATATGATACTTTAGTTAAAATAATTAATTTATGAACTTTTATTGCTTTTTACTAAGCATAATTATTGTTATTATATGACTATTATGTAGATATAGTTGATGGATTTGACAGTTATAAAAAAATTATGATGATAAATAAAATAAAATCAAAAAATTTTGCTTGTTTTATTTGTAAAAAAATAAATTTTTATATACTCAAATTTTGAGTGAAATAAGGAATTATTTAAATAATATTATATAAATTTCTATAAATTTTTATTCATTAAAAACCCAAACTCAAAATTAAAGATACATTTGATGAGAAATTTGCAGCAAATAACATATTACTTAAATAAACTTATATATTTGAGTGAGGACCAAACTTTAGTCCAAATTGATAAATTTAACTCAAAACACATTAATTTTTTATACATTCAAAGTTGAATATCCAAATATCTAACTCATTCTGTTCATTTGCACCTCGATTAGTACACAATGCTAACATGATTCTATTTGCAACAATTGAAAAGGAAATTAGTGATTTATGTAATGCTAAGATCACATTGAAAATGTTTGTATGTATGCAAATCACATAATTTGCAATCTTTTAACATAACAAGGTAAATTTCACTAATTTAATTTTATGGAATTTGCAAATTTGGACCACCCACTGGAACCCTACATATTAATAAGAATCTTTCGCTTTCAATTTCACAAAAGTTGTCAATTTAAATCTAATTTGCATCAATTTATATGTTAGGACTAAAATAGAATATTTTAGTTAGAGTAGATCAAATGTAATATTTTATATATTAAGGAACTAAAATTGTAATTAAGATCTCTGAACTACCGTTTCTGACAGTGAATTGTATTTGTGATACGCCCGAAACAGCATCCAAATACTAACCAATTTTAGATAAATACTGCTCTCCAAATGGCATTCACAACCATTTTTATAAGAACCCATTGAACAACATGTCCAGTTGACCCAGTTGCTATCGAAAAGACAACCAATTTAATTCATATAATTACACGTACAGTTATAGAACTAATTGTGAATGCAAATTGTAGGAATAGCATTTTTTCCGAAATTTCACTGGCGGGCCTCATGTTAGAATTACAAAGAAAAGAAGCAGCTCATGAGTGAGAGATGAATCATCAGTTTATGATCCAGACATGCAGGTTACAGACATTTGCTTAAGGAAGAATTAGCCCCATGCTCCGATCATGTGAAATTCAATTATTCTTCGATTACTGAGAAATATTCTTTTATCAATTTTTTTTATAAAATACTAACTTGTTCGAATTTGTCTTGTACAAATACTGACAAAACGACAAGATTAGATAAATTAATATTTTATAGGACCAATTGATTATAAAGTGAAATTTTAAATCTCAGGCGGAAAAGGAGGTTTTCTCTGATAAACCACCATCAGAAAACAAAAAGTGCAATGCTCAAAAAGGATAAAAACTCGACCATATTAAAAATCATGCACAAGTCAATCAATCGTGTAAAAGATGTGCAATGTCTTCCAATCTTGCATTAGATTGTAAGGCTTCACCTAACTCGGGCAGAGAATTGAGGTTCCCAAGACTGAACAGCAATGAAAACTTTAAAAAGGAAAAACGATTTGCACCTTTTCTTATTGCTTCCTTTTCCTGTAAGACGGCGAGAATATGGAGTGTCCCTAAAATATACCATGACTAACTAAATATAAAATTTTTAAGGATGATAAAAAGCTTTTACAGTGATTTTTCATGAAGTGAAAAAAATATATATATATCGAAGTCAAGATTTTATTGATGATGATGATTGCTTCGTCATTGATGCCCCTTTGCACGTGTCCTCTCATGCTCCAGCGAAGTAAACATGAAGTTTCCTGAAAACATTGCTTCTTTATCTGCCAATCCAAGTTCCATGACTCAGAAAACTAGAACCAGACAAACCATATAGAAAGAGAAATATATTTTGGTTAACAAAAGAACAAGAGAAAAATGCTATATTCGAATGATCTGTGCTCAAAACAGTGAAAAGTGTCCACTAATGATCGGTATTGCCATTTGGCAACTGGTATAAAAATCCAGGCACTCGTATGATCAGTTACATAGAACTGATTTTCCATGTGAATATGGCAATTGTTTATACATGCTTGTGAACTCAAGCTAATCAAATGGCATTGAAAACCTAAAGAAGGGCATGTATCCCTAAAACATGAAGATCTGACATTTTCTATCAGGATAAAACAGAGTTTCTGACTAAACAACACTCCTCCCTATCTGTGACCTGCACCTGCCAACACTTTTTTAGGTCAAGGTTTCCAGTGGGACCTTCACTGAGGGATCAGGGGCAATTATATAACACTAGAAGTCTAGAACATTCTTTTTCATCCACTCCATGATCAATAATCTAATACAATCAGAAACAATACAGACAAGGACATGAAAAATCTTTAATTTTACCTGTTAAAGACAGACAACTTACTTCGCGACGAGCATACCTGGCCATTGCCTACAGACAATCACGAGATTCAAAAATATATGAAATGAAATCAAATATTTAAAAGGAGAACAGGTGCACACATTGTTAAAAAATTACAAGAAAAAGGCCTATGTCTGAAAAATGACAAAAAGGGGGGATTCGAGAAGGAATGAAACAGTGATGACAGGTGTTTTTAATACAACACCCAAATGCAGACTGCTCTTAAAGGGAACAAGGTTTTCACCTAGTCCGTTCATCTTGTAACAAGTAGATACAAGCTCCCCAGTTTGGCAAAAAGACTATTACATGAGGAGCATTAAAACAATTCTCATAAAAATCAAAGCAGCTTTTATTGCAAAGTTGCATGCATGATGTTCCACAAAACAAACCAAAAATTTACATCATCCGGGGTATACCTGCACTGACTGCAATGCAGCATCATCAGGTGTTGATGAACCATCATCAGAAAATATATTCCTGAAACACAAAGGACAACACAGAAAATGATATTCTATGAATTATGGCAGACATTATTTATAAGAGCACTGTAGCAATGCATTGTCATTTCTCACTAATTCAATGCCTAAAAAAAGAGCAGGATAGGCTTCACTAAAAGTTGGCAACTCTCAACAGGCCGGGAAAAAATAAATAAATAGACACAATAGGACTATGTTATACAACGGCAAGAAAGAATGAATCCAGAACAAAACCTACCGCCATAGTGCACTAGCAAGATCATTTGGTTTAGCTTCTGGAAGCAATGCTCCATCATAAGCAACAATGTTCCCATAGAATATCTTTTCCAAGTCCTTCATCCACCTAGTGAGGAGTAGGTTAACCTGCCATTTAAAAAAAAAAAAAAGTTAAAATCAACATAGTGCCCAATGACAAGGAAGTTCATTCCTTGCAATGCAATTCCAATCCCACATGCCCACAAAATTTGTCTTGCAAATAGAAGCAATACTCCACACAAATGTGACTAAGATAAAAGGTAATTTGGAATTAGAAGATGGACATAGATGTGTCTCCCTCATCATTTGAAACCTCTAAGAAAATTTCATGAATCATGCATCCGAACAAACAGGCCCTTTACAAATAAATGTTTATTACCCAACTGAAAATAATAACATCTCTCATAAATTCAAGCAGCAGAAATTAGAAGACTACAAACTCTAGTTTTACTTTGTCAAATAAAATGTTGCTCAAACTAGGGAAAATATCAAACTCAGCAAATATTGGATTTCAACGAAGATTATACACATAAAAGATTACTCACTCCAGCTTTGGAAACTCTTAGCTCAACATTATGATTGTATATCTCATACACGTACTGCCCAAATTCAGCACCCTCCTTTCCCTCTTGCTTCAAGCGACGAAGGCATAGCCACATGTGAAGTACAAGTAAAGAGAATGTTGTTTTGAATGTTTTCTCCAAGTTAAACACTGCATGCAGAAAAGAACAACATAAAATGATCAAACAATTCAGCAAAAGTTCGACAAGCCTTAATCCAAATCATGCTCCATCCAAACCACAACTACCAAGGATAGTCTAACTTCAAACAAAAATGGAAAAATCTAAAGGTTGTGTGCAAATTGTGTTAATTGGAAAAGGAGATATTCATTTAGTCCAAGTCCACTGAGAAAATGGCATTTGTCCAATCAAGTGTAAAGTTAAAAAATCTATCTCCTCAAATAGTTAACTTTTTCTAAAGTCATGGAATGGAGGCAGCAAAATATGGACAAGTCAATCAGAAAATCAACAGCATATTATATTTCCTCTTTCAATGATTTACTGGGTAAAAATATATTCTCTAAAAGCACGTGAATGAGAAATTCAAGCCCTCAAAATAGACACACAACATTGCTTCCAAATCTATGAATATCCAAAAAGGAAAAGCTGGTAAACTGATAATGCTGCAAGCCTAATGATGCCAAAGGAGAACAAAGTGAACTACCATGTTCCACAAAAAATGTAGAGTGGGATCCACCTTAGAATGTTTTCCATTGCTCTTTGTTGAAATATGCAAAAATCCAAACTAATATGTACATCTAAATATTTTACCACCATACTACTAAAGGCCATAGAACCAACTGCAAAAAATGCATAGTAGAAAGAGAATCCACACCACAACAAAAATTGCAAACCAAGCCAGACAAACCAGAAAACTTGACAAATAAGTTTCCAAACCACTGAGACAAGCAACACAAACTGCAGGGGGAAGGAAGCATTGGCAGGGTACCTCAAGCACACTCGTCTGATAAATGTATAGTAGAAGTACCAGCCATTGGTAAAATATACGATCATAAACCAGTTTACTAAAGTGTATTGATCTATCTGGACATGAGGATGCATGCATGTGCTTATCTATATTATCTCCATTCTCCACTGCATTTGAGATGAGTCATATTTCTGTCAATAATATGCAAATGTTTCTTTACCTAGTTAACAATTCTAGCAATTTTGTGAAATACGAAACACATTCATGCAACCACTAGAATTGATGCTCAGCTGAATGTTTCAGGGAATTTACATCCCGAAGATATGTGAGAGAAGTCAATAGATCTCTTCAACAAATTAGGATTTAGGAATCTTACAGTGAGGTAATAGTGACACAGGAGAAACGTGTGAGATTCAGGGAGCTGCCTAAGATTGTTTCACACTCCACTAAATGTTTCAGGGAGTTTGCGTGCAAAAGATATGTGAGAGAAGTCAATAGATGTCTTGAACGAATTAGGATTTAGGAATCTTAAAGTAAGGTAATGGGCTTTAAGTGACACAGGTGAGAGACATGTGCAACGGAACATGCTTTCAATGTCACAGTTTGCATGGGATCTCCAACATAAGTTGTATAAGGTAAGTAGAGCATTATGGCCATATGGGCTTTTGGCACTATCAAGCAAGGCACACAGCTTGACAAATCACCATTTCAGAGTGCGGCCCAAGTTACATTAAACACAAATGTGTAAGACAGTTGATTGAATATAACAACCATATACTCACAAAACAACTAACGTAAGGCACTAAACACAATACCAAAGATTTAAAATCAGATCATGAGATGATGTTCAATGAATTTAGATGTCTACAAGTCACCTAAATAAATTTAATTATATAATCTTCTACAAATTCCTCTACAGCAGTGTCATCATGAAGGACATCATTAGTCAATATCTCAATTTCCTCATCCTCCTAAATACCATCTCCTAAGCACAAACAAATTAATCATAAAGCGAGACCACAAGTTCTAACCTCCATGGCATCTTTGGAGGTCCAAAGACTCTTCAATTTTCTCAAAATTGAAAATGGCTCACGAGCCATGGCACAAAATGCAGCACTTGGCGCTCACCATGGCACAACAGCCGATAGCAACATGCCATTCACTAAGCACAGCAATCATAACTTTGAACCAGACTAAGTGTTGGGAGTTTGGCAACCCGAAGCATGCAATTGACAGAATACTCAGTGTATGACTTTCAATTCAAGGCAAAAAATACATAAGCCACTCATCATTTACTCTGAAAAACAGAGTTGTCCACTAGCATATGCCTATGCATGGAGACCTTCAAACATACAAGTAAAACAATTTTTTTTTCTCTTTCCAAGGGAAAGAGAGTGCACAATGAACCCCACACCCACACCCACACCCAATGTACAATAAAGCAGTATAACAGCTATATTACTTAAATAAAGAGTTAATTGCAAGGAGCTTCCCTGTAGTTTTCCCTGTTTGCAGCTTACTACCTTGTTAAAATGTGGCAAATCACCACTAGTGGTTCATCCCATTAGCACCAAAAAAAAAAAAGGATTTTTCCCTTGGAAACCTAATAACACCATAATATAGGAATATCTTCTCATTTTTATCCAAAAACCCAAAGATTCTACAACGATGTCAGCACATAAATCTACTTCAGTCTCTGGAATCAACTTTTGCTTTTGAAAGAAAAGATTTTTTTTTTTTAAAATAATTGGCTTTGGTTTGAGATTTTTTGGGTTTGGTAGGGTTTTTTCACATAAAATTTCAGGCAAAATGTTGATAAGTAATAGTTTGAGAGAGCTACACGAGTGTCATGTGAGTAATTCTGAAATAATAGAATCAACCACAAGGTAGTAGTTTGCCACATCTTAAACCAGTTTTTTTTTTTTTTTTGGGGGGGGTGTAGAAAAGATGTTATTAGGAGGAAAAGGGGTACATGAGAAGAGGATTAGCAATCCCCAAAGAAAGAAAGAAAAAAAATAAGCCTAAAAACTCTGGATAAAAAAACCCAGGATAGTAAATTGCAAACAGACCAGACCATGAGAGGGTTGTTCCTTGTAACATACTCTCAAACAAATCAAAAGTAACCAGCCAAAAAGTGGAGGTGTCACCTTCATAAATGGGAGGCTTATCTACTTGTGAAACAATTCTCTGGTAAACCACATTAGCCCCACGAATTGACCTGCTCTGCTTACTATAAAACAACATCATTTTGAGAAAAAAATGTTTTATGCCCTCATAATTAGGTTCTTCAACTCTAAGTGGTGAATCATGTGCCAAAGCCAATGAGCAAGGCTTGGACCAAAACATTTTATTCAAGTGAACCTGTGACAATGACATACACATAATTTGATTAGCAATGCCAATTGAAGCAGGCATGCACAACACAGTCCCAAACTTTGTGAAGGGTGGGGCTCTATAATAAATAGAACTTATCATTTTTAATTTCTCACCTCAGTTTCACTTGTAAAAGCTCTCTCTTTAGAATCAGTTGTAGCTGGTGCAGCTTTGGCAGCAACTTTGGCATAGCTTTGGCAAGTCATGCCATAAAGGTAGTTTCCAACTCTAAAATTACTTTGAGATCCAATTCTGGAGAAACAGGTTATTGATTTGCTCCATCTTTGCAACATTCTAGATCTCTTCGCTGCCAGAGTCATAAGGGAAAAAAATGAAAATTAATTAAAAATTATGTTTTTCAACATTATAAGCCAACCCCAATCATCCACGATTCATGAAGAAAGTTAAAGAAAAATTTAAAACACTGCTGAGTAAAACAG
The DNA here is from genome assembly GCA_020226215.1 of Sindora glabra. Taxonomy (NCBI): domain Eukaryota; kingdom Viridiplantae; phylum Streptophyta; class Magnoliopsida; order Fabales; family Fabaceae; genus Sindora; species Sindora glabra. The sequence goes on from CM035231.1 coordinate 34,023,405, forward strand.
AGAGTTATCCAACCATATAGATATATTTCTCCCTACTGTGTGCAACTACACCAAAGATTAGAGCTGTTCAAGTGCTAGATTGGATTAAACAACATAAATAAGGCAAAATTTCTGCACTTCACACTTGGGGGTTGAATAAGCAGACCCAAATTAATGATTACGAGAATCTAAGAGAATCTTTTCAGATCTGAATGAAGCAATAAGTTGAAATGACCAAACTGAGCAGAGACCAAGACATGAACAGATGGGATAGAATGGGCAATCAGGAGTAGCAAGACGGCAAAAGCCAAAGCAGAGTGGGATTTTTTGCACCAATAAAGAAAATTAATGATAAAGAAAGAAAAAAGGAAAATGAGCCCAGCACAGTAAGGATAGTAATCCAGTGGGTCTCGTTAGACCCAGTCCTGGCCCAAACCACCATGAACCCCAGACTCTAAACCTCAAGACCAATGTCACACTATCTCCCTTGTTTCCACTCCCATCACCCACACAAGAAATTCTTCTATAGTCCATCCATAACAATGTCCTTCCTCTTATTCAAGCAGGCTGTATTCGTCTTCTCCTAGCAGGGAAGGAAAAGGCCGATTGCTATTTTACTACTCAAAAGTTTGCTCAAATCTACTCACACTAATCAGAAGCATAACAAATTGCTCCCATCCCTTTTAGGGCTATTGACCCAAGTTATTCTATGCAAGTGTGAGGATACTGTGAATGATAGTAGGAAGAGCACTACTTGATAGAAAATCCTCACTATGGTTGTTCATTGTGTTCTCTGAAAAATTAGCTTCCTATCGGCTGGTTATAGTATGTTGCATTAAAGGCTGTTTGATTTCTAAGAGTGCTAATATTATTATAATCCTTGTATTGATCACTGCAGCTGCAGCAAGATTTCCAGGCGGCAGTGTCAGGATTTGGCAAATTTTAACTAATGAATGTGTAAAAATGAGTGAGGCTTCTAATGGTACAGATGATTTTGTGCTAGCTTTTGGGGTCAAGTAATTTCCAGTTTCTGAATAATTCCTCAAATTACAAGATAATAATGCTGATGTGAATAAGCATTTTTCTCTTACTAAGCTTGCTGCAGAATATATGATTCTTTTAGCAATTAATTGTTTAAAGTTGTTTGTTTTACTGTGAAGTTTTAAAAAATTTCAGTGCTGATAGACACACAACTTGTAATTCATGTTTGTGTTTAGTTTTTCTCACAAGTTTATATCTTTTTCTTTCCCCCCGAAATTTGTTTTCTATGAGATGGCACACATGAATATCATCATATAATAATGGATGTGACGGATAAAACTTTACATATCACTCAAATACATAGCCCTTGTGGAAGATTAATTTCCATTTTAGATCAATCTAAATTAACACCACCATTTCAGCCTTGAATATGAAATGTGGGTGCGTTTCTTACATTTTATATGCAAAATTGGGTCTGTTCTGTTTGGTCATCTTCTGCTAGGATCATCTCATAAATAAGTACTAAAAAGGCTTTCTATTGTCCACTATGAAAGGCCACAAAGAATAACTCAAAATACAATATATCAGCAAGCATAGGCACTCTTACAATATCTTCTAAATCTAAAACGAGTAAAAAAGCTGAGTTGGAAATTTGAAGGTGAAAGGAAGACACAAAATACACATCGGAAAAACATACAAAGCTGCAGTAGACAGTGCTTATGAAGTGATAAGTATGAAAGGCTATACATCTTGGACTATTGGATACTCAGTGGCTGGCATGGCTTGCTCTATTCTTAGAGATCAAAGGAAAATCCACCCTGTCTCAGTTATGGCAAAGGGCTTCTCTCATATATATCTCTTTAACATATGCTGTTTCCTTTCAGCTAATACCCAAATTCTAATGGCTCTGAGTTCAATTTTGCAGCGTATTAACTATTTAAGCACTCCGATAAACTAATCATTTGCTGTGAATGGCTGCATTGTCCCTATTATTTCTTGCGGAAATCGATTGGGAGCTCACTTCCTAGAAGTTTGAATATTTCCACCATTGGATTGAGTTTATTTTCGAAATCTCAAAGTGGATAAGTCAAGCAAAAATCACGAATCTCTATTAAAAGAACTTAATCCCATGGTTAAAACACTCCACATGAGGCAGAGCTTCCCGTAGAATAACTTACTAAAACACTTATTTTAGACTATACTTTGAACCACTCCTTTTAGAGAAACATAGAAGAGAAAGCAACACATTGGTTCAACTGACAGGTTAAAACTTTCATCCATCAAACCACTCCTTTTCCAGAAATGTAGAAGACCGACACTACTTCCCCTTTGTGGGACGAGAAAAATAAAATGTAGGGTGAAGATACATACCTGATCTGAAGACCCACCCACCAAGTTCAATACTTCGGACCGAAGACCCAGAAAACCAACAAAGAATCCTGGTTAGAATGAAGAATACTTTAAACTGTTAGTTAAGCAATAACAAAGAGCTGTGTTCAATGTAAGTTTCGACTCCATCCAAAGCCTCACAAAACCTTCCTGCTAAAAAAAGGAGAAAAAAACAAGCAACATATCCGATCACAGTAAAAGAAAAAAAGAACGGAAAGGAAACTACCTTCCAACAATTGCAAGGCCTTGCCGGAAACGTTGGAATCTCCCCTCCACCGTCGATAGTGGTTACCGGCTATCGTTGGCCGAGTGACAGTGAATCGCAACGAAGCACCGGATAAAAGAAAAGGCACCCAATGCCTGTTCACTGGGAAGGGGTGTGAGGTTTTTCCCCTGGTTTTTTCTTTCAAAGAAAAGGCCTAATCTTTGTTTGGTTGGGGTTTATTGAATATCGGGACAAAATGTAAATTATTTTAAATTATATGGTTATATTTTACTTCTTTTAATTTTAAAAATTTTATAATTACATTTTAAATTTTATAAAATTTAAAACTCAGACTCATCATTTATTTAATTAATTATTTTAATAAATTATATCATTTTTTCATAAAATTTTTAAATAAAAATTATAATATTGTAATATAACAAATTTTTTTATTTTTACACATAATTTTATGCTATAGAATTAATAAAAATAAAAACAAGAATAAAATTATATATGTAAATTTTAATTTAATTTTAATTAAATACTTGCAAATAAAATAAGAAATTATATGAGAAAAATAATAAAATAAAACAATATTTTTATAATATCATATTTTTGTCTATAATTTTCATAAAAAATTCACATAATTTGATTAAAAAATAGCTAATTAAGTGGATCATGGATATTAATTTTAAATTTTATAAAATTTAAGAGATAATTTTTAAATTTTTAAAATTAAAAGAGGTAAAATTGACTTACCCAAAATGAAAGGAGGTATTTTATAATTTCTCTTAACTATTAGCCAAATAAATTGAAATATTTTAGTAGCAATCTTAGAGCCATTTGATTCACTTCAATAATATGAAAAGATTTATTTTCTAAAAAATAAGAAAAAGATAAGTTATTTGGTTGTCCAATATCTAATAAATTAGGAAAAATAAAACTTTTCAAGAAATCTTACTTCTCATAGATTATAAAAAATTGCTTACTTATCTTCTATTTAGATACATTTTTCTTCCTATCTATTTGTAAATACAATAGCTGAATTATTTTTATTAAATTGAATCAATAATAATTAAAATTTATTAATTTATATTATAATAATATTAAAAATATAATAATTATTTTATTAATACTTCTTAGGATATTCATAATTAAATCAAATAAAATATAAGAAATGAATTCTTAAGAAGTATATGTGTTAACTAAATAATTTTAAATATAATTTGAAAAATTCATATAGAAAGTGTTTGGTAGATAACTTTTTGATTAACTTTTAGCTAATGTGAGTGTTTTTAACTACATGACCAAATCAATTAATTAACTTAAATATTTGATAAATAGTTATTTTAGTGAACTTATTAGCTCTCAAATAGTTATTTTGAAAAAATTAAGAATAATAATTTTTTGGAATAACTTATTTGCATTTTGTATATAAAAAGATATTATTACTCATAATAATTTTTTTTACATTTCAATCCTTGATAAATAAGAAAATATTAAATTCTATTTATTTGTAAGAAAAATGTAATATATATAATAAATTATAATTATTTATTATTTAAATAAAAATTAAATTAGTATAATAAATTATATTAAAATATTTATATAAAATAAAAAATATATTAATATAATTATATCTTTTCTATCAAATTGCATGTAAAAAAAGAAAATATATATCTTATTTCAAAGTAAACAATAAAAATGTATTGAAAATATTATTGATATTCTACCAAATAATATTTTTTGAATTAAAGAGCCACGCATATTAAGGGGAAAACAAGGAATAAGGGTTCATCGTTGTTCTTAATGATTAATATATGGATTTTAAATTTAATAGTAAAAATAGTTAGAAAATGAATTTTAATAATTATTGTATCGACTAAAATGTTACAAGCATTTCTTGATTAGAAAAATCATAATTATTTCTTTTTTAAAGGAAAATCAAATAAATATATTAAATTATAATGGTATAATTTTTTTAAAATTAATATAATAAATACATATAATATAAAATATACTAAAGTAAAAAAATACTTAAATAAATTATAAAATATACTTATATTTTTATACATCATTTTACATATGAATATATAATAAATAATTAATTTTATTAAACATCTTTATATAAATAATTAATACTATCAACTGATTAAATTAATTAATATAATTAATTATTAATTAATTAATTATAAAATATGTTTTTTAAAAAAATTATTTTCTAAAAATTTAAATTCTTATAAAAAATTATTTTTCATGTAAATTAAACAACTCTTTGATCTTATCTTAATCTTCATAGAATTTAGGGGTTGTTTAGTTAATGGAAAAGGAATGGCAAGATTTCATTTTCTTTATTTTTTTTATTCAAAAAAAATTTATTTCCTTTCTCCATTTTCTCTTAATGGGATTATCCCAATTAAAAAAATAGTGATTCCCCCCAAATTCTCGGAGAATCTCATTTCCTTTCCTCATCTTCAATATGATAATTAACATAATAAATATCATAAAATATTTAATAATATAAATTAATATTAATAAAATATTAATAATTATATAAATAATAATTTTATTTTTAATAATAATTATAATATAATTAAATAATATTTAAATAATAAAAAATAATTTTTATATATTAATAATTATTAATATTAATGAAATAATAATAAATATTAAAAATAATTATTATTAATTATATTAATAATAAATTTTTATTTTAATAATATATATTAATAATTATTAATAATATAATTATTAATTATATATTAATATTATTATTTATTTAATAAATAATATTCTTAAATATTAAATAAATAATAAATATTATAATATTATTTAATTATATTAATAATATTATAATATTTTTTAATTATTATTTTTAATATTATATTATTTTTAATTTATTAGTAATTAATAATATTAATAAAATAATAATAAATATTTAAATAATATAAAATATTATTATGATAATATTAATTATTATTAAGATATTAATAATAATTAAAATAATATGAGTAATAATAAAGGTCAAATTGTTTTTCTTTCGGAACGGTAAGCATCCGCAAAACCCAGATGTTGAAAAAAATTTAGAAATCAAAACCCAGAAATTGCAACTCATGAATTTACTACCGATGTGTCTGCTTCTGAAAGGGAATGGCAATTTTTCGCTGCTTTTCTAAGATCATGAAATTCTGGGTTCGATTGGGTAATGGTTTTGTTTTTGTTTTTGTTTTTTTAATTGTTTTTAAAAATTATTTTTAAAGTTAAAAAGTAATAAATAAATTATTTTTAATAAAATAAATAACTAAATGTTTTATTTAATTATAAAATTAATACAAAAATAAATTTAAAAAATATTTAAATTTTGTTCTTGTTTTTTATTTCAAATTTCAAAAATAAATTTTAAAAATAATTTGCTCAAAAAGTTTATTTTAAAAAATAAATAATTATTTAAATAAAAAAAAAACAAGTGATACTCCTAGTGTGTCTTCTTTTTCTTCCATATTCCATGTTAAGTGGACGATTGTGATGGGAGAGCGGCCACCTACCTTGATGGCCCACTCAAATATTTGCTCTTCCTAGCCCAGCCCACAAATTACAATTTTAGCCACGATCCAATCAACACCAATTCTCCATTTTTGTTTGCAATGCAAACTTGTTTGTAAAAGTCACTCCTCCCATTTATTTTGATTGTTCGAAGCTACTTTTGCAAGGCTAGTTTTACTTCTAGGAAATACTGAAATGGGTAAAAATCAACTAATAACCAAATCCTACCGATTTTTTATGTTCGAAATAATTATCATAATTCTGTCTAATCTTAATTATCACTTATGGATAAACAAATCATATTAACTTATTAACATTTTTATGTCAAAGGGTTCCATAATGAAAATTTAATCCAATTTATTTTATAATTAAAATTCAAGAATTAAATTGCAACAATAATGTTTAATATTCTTTTCCATTTTAGGTTTTGTTTGTTTCGTCGGAAAGTATTTTCCGTAGGAAAATGCTATTTATATATAAATTAATAAAAAAATGATGTGCTATTTATATTAATGATTTAAAAAAATAATACATAAAAACTTGAAGAAGGAGGAAAGCAAATTCTTTTTTGAAATTGGAGAAATTACTTTCCCCAAACTCTTTACATTTAATGTTAAATAAGTAAAATACTTTCCTTCATATTATCATTTTTATAATTACATTTTACGGAAAGCATTTTCCAACGAAACAAACATTATTGGGATATAGGTATTCTTTAACTAATGCTATTTAATTAAATAAGTAAAATAAATTAGATATTTAATTATAACTAATGTCAAATTTAAAATTAGATAGCTTATTTTATACCTAAAATTATTATGGGTATATAATAAGGTTTGTTCAACTAAAATTAAATAGCTTATTTTAAAATTAGGTATTATTAAAATAAGCTATTGGGATATAGGTATTCTTTAACTAATGTTATTTAATTAAAATAAATTAGATATTTAAACATTATAATAAGATTTGCAACAATAAGTAAAATAAGCTATTTAATTATAACTAATGTCAAAGTAATTTTCTTTAACTCTTTTCACGTATCTCCGTTCTAATGTATATCTTTGTCGATTCAAGTTGATATAGGTACACGATATACATGTTAACAAAGAATTATCAGAGATAATTAGAGTGACTCTATATTTATGAACTGGAAAAATTCAGCCTTTTGTGTACCGTCTATTTTACTTTTTATTGTAATGATGAAAGTGATATTATATAATATTGTGCTTTGCTTTCTATTAAGATGGTTTTTCTTATCGTATTTATTTGATATTTGCTTACAAATTTCATCACCATACAATTGATTATTTACTCATTTTGACATTATTATGCTAACTAAATTTTGATAAATAATTTGAAATATTATTGTCTATTGATAAATTTAAATTGATGTAATACACATTGATCATTAAATTTAAATATTACATGTATTATTGTAATTGTTTATAATTAGTATAATTGCTTCTATTTTTATATCGACAAGTATAACTTTTAAAATCAATTTTTATATTTTATAATGACATACGTGAACCATATTAAATTTTATTTAATTAGGAATTATGAAATACTCATTTTAAGTATCTTTATAACAAATAATTTTAAAATGAAATGAATTAAATAACATTATTAGCTATTAACGTATAAAATATAAAAAGTTATCTTTATCCATACGTCGCCTAAAGGAGTTAAGCAAATTTATCTATATATATGGAGTATCTTGAGGCTTCAAAGAGCTCACAAATCAAACAAAATTTCCGATAAAAGCTTACTCCCGTACTATACCAAACTATTTTGTATTTTTTTCTCACAGATTTCATTATTCCCTTATTTGACATAATTAAAAATAATATTTTATTTCATTTTTAAATGATATTTGGCTTTAAGTAAAAAGAAATTTTATTTCATTTGTAATTTCTATTTTAAGTTCATTTATACCATTATAAAATTCATCAAATTTTATAAGGATTTTACTAAAATTCATTTCATTTGACTTAAAACATATATTATACAAAATATTTATTTTTCAAATACTGTATTTACTATGATACTAATAAAACTACTTTTTTATTGAATTTCGTGCATTTTTCAATATGTTCTAAAGAAAAAAATTCATTTACAAATGAATTAAAATAATTATTTTTGACATTATTTTCAAATAATATGATTCACTTAGAAATAAATTAAAATTATTTTTATTGAAATAAAATAAAATTAATTCTAAAAAATTTACCAAATGAGCCCTGTGAGACCAGCAAAAGAGAAAAATGCTATGATTTAGAGCACGTATAATGTACTACTATTATTTTTAGTATTGATCTAAATGTTATGATTTACAACTTTTTTTTTTTGGTTAATAATCTTCTTCCTTTAAAATTTTTTGAATGACAAATAAAAAAGAATATTTCTTCACTCTTTATTAAATTATTTTAATCATTCAAATTATTATGTTATTAAGCAGGATGATTGAACCAACTATTATGACTTCTTTGAAAAAAAAATATGAAAGAAAAGATATCACTCTAGTTGAAGATATTGCATCATTCGTTAAGGATAAGATCATGTCATATAGATGAAGCAACGAGCCTACCATTGGGCCTAGGCATTATTCTAGGTTTCCTTCTTGTCACCTTTTCTCAATGTATCCATGTGTACACTATGATCTTGTTGAGTACTTCGGTCCCGTTCGCATTATTATTCAAAATGCGTAAAAAGGAGACGGAAGAATTTGATTAGAGATGATTGGTCTTTGATCACAAAAATTTATTGTTCCTCAAAATGTAATTTTTCATTTTTATTCAAAAAATGTACTAACTTTATTTATTGTGATTACCATTACACTTTTAATGATATATTTTATTATTAATTAATATTTTTTCACCAATTCGAATCAAATTTAAATTAGCAAGATATCATCGTGGTATCATAGATCCATATGTTATGGTACCAACCATGTTTATCTCATATGTATTCTTCTAAGGTAATCTTGATTAACATAATCGAGATAATATAATTTAGAAATATTTTCAACTCTATTGTAGTATTGAAATCATGGATGTATTTGATAGAAATTTTATATAACACGCTCATATTAATTTACAAATTATCATTAGTGTTAGCATTATTTTATACCGAATACACTGAACCCAATACACTAAGTGACTATAGTATATTGGGTTATTTATGGTATTTAAGCCTATAATAGATTATCTAAGTATGGATTATGTGATGGGTAGAATTGAAGTTCCCTAACTTTAGAGATAGTTGGCTGCTACATTTTATCCTATCAAAAAAGTAGATAGAGTTTCTCTTATTACAAAAGAGAATTTACAATATATCCCCACGGATGAAGTGAAACTTCTATCACCTACTTTCCCTCATTTATTTTGCAAATAGATCTTGGATAAAGAAGAAGATAATAAATTAGGATTCTAGTGAAAAGAAATACAAAATGTAATTGGCTCATTAAAGTCCAACAGAAAAGGTATTTATGATTCTTCCCTTCTCAATTTTTCTTCCTAAAAGGAATCAATATGTTGTTCCTTGTTCATGCCATAGTATACAATGTAAATTGGCAATTATAAAAATTAAAAGTTCATAAAATAATGGATTAAAATCCAATAGTGATACCAAAGCCTAGTTACATAATGTATCATAACGATACCTAAACCCTAAACTATCATAGTATATGATGTAAACCGAGAATTATAAAAATTGAAAGCTCTTAAAATAATGGATTAAAATTCAATAATGATACCAAAGCCTAGTTACATAATGTATCACAAATGATTTTATTAAGGCAATTTTAGGGAAATTACATTTTTCCTTTTCCTTTCTCTCTCTTTCTCTCTTTCTTTATGCCAAATTTTTTAAGCCAGATTAATTGTTTTTCATCGTTAATTTGATGAATGTGAAATTTATGTGCCTATATGTCTAGAAGATTATTCCTTATTGCATTGATCTATACCATTTTAGTGTGAAAAGTTTTCTTTAAATGACTTCAACAATATAAATGTGTTAATAAACATACAAGTGCATAGGATGTTTTAGTTTATGTAATGGTTGTAATTTCAATCTATATATGTGTTTTTATTCTTGGCAAATATGTGTGAAAGTGTAGTATCTTTGATGCATTTCTAGGAAAAATGTGAACACATAAAAATTTATTGTATTTTTATGTTGCTTACATGAAAGAACATGAATTAGTTGGGCATGAGAGTGAGAAGTTTGCATTTATTGCATATGGATTTTATATTTGTTGTATATATGCATTTAAACAATTTATAGTTTGTGGAATTACACTATTTGGCCAATTTGCATATATTGTTATATATACATTTTAGTTTGCAACTAGGTGTATGAACCATTGCATCTTTCATTTATTTCCTCTCACTAGATAGCATCTAGCTTATAATGGGTCCTGAAGTCTTGCAAAACAAAGCATTTTTACTATAATAATATTATATTTATTGGGTACTAAAGTTTAGCTTTTCTTTAGGAAAACCATGGTTTTTCACATTGAGCTTCATGCGGTACATTAATGATACACATATACAAGTATTGTATTGCATAATTTTAGATTGATACAGGAGTTTGTTTTTTACAAGTTGCCATATAGCTTCTGGTGCATTTTTCTTGTCATTTTACTAGTAAAAGGAATAGACTTTTTCACAAAACTATTATTGCTATTTCTAGAACTTTGAGTTCCATTTTCTTTTGAAAATATGGTAAAGTGCATAATGTTGGTATGGATGCTTTCTCGAAACCACATATGATATAATAGTTAAAATATCAGGAATTTTGGTTTCTTCTTAAAATTAAACTTAGTATAACTTTCATTCTTGAAATAGATAAATTGGTTACTCCAAAACTATATTTTTCAAGATAGTAGAGCTAATGTTAAATAGAAAAGTACAAAGAAAAATGCACAAAATCCAAGTAGTTTCTCTAAGCATTCTTGGAATTTTAAAAATCATTTTTTTTTCATTTTTTAGTGAAAAAGGGATTGGGTTTGTTGAAAAATCATAGGAAAAATTAATTCTAGTGGAATTTGTGCAAAAATGGCAACGAAAATGGCTACATAATACCAAGTCATGTTGCAGGTTAGATATAGGTTTGAATGACTTGAATTCTTAATTTTTGAAGGAAAAAGAAAGCAAATAGTGAGCATGTGCAACACCTATGTGCCACTATATAAGCCATTTTTTATATGGTGATCACACTACAAGCCTCCATTAAGACAAGAATTATGAGTATTTTTTCAAAATTTTCTATAATAATCTTTTTGCTACCTTTTTTCTATTTTATTTAAATGAGTAAATGGTTTATTTTAAGCCTAAATTTTTCCTATAGGATTCCTGTAATATTAGGTACCTATTGAAATTTTTGTAGCATGCATTTTTGTACACTATTTGCATAATATAATAATTTTTTGGAATATTATTACATTTTATAGGAATTATTATATACTCATATTATATCATAGAAATTTTGTATAATTGTGTACCCACCTTCATAAGACCAATTGCATTAAACTTTGTTCAAAATTTAAATTTTGAAAAGAAAAAAATTGTTTTAAAATATTTCAAGGGAAAGGTTATATTAATAATATTAAAAATCTTTTAGTATTATATTATTAATATATAATACATTAGTGATAATGTAAATGTAGTGTCAAATGTTATATTTTTAAAACTTTTAAACACCTTTTTGGTGTTAGGTTTTAAAAGTGTCATGTTTCATTTTGGTATTATGTTATAAGGTCTTAAATACCTTTCAATGTTAGATCTTATAATATTCTACTAAATATGGTTACATAATTTAATTTTGTGAAGAAAAATATTGATATTATTAAGGTTTTGACATGCATCAAGTGATTGGATATTTTCCTTGGTTTTATGTTTATGTAATGAAATTTCATAAAGACGTTATATGAGATAAGTTATGATACATAAGGCCTAATTTTAGAGATCGTATTTATCCTGGAATTAGAACACATTATTATCATGAATTTAAGTGCAAGGGCAAAAGAGGAATATAAAAAATGGTTGCACTTGAATTGAGTTAGTTTGATGGTCATCATGGAGTGAATTATCAAACAAAGTATCCTTGAACTAATGAATGCTTTGACTCTTTTATTTTTATTTTTGAAAATCTATGAAATTCAATTAAATATGAAAATGTCATTGATTAAGAAAAAGTCTCATAATGAGGTTGGTGAATTGTGAAAGTCCATTCTAGAATTTAGTAATATTATAAGCTTAAAAAGCATAAAGATAGTTTTTTGACCTGGCGTGTACTAGAATGGTTTTTACTAGAATTTGATATTCTAAAAGTGCATTAGAGCTAGAGATAGTTATTTTCCTTTGTGATTTGTTATGTACCAAAAATAAAGTGTTTTATCTTTCACTGAGAAAACTCATTTTTCCCCAATTATCATCTTTTGACAAATAAAACTTATTTTGATGTGTTTTTTTATGTACATATTTTGATAGGTTATATTAAGGTTTTGCAAAATTCATTTTAAAATTTAACTTTAAAACCATCTCTAGACCTTAGATGAATTAATCTTTAAGGATGTCCGTAGATAGTAAAAGCTATCAGACACTATAAAAAGTGGGAGTTAGAAATAAATGTGACTTTAGTTCAAAAAGAATACTCAAATGAAACTATAGGTTCACGATTAGGTCAATTAGTAGTTAAAGGACTACATATAGAAGGAAGTTGTAAATCATAAAAGATTTTCTCTCTTCTAACATTTTAAAACTTACTTAAGGTATAAAAGAGCTTGTTTTAGTAGGAGTTGTTCTCATCAAAGGTAAGAATAATTTTCTTGAATTGTGACTTGATAAAATAGCCAAATAATTTTTGAAAAAAGAAATAAAAATGTCCATCTATACTATTATATCTTAATTTTGAGATTATAATTTTTCTCGAATTTAATGAAAGCAATGCAAAATAGTATATGATAATGAGTACAACCATTTTTGTAATTCTAGTTTTAAACAGTGATGATATTTTACTAGTTGGCGACAATATGAATGTGTTGGTGGAAATGATACAATTAAATTAAAATTAAAAGGTTGAAGGGTACTTAGGAGTACCAGTTAGTATAAATAAACAGATGTTATGACCTTTATGAGAGGTTCTAAAGGTATTTCATTTGTCTTTATATTCATGACTAGAAAAGGCTTGACACATTGGTGTGCACTCATGTTTATTAGGCTAAATATTTAAAAAAAAATGAATAATAATGAACGTCCTAAATGCATCAATCACAAACAAGGTGTTGTGTATTTAGTTAGTAGTACTAGTTGATCTATTAGATTGTTGTTGATACATTGGTGTCCTCTCATGTTTATTAGGCCTTACGTTTTTGAAAAAAATAAATGATAATGATTGCCCTATATGCATCAGTCATAGGTATTTAGGTTGACGGTACTAAATTGTTGTTAGTAAGGTACTCAATTAATACAAATAACTACATACTGACTTGTAAGAGATTGAAAGATCTTATAAAATAGGCTATTCATACTTGTTTAATTATCCAAAGGATCATGGATTTGTATGCTGAAAACATGTTTGAAAGAGTTATATCGTGAAAAATATTTTGTTAATTACAACAATCTCCATTATAAAGGCAAGGCTTGTCAAATGTTATAAATATGCTTATCAAGTTCATAAGTTAAGGGTTTTTTTATCTTAACTATTTTTTCATATTGTGATAATATTGCTACCATGGTATTTTCTCTAATTAATAATAAATTTACTTGTATAAAAGACCTTAATTAAAGTACTAATTTATGAGAAAGAAGATACACATGTGCATTACTTATTTTTTCATAGATTGTATGCTCATAGATTAACTAAGCAAAGGCTTAGAAATTAATATAAAGTATAATTATATGAATAATGCAATATTGCCTAAGCTTTCTAGTATTTTAGGTTAGTAGGTGTGTTTTAATATAAGCTTATAGCTATCTTGATATATGTTTAATTAAAATACTCATAATGAGATATTTATGATTCGACCATACATTTTGTGCACATTTTAGATTATAACGTATGAGTAGAGACATTTAAATCTTATCTAATTATTATATTGAGAATATTAATTCTCATTAGGTATCTTGGGTGGATGCTAAAACTATTATACAGATATTTATATTTGATCATATTAAAGTTATGTAAATTCTATCATGTACATTTAAGTTTATATCCTTATTAGATATTAATTATTTAGTTAGCAAGGTGTGGGTATTCAATATATTTAATATTAATATTTCTTTAGATATAATATTTAGTATGATAGGATTTTTATGATCTTAATTAGACCTGTAAGTGAAATAATATCAATGAATATTGACATCATTAATATTAATATTATTTTATACTAGTGACTATAATTTTTATTAGGTTATATATGATATTTAGGCCTATTATGAGTTAGTTAGACATGAATTCTGTGATGAATAAAATTTATAACCTAACTCTATTGCTTTAATGAAGTCTTCTACCTCCAAAGACAATTGGTTATTACATTTTATCCTATTAGAAATTTAGATAGTGTTTCTCTCATTGTGAGAAAGAATTTATAACATGTTTTTATAGAGGCAATAAGACTTCTATCACTTATTTTCTCTTATTTATTTTGTAGATAGATTCTGGAATAGGAAGAAGTTAATGAATTGGAATCCTGATAAGATGAAATACAAGATATAATTGGCTCATTATAGTCCAGTAGGAAAGAATTAGGATTCTAATGAAAAAAAAATACAAAATGTAATTGGCTCATTAAAATCAAGTGGGAAAAGCCTTCATGAATCTTTTCTCCTCAAATTTTCCTCCTAAAAGGACTCAATGTTTTGCTTTTGATTTATACTATAATATATAATGTAAATTGAGGATTATAAAAATTGAAAGTTCATAAAATAATGGATTAAAGTCCAATAATATTTTGATAAACAAATTATTTCGACATTGTAATTAAATTATTCTTAAATTTTTTTAAAAAAATTACTTATTAAGACACAAAAGAAAGTAATACTAGAGATTTTAATATTAAATTAGGAATAGGAATATTTTCCACCATTTACACTAATTATTTTGTCAAGCTAATAAGGTTTTGTTGTCTTCAGTGATGCGTACATTAAAGTTTATATTTGAATTTTATTAGGGCCATTCTACGACGCTAATATGGGTTTGAAACCCACACTTAGCTAGTTACATAATAACCATAGGATGATTAGATATTAGATCCCAACCGTTGAAATATTAAATGATGTTTGTTTAGGAGGATAAAAATAGGAAATTGCTTACAAAATTTGAAAATTGATAGATTGACCCCAATTTCTCTTACTGTCACATTTTACAAGTGAGATAAAGATGTTGCAATTGGTTGTAAAATTTGTATATTAATTTTTCTTTTAATAGAGGGAATCTTGCACAGCAATTATAAATGTAAAAAGATAAAGAAAATTACTGTTATGCTTATGCATTATTTTCAGAGGTTTAAATTTTTATTTTTAAATTAATATAATTTAATCAACTCTAAAATAATAATAAATTTTATTTAAAATTAATTAAAATATAATTATTAATTTAATGGTATAAATTTATAGCACTAAAAAAATAATCCATAGTAATCACTTCCAAAAAAAAATGGAGAATGTAATTAATATTAATAATGGTGATATAAAATTATGAATTTTTAATTTATAAATTAAATCATCTAATAACATTTATTAAAAAAATGTTGTAGGTATATAAAATGAGATTTGAAATAAAATTTTAAATATTTCATTTCCATTATATTAGGTTTTATAAGTTTACTCTATCATTTTATCTTTAATGATAACCATTGTTTTACATTTGAAACTCAATTTTGAATTTTATTTTTTTTATATACATAGCATTATTATTATAAAAAAATAATTTTTATGGGCTACCACAATATTTTATTTGACTTTATTAAAAAAATTCTCAAAATATATAATATTATTTTTATTAAATCCTAAAATTCTTTTAATTCTTAAAATATCCTTTTGAAAAAATTAATTGGTCATAAAATTAAACTTTTAATATTGGAAAAATATTTTTAATCTTAATGCAATACTTAAAATTTCAATAATACTATTTTTTATATTCTGACAAATAAAAGATTATTTTCAAAATTTTAAAAAGGCCCATAATGCAATTTTATCCTACTCTCCGAAATATTTTTCTAATACCACATCTTACACATGTCACATTAATCCTGCTAGTTCATTGACATGGGTTTGAAGCCCTTCTTCTTCAAAAACAAGACAACATTCACCATTTTACAGAGGAAATTCTAGGATGCACCATTGACAAAGTGATGCATCAATGCACCATGAAATTTACGGCCACAATTTAGGGCCTTCCTTAAGTGGGAAATGGTGAACCAAATGGATAGAAAAAGAAAAAGTTTTATGCATTCATCTCGACAAAGCACATAATTTAAATTGGAGCCATTGGACCAAATACATTCGTAGCCCAGTCCAAATTATAAGGTTGATTGGTAAGGTGAGAAAGGGACAATGTGGGATTTTAGCTGATGGCCATTTGGATGGGAAGGAAACAGTTAATTAGGAAAGGGAGGCACTAGTAGAAAGGAAATTACCAATTGATGTGAGTCAACAATGGGTATTTTAAATTATCCAAAGTCTATTATAATTATGTGGCCATCTCTTTCATTGTAAACAAAATGACCATATTAGTAGCATTGGATTGGACAAAAGATAACAACATTTTGCTATTGCTATTGTCACAGTATCTAAAAAAGTACTCCCTATACAACACTTGGACATGAAATTTTGAAAGGCATGAAAGGCTTGTTATTTTGATAGAAATTTCATGAAAGGTTTGTTATCTTGATAGAATAATTGTTTTTGCAAATGCGTTATTCAAGAAACTCCTTATAGATGGATTTGAAGTAGGAAAGTTTGGACTTTGAGTAGGACAAAGGAGAAATCAAGCTAAGCAATTTTCATCTCAACCAACAATGGCTCAACAAGCAATGAAGAAAAGAATTAGGACCCTGTGATGAATTTGGCATCGCAGATTAGTGAAACTAAGCCTAATTTGGAGATAACATTTATGGAAAACAAGTGCAAAGCTGAATGGAATTTGTTTATAGAGACAAAAATTTCAAAATTGAGAAAAGAAAGAGACTTTACTAGTTTTTTTAACATGAAAACTATTCCTACTAGTTTAATCAAGACTGAGCATTGATTAGACATGAAATTTGAGAAGTTTGCAGGACACTATCAAGATGGTCACTTTGGAATTGGTAGAAAAAAAGGGGACATTACATATTTGTAAAACTCTTCAAATACCAAAACTCATAAAAATTTTCAAATTTAAGAATTTTGTGGCAATTATGAAATTTTCCCCATTGTAATCATTAAATTCTCCAAATTAATCGATGCTGGTGCTTGAAGGAATGTGGGCCATTGATATGGGTAGGCAACATTGCTTCAGTGTGTCAATGGAGCATGGAAGACACCTTTTTTTACGGACAGCATTTTTAAAAGATTAAAGAATCAATAAATATTGCTCAATGTAAATTTTAAAATATGAAGAAAAATAAAACTTATATCAAAAAAAAATTGAAACTCTGCTGTAGTCAAAGTCTCCTTGCCGGTAAGCAGCAGCTTTAAACTTTAAAGGTGAAACAATCCACGTTATTTCCCATGAAACGAATGTGCCTGAGCCTGAGGACAGGACGAAGGCCCATTTGTCTTTAAAATGATGATACTTTGAAACAGGCTTTCAATTCACACTTCTTGATCACATCAAAGATCTAAAAAGAAGACACCCATCCACGTGAAACTAATTTATATCAATTTTATTTTTTAAATTATTTTTATCAATTTTGTTCTTAATTTATTTAAATTTAACTAAGTTCATATTTTTATTTTTATTTATTTTTTTTATTTATTTATTAGTATATCTGTCAAATTAATAATAAATTATGAAATAAGATAAATGTAAATAAACAAGAAATGAAGTTGAAATTTTTTTTTTTAAACACGACATTGGTCAAATTTCCGGTACGTACCTCACAATTATACAGGGGACCAAGAGCACGACCACCTGTTATATGTATGGGTCATGCCTTTAATTTTGTGGTCTTAAAAAATGACACGTGGTGTCCTTTGAGATATTTTGTGATAATGTCAAAAAAAAAAAAAGGGAAATCTGAATAAAGCACGTGATTTTGAGAATGGACGAAACGTCTGTGTAGTTTTGGCGCGATGCGTAGTACATTATCCACGCGGCCTCTGCCTTTGCGGTGCTCCCCGCAAAAGGACACTCTGCAGGAGTTCTTCCACTATTAGGTGGACCAACCAAGGAAAAGTATTGCCAGAAAATTCAGGTCTGTATGTTTTTTATTTTTATTTTAAAAATAAAAGAATATGTTTGATAAATTATTTTTAGAATTTATTTTTAAAAATTATTTTCTAAATATGTAACTTAAAAATAAAAAAATAATTTTTCATTATTTTTTGAATTTATTTTTTATTTTAAATATTAATTTTTTAATTAAATAAAATATTTTTAATTACAATATTAATAATCCTTTAATTTTAATTTTTTAATTCAAAAATAATTTTTAAGAACCAAAAAATAATTTTTAAGAATAATTTTTAAAAATACCAAGACAAAAACATATCAAAACACATCCTATACCTCTCCATATATTATAAAGTTACACCTCACTTATATGTTGTATAATTTGATTTCCATTATACTCATTTAGAATAACGTACTAAAAATGGATAATTTATGATTTACGTTTCAAATACTTTATCCATTTATATTAAATTTTATTCAAAATTAATAAAAACTATCATATGTAAGTTGCGTGTTTTAAAGGATGTCAAATAAACTATAATCCATAAATTTAAATGAATTAAATTACTTAAAATTTGATCAATTTTTATAAACTTGTATGAATTAATCCTTACAACTTGAAATTCAAATTAATCGATACAAATTAAACCAATCCACAAATTTTATGCTCAAAGTTTGCGGCTTTACAAACCTATTTACGAATCAAATCATTTGAAATTTAGATCATTTTTACACAAGTTTATGCAGGCTGATTGGAATGAATTGAAATTTTCACAAACTGATATGTTCATTTGCCAATCTTATATGCTCTCTTATTAATCTTAATTTGACTTAATTTTATCATAATTTATCTGTAATTTTATCAAATTATTCTCAATTTTCTCTCATGTGTAAAATATAAGTCCTAAATAAAAAAATTGATACAAAACAGAATATTTAGAAGTTCGATTTTAATTTGACAGAGGAGAAAGAAAAACACATCAGAAGTATACATCAAAATTTGTCTTGTTTGGATGGAATGTCTTGTTTGGATGGAAAACAAATATTGGTAAACAAAGTGTGAATAGACTGAATCATAGGTGACCTCCTTTTCATATTTTAAACCATAAACGGTTAAATTGCGAATAGAACCGTATAACATATGGACAATGTGTATTTTCTCCCGATATATATGACAAAACGATGATAATTTCATATAAAACACATAAGAAAAAAAAATTCTTGCAACACGGGCTTTATAGATAGGACATTTACAACCTAATTTGTCATGAATTAAAAAAAATATAATAATAAACACAAATTTAAAATAAATGTGAGAAGTTTTTCTCAATTTTAAAGGGGCTGAACTTTATTTTATTCAACTTTTAAAATTTGAAATTAGAGTCTTAAATTACACAAAATTTTAACACATCTATTACTTAGTTATTTCATCAAGTGATATAATTTTTTTACATTTTTTACATATGAATCATGATATTATTGTAAGTTGGTATATTAACATGTTTTTCACATAATTTTTTATTATATACCTGATAGAATTAATTTAGTTTTGTATAATTTTAATTAAATATTTGAAAATGAATTTAAAATTATGAGTGAAAAAATGTTTGTGATAAGTTAAAATATAATAGTATTATGTTCTTATTTTAAAAAGTTAAAATATCATATAGTTTAATAAAAGCAATGATTAAGTAAATAATAATGCTATTATCAAGATTTTGTGTTAAAGTTCTCATTCTAAGTCTATAAAGTTAAAGAGATTGAAATTGAATCGCCTTAAAGTTTATGGGAGTTTTTTCATTTTTCCCTAAATTTTGTATACAAGAGTGTTTACCATACTTGTTGAGGCATCAGGAGATACAAACATGATGGGGTGAATCCAACATTTATCCCTCATTTGGTAATTGGGAACGTAAAAAATATTAAAATTTAATTTAAAATTAAACTTGTACATAAAATTATCTATGTGTTGAATTTTAAATGAATTAAATTTTAATTTCTGTGAGGTTCTAAATAAAGAATAATTATTGTTAATCCAAGCGTAAATTTTTATTTTGCAAACGCTATAGCAAAACGTGGTCAAAATAATGTCGGACAACCTGACCCTAACCGACAAATAATTTATCTCATTTTCATAATATATCCGCTACCACATGGCTATGAGATGGGTTGCCCCATGTTTATTTCTTTGTCCGGGGGTTGGGACAGGGGAGCAGGGAAGGGGAGTTGGGATTAATGGGTCGAGCCCATACGGGCCATATCACAATGCCATACCGTTGAAAGGTACTTATGTGATGTGCCAATCAAGCCCCCCTGGGGTGGGTGCCTCGTATTTATGAAAAGATTTATGGATAAGCGGACTGAATTGTAAATTTATTAATTTAAAATATTTTATATTTTTAAATTTTCAAATAATAAAAATTAAAATTATTTTAGAATATCACAATTTCATTCATAAGTAAGTCGTAACACATTTGAAATTTATATTTAACTTAAAAAAATTATTATGCATACATATATAAATCATAAAATAATTTACAAAATTAAAAATATCATTTATAAATAATTCATAATATAAATTTATGAAATCAAAAGTGGGAGTGAAAATAAATTCGATCGAGTTAGATTTTATTTTAAGTAAAGCATACTTATTTTATAAATTATTGATCCAAGTCTAGTCTATTATTTTGTATAAGATTAAAATTTGAATTCAACTTAACTTATTTAAAGAGTTTAATCTAACTTATTAACCTATTGAAAAGTTTACTTACACAATTGAACATTCAAATAAGTTAATAGGTAAAGGTTTTCAAAGTAAAAATAAATAAATAAATAAATAAATAAATTAGGTCTTATATATATGCCTATTTTTGTAAATGTGTAAATTATATTATACTATACTATATCATATTATGTATAAATATATTAACTATTAAATAGACAAATTTGATAAATTTATAATTCAAATTTTTTAAAAAAATAGATTTAACCTATTTATTTAAATAGGCCCATTTATCAATTTTAATCTAATTTATTTAGATAAAGAGTTTAGGCTGTGAACTTTTGACAAATAGTTTCACCTATTTCTACTTCCAACCAAAGATGAGAGAGAAATGTATGATTATATATAAATTGAAAGTTTAAATGTATATAAAATTAAAAATTAAAACAAATTATATTAGGTGGCTCGGTCCATCAGCTAGTTGATGCACATAAATCGCAAGTTACATAAATCAGGCTAAAATTGGTTCATATTTAAACGAGCCTTTAAAATAAAGTTCTAAGTTTGCATGGACAAATGGATTAGCTATAAGTTTTTTGGATAACTTTAATTATTAGTAATAAAAGGGAAAAATACAAAATACTTTTTTCAATTTTAAGGTCACTTCAACTTTAAAAATTTTAAAATCACACCTTTAAACTTCACAATATTATAATATATTAAATTGTTTAACAACAATCATAATATTATAATAAATTGACTTATTTCATTATTTTTCACATATAATTTTATAATTTATTATGTATTATTTAATTAAAACTTTATAATCTAGTTTAATTCTTATTAATTATATAACATGAAAATTATTTATAAAAATAATAAAATAAATTAATATATTGTAATATTATAATTTTGATTTAAAAGTATTATTAAAAAATTATATAATTTTATAAAATAATAAATTAAGTTAGAGATAGGTGCTAAATTTAAGTTTTATATTATTTGAAAAGGTGATTTTTAAATTTTTAAAATTGAAAAAGATAAAATTTAATAATTCTAAAATTAAAAGTAATATTTTACTCTTTATCCGAAAATATACTACATCATGAAGAAAGGTGACTAGACCAAAAAAAATAAAAAAGTAAGGATAATAATTAAAATTTTTTAATTACAATAATAGTGTAATAACGTGATGTGAATGTTAAATTTTGTTGTAAGAGATCAGAAAGCCATCCTGAAATTAAGACATTAATAAATATCTTCTTTCTTAAAACAGATTAGAACAAATCCCTTCGTTTGTCCTTGTAAAATTTAATTCTTATCAGTTTCATTTTTTAAAAATATTTTGTACCAATTTTATTTTTTTAAAATATTAATTTATTTAATTTTATATTTACAAAATTAAATAAATTAACTTTTATAAAAAATTAATGAAAGAATGAAATTAAATAAATTTATATATTATAGAAATAAAATTGATATAAAATTTTTTATAACAATAAAATTGAAAAAAATTGAATTACATGTAAACATAAATAGGGATTTACTAAGAAGATTATCTCCGTTATTCAAATTCTCTCTGTTCACACCTTCTCTCTCTTCCCAGTCAAACACAACAATTTGGCGTCCATGTACGCTAGGTACTCCCATCATTGAGAATGACTGTTCAGAGCACCAAAATTTTCTAAATGAATTGTTGTGGTTCGAATTTAAACATTACGGAAAAAAATTTTCCCACCGAAAATCATTTTCCCACGGTGGGAAAGTTTTCCATTTTTTTTAAATTATAAGAGGCTATATAAAACTACAATCTAATAAAGTGAAAAAAATAATAATAAGAAAGCAATTCTTATAACATCTTCTATCAATAAAAAGTGACAACCATCTTAGGGAGGACATAAATATATGAATACCAATAATTAGAGTTAATTAATTTGCAACAAAATTACTCTCCTAATAGAAATAATAAAAGATTCTAACTTCTCATGATTGATTCAATAATAGTCCAGCATGACAAAAACAATTAAATTATTAGGTATACATATTCAAAAGTTTTGAGATTTAATTTGAAATATGTTTTAAAATAAAATTTTTAAAGAATATCACATGTTATTTAAACAAAAAATTCTCAAACAATAGATAAAATTCTATAAACAACGTTGAATGCCCTCAATATATGAGAGTACCTACAAAATACAATCTACATTTAGAAATAGGATGTTATACTCACATTTATCACAAATAATCAATAGTCAATCATAATAATTATAAGGGCAAAATATTTTGATCTCTTGTAAGGTTTGACTAAATTACACAAATCTCCCATGTACTTTCAAAACTTATACGATAGTCCAAGCGAATGGCCACCATTAAGAATATTCCTTTAATATATCAAGTTTCTAATAACTTTTTTGCTTTTATAAATTAAGAAAATTAAATAACTAATTCACCCTCTCATTTAAACTAAATATGTGAGAAACTTCTCATATAATTGATTTTGTTTGTTGACTAAGATGAAGAAGGGAGAAAGGAAGGTCTCCTATACAATCGAAGATGCCATAAATGGAAATTTGCCTTGAATGCATAATCCAAAGCTTGAGGTGAGTTATGGTTTTACTTTTGTTCTATTTCTAAATTTATAGAGTGTTGAATTTGCTATGTTGGATGATATATGTTTGGATTGATTTTGTTCTTAATCCTAAAGTAAAAATAGGTATATTCATGATGTGTGTTTTGTTGTCATTGAGCATGGAATTAGTGTTTCATTTTGATTTCCTCTTGATTTTGAGTTTAGGATTTCACAAAAATTAATTAAGTTTAGGGATTAATTTGTGTAATCCCAATAACAATACTCCTTCAAGTTATTGTTCTATGTTTTTAGTATTGATTTAGGCCCTCCTCCCTTAAATTTGTTACTGTTTAACCATTTCTTCCTTTCAAAATCTTGTTTGTATTCTAAGGCTTGCTCGCTCAAGGTCCAAAATTTGTTTATCATATATAATTGGCTCTATTAATTGAGAAAATTTGCTTTCTTCTACTGATATAAGAACAATGCAAGGATTTTTAGCTACCATCTCCACTTTTTTCTTAAGGTTTCTTTTTTTAATTGGACTTCCTTTATTCCTAAATATTTGGATTTAATTTAGTAAAAAATTTTAAGTTTTTTCCTTGTTAGATTCTAGATTCCAATTAAATTGAAGGCTATCATAATAATTGTAATATATAAAAGAATTTGCTTTTAAACTAGGATGCTATTAGACATTTAGCTAAGCTAAAGTTTACATGAAATTGCATTTTATAATTATTAAGTTCATTTTATCTTTAGGTTTTAATTTGATCATACTATATAGATTTTGATAACGAATATTCTACTAGACCCCTTTTAACCAAATAGACTAAAGAGCAAACCCAACCCACTTTGTATAGTTTGACTTAACATCCAATGGAGCTTAACAATCTAGACTTTAAAGAAGACCAACTTCTACTGAGCCCAATGTCCAATTAAACTTAAATCTAATCTCTTTTCAGATAATTCTTAACATTGTCGGAGTCTACTAAAAACTTCTAGAACCTACAACTAAGAGCCTTCATAGTCTATATATGGAAGCTGTTATTATTTGATCCGGACTCGACCACAAACCCTAATCCAACCAGTGTAATACAAATTTATCATTGGCACTGTCTATAGGTTTCCTAGCCACGATTTTCAATTGAAAAATGGTTTCGGTCATCTAAGAAGAGTTTGGACCATTTTTTGGCTGAGATCATCTTTTAATAGTAGTATTCAATTAAAATTTCTTTAATGAACTAGCATTCCTGCTTGTGTTGTTAGCAAGGATATCATTGTTCATTGTTGACCTCCTACACCTGCATTAATCTTGAGAGCACTTCAAACATCTAAAGAAACCCATAGAATCGATAACTATGGTACCTAACTAAGGGGTTGAAGAAGGCCAAGATGTTAATAAACTAGAACTCCAAGGGCTCATCAAAGAGCTTAGAAAGTTTCATCACTATGCATATGCCTTTCAAGTACCATTCCCTCAAAAAGTTTTTTATTTGTGGCTTATATTGTATAATAGCATATGTGATTCCCACTACTTGATTGAGAAGTCAAATGTTATTAACCTTATTTAATTAATTTCATTTTGAAATCATGTTTGAAGATTTCATAATATGCCATAATTATATGTTTTGTTTTTAATAGTAGATCATATTGCAAATCTTTTATACATGGAAATAATGTTTCCATTGAGTAATATGAAATCACATTAAAAAAAACTACTTTATTTTCAAATGAAATTATGTTTTAAAAAATTATCTTTATTTTGATAATATCATGTTTGAAATTATTTGAAATTAAATTATTCTTTTTATTTTTTTGAAAGGTTATATTATGATTCTTTTATTATACTTAAAGAAATTAACCTTTTTTCACATGAAATTACATTTGAGATTTTTTCAAATAGTGTATTTTTTCCTTTTTGAAAGATTATAGTATAATTCTTTCATTATGCTTAAAAAAATTGACTTTGTGATATTAGGTTTAAGACTATTTCAAATAGTGTGATTTTTTCCTTTTTGAAAGATTATAATATGATTCTTTCATTATGTTTGAAAAAATTGAATTTGTGATATTTCATTTAAAATTATTTCCAATAATGTGATTCTTTTCTTTCTTTGAAAGATTATAATGTGATTCTTTCATTCTAAAATTCAAATTTGAAATTATATATATAGCATCATTTTAAAACAAACACATCTAATAGAGATTTTAAATAAATATATATTTCCTTTTTCACATCATAAATGATTTTAAATATATTTTTTTGTCATATTTTTTTAATTAACTTTGGTATATAATTACCATATACTCATAAGCAAAATATTATGACATTTTGTTTTCTATATTATAACTTAAAATTTTTATATAAGTTTTCTATAAGACAAAACTAGAACATGACAGGTATTCATAATTTTAATAATTAGCTTTAAATCTTTATTAATAACATCCATATATCTTGGTAACATATCCAACACAACTATTCATGACACAAAAAAGAGAATTAAATATTATTATTAGTTATTTTTACTAATTACTTTTGAATTTGACTAAGGTTCATAGAAAGTTTTTAGTAATGTTTAAAGGAGGAATGAGACACTCTTTCAAATATTATCTCCTACCCATTCAAGTTATGTGACTCACTATTAAAAGTTAATTTAAGAAACTTTTAAACTAACTTATTGTTATTTATAGAGTGTTAGCTAACACACATAAAACTATATAGAAAGGCAAGAAGAACCTATATGATAGGTATTATTCTACTTTCAAACTATATATTAATTTAAAGTCATTTTAAAATATTAATAACTTTATCATTAGAATGTGTAAAAGCTTTTAATAATGATCAAGCAATTAAGTTAAAGAAAAGAAAGTTAGATAGAAAATAACATTTTAAAATTTTAATAAATAAGCCATGAGCTTATAATATAAAAGCCCAAAAGGAATTCTTTCGGCACTTAATAGCCTAAGTGAAAGTTCCTCGGCAAACTAAGCAAATAGCTCAAATGAAAAAGCTTGAGAGGGACTCCCTTAACAATCAAACTAGTCCATCAAATACATAAGCTCGAAAGATAATCTTTCAGCTTGAGTAGGACTTCCTTAGCAATTAAGCAAATAAGTTAGAAAATAAAGCCTGAAAAATAATCTTTTAGGCCCAAGTGGAACTCCTTAGGCAACTGAGTAAATAGCTTAGAAAGCAAAGTTCAAGAAGGACTCCCCTAACATTCAAACTGATCCATTGGACAGAAGCCCAAAATAATTTTTTTAGTACAAAGCCTGAAAGATAATATTTTGGCACCTAAAAAAAAAGAAGCTAAATGGAATTCACTTGGTGATTAAGAAAACTCATAAGAAATTCTCTAAACATAAGGGTGGATAAAATTTCCTAATAAATCTCACAAAGGCTTATTAGAGGCCATTCATCATATAAATTAAACAAAAATACTAGAAGAAGCCCATTTGGAAGCCAACACCTAGTACAAAGTAAGGGTCATTTGAATTATCATCCAAATAAAAAATAAAAAAACTAAACAACTGAACACATCAAATCTATTCAAATGGAAGATAGACAACATAGATAAAAATTAGACTCCAACTAATAAAAATCATTCAAACGGATATATCAATAACTTATTCAAAGCTGAGACTAAGAGTCATTCTAGTAATCATCCGAATAGTTAATAACAATACCAAAAGACTGTTGAGAGCCAAGACTAAAGTAGAAAGCAGAGGTCATCCAAGTAATTATCCAAAAAAAAAATAAAAATATCAAAGGCCCAATAAAAGCCATTACAATTAAGATCTAAATATAGATAAAAAAAACCATACCATAGTTAGTCTTCAAATGAATTCCTTATGCACATTGGACAAAATTCAAATAGTAATAGTGCACCAAAAATAAAGGAGGAAGTTAACAAAAAGAAAGTAGGCAATCTATAAATTATAAAAATTAAAATGAAATTCAAAAAATAGATCAAATAATTGAGATTGAATAAATCAAACAACTAATATTTACTTAGAAACTAAAATCATCATAACTATCAGAGGTACTTAATGGTCTCAATACACGAAATGATGTGATCTACAAAGGCAAGGGAGGTAAGAAACAATGAATATCTGACTGGATGCTTTTTATCTTGATGGACTAAAAAGCAAACCCGGCCTACAGTTTAACTTAACATTCAATAGACCTTAGTGACTTAGACTTTAAAGAAGATCCTCTTCTACCAAACCTAATGTCAGATTGAACTTAAACCTAATCTTGTTTCAAATGACTCCCAATATCACCGAAGTCTACTAAAAATTTTTAAAACTTATGACTAAAGGCCTTCATAGCATATATTTAAAGGTCATTATCATTGGATTGAGATTTAAATTATAAACCCTAATCCTACTGGTGTAATACAAATTTATTAGATTTTATAACAATTTTTAATGCTTATAAAGGGAATATGTTATTGCCATTTGGCTTTATAACAATATTTGATATATTATTTGGAATCTTCAAGAATCATGATGGTAAACTTACTTTGAAAAATTAGCAATTTGGTTATTTAAGGCCACAATAATGTAAAAGTCTCCTCCTTTAACTTCTCATTATTCTTGTTTATATAAGTTCATGTGAATTTGGCATTTATATTTCTTTTTTTTTTTTACTTTGTGCTAGCTTGCCTTAACTGTGATTTGTCTTTTCAATTAAAAATTTGATCCTTTGGATACCATTATTAGGTTGAAGAATGTATTATGTAAGAAAGACTTCTAACTTGAAGGAATTAGTTTACTTTATTTATCAAACAATAATTTGTTTTCCACATGTTCAACTAGTTTCTCTTTTTTCAATCGGGGTAGAAGAAGAACAAGAAAACTAGCTTGGGTAATAGTCAAATGCTTGATCATAAGATGTTTAGAAGGAATCCATTCAATGTAAGAAAATGGATAAATATTCTTCTTGCTGCCAATATCTTGTGAGTTTTAACATGTTGCCTTGTGAGTTTTAAAGTGTATTATATGTACATCCAAGAAACAATATATCCATATTAGACTATCATTTATTACTTTTTATTTTATATTACCGTTTCTAGTTTTACTAGCTGCTTATATGTTATAGTGTTCTACATTACATATAATCTCATGAACAAGCTTATAATTTTATTAAGTTTATGCACAAAATTTATGTTCTACTATTTGCATTCCAAGACAAGCTTTTATTATAGGGGCTAAAGTGAGGTTGCCATTAAAAATTGAAATAATAAAAAAAATTAAAGTCTTTGTGTGAGGGCTTTCTATTGCTAAATTAGTTCTCGTATTGATAAAGAATAGTTGTAGAGGCTTTCTATATCTTTATTTTTACTTAATTAATCATTTCTCTATTTTAAACAAAACTTAAAGGTATTCATAACATTTTGAGCTCAAATCCTAAAGCAAATAGAGCTCTTAATTGAAAATACTATTAAATGTTGGTATATTACAAAATTTTTATGCATAATCTCTATGTTATATAATTAATAGATATAAAATTAGATATGTAGAATTTTAATTAAACAATAGAAAATGACTTGTGAAATTATAAATTATATGACAAAATGATGTAATATAATAATATACAATAATATTGTAATTTTTATTTCAAAATATTAAAAAATTATATAATTAAATAAAATAGTTACTTACATAAATTATGGATGTTATTTATAAATTTTTATAATTTAAAGATTTAATTTGAAACTTTTCCAAATATATGAAAAAAAAATACAACTACCTTAAAGTTAAAAGGATTATTTTGTCAATACTTTTGCAGTTCAATGACATTCGATATTATTTTAAGTGCTTTAGTTCTTATTATGTCTAAAGTTTGAATCTCAAGTCTTATGTGTATGTGTTAAATGGATTAATACTCCTACCATTAAAAAAAGGCTAGTTTACTTTTTTATCCCAGACTACTAGTTGCTTGGTAGATGGCCTTAGGTAAGACTTAGGGTTTTCTCTTAGATTCCTTCTCTTCAGCACCTTTATTGTAGGAACCACCTTCTGAGTTTTTCTTGGCCATTCTTATTTTCATCCCTTTCTTTTCTTTACCATTTTCTCCTTTTTATCTATTTTTTCCACTCCCCCTTTAAGCCTTCACACAATTAATCCAACTCAACCCATGAATCCATTTATGCCCAAATTCTAGAATCTATTTTACCTTTGCATCCTTAGTTTACTATCTTAATTTCTTGATATACTTTTCAAGCTTTTCTTCCTTTTCATTTTTTTCTTGCTTTTCAATCTATCTTTATTTTAATTCTCCTTTCCACCTCTAAAATTTCCATACATTAAAAATGGCAACTTACAAACATAGGATGAACTTTGCTTCTCCTCCTTTACGAATTTTCAATCAAGCTCTGGTTAGCACTCCTTCAAATTTTCTTTAAGAAGTCCTCCTCAACAAACAATATGGTCAAAAATGCAAATATTATCTTTTTCTTTGGATTAGGTTGGACTCCATGGTTATAGTTTACTATCTTTGTGTGATTCTTTGGCTTAAGTTTATTAGTTGGTGTTGTTGTGTATGTTATAAAGCTCTCTATCTCAGATCTACTTTTCTCCAAAATGTGCCTTCTTTCAATGTAATAGTTGATTTGCTTACTTATGCTCTCAAAGATATTTTGTGTCCTATGAATTAGGTCTTTAAACCCCCAGTTCCTCATTCTTACATCATGCTTCTTGATTGGCTATTCTTTTCTATGTTTCTCATTTTTAACTTCTCATGGGTGTTATCTTTATTCTTATTTTTTACTTTTATGTCTATTTTGTCTTTTAGTGTATTTCTTTTATTTTGGTTATCTCTATTTTACCCCTATATTAGTGTTTGCAATTTAGGTTTCTATTAATAAATTTTTATTTTAGCTAAACAAGAAAAAAGAAAGACTCATTTGACCCTATTTTACCCCTATATTAGTGTTTGCAATTTAGGTTTCTATTAATAAATTTTTATTTTAGCTAAAAAAGAAAAAAGAAAGACTCATTTAGGTCAATGCCAATTATTATAGTCTATTGATAATATTTTCAATTGATTACTAATTAATATAATAAAAAATATAGAAAATCATGATATAATTATATCTCATAGACTAGTTAGCACTGTTGAATAAGTGCAAATAAATGTATAAAATTAATGCTAATAGGAAGTTAGGGGCCGTTTGATTCAAACTGGGGAAAGGGAATGGAATCAGGAAAGGGAATTAGGGAGAAAGGAAAGGAATGACTCCTGATTACCCAATCTGTTTGGTTCAAACAAGAAAGAGAATCAAGTATTTTTAATTTACTTTATTCATAATTATTACATTAAAAATAATATATTTATAATTATTTTTAAAATAATTATTATAATTATTATCTTATTATTTTTATTTTATTTACTAATATTATAATTTTTATAATTATTTATTATTAATTATTAACATCTTATTAATATTATTTTTATTAATACTCTATTTTAAATATTATTAATATATTAATAATAATTAATATTATTATAATATTTTTAATAATTATTTTTTATTTAATTATTATTTTTAATATTTATAATTTTATTAATATTATTAATTATTAATAATTTAAAAATATTATAATATTAAAATTAATAATTATTAAAAATATTATAACATTATTAATATAATTGAACAATATTATAACATTTATTATTTATTTAGTATTTAATAATATTATAATATTTTTAATTTATTAAAAAATAATATTATTAAAATAATAATTAAATAAATAATTATTATATATTAATAATATTAATAAATAATAATTATGATAAATAATAAAAAACAAATAATAATAATTTTATATTAATAATATTATTAATATTTATTTAAAAAATAAATAATTTTAATTTTTAATAAATTTAAAATATTATAATATTATTAATATAATTAGATAATATTATAATAATAATTATTTATTTAATGTTTAATAAAAATTATTTATTTATTAAATAAATATTAATAATATTATTAATATAAAATTATTATTATTTATTTTTTATTATTTATCATAATTATTATTTATTAATATTATTAATTTTCAATAACTTAAAAATATTACAATATTATTAATATAATTAAATAATATTATAATATTTATTATTTATTATTATTAATTATTAATATTAAAAATATTATAATATTAGAAATAACAAGTATTAAAATATTATAATATTATTAATATAATTAAATAATAAAATATTTATTACATATTTAATATTTAATAATATTATTAATATATAATAATTATTTAATAATATTATTAGAGAAAATAGGGAAAGGGAATGGGATTCCCCAAGGAGTAAGGGGGAATCACCATTCCCTTAAATGGGGTAATCCCATTAAGGGAAAAAGGGAAAGGGAATGGATTTTTTCTTAATCAAACAAAAAGAAAGGGAATGAAACTCTGCAATTTCCTTTCCCTTTTCTGAAGACCCCGAACCAAACGACCTCTTAATTATGTAATAAAAATAAATTCTAAAACTTAGTTAAAAATATGGAAATAAAATTATAAATTATAAAAATTAAAATATTAATTTAATAAAGAATATAATATAAAAATAATGTTATAATTTTATAATAATATAGTTATTATATATGTTATATTTCAGCCATGCTAAAAGGCAAGTATGCAATGCGTGTTAGGATGTGTTACCTTACATAATCATGTAAAAAATATAAATACAAGCAAAAGCCAAGGTAATGAAAAAAAACTTTTAAAAGGATTACAAATTATAAAACTTTTAAAAAGATTACAAATTATTATATCATTATCTTAGTGGTATAGCAATATTCAATATTATTGTCATGCTCCTTAAAATTAAAATATCTTGTATTAAAAATAACAAATTATTATAATGAGATATGAGATGGAAAATTTTTGTACGAAAGAACTTAGGAAGTAGTATGAAATATGTAAATGTTAAGTACAATTAAGGATGAGTATTTAAAAATACACACTAACCTTTCTTCCTCATCTTCTCTTATCCTTTTCATGGCAAGAAAATGAGCATTGATTTATAACAATTTCTTGCAAAACTAGGCAAAAAAATTCATATCATAAAAAATCAACCAAATCAAATCAAAATTAGAAGGTTAAAAATGGTTTGAAAATTTAAAATCGATTTGTGATGGATAAAATTTTTTGAAAAAAAATGGTGTATTGTTAAAAGAGGTTTAAAATTCCTTAGTCATTTCTAATTGAATTTATTTGAAATATTCTTTTTTTTGTAATTTAAAAAGTTTCTATGTTTTAATTTTCTATTATTATATTATCTTTTAGTTATACAAAATAAATATTACATAATATAGTTATAAGTTTAATAACAATTATAAATTTGTAATGGTTACAAGTTAATTTTTATTTTGATTTTATATTTCTATGCTAATAATTGATATAAATATTACGTACATATGTAATGTTAAGATCCCATGATAAATATTAAAATTCTAAATTTATGGATCATATTTAATATTTTCATGTTGATAATTAATTAGTCATATATGATAATTATTAATAATGTTCCAATTAAAATAGTCATACTCTCATGTTATAAACAAATGTTAGTGGTCATAATCGGTTCTAATATTTGAATCGGTTAAAGTTGAGTCATCAAAATGAAAATAAAAAAATCATTTCAGTTAAAAAATTTATCATTCTTAATCGAACCACATGCACTTCTAATTTCTTATGTTCTCTAACTCAAAAAAGGGGCAAATAAACCTCATTTCCTATCATCTCCTCAAAAAAAATGTGAGAAAGTTGATTAAGGTCAGATTACTTATGAATCTTGAAGGAATATGATTATTAGATGATTTTGGTATCAATTTCTTGTTGGATCTAGTGGAAAATATGATAGGAAAACAATATACAGTGACTTAATTTGGTGTCATGGCCTAAGGAATGAGATATTGGTGAAAGATGTGCGAATAAATAGTATTTTCACAAAAATTTCTATAGAAAACTCACGCCATAATCGATTATATAGTTAATTATGCTCATAAAATCTACTTCAGATAAGCATAATTAATTACATAATCGATTATGCCTTCAAGAATTTGTTCTTTGTAGATTTATAGTTGATTGCGTAATTGATTATGCTTAAGAGCCTTGCTCTCTGGGATAATATAATCAATTATATACTAAAGACCTTATTTTTTGAACCCTTATAATCAATTATAGCTTAGTAGAATTACTTTTTAACTTTGCATATTTGATCATATAGTCGATTATAATCAATTGGTTTGTAATCTATGCCTTTTTCATGAGTTTTATATTTTATAATAGTAATATAAGTATATGCACAATAGTCATATGAAATGGATGGGATAAGGCCATGCAAAGAGGCATAATAGTGTTTTAATTTATGAAATTTTGTTATGGATTGAATTTGCAATAAATAAGTTTAATTTATTGTGGCTAATGATATAAGAATATGTAAACTTAATAGCTTTTGTTATGGATGTTTAAGTTACATCTATGCAATAGAAATACTAGTAAAGGCACTTGCTTTTATTGTAATATGTTGTTAATGAGAATTAATGATATTGGGCTGATAATATTCCCATTGTGGCTTTATGTACAAAATTCACATACCTATTTATAAAGGGAAAAAATTAACCTTGAAGGAAGAAGGATGGATATACAAGGGATAAGGCAAGATTGGAGTTACAATAAGATTTATATGTTTTCTTTCTTTTTCTTGTTTGATATTTATTAAATGACATAGAAATGTTATGATTGAGTTACATTATTATAAAGATAAATGAGTTGGCTTTTCAATTGAACCTCTCTTCATGAATGGAGAAATTTAGAAATGAGTGGTGTGATTTTAAAAGGATTTAGAGTAATTACATTGCATATCTCTGTATACATTTTAGTAAGCTGGTTAAATTCCTAGAACATTCTTCTCTTTTCTAATGAAGGTATGGATATACATCTAGACATTTCCCATAAGGAATTGATTATATGTATTGCCTTATGATATATACATATATTAACTATTTTTCATTATTGGCTGATATTTCATTAAGTTAAAAAAAAACTCACATTTTCTCTTGATTCTCTTATTTTCTTTAAGGGATCATTCCCCTTAGGTGTCCAACTATAGGTTAGAAATAAGCCCACTTCAAAATTTTGGCATTAAAGTAAGTGTTAAGGCAACTAGAATAGTCATGCATGATAGCTTATTTATATTTTTCATAATTGATTTCAAAAACTATATATTCCTTTTAAAAAAATGTTTGCATATAAAATATTACGTTAGGCATGTGTTAGGAAAGGCTAGTAAAGGGTTGTTTATACTAACTTCCTATGCCAGTCACATGCCTTGAAAGGGGTCATGACAAAGTTAATATCCAAGTGTGGTCAATGGCATAAGCAAACATCTTATTTAAAGCATGGTTTAGGGGTCTCTAACTATCTAAATAAATAATTTAAGAAACCAAATCCTTCATAATGGGTTGAAAACTATCAAAAAGCATGATTAGGTCAAGTAACATTTTTATACATGCTATAACTCCTCATAGATCACTTTCAACCATGAGCAGCTAAGAACGATCAGTGTGAGTATAATTTAATGGCTATAATTATTGTAATATTTTGGCAATTTAGTTTAGGTAATAATTATTGACTAAAGTGAATAGGTAAATGGTTTATTTATCTTATTAATTGATGTTTGTTCTTACTTTCCCACATTAATAATTAGGGAAGGCTGATTGATTGTATGTTAATATGTATATGAGCTTTTTTTAGAATATTTCTTATTATTTACTATATGATGATAACACCTATCATAATTCAATTCAAATATCAAGATAGGAGTTATGTAATTTGGTTGCTTGAAGGTTTCTAAAGTGTATAAGGTAGTAATAAATTGCATTTTAAGCCAATGGACCTTTTAGTGTCTTATTTGTGACTAAAACAATAAATCATAAGGATTAATATGAATTGAAAATTCTAATTACTTTATATGGATATAAATGGGGTGCCCCATGTGGGTGCACAGAGATAGGAGTTTATAAACCTTATAATTTCCTAAAGTGCACATACAATAGTGTCAGGTAATATGTAGCACCTTGTTAACTAGTTTTGATTGTTCAACCTAAGGATGAGATTGACAATTTAAATGACTATTAACTTATAGATAATAAAATTGTAAGTACAAATCTAACAACCTAAGACCTTAGTGATGACATGTAAATGTTTAAAAGATTAAGTGCATAGGTGAGGGTGATCAAGTTAATTATTAATAATTTCAATGTTATGCTTGGAAATATTAGAATGTCAAGGTATGGTTAATATTATGAGCTTTAAGATTATGTCTCTAGCATTGGGATAGTAGATGCTAAGGTTGAAGGAATTGTCGATATGAATATAAGATGATACAAATATAAGACTTATGTGTTTGTGTTATCATGGGTTATGGCATAATCAATTACATAATTGATTATGCCATTAAGGATTTTTCCTTTGGAGGCTTATAGTTAATTACATAATTGATTATGCTTGAAAGCCCTACACTTTGGGATGACATAATTGATTATACACTAGAGATTAGTTTTCTAAACCCTTATAATCAATTATAGCCTAGAAAAGTTACTTTTTAGGCTTGCAAAATTGATCATATGATTGATTATAATTTATTAGTTTGTAAGCTATGCCTTTTTCAAGAGTTTCCATTTGAGCTTATGGTATTTTATAATAATAATATCAATATGTACGCAGTAATCTTGTAAAATGGATAAAATGAAGCCATACAAGGAGGTATAGTGGTTTGTGGCTTGAGAAATTATGTTATGGATTGAATTTTCAATGAATGAGTTTGATTTTCATTGTGGTGAATGATGTGAGAATATATAAACTTATAAATTTTATTATGAATATTTGAGTTATAACAATGTAACTAAAGTACAAGTTAAGGCATTTGTTATTATCTTAAATATGTTATTAATGAGAATTAATGATGTTAGGGCGGTGATATATGCATAGTGGATTTATACATTTAATTCATATGCCCTTTTATGAAGGGATAAGGTTGATCTTAGAGAGATAAGGATAGGATTTTGAGGGATAAGGTTAGATTGGAATCATGATGAAATTTACATATTTTTTTTCTTATTTGAAATCTATTGAATGACATGGAAATGTTATGATTAAGTTGCAA
Organism: Sindora glabra; assembly: GCA_020226215.1. Lineage (NCBI taxonomy): Eukaryota > Viridiplantae > Streptophyta > Magnoliopsida > Fabales > Fabaceae > Sindora > Sindora glabra. The sequence continues at coordinate 34,060,360 of CM035231.1, forward strand.
CATTATAAAGATAAATGAGTTAGATTTAATTAAACCTTTCTTCATGAATAGAGAAATGTAGAAATGAATCGTATGACCTTAAATGGATTTAGTGTAATTACATTTCTTATCTATATACATATTTTAACAAACTAGTTAAATTCCTTGAACATTCTTCTCTTCCCTAATGAAGGTATGGATATGTGTTTATTTTTTTTAAGTAAAATTTAGACATTTCTTGTAAGGAATTAATTATAAGCTTTGTGATATATATATATATATATATATATATATATATATATATATATATATATATATTAAATAGTTTTTATTATTTTCTAATTTTTCATTAAGTTTACACTCTCCATTTTCTTCTTTTTAGGGGATACCTTCCCCTTAAGTGTCTTACTAAATTTTGAATAAATAAAATTTTTGAAATTATTTAAAAATTAAAATAATAGATTATAAATATAATTGACATTTATTTGAGTATTGTGATTTTTTTAAATTATTAGAAAGTATAAAATATTAATTTTTTACTTGATTAATATCATAATATATGACATTGGGAAAATGAGAAAACTTAAGATATTAGTTTTAAAATTAATTAACATCTACTTGGATGTGGTAGTATTTTTAAAATTATTAAGAAATTTAAGATAGAAATTTTTTACTTAACTAATATCAAAACATATAACATTTAAAGATTGTTAGAAAAATGAGAAAACCTTACGTTGCCAATTTTTGAATTAATCGATATCTATTTAGACACTATAACATTTTTGAAATTATTAAAAATCTCATTGATTTTTTACTTAACTAACATTAAAATGTTTGGCATTTAAAGGTTGCTAGAAAAATAAAGAAACTCAAGATGTCGATTTCATAATTAACTAAAGTTTAAAGTTATTGATAAAGTTTGGTAGAAAATGTTAAACTTTAATACATTAGTTTTGTACTGCTAATGTCTAAACTAATGACATTTATGAGGTTACCAGTAAATTATGAAAACTTAAAATGTTAATTTTGTTTGTAAACAACATCGAAAGGTATTTTAAATGATTGGATAGGAAATGTAAAAAAAAACATAATAATGTCTAAAAGTATAACAACCACCGACTACTTCGAAAATGATGATACATAGCATGTTGATTTTATGTTAATAATTGACATTTTTTCTTCTCACTAGACTTTAGATATCAGTTCTTAAAATAACTAACATTTGAAATCATAGAAGTGATGATATTTTTGCTTTATAAATAAAGCATATATTATTTTTTTCTTTTTATCACTCTTACCATGCTTTTTTTATTTGTTTCTAAGTTTCATCTCCATCTTCATTCAACTCTCTTTATAAAACCCTAAATCTTACTCTATCCTTCATCACATATTAATGAGCTATTATTGTTCATTTGATTAACATCAATCATAAAGCAAATGTCTTGTTCTAGGTAACTGATTCAAAACTTAAGAGGTGTCTTTCTTGCTTTTTTTTCCTTTCAGATCTTTTTCTCTTCCATTTTTTTAATTTTTTAGGAAATTTTTGTTTATATTTCCTTTATATAACTTTTGATGTTATATTTGAGTTTTATATAGTTATTATATGTTTGATAAAATATTATAGTAGAGTTCGAAATTAGCTAAACAATAATGAAAGATAAAGAAAAATGAAAAAAAGCTCACAAAAATGACTATTTTACATAGTTCCAGGGGGTTTAGCATTTTATAAATAGATAAATCTTAAAAAGTTATATGAAATTAATATAACATTTACCTCAAATAGATAATTGAGTGTGAAATTATGACCTTTCAAACATTATTATAGAATAAACATTTAAGGTCGGTGATTTAACACATTCTATGTTGATTACTACCTAACATATATACTAAGGTTGTTATATATCTAGTATATTCAATGTTAGTTTTCAAATCAACATTGAATACTTATAATAACATTAATTTTTCTAACAAAAAAATTAGCATGTTTTGTTCCAGTATATTGTTGAAAAATTGAAACTAGACATTGGCTTGTTGATTTTGTAATCAACATTAATAATCAATATTCTATAAATTAAATTTAAATGAAAACATTATTTTTTTAAATAACCAATGTTTACTATTTAATAATACAACGATTTTAAAAAATAACTAACATTATTTACTATTTTTTAATCTTTATGAATTGTCCTAAACCCTATTACCTTAGAGTAATATCCGAACCTAATTATGGAATCTAGTAACTTATTTTACTATACAATTTAATTACAGAATCTAGCATTACTATACAAGCAATAATAATAGTATTTCAAGCCCCATCTCTATGTCTTTATAGTCAAAATTAAGATTTCAAATATAATAAACTAGAAAAAGATGAAAAATGATACATTTATTTGAGTTTTAAAAGTAAAAGACATATAATACATTAATGTTGCAAAAACCAAAAATAATATCTTTAAATATTAAGAAGGAATTTTCAACATCTTCTAATGATATGGCCGTTAACAAAAACACTTATGAATTCCATTATGGTGAAATAACAGTGAAGAAATGTTAAAATTGATGTTATAGGTAAAACATTAATACAACTTAAAACATTATGCTTTTATAAGAGAAAATTTTATTACTTAATTTTAGTTGAATCATGTGTTATTTGAATTGCATGGGATATTTTGCCTTTTTATATAAAAACACCTATAGATATATTTTTGCAAGGAAGAAATCCACTATTTTTTGTAAGAAACCCACATCACCTAAAATCCTAAATAATGAAATTAAAAATGAAAATTTTGAATAAATCAACATAATACACAATAAATAAATGTCCTTAATTAGGTTTAGAGGAGAACCAAGGCATTTGAATAGACCTTAACATTAAGAAAAAAATGCTAGTAAGAATGATTGAAATCAAGCTAAGGTGATCTTTTGTATGAAAAATTTTTAGTGGACTTCTTATTTATAAAATAAAATTAGTTGATTAATGACTTTATAAGGCACTCTTTCTTTTATAAGGAAGACACTTTTGCTTTGTAATATATTAGTAATTCAGTGTTAGGATAAGCTTCTAATTTTAACTCTTACCGCCAATTTCACAAGTTTAGAGGAGATAAAAATAACATTGTTTAAGTATTCCATATTGACTATAAACTAAAATTAACATGTAAACCTAATGATAGGTTTACTTTTGACATCATTTGCATAATAAATCAACATGAAATTATGCTTTATCAATTTATTGCTTTAACTGCTTGTATATAATTTTACTCTTTCATATCAATTATTGTTATATAACCAACATTGTATATTATTCACATCGATTATTAATAAATAACCAACATGATATATTATTTTTTTTAAATGTACCTTTATTATGGCTTAAAGATAAAAACCAAATTTTTTACAAAAATAGCAGGATGGACTTTTGATGTAAAAGAGTACCACCTTTTAAATAACATAAAATTATACAACAATGCATATAAATAATTTTCACAATGCATACAAAATAATATATACATTTACAAATAATTGCTAACAAGAACAATTATATATATATTTATAATTCAACCCTATAAGTTTACATTTAGGAACGCCTTTTCATCCCAATGCTTGTATCTTTTTTAATATATATATAGCCTATTCCTCCTAGAATGTTGCTAAATCTTCTGTACTATAAGGCTCTTATGTTTTCTTTGAAGAACTACATGTTTACACATAACTTGATAAAAAGATAAAACTACATATTTTCCATAAGTGTCAACTTAATTAGAATTTAGATAAATTACCTTATTAGCCTTTTCATTACTCTTCATGTTCTTGATCATGCTAACCATTTATTTACACATATAGTATCCATAATCCACATTGCATTCTTATCTATAGCACTTCAACAAACTAACATAAAATAGTATCAATTTCATGTAATGATAATCAATTACTATATTAGGTATCTCAAAATACACAAGAATGTTACCTTTACTACCTCCTATTTGACATTGTTAGTTTTGCTAAAGCATTGCATCTTATGGTATATGTTTATTGCTTTTATTAATGTCTTTTTCCAATCCTTGCATGGTTCTTTCCTTAAGGATCAAGCAAGTATATCATCTTTAACTTTAGATAGACTATGCTCAACATCCTATGGCAGTTATAATATTATTAATATCAAAATAAGACAATTAAGAAGAAAACATAACCCAAGATGAATTAAAGCCCATCCTTGCACTTACATACCTTTCATAGTATGGTACCATATCACATTGTCACTAGTTTCATTTATGTTCTCATTTCAAAAATCTAAGCTTGTCCCCAACTTTACACTTTATTTAGATTTAGGAAACTAAAGTAAGAACCTAAGTTCCCCTCCTCGGTATAACGATGCAAGTACCTATAATTTTTAGAATGAATAAGCATTATAATTCATATTGTCTAATATATACAAAAAAAACTTAGGAAGCTTTGAGGGTTAAAGATGAACATACTTAATCCAAGTTATGATAATAGAAACATTTAACTCCTCCCTATTTAGAAGCTACAAGGTGAGATCATTGCAGAATAGAATGTTATTAACATGTCTTATGACATTTTTACCTAAAGACAATTAAATGATCCTTTTATTTGCCGTCTTCTATTTAATAGATTGGAGCTCCTCCTCAAATGTTCCTGATCTTATTTTTTTTTCTAAGGATAAGCTACCAAAGTTTTTTATTTTTTAGAATTTCCTTTCTTGTCTCTGCCTTCCTTCCATTTCCTATTTCATTTTTCTTTCCATGAAGGTACCTAAAAATGGATTGTAAAAAAAATGCAATAAGACATATTAGATAATATTTTATTTAACTATAAATATTAAACTTGAAGTAATGGAAAACCCTACCTTTGTAGATAAAGAAATCAGGGTTTATTGCCAACTTAACTAGGAGTTATGCATTAGGGCCACTATGGTCACATTTTCCATCAATAATGGTACCTTAACTGTCCTATCCTCGATGATATCTACCATCACCTTACACTAGTTTCTAGTAATGCAATATAGTAGAGTACTTAACAATAAAAGGTCTTGTAATCTTAAGTACACATATACATATACTTTATAATGATAAATAACTTAGTTAATTAGTATTAATATCATCTCACAACATGATTGGAAAGTACTTAACAATAAGCAGTACGATGACCAGAATTTAATAATGATAAGAGGGTGAAAGGATCAGGTTTAGTGTGGCAGTAGCTACCTTACTGTAACACAGGGGGTCACCATTCGTACCTTCTTGTCATCCTTGAAGATGGTAGGCAACTTATCAGTTTACTTAAGGACAGCCAACACATATTGTAGAACTAATTTGTGTAGCTACATCTTTTCTTGCTCAAATAGTCGATCATTGTAAGAAACCTTTAAACTATTTCTTAATGTCAATTATTCCTCCAATACCCTTTGCACATCTAGGATATTCTGGAGTTCTTTGAGCGATAGTCAATATGTTTATCCTCCTTATCAATTGAAACTTTTTCTGGATTGTTTGCTTCTTAAGCTCATCTTATCACAATGTAATCAAATATGATTAGTCATGTGCTAGTAACTAAATAACACACTTTGTATTTAATAAAGAAAAAAAAAAAGAAGACATCACTTACTATTCGTCAAGTAACCTATTAATTCACTTCTATCATAAAATTCACCTTTATTATTGACTCTTACTCTCACCCATAGATTATGGCATTCTACAGTGGTGACAAAGGCAGATGCTTAATCATTGAATTAAGCAATAACCTTCTTAATAGTTTGAATCCTTTTCTTAAAGAGGTCATCCTCAAGCTTCTTATTCTTTCCTTATGATAACTAATGTTTGTACACATTTTTGGTTAATTCCCCTTATTCTGTGTACTTACAGCCTATTGATAGAAAAATATAACAAATGACAAAAAAATATTTCTCACTATTAATAGTAAAGAAAGATAATAGTACTAAGACGACTATATATACATGGAACCCTTTTGAATAGCATATCTCTATAAACTCATTCCACACTTATTAGTCAACTAGTAATATTTTTTAGAGAGAGGTCCGACCAGAGTCCTTACTTCCCTGACATGCTTTTTTAATATATGCTTATGATCCGTCCACCTCCTAACTACTAATTTAAAAATATAATTTTTGTAATCTTAATGAATATCAAACATAACCTATAAGGTAATCTATAAATGAAAAACACGATTAGGAATCCAAGACTTATTATTATGCACATGTAAAAATTAAAATGAATATAAGTATTAAAGTTTCTTACTAATATATCATCCAACAAAATGTCCTTGATGTCTTGATCCATTTGATGTAATTCTTTAATAGTAATGGGTACTTTGGTGCATGTTAAGGGACTGAGGTAGTTGCTGAAATTAGTTCCATTAACCCATATGAAATTCTCTTATCATTGAAGTCTACACTCAGCATCTCCCTTTTGGTGCATTTAAAAATCATGTTTGTCTTAATTATAGAGCCTTTAGTGCTCTCTCTCTCTCTTTTAACCATATTTATTAAAACTAGTTGAATTCATGTTATTTTTATTTAAAAAATTTTAATAAAATCAACAAAAACATTTAACTTGCGTGCCAATCAACGTGTGATAAAAAATTGAGCACATACATGTGACAAATTAAATAAAAAGGAATGATTGCATATCATTTCATCAATTCAATTTGATCTTAGAAAAAAAATTATTTATAACAAATTAACATTTTCAAAAAGCATCCAAGAAATAAAGTTATACCAATATAGAAAGTTACTCTAAAAATATAATATTCAAGCAAAAATGAAAATTTCAAAAATATAAACGCAAAACATAAAATGTATTTAGATATATAAACTCTCCATGTCAAATAATATTTCTAAAACAAGTAACTAAAGATTGAAGAGTAACTTTAAAGTATAAAAATGAAAAGCTTCTAACAATAATTGATAATACCATGTATCTAGCTTTGAAGATCAAATTAATATACAAAATGCTCATAAAATATAAGAGAATGGGGGAAAATATCTTAGATAGATAGGAATAAACTGTCAATGATGGTTGAAGGTTGTCACTGAAAAAATACTGAAGAAAACTAAGTAGGAAGCAAGAAAAAATGGAAACAACTTGTCATACAATACAAGTTTGTTTACAAGTCTAAAAATAAAGATATTTTATATGTTGTAAGCAACACTTTAGACGTTAGTTGTTAATAAACAACTAGCATCTATATGTGTTCATGTCAATTGTCACTAAAACCAGCATCCAATACTTACATAAAATTACAAAAATGCATCTTGGGGCAAACTTTTAACATTGGCTATATATAAGAATCGATGTTTAATATTTAGCTAGCTAGCAAGTTTAATGGTTCACCTTCATTTTCCATACCAGTTGTTTAAAAAACTATCATGAAAAGTTTTTCTTTTCTTAACCCATTTGAAACTATTCACCCTATAATAGATAATTCCTATTTATAATGTTAGTTTTTTATTTGAACCAATGTTATAAGTTGCACTTATTTCCAAACTTGCCACTATTTCGTTATATATGTTAATTTTTATGTTAACAAATGTCAATGTGGCAATATGAAATGATAGTTCTATAGTAACAAAAGTTTTAACTTAAAATACATGTTTTTTGTACGGTATTGTATATGTTTAATTTTTACTATAAATATTCTAGCAAGTAAGCTAATAATCAATGTTAAAAAATTATTATATAAATAATTTATTTAAACTTTTTACTAAAAATTGATGTGAACTATATACTAAAATAAAATAAAATGTTCAAAAAGAAAAGATGTATTTTTTAAGCAAAAAAACCTACATTATAATCTTTTTTCATGTTGATTATATAATTAATGTTAAAATTGATATATAGCAATGATTGATAAGACGTCGATTGAAAATAGACATGTAATCTATTTGACAACCAATGTATATCAATAATTCTATATTACTGATAATTAATTTCAAAAACAATGTTTTTCTTTTGAAAGAAAAGCAAGATTGCATATAGAACATTATAATAGGGGTGTGTAAAGAAAGACTAATAAGTTATCATCAATAAGGACTCTTTACATCTATTACATATATTGAAATAGGTTATGATAATTCTCCTAAGAACTTTTCTATTTGTCATATTTGGAGTTTGAAACCAAAACTTCATAGTTTTTACATATGTATGTTAAGTAAATTATTAGTTCTATCATTTGAAAAAAAAAAAAGAAGTTTGCAAATTATTCTTGCATAAATTTTTTTATATATATATGAATAAAATGCTACTAAGAAATAATTTTGTATTTTAGGCAAATAATCTAGCAATACTATATACATTGAAAATGAGATACAAAATTTAATATTGAATTCAATTCAAGGATTGTCATTAAATACAATATGATAAAATAAATTTGTAAAACTCAATTCAATGAATATAAGAGATTTAAAATTTAATTTTAAATTTCATTCTTGATACATGTATTTTTATAATTTTTTTATGTTTATAAATTTATATAATAATAATAATGTTAATATAAAATATGTCGTTTAAAAAATAATAAAAGTTTCATAAACAAAGCTAAAAAATGTACATTGTTGTTCATGAAAGGCATAGTAACATTCTTATGCTGAACTTTAAACATATATAATTGTAAAGGTTGGTGTAATATGCCTTTAATAAAAATGAGGTAAGTTTGGCTTGGATAAATGGTGGCAAATTATCCATAAATTTTAGTTCTAGTGCTTACTGACATAAGAGTGTCAGATATGGTAAAAATGAGGTTAGCTTATAATTTTTTCTTAAAGAATATGATAATTGCAACTTAGTCTCTTTAATTTAATAATTAATGCATTTAATCCCACTAATACTTAATCTAAGGATTATTAGAATACTATAAAAGTCCTAAAAGATGTGTTAGATTAAACCCCTAATTAATAATCACATGTTGGATTAATTAACAAAAAGATAACAAATATTTGTTGGATTCAACCAATAATTAATAGGAAAATCTAAAGTGCACCATTAAAAAAATAATACACTGGTGTAACATGAGATGAAAGGTTAGGATTTAACCAATGGTTGGATATGTAATAGGAAACCTAAAAAGTTCAATTTGCATTATTAACTCAAAAAATGATAAGTTATAATTGTGGTATTTTAACCTTACAAAGATCATACCAAGAGAACAAATCATACAATGGTTGTACAAAAATAACAATTGCAAAGGATGGAAGGTTCGAGACAGCTATGACAAGTTGGACATGAGAAAGGATGAGGAAGGCATGGTAGTTAGTTAGGGAATTGGAGGATCGCAAGCAAAATTCTTATTTCATTGTTTAAAGAAGCTTCAAGAGTGTTGGAATTGGAAATTCTAAGTATGAATATGATGGCACAGCCAAGAAGAATAGGTTTGCATGCTTATGACATTTATTTTTGCTAGCCATAATTGTTCCCAATAGTAATGTAATGGAATCATTGTTTGAAAGATGTACATTTATGGTTGAAATTTAAATCATCTAGACTATTGATATTAACAGGTCATTCCTAAGAATAGGACATTTTAGGCATTTAAGTGGCAATGATGGTGGGGTCGAAGCAAAGACAGAATGAAGTAAACATCAAATATGACTAAGAAACATATGTAGTGATGAGTGTGGATAAAATTGCAATAAAATGGAACAATATCATAAGAGGAATTAAGGTTTCAATTGAGTACGAATAGGTAGGCTTGTCAAGACATTGTATTCTAGAAACATAGTAGGAGGAAATGCATGATTTTGTCATCTAATATATATATAGTTGCATCTATTAGTTGAAAGTTTCAATTGCACTACAAGAATGTTGTAACTACATTCGTATGAAGTTTACAACATACCCTAGTGACATGAGCATCGTTAACATGAGAAAAGGTAGGTATGTATGCAACTATTTTTTTTAGAATAGAATGTGGCACATATGTTATTGAATATAAGTAAATTTAGATGATGACGGAGGTAACAGGAAAATCTAAATGAATTTGAACTTGGATCATTTAATCTAATAATTTGTGCTTCAATACAAAGTCAAAAAAGGTAGAAGATTGATGTTATTATGAGATGCATATAGAGTTCAAAGTGATAGAGGATATGATCTTCTTGTTCTAATATACTAAATAGTCAAATCCAACAAAAAACAAAAGAAAGATGAGGTTAGTATGTTAGGTCGAAAGTGGGCGCTAACGGAGATAAATTGAGCCAAAAATGGAATTGGAATGCAATTAGATGCAGTTAGAATGTGAAGGATTGTGTTGGAAGTAGGTCCGTTACCTTTCTTTAAGGTTATTTATGTCAACGTTGTTGCATTTTGCATGGAGAGTAAACATGTGATTAAGTTACAGCTTATTTTCTATAATGATTGAATTAAACCATATTTGAAAATTATAGATAAAATTAAATGTGTTATGTTATGTTTTAAATATTAGATTCATCCATTTTGTTTTATTATGTCCATAGTATGATAATTTATATCTAGGAAGCATATAAGGTGGTTGTGTTGTTTTTCATACACCAATGAGACAATACTTGAATAAATGTCATATTTTGTCATTATTTGTTGTTATTGTAGTCTCTTGATGTTTGGTTATTCAAACATATGGCAAAAAATGTTGAATCATAGCTTAACAAGGATTCATGCCAACTTCAAACTAATAGATGTGCTTAAATACAAGGAAGCAACATGCCTTTAGGAGTTAAGATTTTTTAGTAGATACCTACCATTCAAGAAAATCTTGTTTAAAGCAAATGTCAGTGTGTCCATATGATTTAACTCTTAATCTCACATTAGTTCATGTATACAATACAAAGTTTGTAGGAAAATTGAAGAGTTAAGGTCTAAGCACAAGATTTTAAGGTGGGCCTTAAAGAAGATATCAATGAAAATGGTTTCCAAAGCAAGGAATGCAATTGGGTGACTTCAACAATGAAGGAAGTTGCAAATAATGAGTTTAAAGAAAAATAGACGTCACTAGGAATCTATAATAGAAGGAATATCTAAGAAGTCCAACTCTATGCATATATAGTAAAACTAATATGCAGTTACAATAAAAAAACATTTATAAGATAGTATAATACAATAGAGAATAGTCAGTTATTGTAGTTATAGGATAGTGTAATTGCCAAGGTAAGTATTTGTAGTTATGAGTTCTTATTTTGATAGGCTAAACATTATACATATACATCTCAACAAATGTAATAAGATGTAGAAGCCTACCAAAAGTGCATCAAAGTCCAAATGTTATAATGGACTAATGAGGTAGGTCCAGTTGAATAGGAACACCAATGGAAACCCAATCAATAGAGATCATGCGAGAATATGATTACTTAATTAGGTTGTTAACATTAGAATGTATCTTAACATGGAATGCAATCAAGGATCATTGATGATTAGTAAACGAATAATTACATATGGTGTACATTATTTTTGTAATGAAATTATAGAGTTATTTAGATAATCACCGCATTTAAGTATTTTGTTAACATTGATGCTATGGAATATGTTTAGTTATTTGAATGCATATTGGCAACCTAAGATTTAAGGTTTATTTGACAAGTTCATTACAATTAATATATGAAATAGAAAGTATGCTAGACAATTGAACTAAAATCTTATTTATACCTCTTAAATTACACAAGTGACAAAGAATACTCTAATAAATAAAGTTGGATTTACATTTTTGTGTCGATATGAACTAGGAATATCTTCTCTAAGTTTGAAATCCATGAGTCTAAAATAAGGGAAGTGGACATTTGCTAGGTTTATATATCAAAAGTTCAGGCATTGCATATGCAGTAAATTAGTTTTATTCATACTGGAGAGAGATTAAGTGGAATTTATTGTTAGAATAATTTTTTTATTGTCAATAAAGAAAAAAAAGACATATTAGGGGATAGTTAATATTATTTACTATTGTAATATCTTTTTAATCATTTTTATTAACATAATAACAAATGAAATGATGTTAGTGTGGAACTAATTTGCAATCTTAATAAATTGAATTTAAGTCTATTTTCTAATAATAAATTTGAAATGGGTTTCATTTTGTATAAGGGAATTATTATAAAACTGATAGAATCTATTTTGTTATGTTTATCTCATGCATTAAAAAAAATTTGTAATATGAAATATAAAAATCTAGTATTTATCCTAGTACATAATACATGAGATGTTGATAGTTGCAATGGAAATGGAAAAAAAGACGAACATATAATTCAACAAATGGGAAAATATGGAACAATACATGTCTTATAAAATCTTAATGAAATCACAATTTTTATACACTTAGCTTGAAAAACAACACTTGAATGTAGATATTCAAGTTGTACTAATGAAATTTAAAAATAAACTTCACTTTAATCCATAAATCCTTTTGAAAAAGAATATATAAATAAATAATTCAACTAATATGTTTATATATCAAAGTTTTAACTAATATAAAATTTTATTAATTAAAAATCAAATATATCATGTTCCACACCTTTCTACTATTTAGTGATATCAAAGTTAGACTTGTAAACATCCAAAATAGGTGTTAGGAAATTGCAGCAGAGCAAATAAAAGGAAAAGCATTAGTATTTGTTGCAAATAAGCAAAGGTTAAAGATAAAATTATTACTAGTTAGTTCAATGATAAAAAATAGTTCAACTCATTTGAAATAAGTTTATAATGAGAATAAAATATATGATGTTATACCTAGAGCACTCAGTGATATTGATGTCTAAATTGTAAGCATTAAGAGTGATCAAACTTTACTATGATAGCATACAATGGAATAGATAGGAGAGAGAAAGAAATAATCCATGTAATGCAATGTCTTAATAAAATGTTATTTGATGTATTTTTCTTTACAATATAATATTAAATAATTTATATAATAATATTAACAGAATTTGACTAGATAAAAATAATTTATTTAATTTTAATTTTTAGTAAGTATATTACGCAATTGATTTTTCAAACAATACCAAATATAATAAATTGTTAAAAAATTTCAAATATTTTACAATTAAATAAGGAAATATCACATCATATCTATAATATTTAATAATACTATTATTTGATTTTGGAATAATTGGTGTGAACATGGAAAAAAACAAGGAGATATGCAATGAAGAAAAGATGAAGAAGGGAAAAATGATAATTAATTATTTTATATCAACACAATATACCGAGGTTTAAGTTGTAACTAGTGTAGATAAGCCAAAGAAAAAAGAAATTAGCATCCATAAATTACCATCCTTGTGTAAAAACTAGTAATCGTTCAATTAACTGCATGTTATATTTTCTAGTAATAGTTTTAGAATATTAAAATCAAACATATTATCAAGATCGTAAATTTTAAGCACTAAACTTGAAAAAAAGAAAACCATGTTCATGGAATTTTATCAATGATTTATAGTTCATATACTATTTCTTTTCTTGTTATCTATTTCATAGTATAACAAATTTAGTAAAAAGTGATTTGTGCATAATTTCTCAATGGTAGAATGACACCTAGCTATTTGTACCTGGCTATGACGTAAACATTAGTGAATATAGCTCAAAAAATTATTGTATAGTTATAAGATCATAATTCATATTTACTTTCTTAAATAGGTACTCATCTTAATGGTATCGGTAAATAAGTTGGCCAATATATGTTAAAAAGTCCATTTAAATCAACTTCGTATTCAAAGCTGACTCGTACATATTTTCAATATAAAAAATCCATATTTGAGATAAACATTATTTGAGATAAACATGTAATGGAAAATTTCAAAGTTAAATAAGTTAATTAGATTTTACATAGTCCTAAGAATATAGTCAAATTAGAAATAAACATGTAATGACATTACTTGTAGCTAATTAAATAATATTGTACAGGTCTTAACTAAATTGATTAATTCTCAATGAAATCTAAGTAACACTTATAGTAAGTATGAAGATCACATATTATTAAGTATAATGTAATGGCATATTTTTATATAAAGCAAGTATTTCAAGAATTTTATCCCAACAAATGATTACATAAGCAATTATTGTATGAAATCTACTTACACATTAAATTTTTTTAAATTTGAACTATATAACAAAGTTGTGAAGTTATAAATAGTAGAAATTTAAAAAGATGTAATGAACTAATAATTATGACATATTTCAAATGAACTCCATAAATGATGTAATGTGTGGCTCGAAAGGAATGATGAACATATTTCCTTATGAAAGATGTTAAGCATTTGGCAAGATTTTCAATTATACAAAAGTACTTATTTGCCAAAAATCATATTGAGATACTTACAACGATTAATATTTATACAATTAATTTATTTTTCTAATATCTTGTCAATGATAAGACAAAATATAATAATCATACTTAAATAGGTAACATTCATCCATTTGACTATATTAAAGTAATCAATCAAATTTGGGCCTATACACACCTTATGCCTAATAAAAAGAATAAAATTAGGCTTTGATGCATGTATAACTGCTAAGAATGTCAAACATAGGAAAATTATACATAAAGACCTAGTGGATAGTGTCTAGGCCATTTGTACGCCATAATATCATCACATTAGGCTATGAAGATTGCTAGAAATAATGCAAAAGGCTAAATAATGAATAATATATGCTGACCATGAAAACTAGTGACCTTGTTTCATGGCCACATCATATTAGCCACTTAAATTGTAATTGTACAAAATCCACTATCATGGAAATTCCATAACATATATATATAATACATGAACATCTCTATATCTATGATTGCCTACTGCTTAGGAGATAAAATGATTGACCAAAAGTCCACTAACACACACAGTACAAAACTATCATAGGTATGATATGTTACATATCAAGATAAATAACTCTAGATCTACAACATAAATCTTACACAACGGAACAAATGAAAAACGTTCACATCCACGGGTATTCGTCACAAGTTTAATGATCCTACACATGTGTAGAATACGATGGGTGCTTGCACTATGATGTCCGGATCAAGAAAACTAGTTATTACCATTCAAGTGGCTACTTTACACATTAATATGCAGATGTGGAGGTAGCATATATTTAGGTATGACACTCTGTTTATTTCAATGGAAATTTAAAGTACAATCATGTAAATGTTGAGATTTATTCCTAAACCCTTTCAATGGTTATAGTTTCAAATGAAGTATGACAATATTACTTAACCATATGTTAACCAAGCATTATGATAAAAGCTAGTTCTTTACCCTGTTGAACATTTGATTTTAATTATTTACTTTCATCACATCTACCTCTCTCTCTACATATGTTTTAGTTAGTAATTCATCACTGTTTTTAGGAAGCCTAACCATTTTTCATTTCCTTAGCAGTTATTGGAATACAAAGTGATAAACCATGTAAATTTATAGAAAACCTACAGATTACATTTTCAAGTTTACATTAAGATTAAACCTAACTCATAAGGTTCGATTTATGTATGATTGCCCAACATGTTGAATAAAAATCATGGAAACTAACACCCCAACTTATATCACTCTAACAAGAAAGGGACACACATCACACTTGCTTATAAGTATAGCAATTTTAACCATATGTGTGGACTTCCTCTCAATCAAGTATTGATTAATATGATACATAATTTTTTTAACATATGTTGACAGTTGACTTTAAATGACACTATCTCTGCAAAAATTAGATTTGACCTAAGGGCGTATTTATGGCACTTAGTGAACTAACAACTTATGGCTATATTACTAGAAACATAATTCAAAATTGCAACCTTTTAATGAATATTTACACCTCTAAACTATTGCTTTTTATAACATCTTTTATTATCATACTATGTCATCCTGTAACCATAGGTATCTATAATGCATATATCACATATGCAAGTTTCAATAATAAACACACATGAATAATGAAACTATGATAAAAATGGCTAGTAAGATTAGTATAATGAAGTGTGAGGGGTTCTACATCTCTATTTTGATCTAGGCTAAGAGATGACTCAATAATTGACTCCTCTAACATAATTTGACACCCTATTATGATAACATAATGATTTTTAAATGTATTCATGTGAGGCAAATTTTGTTTCATCTACTGTGAAGTTACAATCTACTTATTTTGGCGTATCCATTAGCTAAAAACTCATTTCTCTAAAATCCTAATTAACCTTCGTGCAATACCTTAAACAAGGTAACTCTATAATATCAAAGCACATGCTATCTATTGGCAGCCATAACTAATATTAATTGGTTAGCTTCCCTCATTACCTTACATTCTTTATCATAAAATGTTTCTAAACTAAATCAAGCAAAAATTCCCGTAAACCCTAAACCTTTAATGCTATTACCATGTCTCTTTTGTAAAATTGGTTTACTGCTTACATATGAATATCAATACCAATCATTCAACTATTGCCTCCCCTACATGAATATGTATTTTAACATTTATGCAAATGAACAATTAGGTGCAAAAATCCAAGTAACCCATTAGTCATTTAATCTTTCATAATTAAACCCATGCCATTTTTGTTGTAAAGGCTAATTTATCTAATGTTGTCATGATCTTAAAAGGTTTTTGTTCAATCAATATAATCCTCTACATTTTATTCCCTTTTGGCAAATACCAAACCTAAAGTGTTATCCAATCTTTTAACCAAAATTCTTGAACCTCAGATCCACCCATGATTTCTTATATGGACAATGCTGACACCTAAAATAACTCCAACACCCCTAGTCCTAATACTCACTATTAGTGGCAATTAAGTCCTTAGAGTTCTTTTACAACAATTTGGATTAACAAATGGAGCTAGTTCTAGCTCAATCTTACACATGAACACAAACATTTATAATCAATTAAACAACATAAAGGAAGAAAAAAATTTTCATCACCTGTCTATTAGAGTAATAGTCATCACTATGAATCATCATCATTGAAAATCCACGGCTAATGTTTGCTCTAATCACCAGTCTTCGTTTCTTCTGCAATGACACTTTCTATAACTTCTGTCATAGTTTCTACATAGTGTTCCTCTGATCCCACAACATTTATAATATATAATGGGTTGTGGCCCAATTTCAATGTAGGTTTAACCCAATTAAAACTGGTTCCTGGCTCTCACGAAATTACAAATAATTTTGGTGCCAAAATCCAATTCACCATTTTCGGCCACTTCAAATGCATAACCTCCTCAACCAAAACACAAGATCGCATTAAGGTGGTTTATATCATGGAATTAGTGGTACACCTTAGTCTTTCCCTTAATTAACAAACACAAGTGTTAGACTATATTTCAATAATTATACTTAGTTATATTAATTATTAAAAGTTATTATATTATTATTGATGTTATTAATATAAATATTATTATTACTATTATTCTTTTAATTCTTTTTTATGTATCATTTAAGATAAATATATAAGAATTAAAGAAAATAATAAATAATTTCAAGTTTAGAATAAAAGACTTATAATTTTTTAATATATTCTTTATTATAGGTAAACAAAATGCAATTTTTTTTTATTTACACCCATCTTTACACATTTTTTTTATCAAATATGAGATTAATATTTGTTTGTAGCAAAATAGTAAATGATAAAACTCTTTTAATAAAGATATATTTAAAAATTAAATTTAGGTTCTCATCCAAGCAATTGTTGATAACTAAATGTAATTTTAATTCTCTAAAAATGATAAATGAAAATAAAAAATTGATAAAATTAAAAATTTTATCTTTAAAATTATAAGGCACTAGTAAAATGATCTTTAAATTATATAAAGTTATAATTTCATTTATAAATAATAATTTACATACAAAATGTTGTCCATTTATACTAGGGATGGAAATATATTAAGCCTGCTTAGGTTTTACCTTAAATAGGCTAGTCCTACTTTATAAATTATTAATATTAGTCTAACATATTAACTTATATAAGATTAAAATTTGGGTTTGACCTGACTTGTTGTTTGCTTAAAAACCTATTTGTATAAATGAATATCCAAACAAGTTAAACATAGGACTTTAAAGGAAAAAATAAACCAATAATTAAATTAGATTTATATATATATATATAATTGTATGTATTAGAATTTTATTAATATTATATATATTATAAATATATATTATATATGTTGTTATATTACATTACATATATAAATATATTAACCATTTAAATACAAGTCGTGCCTATAAAAAATAGGTTTAACAAGTTTATTTCAATAAGCTTATTTATCTGCTTAACTTATTTAAGTAAAAAGACAAAGTTAGATTCAATTAAAAATAAGTGAGGCCATAAGCTCATAGCAGGCGGTATGTCCTATTTTCACCTTTATTTCGTGTAGACAATTTTATATTTAAATAATGCAATTGAAGGAAAAATTATGTATATGAACTATTATTTAAAAATAAAGTTATATTTTATATAATTCATAAACTATTTTGTTAATATTTATAATTTTAAAAATATAATTACTAATATTGTTCAAAAAATTTCTCTAAAACACTTAAAAATAAATCTCGAGAGTAATCAATGATGAAAGTTCTAATTTCAACAAAATAATAGATGGGAGACAGTTTTAGATTTTTTTTCTTACAAATCCAATGTCTAACTATTATTTATTAACATTAATTTTTTTTATCTCATTTAATTATAGAATGCAAACAAAATATCACGTTGACAAAACTAATTATGGAAATTATCTTTATTCAAATGACAACTATTATTTGTTTTAGTACTAATTTAATTTTTTGCCTCATTTAATTAGAGGATCACTTATTCTATAAATAAATATTGCATTTTTGTTAAGTTATTTTTTACATTAAAACTACAATTTATAATAAAATATTTACAAAATTAATATTATTAAATAGATTTAAAATAAAAAATTAATATTGGTGGCAAAATAATTCTCTCTCCTTTAATATATGCCAATATTCGTACTGGGTTCTATACGCCAGTAGAAAGCCCTCTGAAAATCTCTTTGTTCTATATATGGCAAGGGATCAGTAGAAAAATGGAAAATTTACAAGCCTTTCAGGACCCCCTTGCAAAAGTGGGGGGAAAGCATTATGACTCACGTGGCACATTCAGAGCCAATATTTAACCATGGTAAATTTAACATGAATAATGTGCAGGGCATAGAATAACCAATTATATTCGCAGTTTTTTAAGAGCCACCTAGAATAACTAATTTTTAAGGCAACTTACAAAAAAAATTTATATACCATTTCTTATTGGAACTTATAACTTTTGGTGAATTTTATAGTATTTCAACGGTTTTAAAATTTGAAATGATATAATAATTTTAAAAATTATTAAATTAAAATTATTTAGTCAAATCCGTTAAAATGAATAATTATGAATGAATAATTTTAATCTAAGAGATCCAAAACTTGTTATGTTGATTCAAATTTTAAGATATTTGAAATATCATAACCACCATTATAACTTTTATATAATATAAAAAATTTATATAATCGTAACCAATTAAGCTATAAATTTTTATGCGTAAAATCTCTAACCATTTGTGAAAAAAATATAAGATTTACTTCTGAGGTTATAAGTTTATGTAAAATTTTTATATAAAGTTGTGCAGCCTTGGAATACGTACCAAAAATTTAGCCCAACTTGTAATGGGCCTTGCCTTTTATTTAACCATACAAATATTCCAACACTGGAACGATTTAAATTCCCTCTTTTTTTTATATTATGTTATAAAAAGGCCGGGATAAAATTTTTGTACGTGTTTTAATATATAAAAACAAATTTTAAATCCCATTACATATTATAATTTTGTATTTATTTTTTAACACGAAAAAAATGATTAAAAGAAGAAAAAGAAAATATCCGATTTGCGAGACAAGATCCAAAGTCTATTTAACTGTATAAGGAGGAAATTCTAGGTCGTTTCCCATTTTCTTTGGCTTCGATAGTGCAACGACAGCGAATGATGCACATGATTTTTATATACGGTACGATCAGATTTTTTCTTAACTCCTTTCAGACCCACAAAAATTTTGTATTTATCATCTTTTATGATGATAGAAATATGAAAAAAATAAATGCATATTATAATATTTTTAAAATTTTAAAATTTGAAATAATATAATAAATTTTAAATTTTTAAAAAATTATTAAACTAAAATTTAAATAATTTTAAATTTAAATTTTTTAAAATTGTGATATCATTTTAAATTTTAAAACTTTTAAACCAACTATCTGAAAATAAAATAAAAAAATCAAATGTCGATGTAATCATTAGATGAACAATTGCAATGCAGAAATTCTGCTGTACTTCAATTCTGTGAGTGTTTTTACTCAACTCGTGTTTATCGTTTTAAAAGTTACAATTTTTTATGAATTAAAATTAAAAATGATATTTAACTTTATTCTGTGTGTGTCTGGGGGGAGGCTTTTTCGCCCTCCCTCAAAATATTATAATAGACGAAAATTTTATATATTTAGACTATGTATTATAAAATTCGAAATATATAAAAATTTCACGCAACAGTGTTGGTGTTTGTGTATTCACTAGTTCACGGTCTTTTTACTTTTCTTTTTATATTACAAGATATTTTGCGAACTTAATTCTTTCTTTTTGCGAGTTAAGAAGGCTTTCTTTTTTCAATTTAGAAAAAAGGGTGAGAGAAAAATAAATACATAATATTACATTTAATATAATAGAATGAAATGGAGTAAAATGAAATATAATGCTTATTTTATAATTTTATTTGATATAATAAATATTATATAAATTAAAAAATGATATCAATGATATTATTACTCTGAAAAATAAAAAGAAAATATAAAATTAAAATCATATTTATAAGAAAAATGGCATTGACATTTTTATTTATAAATTTTTTTATAATTGAACATAAAAAATTATAATTATAATTATTAATATTATAATTAACCAAAATTTTTTATAATAATAGTATAAAATTTAATTTGCCAAATTTTTTTATAAAGAATATAAAAATATTTTTAATAATACAATATAAAAATATTATTTTGTTATTTTATTTATTAATATAAGATATTATTTGAATATATAAATGAAGTAAAGAATAAAAATATAAAAAATTTATTCCATAAATAATGAAATGATCATTTTGTTATTTTTATTATAAATATTAAACTTTTATTATAAAATAATTTTTTTCCAGAAATGACTGTTTTCATTTTACGGTGTCTACAAAATTATTTTTTTCTCATTTGATTCTTTTCAATGGTACCAAACATTACATATCACATAAGTGTATAAACAATGCTAATGACTTTATCTATCGTTGAACGGAGTAAAAAGGGAAAGACTTCGCCCCGAGCAGCAATAGAATTGATCATTGAATTTTATTACTTCTTCTATGCATTGCATTGCAGTACTATGCTGCGCTGGACGAATGAAATTCATCCATGTAACCGATGCACCAATTGCGTGATAACAATTTTGTTTCTTCACAAGTTCTTTGCTCTCACATCAGGGAAAAAAAAAAAAAAAAATCTTGCACTAATTGCGTGATAAAAATTTTGTTTATTCATAAGTTCTTTGCGCTCACACCAGAAAAAAAAATCTTGCACCAATTGCGTGATAAAAATTTTGTTTATTCATAAGTTCTTTGCGCTCACACCAGAAAAAAAAATCTTGCACCAATTGCGTGATAAAAATTTTGTTTATTCATAAGTTCTTTGCGCTCACACCAGAAAAAAAAATCTTGCACCAATTGCGTGATAAAAATTTTGTTTATTCATAAGTTCTTTGCTCTAACACCGAAAAGAAAAAAAAAATAAAAATCTTGCAGTTAGCTAGCTTCTAGCGTTATAAATAGAGCAGCGTAACAAGCTCAAATGGCACACAGGGCTTCAGCAGCTAGCAGCTAAGCTTCTTCTTCCTTAATCAACCGAAAGAGATGGCCAGTCTGTCTCGCTCTCTCGGGTCTTTTCTCCGCCGCGAGGAGACTACTGAAAACCCTCTAACAATGTCCGATTCCCAAATCTTAGAGCAAATTTACGAAACCCATGTCCACAGCGACATCAAATTCGATGTCGACTCTCTCTTCAACCTCGTCGAAAACATCCTGAAGCGGTCGACGCACATTGTCGACGGTGCTGTTCTGGTATCTATCTGCTTTACCCCTCTTTTTTTTTTTTCCTGTATTTTTGGTTTCGGGTTTTGTTTCAGTTTTCTCTGCAAATCGGTAACTGTAAGCTCTGTTTCAGGGATCCCAAGGAAGTCCAGTGCATTTTGATGGCAAAGTTCCACTGCCTAGCTTCTCTTCTCCGTTGTGCACACTGAAGCAAATTTCTGCTGAGGTCATTTTCTTTCATCTTTTCATTTTTTTTACTGTGTAATGCCGTTAAAGGCATAGTTAGAAAACAGGATTTTGTTTGGGTGAAATATGATGCTACTAGCTGCATAAATGATGTCTTTCCATCTTGGTGAGTCTAAAGGAAATGGCAGAGCCCGCTACAAAGGCGGCGCTGGATTTTGTTGAATCCATGACACCATATCCTTGATGCCGGGAGTCTTCATCTTTTTCTGTTTCGCTAGCGCTTAATTTGCAATGAAGTTACTTTTTTTTCTTTTTGCACATCAAAGAATTTACATTTATGTGTGAAGATTTTGACCTTTTCGAAAAATTTGTCACTTTGACGTTAAAAAAAAAAAAAAAAAGTTACCGGTCTTGAGGGGGTAGAATTGCAAATTTTTCATTAAAAAATTATAATAAAATAACTTTGAAATCTTATTTACTCGTGGGTTTAAAGATAACAAAAGCGTTTAGATCCTTCTAAAATTTACAAATAAATAAATAAATTATAATTATTGTGATTTAAAATTGGAAAAAATTGGGAAAAAATCTAAATATGCACATATTCATAGAAAGTAACAATGTGATAGCTACTATACTTTACCAGTCACTTTCATTTAATGTTTGCAATTGTATGATCTATGCAATCGATAATGTTAATATTGGCAGATGTGCTGCAAGCCTCCGGGTGAAGAAACAGCTCACAAAACAACACTGGCAATCCTGAACCAGCTCTCACACTACCCATGGGATGCAAAGGCAGTTCTTACTCTGGCGGCTTTCGCTCTCGAATTCGGAGAGTTCTGGCTGCTGTCTCAGTTTGAGCCAACAGATCCGCTCGCTAAATCATTGGCCGTCCTGAAGAGAGTGCCGGTGCTCACCAAGCCGGCCGCCATTAAAAAATACCGGCAGGCCATTGTTGAGCTCAACAATCTGATCAAAGCCAGCTTGCAAGTGATTGAAGTCATTTTTGAGTTGGAGAAGCTCACTACTTATGATACTAAGGATGTGCCTGCTTTGGCTCCAGCAATTGAACAGATCCCGGTTGATGTGTATTGGGCCATTATCACCATTGTTGCTGTTGTCACTCAGATTGGTTGCCTCACCACTGAATCGTAAGTTGTCACATTGAAGAAGAAAATGAAATTTTTTAAATAATAATAGAAATAGTAATCTACTTAATATACACCCACACAAAATTCTGTGTACGGGGAGAGAAGTTCATTAGACAATATTAGCGCCAAGATGCTAGCAAGAAAATGAAACTTTTGGACTCAACAATTCTCTCTCTCTCAACAAAAAAAAATACATTTTGATGCAAAAGCTTCCGTAAAGGTGCAATTCGAAAAATTAGAGATAGTTAAGGTGTATGATCGGTTAGTAACTGTCAGGGAAGAAACATGGTTCCTCGGAAAGTGTTGGGAGAAGTTGTTTCCTAACCTCTGTTTTAGTAAGCTGACAATTTTTTATATTCTATTATCAATAAGATAATTTTAAACACTTCTGGAAACTTCCCAAAGAAAGTTACCTCAGCAGAAGTTCCTTTTTTTTTTTATATATATATTGCACAAAAACTTACTTAAATTTGTTAGAAATTTAAAAAATAATTCATTTAATTTTTCTCTATTTTTATTTTCAGGGAGCATAGACAAGAACTGTCCCATTTTGGTCAGAAGGTAAACATAACATTGAGCAGACTGAGGAAGCAGATTGCAGACTGCAAGCTGCAGATAGGTTAGTGATTGAATTTGTGTGAAGGCAAGAGACGAAAACGGACCGTTTTAGCTGTGCATGATGATGCTGATTGTGATTTGGGTGTTATTAATTACAGAGGAGGTAGAGTATTATCGGAGGCTGAAGAAGATTATCCAAACACCGACAGAAATCATGCAGGTCTTTCGGATCCTAATTTTCTCCGCCGATGCTCCGCAGCCACTGTTTGACGGCGCCACCAAAAAACCGGTTTGTGAAAATTTTTGTCGTCTTAATTTACCTGCCAGTCTATCTAGGCATAATGTAATGTTTGCCCTTTTTTTTCTTTCTTTCTCCTGATGCTAAGGGGAAATAATTATAAACTATGTATGACCCATTATGTGATAAATAATTAAATTAATAATATTATGTTTATTTATTTATTGTTGTTAAACAATTTTACTACGCACAAATTACATCTAATTTACTATCACTCGCAGAACAATTTGAATCTCAGATATTTTATGAATGAAAATAAGTTAGGTGTGAACATACAAGATGTGAACTTAAGTTTTCTCGGTAAAATAATGATTAAAAATAATGAAGAAACTAAATATTTAAGAATGTGTTCACTATAGGGATGTTATATATTTTCATCTTGTCCAAACTAGTGCATATTGCTAGGAATATTAATTCATTTAATTTAATGTACACCAAACCTTAAATATAATGGGGGAGGGCGAGTAAAGAAAAGTTTTTAAATCACTATCAGGTTTGATTTTACTATTAAAGATACTGACATTATTTTATTTCATTGTATGTCTGCTGCATCCGATTGATGTTACTTTGAATTTTTTTCTTTTTTGGTGTCTTGAGTTTGAGTTTGAATACAGGATATTAGCTGTATGGTGTTCTTCGTATTGTGAAGACATTATTTTAATTTGTCCTCGACATTTTAATTGTAATTTTGATCATTAATTGTATGGATTTATTTGTTTAAAAATATACGCAGGTCAACATTGATGTTTTAAGGAGGAAGAACGTGTTCTTGTTCATTTCAACCCTAGACGTAACAGAGGAAGAAATTGCCGTTCTGAGGCCAATTCACGACTCGATAAAGTACAAAGAAGACTACAAGATCGTCTGGATTCCGATCGTCGAAGTCTGGAACGAGCAGCTCCGGCGGCAGTTCGACTTCCTGAAGTCGAAGATGCCATGGTACGCTGTTCAGCACTTTGAGCCCATAAAAGGCTACAAGTTCATCAAGGAAGAATGGCACTTCAAGAAGAAGCCTATGGTGGTTGTGATGAACCCCCAGGGCAAAGTGGAGCACCCAAATGCGTTCCATTTGATTGAAGTTTGGGGAATGAAGGCTTTCCCCTTCACAAACTCAGTTCAAGAGACTCTTGATAGAGAGATCAGCTGGGTTGGCTCAGTTGCGGGCGGCATCCACCCTCGCCTGGACGACTGGGTAATTATACATATTTATCTATATATTATATATTTAATTCTCAATTTGACACAAAGAGCATATCAAGTAAAATAACTATTGTATTAGAGCGAGAGAAGTAATTAGTGCTGATTATAACAAAATTTTAGTGGAGAAAATTAAAACAAAAAATTATATAATTTTTTAATAATTTAAACTTTAATTATATTTTAAGTCTAACCATTTGTCAATGTAAGATCTGTTAGATACTGTCTTTTCTTATCACTGTTGTATAAAGGTATTCCAATCTCACTTGATAAATTCTCTTTATGTATAAAATTAGGCAATAATATAAATTTTATATGTCAATAATGTTGGTTGGCAAAGAGATATTTCATTTAAATTGGGTTGAATGTTGATTTTTTCGTAAGATGTTTTTATGGAATGCCATTGATTTGAATGGATTTAAGTCATGAGATGAGTGGGAAGGTTGAGAATGCTCTAATACATAGGATAAAAGTATAACTTTCTTGGTACATTAATGGTAAAGAAATTTCAACCTATGGCTCCAACACACTATCTAAACCTCTCATCATCAGCCACCTCTTAGTGATTTCTCTTTGTCAATATAATTGAGATAAATGGAATTTGCAAACTTAGTGAAAATATGCTTTTATGCTAGTGACTTCCCTTTTCATCCATGAAAAAATATCACCATTGGCAGACTCATTATTGTACTTCTCTCTTCAAGGACTTTTCTTTTGTCATATAGCTTATGACATGTGCCTTTATTCAATTTAAAGATAACTTTTTCGTTTCCAACAAATTGCCAATAACAATTTTTGGGTATATATTCTTAGCTAAAGTAACTTTTTTATTTTTCGGTAAATTCTCTGTCATGCAGATTAAAGAGCGAAAGTACATATTCTTCTATGGCGGAAATGACAAAGACTGGATCCAACAGTTCACTAAGTATGCCTCAAACCTAGCAAATGACCCGGTTCTGAAGGAAGCCAGGATATCAATAGAGTTATTCTGCGTGGAAAAGGAAGACCAGAGCCTACTGAGCAAGTTCTGGAGTGGCATTGAAAGCCTCTTTGTAACCAAGGTTCACAAAACCCTAGATGTAGTGACACAAGAAGTGCAGAAAATGCTTTCCTACAAGAATGAAACTGGGTGGGCTCTCCTCAGCAAGGGCTCCTCAGTGGTGTTCAGTGGCCATGGAACCACAATTCTGAAGGCCGTGGCTGAGTTTGAGAAATGGAAGGAGTTTGTGGGTAGGAAGGGCTTCGAGTTGTCTTTCAGAGAGTACCATGAAAAGATCGTCCGCACCACTCACCGCTGCTCGCACCTCGAAATCCCTAACGTTGCCGGAAAGTTGCCGGAGACCATAAATTGCCCGGACTGCCCTCGGAAGATGGAGATTTTCATCAGCTACAAGTGCTGCCACAAGGACAATAATGTCCCTCCCGATGCTAAATGTTAAATTATCAATTACGTAGGTTGAAAATATACGTATGTGAGTTTGAGGAAACTAGTTTCTTGTTGATGAGCCTGTGACTTGGCGGAGGTTTCATGAAATTGCCCCATCTGACTTTTCAGACGTGTGGGTGATAGAATAAAGGGCATCTTTATTTTCTTTGTAATCTGATGAGCTACAAACCTTAATCAATGCATTATGTGTTATTTTGTATCTAATTATGCTTCTTCTGTCGGTTTTTGGGACACAAAGCTGGAATTTTTTTACAATGAATGATTAGTTACATAGAAAAGTGAGAGTTAAGAAAAATTTTTGATACATTACCGGGGACTTTGAACCTAGCTAAGAATTTCAATGTATTATTTACTTAATGCTGACTGCTACCTGCCATCTTGTGGTTTAGTCTTCAGAAATTTTTCATAAGAAAAACGCCAAATCATTTCTGTCAATTGGGAAAACAAAAACTAATTTATTGAGTTTTTATGACTTAAATAGTAATTACCTCATCACGAGATTTTGTCGATTGGAAAAAAATCTAATTTATTGAGTTTTTGTAATTATAACTTAAATAGTAATTACTTCATCACGAGATTTCAATTTTCGTGTTATCTCATTGGGCAAAGGTGAGTGATTCGACAGGGCTGGAGACTCACCAGGGCCATTTTTTTAAAATTAAAATTAGATCGTATATAATTCATATTCGTTAGAGATAATTGAAAAGGCAATCAGTTTCAAGTAAAAATCATATATAAATATCTATATTATTTAAGGGCATGACTTCAGAAGGAACTTAAGGGTCTTTGCTTGGAGGGAAGATGTCTTGTATCGTAAAATCATTTTTGCTTTTATATAAATAAAAATTATATATTTTTTCTATATCTTATTATTAAAAAATTGATATTTAGAATAATAATAATAATAATAATAATGGAATAAAACAGTTTTACCTTTGAAAAAGAGGATGCATCTTTTATCAAATTATTTATATTTAATATTAATAACTACATAAAATATTTTTATTATTTAAATGATATTCTTATAAAATATATTATTCACCAAAATTATGAGAGCTAACTTTGTTCTACTTGGCTTGGATTCCTCATATTCCTAATAAAAATTCCCATGTTTCATATTCACATTAATGCTGTTTAGTAGAGTAAAAAATTAAAAAAAATAATTAACTAAAAATATAATTTTTCTTGAAAATTTTATTATTTAATTCTCTTCTTTCCCATTTTTTAATTCAAATAAAATTTTAATTTTAAAATTTTCTATTCCTCGTCTTTCTATTCTTCTCTGCCAAGGGGTAAAAGAAGAAAGGGAAAAAAAAAACAGGGACTAGATGTTCTTCTAGATAAGCGGCAGAAAAATGGTCCCCAGTGGGACAAACAAGTACTTCCCTCCAGCTATTGAAAGGAACCAGACAACCAGTAACCAACACAGCTTTGGATAACCATTGTCTCAAATCCTGTAATGCTTTTGACACTAAACAAATAAATTTTAGAAGCAGATATGATTCTTTTGAAATTTATAATTAGTTCTTTTAAAAGTCAAAAGAAAAAAATGAAGAGGGCAATTAATTTCGGGATTACAAAAAGTAAAGGATCTCAATGTCGCAGAGAGGCAGGATACGCAGACGCCCGTAAAATTTCATATATTTTATAAATAAGGTGTAATTTCGATGAAAAATATGTTAATTTTAAGTAAATTTTAATGAATAGAAATTTGAATATTGGAAATTATCTTTATTAAAAAGAAAGAAATTTATTAATACTTTGATTTTGAAATGGTCTAATTTGATCTCTTAAAAAAAATAAATTTTATGTTTTGTGTTAAAAAAAAAAGCTCCTGTTCTACTGAAAAAGATAATTCAAATACATATAAAGATTTCATTTCATTTTTTGGAAATCCACATATTTCTTCTTAATTTTGTGTTTCTTTCAAATTTTTATTTAGTCATAATGTATATTAAAATCAAAACTTTTTACAAAACTCGCACAGCCTTATATAGTAGTTCTAGCTTATTACAGCACAAATGTAAATTTGTAGTATACACACAAATTTTGTATTTAAAATCACCGTTGTTGTCGAGTGGTATTTAATATAATTTTTTTAAGCTTTTGTGCTTTATTTTAAGGTGAGTTCTTCCCCTGGGAAAAAATCCAAGGCATGAATAGAGGACAAATAATGTGGAGACACATAGCAAAAACTTTATTTAAAGATTCAGTTTTTTTATTATTGTAAAAATAGATTTGTTTCCTCTATAAAACATAATATTTATAAAATGACCCCCATTTTTTGGAGAGAATACCTACATAGCCCAAACATGAAGAAGAGAATTTATCGAGTCATATTGTTAAATATATGCTATAAAATTTTAACTATTAATGGTTCAAATTTTCTACTCTATATAAAATCATTATTGATTTATAAAATTTTTTTATAATCAAATAAAAATTATAAAAAATTATATATTTTTATGTGACCTTTATTATATTTTTTCAAGTTTTTTGGTTTATATATTTTACAATAATTTTATCACAAAAGCTACAAAATTTTTATGTTATCATTTTAATTAATGAAGTTGTATTTTTTTTCACATTTGTAATATACAAAAAAATATAACAATTTGTTAAAAAAATTATGACAAGTATACATTTTTCTATGTAAATTATATATTTACTAAAAATTAAAAGTTTTAGCTTTTGTGAAAATATTTCATAATTCTTCTAACTTTACAAAAAATAAATATTTAGAATTATAATTTTATTAAGTAAAGTTATAATGTATACAAAAAAAATTAGATCATTGCAAAAGAATTACAAAAATATTTAAAATTAATCAAACTTAAAATTTTTTATAAATTTTTATGGTAATAGAAATTTTTTGTTAAATGTGTATATAACCAAGTTAATGAAAAGTGCAAATCATTTTTCCTTTTTGTCTTTTTTGCTACGGTTTTGCTTGAGAATTCAACCATTTTTTTTTTTGGTTTTTTACAACTTACAGACGAAAAAAATTCAAAAGCTAAATTTTTCACTATTATAAATTTTGTAGAACTTCAAATTTAAAATTTTTTGCAATTATAACCATGAGAGACCCAATAATTTTATTACTAAAAGTTACAAAATTTTTATGTTATAATTTTAATTAATCAAATTGTATTTTTTTCACATTTCTACTATACAAATTTTAGATAACATATAACATTTTGTTAAAAAATTAAAAAAAAGTATAGGATTTTTGTTGGAAATTATGTATTTATTAAAACATGTTAAATAAGAAGAGTGCACTGGAAATAAAAACTCCAAACAAAAATTCAATTTAAATTCTAAAAGACTTAACTTGTTTAATGTAACAATAAGATAATTGATAATAAAGTTAACTAGTATTTGAAATGTAGGTTCACACCAATTTATTTTATTTCTAATTTATTATTACCTTTGTAACTATTATAAAAAGTATTTTAATAAAGTTTGTGCATAAATGAAAAAAATATATATCAATTTATTTTAAAATGAAATCATAAAATTTTCAATAATTATACTAACATGGTTCATGTCAAATAATATTGAAAATATTCCTTCATCTAAGAATTATAATTTTAAAACATACAATAAAATAATGGTCAAACTTTGAATATATCTATTTTTTCCTTAAAGAATAAATATCAAAACATGAAAGTTCGAAGCTTTAAAGTATTTAGGTTTCTCATGATGATTTATATGACATAAAACTTCTAAAAAAATTTATTATCTTCATTTTAATAAATATTAACCAATCAAATAGCTTAAAAAAATTTTACTTGTTATTTTATTTTTACAAATCAAATGGTATTTAACAATAAATTTTATTTAAAATTAATTAAATTATAATTATTAATTCAATAATGCAAATTTATATTACGATAAAATAGGCACTCCCTCTAACAAAAACATAAAAAAGGAGAGCATAAGATACATCTTTTTTCGATAAAAATAATCTCAGAAGTTTTTTTTTTTCACATGTAGAATGAGTTTGAACATCATAATTATTATCATGCAATAATTATAATATATTATTTAAAAATATTATTAATTTTCAATTATTAAATTTTATTTTATCTGTATAATATTATATAAATTAATAAATTCAAAATTTTAAATTTAGTAGTTTATTATAATAATAATAATATGCCAAAATTTCTCCTTCATTATTATTATTATTAGAATTTTGCTAATCATAATCTAAAGGTTATATTTAAAAATTAATAAATATTTCTCATTTATTATTATTTTTAATTTTTAAATAATTTTATAAAATAATATTAATTAAAAATAATTATATCATATTTAAAAACCAAATTAATAATTAATACTATTCATAAAATTTCTTTAAAATTAAAAGTAATAATTAATAAAGAATATTCATTGATTGTTAAATGTAACCTATATAAAAATACGATTAACATTATATTATTTAAAAATTAACAGGATTTCTATGACCTACTTAATAAATATCTTTATAAATATTGGGGACAGCTAGCCGCTTTTTAACCCCAAAATCGAAGATTATTTTATTGTTATTTATTTAGAATAATGTTAACCACTATCTAATTTAATAATAATATAATTAATATTAAATTATATTTAATATTTTATTATTATTTATAATAATATAATTGATAAAAAATTAATTTAAATAAAAAAGTCAACATAATCTATTAACTCCCAACCCAATTTGTTTAATATCTTTATTATTACATGAATTTTTTTGGGTTGAAAGTATAAATTTTGGTGAATTTTAAGGTGCTTTTAAGGGTTTGGTGCCAAGAGTGATCTAGTAAAATATAAATCATTGGATAAAATTACTAAATCAATGTTAAAATTTTTATAATTTTATTTAATAGT
Organism: Sindora glabra; assembly: GCA_020226215.1. Taxonomy (NCBI): domain Eukaryota; kingdom Viridiplantae; phylum Streptophyta; class Magnoliopsida; order Fabales; family Fabaceae; genus Sindora; species Sindora glabra. The sequence continues at coordinate 34,092,141 of CM035231.1, forward strand.
TTATATTTTATCACATCACCCCAAACACCAAATTTCTAAGGACACTATAGCAATCACCATAAATCTTAGAAAACTAATTACATCTCAAGTTGCCGTTTCTCCGCATCAAGAATCTTGTCTTTTCCTTATGTCATATGTTCAAGATTATGATAACTGTCTTTTACCCAAGGCATGGTACTCATGGCCTTATTTTAATATAGAATTTGATTCTTGTAATTTAATAATTTAATTATTCTTATCATTGAAAAAAATTTTAAGTTATAATTTTTTAATCAAATTATTTTTCATATTTCATTTGTTTTATAAAAAAATAATTTTTATAAAAAATATCATTTATATTAATAAAAAATAAAAAATTATTTGTATTGATATTAAAAAATATAAAAATATAATAGTGAAAAAATCAATTTTTTAAAAATGAAAGAATTTATTTTTTAAAATGGTTTATATTTAATAATAAATAAATACAATATCTTTTACTTTCAAATTTTATAATTATATTTTACAAAAATAATATTTTCTTTGGAAACAAATACTTTAATTATCCTGCATTTTACAACGTTCTCTGCCCGAATAGTGCTCTCGCATGCGCATTGAGTAGAAAATTATATTAAAATGGATGATTAACCCTTTCTCAACATTTTTCTCATCATTTTCGAACACAAGGAACCTAGTGCGGCATGTACGACATAGTTGCAATTGCAACTTTGATTCCCTCGGAAGAAAATTAATCATATTTGATTTTTCCTAAAATACAATATCTAATCTTATGTTCTTATAATATATAAGTATCTCATCTTTGTTCTTATGATATATAAATTCGATCAAACTAAATTTAATTTTAACTAAATTGAGGCTTAAAATCTAAGTTGACACACATACATTCAATAGAATCACGTTTACAATTTAAGGAAAATGATTTTGTATTTTAGCTAGATCAAACGGTTCGCTTTTTTTTTTTTTTTTCCTTTTAAACCAGACACGATGGGTCCTACTGATTTTTCCCACAAGTAATCGTCATCTCGCATGAAGTAATTAAGAATTTTTTATTTTAAATTTGATACAAACAAAGTATCTTTTAGGTTTAAATCCATTTTTTGTCCCCTAAATTAATTTAAGAGGTTTTTCTCCTTTAAATATTTAATTGGTATAATTTTAGTCTTTTATTTAATTTTTATCATCTTCTTAATCACACATGACAATTTTCACTAATTTTTTCTTTATATTAATTTGAAATGACTTTTATATGAAAATGAAAATGGAAAAAGTTGGTTTTGAGGATTCCAAACAAGATCAATGTATTGTATCTGCATATGAAATTTTAATTTTTTTTTTTTTGAGAATTCATTGTTTTCTAAATTATAAAAAATGTGATTTGTTTTGGGAAACAATATATTAAATGTTTGGAGATCAAAGAAGAATCGATAGGAATTAATAAAAATGAAATCTAAAAATTAAATATTTAAAAATATAGAAAATATTATTTAAAAAGATAATGTTAACCATCCGTAAATAATGATTAAAGTGTAATTATTAATTCCTAATTAATACATCATTTCTATTTTAATAATATATTATTAGAATTATTGTCTCTCATTAATTTTATTATTAAAAATAAAAATAAAACATTAATTACTTATTTGGTAGCAAAGAAATTTGAAGAGAGAAAAATGGGATGGTGAAAACTGACATTATTCTCTTGTTTGGATGACAAGATGTCAAGATAAATTAAGAAAGAAAAAAAATAAGTAGATAAAAATTTTTTAACTCCGCGAAAATTTATTTCTCTCAATGATGGGAAAGATAATAGGAGAGAAAAAAAAATTAACTAGGTATTGCCATACTTATGGTATCAAATTTATTTGAATTGAGAATAGTAAATCTCAAGAATAGCACTTTCAAGTTTTGAATTTAAGACTTTTAAGCTTGAAATTTCCTGGGACTTAATCTACTGTCACTAACTCAATTAATTATTGGTGGAGAGAAATTGTTTCTAATAAACCCACACAAATTAGTATCCCCATTTTACTATCAAGTCAGTGGAGTCTCATTTTTTCTTGTGGATTTTTAATTCATGCACCAATAATATGATTTCTATTTATACTAGCAGTGCATGATATTTCACCACATATCCCATTATCTTTGAAGTAGAATTTTTAATCAATCAATTGTTTACCTTTTTTGAATTTTTTTAATCATTATTTTTTAAAATAAAATTTATCCTTTTTATATTTTCGAAAAGCTTATCTTTTAAATAAACTGTAAATCATTTTGTCAAAATGACTTTGTAACAATTTTTTTTGCCTATTTCCTCGCAGGGTAAGCCTTTTTCTATTTTTAACAGTTACTTTTTTTAAATAAAATTTATTTTTTCTACATTTTTAAAAGTTTGTTTTCTTGAAATGAAAAAAAAAAAAGTTAAGCATAACATGTTCCTGTCGTAGGAAAAAGACCGCACAAAGCACACTTATGTTGTACATTTAAAGTATTATTTCTTTATATATATATATATATATATATATATATATATATATATATATATATATATATATTAATATTCTTTAATATTTTTTAACTCAAGTTTATTTCATTTTATTAATGTTCATAAAATACAGAGATAAATCACAATCAAATATTGATATCATTGAATCCTGGAGAGATATTAAAATCAAGGTGATTTAATTTCTTTTTTTTTTTAATTTGAAGTATTATTACACGTGCCTAATAACTAAAGTCTACAAATTATTATTTCATCCAGTGTCATAGTTCACATCATATTTGGCATCAAGGAAGTTATGAATTTTGTATATCTAATAACAATACAAGGCATTCTAGTTGTGTGGTAAGATATATTATATTTTTATTTATGTTTTTATTATAAATTCAATGATAAATGTTTTTACTGATGCAGGAATTATTGATGGTTGCTACACAGTCAAGCAATAAATCAGGATCTAAATTTTTAGAAGTAAAGAAAACAAATCTTAATCCTCTTTTTATGAATAAGAAAGATTCAACTAGAATTTTTTTATTAATATCTGTAATGTTTATATTAATTTATATAATGAATCATTTAATATTGTTATTATGATCAAGTTTATAAGTTTATTTTTTGCTCTTATGTTTTTTATTTAATTATTTTAATTTAGTAAAATTATATAAATTTCTTCTCTTTTATTATCAAATTATTTTGAATTATTTGAAATTTTTTCTATATAAAAATTTAAATATTTCTTTTCAAATTCAGATATATATATTAAACTATGTAAGATAATTTATACCGCATAAAAAGAACAAACTTTAATAAACTAAAAAGGATAATATTTTAAAAATTAAAATGCTACATACTTTTTTATAAGTAATAAATTGATTCATAAATTTTTAGAGAAACAATTTTTTTAAAATTGAAAGGATATAGTTGGATGTCACAGAATAGTTTTGAAAAACTAATTTATAATTTACCAAGAAGACAAAATTTTAAATATATAAAAAGAATAAAACTAATAAAAAACTTAATGCTTAAAAATAAAAAAGGCTAATGTTGCAAGGAAACAAGTGTAAAAATGTCACAAAATCATTTTGAAAAATTAATCTGTAGTTTATTAAAGGGATAAAGTTTTTAAAATATAAAAAATGATAAATTTTATTTAAAAAACAATGGTTAAAAATCTCAAAAAACATAGACGTGAAAAAAATTAAAACAATTGGTTAATTAAAAATTCTATTTCAAAGATAATCGGACATGCGGTGGTGAAATATTATTCACCACTAGTATAAATGAGAATTAGAGATGTATATGCGAGCGCTAAATTTTTCATGTAAAATTGCATAAAATTTATAGTTCAAATTTGAGCTTAATCTATTTAATTTTTTAGAAAAAATTGGTTCAGTCTAGTTTGACTATTTTGTACATGTCTCGAAGGCTTGGTTTGAAATTTTGAATAGTAATATTTTTTATTTTTAAGAAAAAATAATTTTTTAAAATAAAAATATATATTTAAAAAAATAATAACATATTAAATATATAAAATATTTAATTATATTAAATTAATTTTTTATATTAAAAATAAATTAATATCATTAAATTGGCAGAATCAACCCATTTTATTATTATTATAATTCCAACCCAATCTAAATAATAGCCAAGTTATAAAAAAATTTAATAAATTTATCGAGCCACAAAAACGAAATTTAAATTTTATATTATTTTCAGGCCGAGCTTACGATAAATTCTTTATGTCAACAATACATGAAATAAAATCCTTTCTCATTACTCTCATCTTGCTTGCACTAATAAGACTAAGCGTGTGACTGTGCGGTGTTCAAAATGTTTAACCCTTGAACCATACCCTTTATCTTGAATTTCTTTTTTTTTTTTTGTAATATAAACGGGCTAAACCCAACTACAAAGCAACTATTCTATTGAAGGAAATTCCAATACTATCATCAATACATAATCTCCCACAACCATTTGGGATTTCATTGAAACTCTGCAATTCTCCTAACTGCAACTTATGGCCTCTGTTAGCAAGTTAGTTTGTCACTTTATTGCTTTCTCTGTATGTATGAGAAACTCTCACTTACCAATTTCTTCCCATTAAATCCTTAATCTGTCTGATTAAAGGAGTAAAAAGGTGTCCATTCCCACTACTATGAATGATAAGCTGATAAGTTGTTAGGGAGTCCATCTCCACACAAACTTTCTGAAACTCTTTATTTCAGGCTAAATTCAAACCTAAAACCACTCCCCACAGTTTAGCAGGCAGGATGCTACCCTTTCTAATATTTTTGGAGAAACCAACAAGCCAATCTCTAGCACTATTACGAATTACTCCTTCACAAGCTACAAATTCACCCGCCTCCCATTTAAGACCCATTAATATTAACCTTCACCCAATCATTCTCTAGAAAATTCCAACCACATGCAATTTCTACTTTGTTTCCATTCAAACTTGACCGTCTCAAGCTTCTACATGTTCCTTCAATCTCTCTGGATTTTATAAGGCTCATTATCACCAAATCAGCATCTCTATTAGTACTGGCATCAAAGATTAGTTTGTTTCGATTAATCCAAATTTCCCGAGCAATAACTCCAAATAAAAGTTTCCAGTCTGGATCTCCAAATCTCCCTAACTTATTTCCTAAGTTCAAGTCCATCCACTCAAGAAGGCTTAAAGAAAAGAATTATTCCCAGTGTTTCGAATTAAGAATTCTTAGCCATATCTGAAAGACCTAATTGCAGTCCCTTAAAGCATTTAGAATTGATTCGCTCCTCTGACATCTTTAACATTTATCATCCACTGTAAGGTGTCTCCTTAATCTTATTGAATTTGTCAACAGCCCATTATTTGCTACTAGGCAAAGGAAGCTTCGAATTCTATTCAGTCCCCTCCATTTCTAGATTAAACATGAAAGGTCCCTATTTCTTTTGCTTCTCTTGTTAGCGAGAGATAAATAGACTTCATTGAGAAACAACCATTCTTATCTAGATGTCATGAAATTTCATATGGACCTAGGTTATTTCTTAAGGGAAAGACTTTTGCTATTCTTCTACATGTTTCTGTAGGGAGGAATTCTTCAAACTTGGCCTAATCCTAATTTCCATTTTCTTCAACAAACTGATCCACTATAAGATCCTTCAAATTCAGAGGGATTTCCTTAGTTGCTATCTCTTTTAATACATAATCTCTTACCCAAAAGTCTTGCCAAAACCTTGTGTCTTTTCCATCACAGATTATCATTTTTACTCTTTTAGACACCTTATTCCAAACTTTATAGATACCTTTTCCATAGATTAAATTGGGCTTTCTTCTTTTCCATTATAGGGAATTTTGTTTGACCACAACCATATTTATCCTTCAACACCCTTGCCCACAGAGCATCTTTGTTGGCCATTAAATTAAAGTTAACTTTCATGAGGAAAGCTTGATTTTGATGTTTCAAGTTTCTTAAGCCAAGTCCTCCTTGTTGTTTTGGCTTACAAACCTACCTCTAGTTTACTAAGTGTGGCTTCTTTTTCTTATCATTAGAATCCCATAAGAAGCTTTGCATATTCTTTTCTACATCATCGCAAACATTAGATGGAAGTAATGTGGTTTGCATAGTATACATAGGAATTGCTGAAATAACTGATTGTGAAAGTGTTAATCAACTAACAAATGAAAGTGTATTGGTTTTTCAAATGCTGAAATGTTTTTGGACCTTCTCTAGGATATGCACATAAGTTGATCGAGTAACTCTTCCATGGTGCAGAGGCACACCCAATATTTCCCTAAATCCACTGTAATGCCAAAACCAAGCTTGTGACTTATTTGGCTTGCTCTTGTATGGTTGATATTCTTTGAAGAATGAACTTTAGTTTTATCAAAGTTAATTTTCTAACGAGAGCATTTACAAAATAAGTCTAGACATTCCAAAATGATACCTACCTGATCCAAAGAAGCTTCTGCAAACAACAGAAGATCATCCACAAAGAATAAATGAGAGACTGAGCATCTATTTCTAACTAGTTTCCAAGATCTCATATTTACTGCCTTAGAAATATAATGAGCTAGCCTTTCCACACATAGGACAAACAAGTAGCGAGAGTGTGGATCCTTCTGTCTTATACCCTTGCAAGGATAAAATGGTTCCGTCTGATTACCATGCCATAGGATTTTCATGTTACACGTAGATATACATTGCATTTTGAGGTTTATTAGATGAGCCGTGAATCTTGCTTCTCTCAAGGTTTTTTCAAGAAAATCCTAACTAACTCGATTGTAAACCTTTTCCAAATCCACCTTAATGGCTATTATCCCTTTCTTAGTCTTCATAATATGGACAATCTCTTGAGCAATTATTATGTTATCAGAACTGTGTCTCCCTGGTATAAAGTTGCATTATTTAGGAGCAATCAGATGAGCTATGTGAGGCTTTTCTCTATTAGTTACAATTTTTGTGACTATTTTATAGGCTATATTACATAGACTGATGGGTCTGAATTGTCTAATGTGTTTTGGTTTCTCTATCTTGGGAATCAAAACTAGCAGAGTGTCATTTATTTCTTTAACCTTCTTTGGATTTTTAAAAATATTGGAGATGAGCTCACACACTGATTTACTGACTATGCTCCATTAGTTTTGAAAGAAACATGCATGCAGACCATCTGAATCTAGGAGCCTTATAAGGATTCGTCTAAAAAATAGTCCTTTTGATTTCTTCTTGACTTACTGAAGCTTCCATTTCTTTCTTTTCCATGCCTTGTATTTTTGGAAAAAAAATCTTTAATAGGAAACTCATTATCTTATCTCTCCTTAGTATATAACTTCCTGTAGAAATCAATAGCAATCTCCTTAAGTTTACTACCCTTTATGATCCATTCTCCATTTTCATTCCGTAGGGTTGTGATCTTATTTCTTCTTCTATCTTATTTCTTCTTCTATGAATTACTGTTGAAGCATGAAAAAATTTTGTATTGTTGTCTTCATACATAAGTTAAGTGCATTTTGACTTTTGATACCATTGGATTTCTTCTTATAGTAAGATTTTCTTATACTCTCTCTAAAGATGTTTATGAAGATTCTCTAAAAAGATGTTAGGCCCCTTCAGACAGCTTCCTTGTAATACCCTGTAGTCTAGCTAGAAGTCTTCTCTTTTTCTTGAAGACATTTCCAAAAACATTGATCCTCCAATCAGTTACCTTAGAAATAACATTAATAACAATCATTTTCCAACCATTCAAGCCATCCCAAGCCTCTAAAACTACTATTGGAAATTACTCCTCAAGTAGCCATGCTGCAAAAAATCTAAAAGCTTTATTTCTTCTTCTTCCATTATCTACTCCTTTTAAAGAAAGGAGTAAAGGTTTATGATTTGATTTGAATGGAGGTAGATGAAACACATTTACTTTTGGAAATTTCATTCTCTAATTAATGTTGCATAGACCCCAATCAATTTTTTCCTTAATTCTTAATCTTTCCCATGTGTATGCAAGCCTAAAGTATCCTATGTCAAACAACCCATAGGATTCTATACATTTAGCAAATTTCTTCATATTATTCCAATTAGGAAAAACTCCCCCTAGCTTATCTTTACTTGATAAATATAAATTGAAATCCCCGATTGTAATCCAGGGTTCTTCAATATTAACTGCTAATGCTTTTAAAAAATTCCAGAGGTTCTCCCTTTCTTAAGGTCTTGGACTTGCATAAACAAAAGTCATTAAGCTTTCATAATCTTCTTGAATAAAACACACTTTGGTATGTATGAATTGTTGGTGTGTCATCAAAATTTCCACTCTCACCTCCTGCTCATCCCATATAATCCATATTCCCCCTGAATAACTAATCGGGTCTACCCTTTGAACAATATCAAACTTGAGTTTCTTAATGATTTTTTTAACTTTCTAATCCCCTATTCGTGTTTTAAAAAGGGACATAATTTTGACTTTATAAAGACACTTCAAGTTATAAATCAGATTAGGAAAAGATTTTGCTTTAGTCCCCATGCAGTTCCAAGCTAAACAGGATATTTGAAGATGAATTGAAAAATGTCATTCCTCTTAACTTAGGAGGTGAGTCTTGATACCTCATAAAGCTTCAATAGCCATTTCATTATCCATCATCCGGAGTTCATGATTTGCTCTTCTCATATGATCCATACACCAATTTTTATCTAGTGGTTTAGGAGGCTCCTCCCTTGAAGCTCCATAATCTAATTCTACCTCCTCTAAAATCATCGAGCTACTTGGTTTTTCTACATCATTATTAGAAGAATTGTTACTCATATTCGCCCTTGATTTTTTTTCTGTAACTTTTGAAGGTGAAACCCCTATCATCGATTTGGTTTTTGTTAATCTAAATTGGTTCTTCAAAATTCTAGTATTTTCTTTTTCCCCCTGCTCTTAGATATTTGCACTTCCTTTCTTTATTATGTTTTTTTCTTTCAATACTCTTCCAACACTATAGTTTATCTGCTTTACTGCTTTCTCTTCTTTTTGATTTGTCCCTTTTAAAGCACTAGATTTTTCTTTTAATTCTCCTACCTACTTAAGTTCTTTCTAGAAGTTTCATCACTGACCAAAATTTCCTTTTACCACCTTCTTTAAAATCATCTAGGACATCAAAGTGAGAAGCTTCAAAAACTTGATTATTACTTCTATCTATCATAACTTTAATTTCTTTTCCTTTTAAATTCATATTCTAGATATTTGGGAAGGTCCTTCCTCCACTTTTCTCATATGAACCCCATGCCCCAAAGGCTTCACTTCCCACTTCTATTATTATTTTTTCATTAGACCTAGAGTATTTTACGGATTCAGAGTTCCCCTTTTCCACCCCAATGTTTTCCTTTCCTAACTAGTAATGTTCTTTTCTATGACCATACTTCCCACAATTGATGCAAATGGCATGTAAGCCTTCATATTCCACTTTATGAATTTTTTCTCATAATATGAATTTAGATAGAAATTGCTTCTTCAGATCCAATTCAATACAAATTTGTGCAAACTTAGCCTTTTCAATCACAAACTCTTCTTCTAACTCCTTCCTTCTTAGGGTATTGTTATCCACCTTTAATGTTCTTCTAAAGTGATTCCCTAGCCTCCATAGAAAATAGTAGTTGTAATACTCAATTGGCAACCCTAGCACTCACATCCATATAGCAATTTTCTTGACTTCATCATTAAAAGGATAAAAATTTGGCCTCCATCTTTGTACAATTAGGTAGTGATCTGAAACCATCCAAAGGCCCTCTTGGGGAACAAAATTTTAATCCTGAATATTCATGAATCTTACTAGGAAAAAGTCATTTTCCATATCAATAAAATCAAAGCCTCTTTGTATACCCCACATTCTTTAAAGTCTCTGTTTCAGAAATCTTAAACTCAACCTTTTTCCTAGTACTTTAACAATAAGTGATAATCTCAATGGTTTACAAAATTCTGCTCTTTCTTCTTTGGAAACAACCACGTTGGGGTAGAAAACATCTTCCTCTTTGTTAATATTTACCTCTATTTCCACCTTTGAATTAACCAAGATATCCTCATCGTCCTCCTCTCCTACCATCACTTCATCATTTATCTCCTTACCTTTATATACCCTTAACAAAGGTCTCTATAAAAGACTAATTTTCATCTAGTGCTCACCTTATCTTCTTGGTTAGGCATTTCCACAAACAGGTGTTGTTCATTCTGGTTTAGGATTCTTTCTTGCCTTTCTTCAGTGTTTTCTTCATCCATCATATCATCCATTTGGATTCCCGAATCATCTAAGCCTTTTGCTTTCTTTTTACTTTGAGCAATTAAGTCCTCCTCTTTACTTGATATCTGCCTTATTTCCATTGAGGATTCAATCATCATAGTAACCAAGAATTTCAGATTAAAGAGAAATCTAGGTTAAGAGAACTTGAAAACCCAGAAGCAACAAAGATATTAAGCTCCCCTCAAAGCTTTTGAGTTTTGGAGAAAAAGAGAAAAAAACAAAGTGAATCAGATCAGAGTTTTGCATTATCGACTATAGGTTGTATTGTCTCTACACTTCTACCATGTGATGAGATTTTACTTACCTGTAGTGAATAAAAAAAAAAACCTTTATCTTGAATTTCACAAATGCAATCCTCTCCTTTTTTTTCTCTTTTACCCTTCTTTATTAGCCTCTTTAACTTGTATGTAATTTCCTAACATGATGTTATTTTGAAATTATTTCTCAATGTAATTTTTTTGTAATACCTTATGTAGTATCGCCTCAAATTTATTATTTTTTAATACACTTTAATTATCTTATAAATAAAATTTTGATAATTTTATTATTTATAATTTTTTATTTTTTATTTATATTTTGATATTTCTTATAATTATGCATTTACAATTTGTTTTTATTTATAGTTAGTTTCTTACATTCATTAGATAAATTAATAAAATATAAAAAATTAATAAAATTACAAATTAAAATAAATTATAAAAATTAAAATTTTGATTTACCCTTTTTCTAAAGTGATTGCTATATTTTTACTTTAAAAAGGATGAATCATCTAATTCACACAAAAAGTAAGTTTTTATAGGAAATAAAACTTCTTAAAATATAAATTTTGACTACTTATTTGCTTGAGTATCAAGTTATTTAATGTATTTATTTTGTTATATTTATGAAATCTTTTTTGTTGTTATTATGTATTTATAATTTTATATATTTGTTATAATATTCATGTGTATGAAGCATTTAAGTACAAATGACAATGAATACTTTTCGGCCATTGCTGATAATTTTGATGGAAAAAGGTGATTAGATGTATTAATGACAATGAATAAATAAATTTTATTGAGTTAGTTGTAATACATTAATTGTTAGTTAAAAATAAAATTAAAATTTGTAAAAAAAAAGAAGAAGTAATATTTCCAATTGTAATTTTGTGCTTGTACAAATATGTAGATATCATTCTAATAATATTTATCTAACTCCTCAATTTTATATATGTTTGTTCATTTATTCATATATTAAAGTAATATTCACGTAATACATAATTTAGTTATAAAATGTGAAGTTTATAAGAAATTTAATTTATTTTATAAGAAGTTTAATTTTCTATGAATTAGATGATTACTTCTTTTTAAAATGAAAATGCAGCAATGTATTTAAAAAATATTAAATTAAGTTTTTAATTTTTATAATTTATTTTAATTCATTATTTTATTGTTATAATTTTAATTTTCATTAATTTATTTTAATAAGCGTATAAATTTAATTATAAATAAAAATAAATTTTAAATATATAATTATAAGAAATATTAATAAAATTAAAAAATTAAAAATTGTATAAATAATAAAATAATCAAAATTTATTTATAAAAACCAGTAAAATTTTATTTATAAAATAATTAATATTATTAGAAAATAATAAATTTAGGATGGCATACCCAACCCCACCCCAATAATACTTTTTTTCTAACAACATTATTTTAGGAAATAATTTTAAAGTAACATCATGTTGAAAAATTATTTTCTAGCAACATTATGCAAATAAAAGAACCCCTTTATCACTCCCTATTCATAAAAGTTTGTCTACTTACATAAAGGATAGGACTTGCTTGCCCCAATTTTTGGAAGACAGGCACCTATAAAAATTATTGGACAAAATTTTAATATGTAGATAGGGTGGCTATGCCATTGTTGGTTTATTGAAATGAATGTAGATAATTTTGCAAACTCACTTCCTTATAAATTTTAATTATGAACTTGCCATTAGTTTAAATAAAATGAAAATTTTTATAAATAAATTAATTCTAATGTAATAAATTGATAATAAAAATTGATTATTTATTATTATAATTTTAAATATCTTTAAGATAAAAAAGGAAATCAGGTGAGTTTTCTAATCTTCTAATATTTATGAATCATCAAATGGAAACTATAATTACTTCGGGAGATTATAATATAATGGGAATCTAATTATATTTCATGCAGTGCACTTATAATAAATTAGAATTTTAATTGGGGACCTTTTAATTGTAACTTAATTAATAGATCAAGAATGTAAACAAGATGAGAGTCTTTGTGGAAGTAAAATATTTCAACTAGAATTTGGGAGAGATTATAATAAATAATTGATATAATGATATATTGATATATTATTAAATTTGATTATATATTAAATTTACTTTATTTTAAAGTTAGATATGACATGTTATATATATATATATAGATATATATATATATATGATCAAATTTGATGAATATTATAGAAGTTTGAGAAAGTTTGGCCTTCTTTACATAAATAATGTGCAATAATAGCATTCTGGAAATTACTGTCTTTTTTACATAAATAATGCACAATAATACATCACTATATAAATAATGTACAATAGTCATCCACTAAAATTTATATATAGCATTCTGGAAATGCTTTTCTCGCTTTTCAAAACGCAGTCGGGTAGCTGAATATTAAAATTAATGTCTCAAGCGCAGGCATATATATCATAGTTGAGTCTAAATGAATTTTGGTGAGATCCCAGTTACCTGTAGTATTATTCGTTAATATACAATATGAGTGACATAAATAATTAGTTAATTATATTATTAATTAATTGATTTAATTAATTATTAACAGATTATGTTAATTGATTGACAAGGTAATACCATTAGTTATTTAAATAATGATGTTTAGTACTATTAAATTTTTATATATAAAATAATATATAAAAATATGAGTATATTTTATGATTTATTTAAATATATTATTTTATTTTAAATTATTTTATTTTTATGTATTATTTATTAAATTATTTTTTAAAAATATATATTATTCTAATTTATTATTTATTAAATTATTCTTAAAATAAATTATTATACTTGTTAAAGTTTTTTAAAAAATAAATAATTATAATTTATTATAATTATTCAAATTTTATTTTAAAAATATATATTTGCATATTTTTTTATTATTTTATATCAAGTTTTAAACATACTATATTATGATGATTTTACTATATTCATATTACATATATATTTTTTCATTACCATATTTTTTAAGGAGTGATTTGATGGAAAAAAATATTTTTTTTAATATTTATACCTTGAATGATCCATTTTTCTTTAAGTGATATTTTAAAAATTGAATCGAATGAGGAAGTGAAAAATTTTTATGTATGCATATTTTATATGTGTGTATAATTTAATCTTATTAATTTTTTCTTTTAATGTGAGAAGAATTCAAATTCATTAAATAATTTTACAATACAATCTTTAATATATTATAATATCTATTTTCTTAATATATATTAATTTTGTTATGTAAATTTAAATAATAAAAAATTAAATAATTATCTATCATTTATAGAGAGCTTGATTTTCTAATATATATTAAATTAATATATATATATATATATATATATAAAAAAATTCTTAGAAGTATAATGGTTTAACTCTTTCTTTTAAATCCTAGGGTTTGGGGTTGAGATCCTTTTTTTTATGTGTACATAATTACACAAGTTTGAGAAAGTTTTGGCTTTTTTACATACATTTTATAACTCAATTTATTGAAAATGCAAGATTTAAAATTTAAGGTTTAGGATGTACATTTTTCATTTTAGCTAATTGGAGCTAATTAGCTAATCAAATAATTTATTTAATAAAAACTTCAAATGACTGTTTAACATGGTCAATCAATTAAATACTCTTAAATAAACCAAAAGCTTATGAATCATCTATTTATTAGACACCCTCTAAGTAATATAAACATTGTAGCACATGAATATGAATAGGTAATATAATTTCAATTATCAAGTTCCTATGGGATTTTGAACTCATTACTATAAAGTAACTGATAGACATCGAATATTTAAGAGATTATACATTAAAAAATGATCGATGTGTAATAAACTATCATAGTAAATGTGGTTTCAACGTTAGTTTGTAAACTATTGTAAAATAGAAAGACTTTATTTTATGAAAACTAACGTCATTTATATTTCTATAATATTGGGAAATAAAATTAATCGTCATTTTTTTCTAACAACTAACATCTAACTCTTATAATAACACATCGATTGATTTAAATAACTAACATTATATGTCCATCCTCTTTATCCATCTAAACCTCAGCCTTAGTTTCTCATTCCCTCATCCTAAATCTTAACCTGATCCTTATGTTCCTCACTCCTTTATCCTCCTTATTTCTTTTGTATTCTTAACCAGATATAGGAAGCCAATATTTCTTATTACTCTAAAGAATCCTAATTTAGACTACTTTAAAGAATAAACTAAGTACCAAAAGATTAAAAAAGGTGAAAGGTTGTATGCAATATCATAATGAAAAATAGGTACTTCATTAAATTTATTTTGATATCCATTGCTCGATATGTAAGGTTTACACTATTTAAAGAAACCTTTTGAATACAATATATGCATATACAATGAGTATTTATGAAAAATTAGTGTATCAGATATTTTCATATGAAATACAATAGAATGCAAAAAAAAAAAAAGATAAATGAAATCAAATTTTTTACTTGTACAAATTTGTAAAAGTTGTATCAAAATAATAGGCAACAAAATAATACAAATAGAAAATCAGAAATGAAATTGCAAAAACAAATACAAAAAAAAATTTGTAATTATATTAAATGCCTTTCTAGTGAGTGTTAAACTGTATATATTTGGCCATAAGCTAATTGAGCTTCATTCTCGCAAAATAACTAGCAAGTAAAAATAGAAAATAAAAAAAATTATTGCTTAATACTTTGCTAAATTTGTTTTGATACTCATTACTCAATATATAATGTTTACACTCTCTAGAGAAGCCTTTTGAATATGATATATGCATATGCAATGAACATTTATAAAAAATTAATGTATTAGATATTTTCATATGAAATATGATAGAATGCCAAAAAAAAATAAATAAGATTAAATTTCTTACTTGTGGAAATCTGTAAAAGTTGCTTCAAAATAATAGGTAACAAAATAATATAAATAAGAAATAAAAAATAAAATTGCAAAAACAAATACAAAAAAAAACCCTTGTAATTATATTAGATGCTTTTCTAGTGAGTGTTAAACTTCATATATTTAGCCACAAGCTAACTAAGATTGATTCTTGCAAAATAACTAGTGAGCCAAAATAGAAAATAAAAAAAAATCATCTTACATTTAAATAAAGAGCACGCCTCATTAAATAGAAAATCATTTTAAAGTTGGAAGAGTTTCTAGATAAAATTTGCAAATGGTACCTTATTTTACTCCTTTTATTTTAAACTTGCACCATACTTTAACTTTTCAATTTTCAATTCGCTTCTATGGCCTAAGTTTCCATGTCAGTTTTTACAATGAATTGACATCTAGATTTAATATTAGATGTTAGTCTTAAAAAAATGTTGTTATCTTTAATACAACAACATCAATCCTATTAAATAATATTTAATGTTAGTTATTACAAAAAAAATTAACATCTTAATATAAGAATGTCTTTTAATAAAAAAAATTTTTATTTTCTTTTAGGCAATTTTTTCTATAACTATTCTATAATGATCCCAAAATTATTCTAGAATAGCTAGATACAACAAGCATGTATATATTGAACTAAAACTAATTCAATTGTATACATACATATTAAATAAGAATCCAAAATTACAACTTATATATATATCACACACATATATATAGGTAACAATATTATACGTCTTTAGTTTAAATCCTACAAAGTACATTGACATCATTTTGTGAATTAATCTTTGATTTTTTTATTTGAGTTATTTTAAATGAATTGGTAGTATTAAAATTCTTTTTTACATTATGACATTTTTTTTGTATAATTAAACAAATACAAATAATAGCAAATTAAATGAAAATGAAACATATGAGAAAAGAGACAATCCATTACAAAAATCAATTTTGCCATTTTATTTATTTCTATATTAGTACATGAATATGTACAAAAAAATTATTATTTATAATGAACAATGGACTTTTTATTTTTAGTAAACATAAATGGCATCTATATAGAAATTAAAAGGAAAAGTGGTTATCCTCTATTCATAATTCATTCATATTGCTTAATTGTTTCATTTGCTATAAGTCATTAATTGGCTCTATTTTTCAATATGAAGACATGCTTGTCGTTCGCTTTATGTGTTGTCTCAAATTGGGTAATAAATATCCTAGTTGTGCGATGCTAATTAGTACTATCTAATGTCAGGCAATTGTTCTGGAATCTATCAAAGTTTCATTTGAAATGTAGAATATAGTAGTGTAGAAATTATGAGTTATTATAAGATTACAAAACATCAGAAATCACAACTCTAAATCATGTCTCTTATAATAAGCAAAATCTTGGTTCATAAAGGTGTAAGATTTGATGGTCTGTCCAAAATCTTAGTGTAACTCACAATTTTTGTAAAACCATATTCTATATTTATACATGAAAGAGATTTCACAATAATAGTCCTGCATCAGATAATACCAATCAGTAAAGCATAAATAAGACTTATTTTACTAAATTTGAGATAGCATATAAAGCATGCAACATATCTCTAATATTGCATTGAAACACAATGATAGTTAAAAGAACATATTAAATAAAGAAATTAAACACCTCATTAGACATAAAATTAATGGAATGAAGCACTTAAGAATCCTTCTTTTTTATAGAAAAAAAATTATCTTCATAGATTGTTGATTTATTTAAATAGGCAAGGAAAGCCTTATTTATATACCAAGAGCAAAGTAATTAGATGTCAATTAAGTGATAAAATAACATGTAGACTATTAATGAACTATCACGATAATTGAAAAGGACTAACACAATAGTCATTAAAAATAAATTGACATTATAATTTCAAGTTGATAAACTATCATAATGATTGAAATGGACTTGAACGATAGTCATAAAAAATAATTGACATTTTAAGTTCCTTCATTAATTCCATTAATGAAGTTATCTTTAGTTCCATTCATTTTAACTTATACAATTTTATTCATTTAAACTTCATCATAAATTCATTCATTTGGACTTTTTTAATTTCATTCATTTGAACTTTTTCATAAATGATATTCATTTAAATATCAATAGATTGCAAGAGGTTAACCATAAAAACCAATATTTTTATATTTGCCATTTCATCAACAAAGACCTTTTAATTTTTAAAGATTTTTGTATGTAAAAAATTGAATATAAAGATAAAGTTATTTTTGAACTAATTTAATGTATTATTATATTTGCTTTAATATGCTTTCTCTTTGTTAATTTGTGTAATTCAAATGATTATTATGGAATTTTAAGTAAAAATAACATACAAATGAGCAAAGAGAAATTTTACAAATTTAAAAAATTATAATTATTATTGCTTTATTTATAATGAAAGTATAAACAGATAAGTAAAGATAAATAATATCAATGTAAATTTATATAAAATAACTATATTAAATCATCAATAAACAAAAATTATGTCTATATATAAATATGTAAAAATAATGAAAAAATTACTATATATTAAAATCTTGATCCTCAATGCAAATTCCAGCATTATTGCTAAAATTTTTCCACTTTGATTATTCCATGGAAAATAAGAGAGTATATAATGAGAGAAGTGGATGGAAGTAGAGTAGGAGATTAGCCACAATTATCATTCATTAGCTTTTTTATTCCACTTTCCCCTCCATGGAAAATGAAAGAATATACAATGGAAGAAAAATGAAAATTAAGTTTATTTCATTGTACACTCTCTTATTGAAAGTGGAGTGAGAAATTAACAATAACATTATGTACCAAATTCATCATACTTGAAAATATATTGGAGAGATGTTAGAAAAGTTTGTATGGAAAAAGATAGTTCAACCAAAAATATATAGGTAAAAAAAATAGATATTGGTTATTAAACCAAATTAGTGTCTTATGATTTTGGTGACTTTTTAAATGCCTTTTAAACGATAACTGTCAATAAGAACCAACGTCTTATGCTTTTGTTGTTTTTAAAAAAACTTTTGAAATACCTTTTAAAGGATGATTGTTGACTTTAATTAACATCCTATAATTTTATAATTTTCAATGAGACTTTTAAAATTCATTTTAAATGACAGTTACATTTAAAATTGATGTTGTAAGTTTCTAAGCAATGTTTAGACATCAATTGTATTCTTATCTATTATCTTAAATTTTCATATAATTTTAAAAATATCATTGTATCAAAATAAATATCAATTTTGTTATAAATCAATGTCTATCAACCAATGTAAATGATTAATTCTATACTAGTGACTTACGACAAACTTCTAATTGAGATATATAGGGTGCTAAGTGTTGGTGTATGTCCTAGAACCAATCATATAGATGATTGAAGTTATATACAATGTATTATGTTTTAGGCAATTTAATTATTATATTTTGTTTTCATTATTATTATGCGCAATTTATAACTTAATATAATAATTATCCTTAGAATAACTTTGCTATTCCTAAAATGCCCCTAGTCAAGTATTATTACGAAAAGGATAATAATAATACATCGAGACTAGCATGTATAGTGACTGATGATTACGAATCATGGATATGTGATATCAAGTCAATACATGAGTACATTGCTAACATTGCTAGTGAACAATGTACTGGACTGACCTAATATGAGAATATTACATGGATAAACGTGTCATAAGTTATTCTCATATGATCACAAATACACATAAACCTTTGACCTGAAGTCACTACGGTTCCTTATATGAGGAATTACTCACTTTAATATTGTCCTATGTCACCTTTAATCAGGATGACAAGTAGGGCATTGATTGGGTGTGTCATAAATCATGCAGAGGGAAGTAGTGATGTAAATGGAATTTTGTTACTCTTGTATAAAAAAGAAATATCCTTGGGCCCCTTGATTGAGTGAGACTTAGAAATGCATGGCCATGCTCAGTTGAATTAATATGTGATATTAATTATTTATTTAAGTCTACTCAGTATCAAGAAATATAAATTGAACATTGACGAGGATGACACATTCCATGCCTCCAGTTCAATTTGGATATTATTACAAAAGGGTTATGATGCAAAAACGTTGATCATGTATTAGGTGGATGTTGAATCATAGACATTCTTACTACTTGAGTAGCAGTGATGTATTGCTAGATACCGCTTACTGTCTATGGCTCAATAAATGAGTCATTGTCAACGTAGTAAGAACCTACAGGGTCATACAAAAGGAGTAGGAATAAGACAATAATTAATTGGACTTTAATTATGTTAATATCCAATTAATTGGACTTATTTTCGTGCATATATATTATTAAGAATAATAATTCACGTTTATATATATATATATATATATATATATATATTATGTGATATTATTTAATATTAAAGAAATATCAAATAATTATCTTATCAGATATTAGAAAAATATATTATGAGATAATATTATTCTGATATTTGATAACTATATGCAATTATCTAATATTAAGATATTTATATTATGAGATAATATCATTATCTAATATTAGATAATTAATAGATAAGTCTTATCTCTCCCCATTATCTCTAGGATAAGGATAAGATGAGTTGTTAAGTGTGATTAGGATTACGGAAGCATTATCCTAGTTGGACTAGGATTATGGCTTGCCTAAGTTCTATAAAAGGGGACTTGAGGGCAGCACTTAATGATCACGTTTTAAGCTTCCATATAAACCCTAAATCACTCAGAAAACATCCAATCCTAATTCTTAGAGAGAAAAACGCATCCTAGCAGACGCGTGGAGGGTGAGAGGTCGTTGTTCACTCCGTGTGGATACCATAGAGATGCTATACCTTCCGGCCGGCGTTTGATTCATTCTTTCTCAAGTTTTGATCAGTAGAAATACGAGTGCCCAATAGGTAAAACCCTAATCATTGACTTATGCTTTTTGCATGGATCCTAGGTAGAATTCGGATCAAAATTTTAAAATTCTGCTGCATGTGATAATCCAAATTCCCAACACTAAGTTCATAAAATTATCTACATTTATTTAAATAATGATGATCTAATCACATTTTTTTACATGTAAAAATCTTATTTATTAATCTTTTTGAGCATCTATGTCTAGAAAAATTGTTTAAGCGTGAAAGTGTTACCCCTATATAAATTATGTTTATAATTAATGCATAATTAAACTTATTAAATTTAATTAATTTTAATTAGTTATTTAGATAATAATATATTATCTTGAGGATATAATAATTATTGAATATTTTAGTGGATTTTTCATTATTAGTTTTGCATAACACGAAACTTCTCTTTTTACACACTACTATAGGAAAGAAATGATTATGGTATATCACCATATCAATGCACTACCAGTCTGATTACTAATACATTATTGTGTAGTATATCAAATTTGATTTTGATAAAAAATAAACTAAATGTGCAGCTAAATATAATGATATATTGATATGTCATTATGTCAACAATATAATATAATCTCTCCCTAGTAAGAATCAATCCATTTAATAAATACATTCATTATAGAAGCAATTTTTTTAACCTTTTATCATATTTTTTCTATTTAATGGACGAGATTCAAAATTTTCTTCTATTATCATTATTTTTTCAACTTTTTTCACTCTTCATCATTTTTAAATTAATAATGTTAAAGTATAGAAATTTTCTTTTACTACTAATTTAGTTTTATTTATCATATTTTAGATTTATAACAAAGGTATTATTATCATTTGTGTTATGAATAATTATTAATATAGATGTCCATAAGTCAAACATTATACTGTCAATTATAATCAATTATTAGGATTCAATTATGATTAATTATTCCTTAATTATGATCAATTCTATTATGAATTGTTATTATGAAATTGTAACATTTGATTAATTTACCTTATAAATATGGGTTGTACAAATCATTTTGATACAAATGAATGAAATATTCTCCTCCTTCTTGTATTTCTTTCTCTTCTTGATATTTCTCTTTCATATGTTTCTTTTATCATTCTCTAAGTATTTAATATTTTCATAACATATTATCAATACGAGACTTTGATCCACTGAGGTTAATTATTACAGACATACTTAATCTTGTTACTCTATGCTAATATAGTAATTCTTCTATTTCATCTCATTCTTATTCCTTATTTTTTTTCATATTTTAATTTTAATTTCTATAATGATTTTAACTTTTTACTAATTTTATTCAAAGAAACAATAGTCACAAAATATTAAATATATTGTGTAGAAATACAAATAAATAATAAAATAAATTGAGAAAGAGAAAACAACATAAATTCATATATATGACATATTATACATTTAAGAATTTATTCTTGAATGCTAAATCAATGATTTTTTTTAAATACAAGTTAGTCTATATAAAATATGTGGATATATAAATACATATATTTAATAATTATATATAATTTACTTTTCTTTCTTATCTCATTCACTTTCAATATAATGTGAAATATACCTCTGTTATAATGGGAAAAATTTTCTAATTTATTTTACATGTCTATGATAGTACTATGTCAAATCTTGCAAATCTTGAATTTGTGATTCTAGACATTATGTGAAAAAATTACTTGTCATGGGTATTAGATGCTGAAATTCATTTAAATGCAAAAAGCCTACAATTAAGAAAGGAAATAAAACATCCAATCAAGAAAAGGCTAAAGCAATGATTTTCCTTCGTCATAATCTCCATGAAGGTTTAAAAACTAAACACCTAAGATAAAAGATTCACTTATTCTTTGGAATAACTTGAAAGAAAAAATGACCACAAAAAATAATGATCCTCCTAAATGCTCGTTATGATTAGATGCACTTATGCTTACAAGATTTCAAAACTGTTAGTGAAAATAATTTAGCAATATTTAGAATTAGTTCTTACTAAAATTATGTGGAGAAAAAAATTATTGATGAAGATATGTTAGAAAAAATATTCTCCACCTTTCACACATCAAATGTGCTCCTGCAGCAACAATATCGTGAAAAGGGTTTTAAAAAATACTCTGAACTGATCTCATGTCTTCTTGTGGTTAAGCAAAATAATGAATTGTTAATGAAAAATCATGAAACCCATGCAACAAGTTCTGCTCCATTCCTTGAAGTGAATATTACAAAATATAATAATAGACAAAATCGAGACCATGCCCATAGGTGTAGGCGTGGACGAGGACGTGGTCGTGGTTCTAATACCAAAAACTCAACTTCCCACCAGAAGTGAAAAAATAAAAAAAAGAATGACAAAGAGAAATGTGGGCAACATAACAAACATATTGAGAATATATATTATTGTTGCGGTGGCAAAGGTCATTAGTCTCATACCTATCGTACACTAAAGCATCTTGTTAACCTTTATTAAGAATCACTTAAAGGGAAAAAGGCAAAGACAAACTTTGTCTATGAAGATAATTGTAATGAAGGCCAAATAGATATAACTCATTTAGATGTTGTCAATTTTTTTTCTCACCTTGAAGATAGAATTGATCATTTGATTGGAGATGGGAATGTGTAAAAATAATTCATTTTGTTATAATTATATTTTTATTATGGATATATTTTTACTGGAATAAGATTAAATATATCTTTTAATACCTCCAAGTTACTATTGATATGGGCTTATTATATGCAAATAGATCTAAACCATAACTCATAGGTTATGTAGATCCTGGATATTTATTTAATCCACACAAAACTCGATCTTAAATAGGTTATTTATTTATAAGTGATAATATAACTATTTCATGGCGTTCCATCAAACAAACACTGGCTACCACCTCTGCCAATCATGTAGAGATTATAGTAATTCACAAAGTAAGTCGAGAATGTGTTTGGTTGAGACCTACGACTCAACATATTCGAAAGATATGTGGGCTATCTTCTTTTAAAAGAACCCCAACCATACTTTTTGAAAACAATGCTACATGTATAGCCTAATTGAAGAAAGAATATATCAAAGGAGATCGAATGAAGAACATTTCACAAAAATTCTTCTTCACTCATGATCTTCAAAAGAGAGGTGATATTGATATTCAACAAATTCATTCGATAGATAATTTAGCAGATTTATTCACCAAGGCATTATCTACCTCAACATTTGAAAGATTAGTATAGAAAATTGGAATGCATCAGTTTAGAGATCTTAATTAATGTTGTTATGAAGAAGAGTTAATATACACTATACTCTTTTTTTCTTCGCTATGATTTTTGTCCCATTGAATTTTTCTTACCAAGGTTTTTAATGAGACAGTATCCTATTGCGTATTATATAAACATCCAAGGGGAAGTATTATGAATAATTATTAATATGGATGTCTATAAGTTAAACGTTATACTCTCAATTATAATTAATTATTAGGATTCAATTATGATTATTTTTATCATAATTATTAGGATTTGATTATGATTAAATCTATTTATAAATTATCATTATGAAATTGTAACATTTGATTAATTTACCTTATAAATATGGGTTGTCCAAATCATTTTGATACAATTGAATGAAATATTCTCCTCCTCCTTATATTTCTTTCTCTTCCTGATATTTCTCCTTCATCTCCTTTATCTCTTTCTTTTATCATTCTCTAAATGTTTAATATTTTCATAATAATTGGGATCCATTAATTTTTATTTTTTGTTTATTTTTCTATACAATCAAATAAAAAAATATTTCTCATTTATTTTTCTTATATTTTTCTTATTTTCTTTCTCTTCTTATTTTTTAATTCAAATTAAGCCTAAATATTATTCTAATATTAATTTTATTAACATCATTTAGGGACTAATAATTATATCTTCACTATCACCTCTAGCCTCACTCTATTTAAATTTGACAATCAAAATAGCATTTACCCTATGCTTGATGTTGGAGAAAATAGATAGAAAGAAAAGAAAATTTAAAAATTCAGTTAGAAAGGAAAATAGAAAGAAGGAAAACTTCAAAATACTATTTTGTAGAGAAATAATAACTATCATTTATACCTCTTCCTTTTTCCTCCTTTCTTTATTCTACTCAATCAAGAACAAAAAGAATTTAAATTTGAAAATTTTTTTCGTTTCTCCTCGTTTACTTTCTCACCAAGGGGTTAAACTAATATTTTATTTAAAAAATATTAAAATACATAAAAGACAGTTGAAAATTGTAGTTAAGCCTGCACGTAAATTTTATGGTACTATTAGAATTTTAAAATTTAAAGTGATATAACAATTTTAAAAATTATTAGATTAAAACTATTTAATTTTATTATTAAAAATAAATAATTTCAATTGAATAATTTTAATTAAGATAGTTTTAAACTTATCATATGATCTGAACATTAAAAATCTATACGTAATTGGCTCTTTAGCTTGTATAATGCTATGGAAAAAATTATTTTCCAACATGATGTTACTTTAAAACTATTTTTCAATGTAATGTTGTTTAGGGGGAAAAAAAATGTTGTATTGTGGTGACGTTACCTGCGGCAATGGGGTTACCCAAATTTTATAAACAAAATCATCGTGGTAATGACATCTCAATTTTATTTTTAATAATTTATTATTATTTTATATATAAAATTTGGATAATTTCATTATTTATAATTCTTTAATTTTTTTATTTATATTTTTATATTTCTTATAACTATGTATTTAAAATTTATTTTTATTTATAATTAATTTTTTACATCCATTAGAATAAGTTAATAAAATGTAAAACTATAATAATAAAATTACAAATCAAAATTAAAGAAATTATAAAAATTAAAAATTTAATTTAATCTTTTAAAAACTTAATTTAATCTTTTTTCTAAAGTTCTTTCTGTGTTTTATCTTGAAAAGGATGAATCATCTAGTTCACATAAAAGGTAAATTTTTGTAGGAAATAAAACTTCTTACAAAATAAGTATTGAACATTTGTTTGAGTATCAAGTTATCTAAAGTATTTATTTTGTTATATTTATCAACTCCTTTTTGTTGTTATCATGTATTTATAATTTTATATATCTGTTGTAATATTATTGTGCATGAAGCATTTCAGTAATAATAATAATAAATTATTTTCAATCATTGCAAACAATTTTGATGAGAAAAGAGGTGGTTGAATGTGTCAAGGATAATGAAGAAATAAATTTTATACAGTTAGACGTAATATATTAAATTATTAGTTGAAAAAATTTTAAATTTTAAATTTTTAAAAAGAAGAAGTGATATTTCTAATTGTAATTTTGTTCATATGCAAACATGTAAATGTCATTGTAATAATATTTATCTAATTCGTCAGTTTTATAAACACTTATTCATTTATACATATATTAAAATAATATTTGTGATTTAGTTATAAAATGTAAAGTTTATAGGACGTTTAATTTCTTACAAAAATTTATTTTTGTATGAACTAAATGATTCCTCTTCTTTAAATGAAAATGTAATAATGTATTCAAGAATATATTAAATTAATTTTTTTATTTTTATCATTTATTTTAATTCATACTTTGTTATTATAATTTTAAGTTTCATTAATTTATTTTAATGAGTAGTAGAAATTTAATTATAAATAAAAATAAGTTTTAAATATATAATTATAAGAAATATTAATTTTATCAAATTTTATTTATAAAATAATTAAATTTTATTAAAAAATAACATTTGGAGTGGAGGTAATGCCACCCCAATGATTGTTTATAAAATTTTTAAAATTTATTATAAAAATTAATTTATTGGGGCGGTAACGCCACCCCAATAAAATCTATTTTTTAAATAATATTATATTAAAATAATTTTAAAATACCATCATGTGTGAAAAATTGTTTTTCTGCAACGTTATCTAAATTGAGGAGCCTACGAATCAGGCGACAGTCTGGATTATCGTTTTCCCTACGTTCGGGGACAGGCTGTCTCTCGTTTGTTAGTGTGTAAACGCCAATAGTCCAATAGGCGTAATGCCTATATCCGCCGCCTAATAAATGCGATATATGCATTTACGATTAACCACGTGATTAATTTAAAAGATGTTTGATTCACACGATGTTTTTCATATTTTTAAAAATATTTTATTAAAATATTATTTTTTATTTTTAAAAATTTAATATTTTTAAAATTATTTTAAAATTTAATTTTTTCTTAAAATATTTTTATAAAAAAATAACTCATAAAATAAAAATATTAATATTAAAATAAGAAGATAATTTTATCCTTATTTTTTATTAAAAATTTCTATGATACACAAATCAGATTTTATTACATATTATATAATATGATAATAAACTTTTAATTCTTAATATCTATCAATTATATCCATCAACAAAATTAAATCAGCGGGAGGAGAAAAAAATTCTTCAGAGCTTTGTATTAATTTAGCGTGATTAATTTTACATTATTTTACAAGATTTTTATTAAGAAAAGGTAATATATGAATTATAAAAGTAACTTTTATATTAAATCTCAAAATTTTTATAAAATAACATAAATTTATTTAAATTTTATATGCAATAAATATATAAAAAATTATAATTTTATTATTTAAAATTATGTAAGAAAATCTTCAACAATTTTTTATTTTTATATAGAACTGCAATTTCAAACAAAAATGTTAATAACATTAATTCTTTTCTTTTTTTGCAAAATTGTAAAAATGCAAACTAGTATAGAGTCCTATAATTATTTTATAAAAATTATGTTTTATATACTATTTTTATTAAAAGTTATAATTTTTATATAAAAGAAAATTTAAAAAAATTATGCAAATTGAATGATAGAAATTTGATTTAATTTTTATATTCTTGTTAACAGTGACAATTTATGGTTAGGTATAGGATTTATGTCTTATTAAATGATAGTAACATTTTGAATAAGTTTAACCTAAATCTAAACCAAATAATAATATGTTGTATCAAATTAAGTCATATATTAAACTATTAAGATATGTTAATTCATCTAACTCATTTAATAATTTTAACTAACATTATAAAGGAATTTTTATTGGAGTTGAGATTATTTTACTAATGATCCAGGTTCTGAAATGTGGAAGTAATTCGAGAAAGATAGGAGTTACAAACTTACAAAATATTTGTGATATACTTAATCAAGTTCTACTCATAATCAAGTCACAACTTTGTTAAAATTATGCTACAATCAAATTTTATTATTATAGACAAGAATTAGTTAATTTTACTTGTAAGGTATTGAGAAATCTTGTTACTATTTAGGACTAGTGAAATTTCATTAAATTCATTTATATCATTTCAAGGAATGAAT
Source organism: Sindora glabra (assembly GCA_020226215.1). Taxonomy (NCBI): domain Eukaryota; kingdom Viridiplantae; phylum Streptophyta; class Magnoliopsida; order Fabales; family Fabaceae; genus Sindora; species Sindora glabra. The sequence goes on from CM035231.1 coordinate 34,119,817, forward strand.
TAATTAATTATATTAAAATTTTATATTCTTAACAATTTTAATATTTTATGTATTAAATTATTAATCCTATTTTAATTAGAAATAATTCAAATTACTAATTTATTATGTGAGCAAAAGTCTATATTTATACAATTTTAATTAAAATTATAATTTATTACAACTCATAACAAAAAAATGGATAGGGCTATTTTTTAAAAATTAATAAGATTTTTAAGAATATAAATATGAATCAAATATAAGAATATAATATATTTGAGAATTTAAGAAAATATTTTTAATAATATTTATATTAGACCAAACATAGAGATGTTACATTTCAAGAAATATTTACATTGAACCAAATGATGTTTAAGTTATAAGTTAAGCTAAACTTCTTACGATCAAAATTTTAAGTTACAAAAAGGTTATAAATTAAAAGATTTTGAAATATATTTGATTTATTTAAATTAAGATTTGATTTGTCTTGATATCATTTCTATCACTAGTTACTTATCTTATGCTTTGTTGAGAGGAAGATAGGAATGAAGGAAATAAAACTTGGAAGAAAAAAGTGAAAAAAGAAGAATGTTTAGAAAATTAATGTATGAAAATAATCATAATTATATTTCCATTCCTTCCTCTTTTTTTTTCAAAGGAAGTAAAAGAAAATTTTAAAATTTAAAATCTTCTTGCATGTTTCTCTCCTTTCTCTTCCGATCGGCATTAGGAATCTACTAAAGAAAAAAATTATAAAAACAAAGGCAAAATAACTTCCATTTGATTCCACTCTCTTTAACTTTAATTCACACATCATACTCTTTTTAATTATAAAAAACTTAGATTTAGTATCCGTTCTGCAATTAATTAATAATTTTATCAATTATATAATTTTTAAAAATAAAATTAAAAGACTATTATACATTAATTAATTATTTTATTTTACACATAATTTCATGGTTTTATTTTTAAATATTTAATTAAAATTATTAATTTAATTTATTTTATATTAATTATATAATATAAATATCATATTTCAAAAATGATGTTATTGCAAGAATTTCTTTGTAAATCAATTAAAATTTCAAATCATGACTTTTGATTACGACATAAATTTAGATGAAATTCCAAGAGTAAAAGATAATCTCTATGATGAATATATAGGTCACAACTTTTTATAACTTTAATTGATATTTACCTTTTCTTATCATTGACCATATTGATTATCTACCTTTGTTTTCTACACACAAGAACACACATTAGGGAATCACTCTCCTTCTATTATAACTTCTCATTTCCTTACTTTCTTTGATGAGAGAAATTAAGTTTACACACCAATGGGACAAATGTAGTCTTGATAAGTTACTAGAGATATCAGACCCCATTAAATCAACTAGGTTAAATCATGGATCCTTCCTATTATAAAATTTATACCCAATTAATCCATATATAGGCTTAAACATTAAACAAAGCTCATTACAATATAGTCACTTTATTTTAGGCTTAGTAAAAATAATACCAACATTAATAGTTATTTATAAATTAATGTGAGGTTTATATTAAAATTTCTAGTAATTTTTTACCTAGGTCCATAGTAATTAATAAATAATAACCATTTAAAAAATATTAATATTTAATGATATTATTTCACCCACAGATCTAACTAAGAACATGAGTATTCAATAATACAAAATATTATATTTGAAGGGGTATTAATATCAAATATGTTGAATGCCTATACCTTCTCAACCAAACAAGTAATATCTATCATGCATACAAACATAATGTGTATAATACTATTTACATTACTTTAATGTGACTAAATATAAATTACTATGTAATAGTTCCAATATCTACTCAAGATGCACAATGAAAATTAATATTCTTAAAAAAATAATGAGACGAGGTCTAAATATTTCTATTCACACTTAAAACCAAAATATGTATAATATATAGCAATAATACGAATATTTCATTATAAGTATTTCGTTTAAACATATCTTAAAATATCAATAAGTTTATATCATTAAAATTCCTACTAATCCAAAATACGAAAATGCTTAGACAATTTTATATTATTCACATGATTATGCTTTATATTAACCCATAAACCTGTAGTTAATGGATCTATGAACATACAATCCAAGGAAAACAGGTAACATGTTTGCATATCTTCTTTCCCACAAATTGGTACTTTAAATTGAAGTCTTTTATATTGGCAAGAATTTTATTACTTAGTTAAAAGGTCATGGTAGTAGTATTGCCATGACATAAACTTAGTTAAGGTAAAAAAATCCTAAACCTATCAGCTTGATAAGGATATTCATAACATGCAACATACCCTTCCCTTTGATGAAGGTCGCTATAATTGATTACATTATGACCTAACTCCTTTTAACATATATCTTAACACAATTTGGCACTTTGAATTGAAGTCCTTTATATGGCAAAGAATTTTATTACTTAGTTAAAAGGTCATGGTAATAGTATTACCATAACATAAACTTAGTTAAGGCAAAAGAATCCTGAACTTATCAGCTTGATAAGGATGTTCATAACATGCAACATACCCTTCCTTTTAATGAAGATCGCTACAATTGATTACACAATATTTTCTATGATCTAACTCCTTTTAACATATATCCTAACATAATTTTATGATCATTTGAATAATTGGTAAAATGAATCTGATTAATTTATACATATAAAATTGCTCGATCACCTATACATAAGTATGTAATCATTTGTACCACTTAAATACAATACCATTAGTAATCCAAAACCACTAACCTAAACAAACAATAGTCTACTTATAATTGACACATATGAAACATTTCCTATCACTTAGAAAATAATTGAGCCTAATTAGGATCAACAAACAAATAAAAAAGTAGATTGATGTGACATGTTGGGTCCTATCTAACGTTAGTAAAACATTATGTTGTGTAGAACCAAAATTGTTAGCCTTAAGATTATATATGATGAGTTTTGATGATGACAAATAGGTGTTATAATAGCATTATATGTCTTGTGCTAAAGTGATATATTGTATAAGCTTTAATAGACATACTATGTTATGGTTGATGCATATATGATATAATGAATATGCTTGTTCTTGTATATGCATGATAAGAACTAACTGTTTGCAATAGTATTGCATGTCTTTACACCAAAATGTTATAAAATCTTCAATAGACATACTATAGTATGATTAAAATAGCAATGCTTGATTATATACTAAAAGAGCTATATTGTAGACAAGCTTTACTAAGCATATGATTAATTAAGATATATAAAAAGATGATTATGCATGAACTTGTGTTAATTGGTTTTATATGAATTATGCATCAATATCTTGATATATTAGATTGGACTAACTATATTGTTTGCAAGGTTGATGAACTTGTATATAGGAAAGTCCAAGATGAAGAAGAGTGAGCATTAGAGCAAATGAATAAAAGATCACATTATGCTCAACTCAAGAAAAAGGGAAAAATACAAGAAAGGAGATGTGATCCAAGCATTGAAGGTTGAGAATATTAAAGTATTTGAAAACTTGGAAGCAACAACAAAAGTTAAGGAATTTCATTGGTATAGTGTCTCACTTTAAGTTTAGACTTTCTTATAAAATAGAGTATTTTATGATATAGAACTCAAACATATTTTCATAATCTTAGCTTGATCAAAATGTTTTAAAAAAGATAGCCCACATTCATTTTTTTACAAGATAGCCTATGGGGACATTTCAAAAATCAATGAGATATGAGGTTTTCATGTTTTCAATATTGACCTGTAGTCATTCTCTTAATCATATCTCATAAAATAATTGTTATTTGATTGCCAAACCTATTACATATAAAAATAGACTCAATGAGATTTCCATAGACATATCATTTGCTTAAAATGATCCATATATGAAAGAGTTATGATCTCTTCAAGTTGAGTTTAAAAACCAATCTTCTACATTCTAGCCATTTCTTACGTGCGTTCATTATTTTGATCATATCTTGAAAAATATAAATGATATGGGCATGAAATTATTTTTATATGAAAATAGACTCAAATATCTTTCCATGGATGGGTCATTTGATTAAAATTACTAAGATATGAAAGAGATATAAATTTTACAAATTGAGTTTCAAAATTATATTTTTACAGATTCACTATTTCTGACCTTTGCTTATTATTTTGAACATATCTCGAAAATTACATTAAATATGAGCATGAAACTAACTCCATTTGAAATTATACTCAATTATCTTTCCAACAATAGGTTGTTTGCTTAAAACGGACTTAAAATGAAGAAGTTATGACCTTTTAAACTTGAGTCTACGTTTCTGTCTGAGTGAATCGATTAACCAATCGATTCCAGACATTCAAAGAGCACCTTGAATATCCTGAATCGATTCATCAATTGATTCTAGCAATTCTGGTGCGTGAATAACGATTAGTAATGGTTAGTTTTCATTCCTAAAAATTCCAAACGACTATAATACCATAGGCTTCATATATAAGCTAAGAAACATAAAATACAATGGAGAAAGAGCCTAAACTTCAATTGAAAACATTATTTTGCATCCTTCTTCATCCAAATCATAATTTAAGCTCATTTTTGTGAAATTTCTCTATTCTAAGTGCTTCATTTGTTTCATCCACTCTTTAAGAGAGTTTATTTGAGTTGTTATTCATCTTGTATCACTTTAGAATTGTAAAGGTAAGGTATCCCTTGGAAAATGATAGAGAGGGTGAGGTGTCCCTTGTAAAAGGAAAATTTGTTCAAAAAAGAGCAAGAGGATTGTAAGGCTTCTTTAAGTGTCAATTGAAACTTAAAAGGATAGTGGATCAACATAAGCTTGGAAAGCTTGGAGAGTGGATGTACACCTTGATGAGGATATCCAAGGGAGGAACTATTATAAATCCTTGTGTTTGTTCTCTTCACCCTATCTTTTTATTGTTTATGCAAATAGCTCTATTTTACTGGTTTATACTCTGTTTTGCTGCTATTATTAGTTGGCTCATTGTGCTTCAATAATAATCTTGTTGCTTAGATATTTAAATGGTCAAAAGAGAAATTCATCTCTATTTTGCTATTATTGTTTATTAATATATTATGTTGAATGCTTTACTCTTGTTGTTGAATGCATTATGCTTCAATGTTAATCTTGTTGGTTCAATAATTGAAAAAGAAATCAATATATGCATTAGCTTCTTAATTCTTATTTATGCATAATTGATTGAGTTATAAGAAAAATTTTTAAAACACCCAATTCACCCTCCTTTTAGGTGTAGGTTGCCAAGGCTAACAATTGGTATCAGAGCTATAGGCTTTTGTTTAAAAGACTTAACCATCTCAAGAAGATCCATGGTAACCTTTGATGGCAACTCTTTAAAAGAAAATTTTGACATTGTAAATGCTTTATTGTTTGAATATGATGATATTTCTAAACCTCCTTTCTTTGATGGATCACATTTTAAAGTTTGGAAAGGAAAAATGGAGTGCTATATAGAAGCCTTTGATTTTGATGCATGGGAAATTATTGAGAATTATTTTACTTTAAAACCAAGAAGTGAATGGGATGATGATTATAAAAAGAAATTTGCTTTAAATATCTAAGTTATGAAAATTTTACTTAGTAGTTTGAATGATGTTGCATATGCTAAAGTATCTAAATGCTATAGTGCTAAAGAGATTTGGGATACCCTTATTACTTTCTATCTTGATAGCCATATGTTTATTGATAAGAGTGTTTATGTTGAGCAAGAAAAAGAAAGGAAAGTTATCTCTAAGGAGGCTCTTCAAGAGGATGTGCAAGAATGTAAAATATGTTCAACACCTCTAAATGAAGAATTCAAAGATGAAAAGAAGGATAATTCCAATGATGAACAAATTGAGCTTTAAATGAAAAATTTATACTCTATGGCTCAAAAGGACTTGGAGGTATATAATTCTAATTCTAATACTAATCCTTATGTTAATGACCTAAGTGCTTTAAATGAATTGCATAATGATAGAATTTCTATAGAACTTGATTGTTCAACTTATTATGAGTTTGAAATTGGGAATGATTTATCTAAAAAGGAAGTTGAACACTTAACTTGTGCATTTTCCAAATCTTTGAGTGAAAACATATATTTTACTCTTGGAAAGTCAAGAAAACCTCTTGGCAAGATTGAACAAAAGTGCAATTTTTATAAAAAAAAACTAAAGTTTTCTAAGGAGATTTTACATGACAAATCAAATTCTAGAAAGAATTCTATTATTTGCAATTATTATGGTTATGAAGGTTATATTTCTCACTTATATCCAATCAGAAGAAAATCTCGTGCGAAAAAGAAGGAAATATGGGCTCCTAAGGTATTAAAATGTTTACATACTAACATTGAAGGACCCAAAATGAAATAGGTACTAAAAAATCCTCCTAGTGAATTGATTGTGCAGAAAGATTCTTACAAAAAGAGGCAATTTGGTCATGAAAAGAAGGAATCTTCAAAAGCTTCTCCAAAGTTAATGATTAGACTAAGAAGACTTAGCATAATTAAAGCTTCTCAAACACATAATGGTGCTATTCCAAAGCTTAAATCTTTTAGAGAGAAGCAATGGGTAAGAAAGGGTAATCCTTTCATCGCAAAGGATAAAGTATTAACTCCTGAAACCTCTTATGATACTTCATTTGATATTCATTAAAAACAGGTTATTGATTTCAAAGCATGAGCATTACTTGAAGGTTATGATTTCACCTTGATAAAAATCATGCACGCATATGAGTTGTTCTTTCATGATTACAAGTTATTTAAGAAATGAAATGATGTGAGAAGAGATTTTAGTATGCAATGAATTGAGTGGTGAATCGATTCCAAGAAGGTGTGTTCATCTCTGTAAGCCCTAAATTGATTCACTAATCGATTGATAGTATGTGAAGGGAAATCTAAAATTTGAATTTTTTGGCCATGAATTGAGTGGCCAATCGATTCACAGATGATTATATTCATCTATGAATTGATTCACAAGGTCCCTTATATAAGTGACTAGGGGCTATAACAGCTTCATTTTTCTCCACCCTTGTTTTATTAGAATTGAAATCTAAATGCATGATTTACTCTATCTTTATATACTCATAGCTATTTGATGATATAACTTAATATTAGTATATGCAATGCTTAACATATTTTCCTTTAAGTTTCATTATGTATCACTTGTCTAGTGAAAATATGCAAATGCTTTAGAAATGTTGTTTAAGAATATGATTATTATGCTTTCTTATTTGAATTGATTAATCTTTCATGAGCATATTACATTGATTTTCATTAACCCCCCATGGATCCAAGTCTTAGTTGGATACCAAAGAAGTTAACTAGAGTTTCATGTAGGAAGGAAGTGTGATACTACCTCAAGCATAATGGAAGACAATTTCAACTTGAGGATAGATTAACAAACTTCCATAACAAAGTCAACTTCTTCAAAGAAGAATAAGTTTCAAAATATTAGTATACTCTATCCTATCTTTATGCTTAAGTTGCTTTATATATCTCTTGAGTTTGGATAGTTAATAATTGAGCATATCATTGATATATTTGACTCTATCTTTAAGATGATATGTGCTTTTTCTGCTAAAAGAAGGTTATTCTTTCTATCAAGGCAAATATGTCACCAATATCACTTAGTGCTTATGTTTCAAATTTTGAAAAAAAATGACTAGCTCCATATTTTTAAAGGTTTCACTTGTAAAAGTTTAAAAGGAGCTTATTTTATTAAAATTGCTTGTTATTGGTGCATATATAATGGTTGATCATAACTTTTACTCTTGTATGCTTGTTCCCTCAAAGTGGTTTTATGAGTTTTGATGATTTCATATATTTTCTAAAAATCATAGATCATTTTTTTGAAATTTTTAAAAATCCTCATTAATTTGAAAATGATTTCATTTGGATTTTTCTTATCTCCTTGAAAGCTCAAATTTACATGATTGATGATATAATACTTGCTAAATACTTTCTATCAATCATGTACATGTTCCAAGAAGTGCTAGAATGATGCTTATAACTAATAATTCATTGGAGAATGTTTAAAACTTGTTTGATATATCCTAATCTCCTATCTTGAATTATAATATCTAAAAGCTTCAATGATGCTATCTTTTTCTTGAGATGTTTTTAGAATTTGATTTATATCATTCTAATCCCCAATCTTGAGTTATGTGCTAAAAAGTTTTCAAGAATCTTCAAAATTTATGAGATAACTCAAAAGATCATCATCAAGTGTGTGAAGCATTGAAAAAGTTAAAAGGTTATCCCTTGATTTAAAGATGTGTTATAGAAGGATTCAAATCCTCCTTCAAAGGCAAGCACACTAAGAAAAAGTCATCACTCATGAAGCTTGATGATATTCATCTCATAAGTGATAAGAAAGAAGATGATTACAATCAAGGAGCATCACATATTCCTACAATCAATGAGTATCGCCATCCTTATTTTTTTCTTATGAATCATAAATGTTTTGATTGCATGATACTCTTTATTTACTTGCTCTTGGTTAATTAGAATATGACTATGAAAAATATGCTTGATTGTGATGAAAATGTGCTTGATTATTATTGCTACATGATCATTGTCATCATTATAAGGAAAGCTTGACAGTTTTTATCTCTTCTATCCCTATTGCATATTTGTTTCATGATGTGCTTAAGTTAAGTTTCTTAATTGCTTGGAACTTGTACTAATCATGCTCTTTCATAAAGGAAACTTATTAAGGAGATATGCATTCATTTGATTATTTCAAATGATTTCCTTTTCAAGATAGTTTTGAAAATAAAAATTCATTGATTTCAAATTGCTTAAACTTTTTAATTATCTTGATATATTATTTTTCAAATGACCATGTTTGAAAATTTTGGTTCCAATAAAGCATTCTGAAATGAGGAGCAATTCAAATACTTTTTGTTAGATTAGAAAGGGATTATGTTTTCCATGCCTTGTTTATAAATATGATTACATATTTTAGTAGGCATATATGTCTTGATCCTTTATGCTCTTCATATTTCTAATCCATTTTATATCTTTAGAAAAGGAAGCATATTCTTAAAAGTTAAGAGAAAATTAACATTGTTTTATTGAGGGGGAGCTTAGATAAAATAAATAGCATGATTTAAGGGGGGAGCTTTACTTATATTTGATCTATACTTTAGCTCACACATCTCTCCTGACATGAAGGGCTTTAAATGCTTACACACATCACATGTCTATTCATGCTTACTTAAAGGAGGAAGGTAAAATGCTATATCCTCTGATTTATTTATTTCATGAATTTTTTTTATGATATGCAATCCTTGGTAATCTTGTTATGATCATATGACATGAATATGCCTTTGCTTACAAAAGATAAATAATGTGGCTTTCATTTATGATTATCTTTTAAGTAAATAAAAAGGACAAGAAAATGATAATGAGAAATAAGGGGAGCTTCAATATGTTACTAGATTAAGGGGAGAAGAAGATGAAGAGAAAAATATGCCATGTGTCGTATGACATCATTTGCTTTAATATGATTGTTTATCCTTTTTGTTGATATCAAATAGGGGGAGATGAAGATGGAAAGAAAAATATGCTATGTGCTTAATGGTTGATATCATTCTATGCCTACTAGATTAAATCTTTATATATTTTTCTTTAGTGATTTTTAGTGATTTGTCATCATAAAAAATGAGGATATTGTTAGCCTTAAGATTATATATGATGAGTTTTGATGATGACAAATAGGTATTGCAATAGCATTATATGTCTTGTGCTAAAGTGATATATTGTATAAGCTTTAATACATATACTATGTTATAGTTGATGCATATATATAATGAATATGCTTGTTCTTGTATATGCATGATGAGAACTAATTGTTTGCAATAGTATTGCATGTCTTTATACCAAAATATTATAAAATCTTCAATAAAGATGCTATAGTATGATTGAAATAGCAATGCTTAATTATATGCTAAAAAAGCTATATTGTAGACAAGCATTGCTAAGCATATCATTAATCAAGATATATAAAAGGATGATTATGCATGAACTTGTGCTAATTGGCTTTATATGAATTATGCATCAATATCTTGATATGTTAGATTGGACTAACTATATTGTTTGCAAGGTTGATGAACTTGTATATAGGAAAGTTCAAGATGAAGAAGAGTGAGCATTGGAGCAAATGAATAAAAGATCACATTATGCTTAACTCAAGAATAAGGAAGAAAGAAAATGTGATCCAAGCATTGAAGGTTAAGAAGATTAAAGTATTTGGAAGCTTGGAAGTATCAAGAAAGCCAAGGAACTTTATTGGTATAGTATCTCACTTTAGGCTTAAACTTTCTTGTAAAATAGAGTATTTCATGATATAGAGCCCAAACATATTTTGAAAGCATCAAGAAAGTCAAGGAACACAAAATACAATATTTTGATCATATCTTGAAAAATACAAATGATATGGGCATCAAATTATTTTTATATGAAAATATACTCAAATATATTTCCATGGATAGGTCATTTGCTAAAAATTACCAATATATGAAAGAGATATGAATTTTACAAGTTGAGTCTCAAAATTATAGTTTTACACATTCACTATTTCTAACCTTTGCTCATTGTTTTGAATATATCTAAAAAATTACATTAAATATGAGTATGAAACTAGTTCCATTTGAAAGTAGACTTAATTATCTTTTCAACAATAGGTCATTTGTTTAAAATAGACTTAAAATGAAGAAGTTATGACCTTTTAAAGTTATGTCTATGTTTCTATCTGAGTGAATTGATTAGCTAATCGATTCCAGACATCCAGAGAGCACCCTGAACATCCTGAATCGATTCACTAATCCATTTCAGCTATTCTGGTGCACGAATAACAGTTAGTAATGGCTAGTTTTCATTCCTAAGAATCCCAAATGGTTATAATACTCCATAGGCTTCATATATAAGTTAAGAAACATAAAATACAATGGAGAGAGAGCCTAAACTTCAATTAAAAACATCATTTTACATCCTTCTTCATTCAAATCATGATTTGAGCTCATCTTTGTGAAATTTCTCTATTTTAAGTGCTTCATTTGTTTTATCCATTCTTTAAGAGAGTTTATTTGAGTTATTATTCATCTTGTATCACTTTATAATTATAAGGGTGAGGTATCCTTTGGAAAATGATAGAGAGGGTCAGGTATCCTTTATAAAAGAAAATTTTGCTCAAGGAAGAGCAAGAGGATTGTAAGGCTTCTTCAAGTGTCAATTGAAACTTGAAGGGATAGTGGATTAACACAAGCCTAGAAAGCTTGGAGAGTGGATGTACACCTTGGTGAGAATATCCAAGGGAGAAACCACTATAAATCCTTATGTTTGTTCTCTTCACCCTATCTTTTTAGTGTTTCTACAAATAGCTCTGTTTTACTAGTTTATGCTTTATTTTGCTGTTGTTGTTAGTTAGCTCATTGTGCTCCAATAATAATCTTGTTGCTTGGATATTTGAATGATCAAAAGAGAAATTCATTTCTATTTTGCTATTATTATTTATTGAGATATTGTGTTGAATGCTTTACTCTTGTTGTTGAATACATTATGCTTCAATGTTAATCTTGTTAGTTCAATAATTGAAAAAGAAATCAATATATGCATTGGCTTCTTAATTCTTATTTATGCATAATTGATTGAATTGCTTTGCACTAGCTCTTTGAATTATTATATCTTAAGTGCAAACATATTCATAAAAATCTTCTTAGAAGTGTTTGAATCAAAATTAGTCTTATAGCTTCCTAAAATAAAAAGCTTCTTAAAAAGAGTTTGAAAAATAAGAAAAGTTTTAAAAACACCCAATTCACCCCCTGTTAGGTATGGGTTGCTAAGGCCAATAAAAATTACCATAATGCATGTACTCATCACATGTGCTAGTCTACATAGCTACCCTTAAATCTGAGCAAATTTACAATCTTATCAAATTAAGATACAATCGTATAGATAGGTATTCATAATTTTCTTTCTTAAAAACTATTTAACTATCAAGTCACAAATCGGAAAGGCTATTCTATTCTCTAACGAACATGATTCCCATCAAAATGAGCTACTTTAACCTACAAATGATTTTTAAAATGATAGAAGAAGAAAGTTTTTGACAATCTATGCCTTCCTTTCGAAAGTAGTTCTTAACTATTGATTGACCTAATCTTGAACCTATAGATTCATTTAAGCATCTTTTTTAAATTCAAGGTCATATTTGTTTCTAACTTTCACTTTTTATGGTATTTGGTAGCTTCCAATATCCCAAAACCCCCTTTAAACAAATTGGTCCAATTAAGTACTATAAATGATTTTTTGGTTAGGTTTCAAAATGGATTTTGTAAAACCTCAATACAATCCTATGAAAACATATACCTAATGAACACATAAACACAAATTCTGCTTGTCTGAATGTGACAAATAGGAAAAATAATTTTTCTTAATGAAGAGATACTGTGTTTTTAGCACAAAATAAAACACAAAATTAAACCGCTATCTCTAATTCTAATGCACTTTTAAAACATCAATAAAATCTAGATGAAACCATTCAGTGCATGCCATGTGATAAAATTATCTCAAGTTTTTCAAGCTTGTAATAATTAATAAATTATAAAATATACTTCCACATTCCATTGATCTCATTATGGATTATTTTCTCAAGTAATGAGAAATTATGCCATTTTCCCACTTTATTGAATTTCACAAATTTTTTTAAATAGAAAAAAAAGTAAAGCCATTTAGAGGCTCAAGAATGCTTCATCTGATGATTCAGTTTATAATAACCATTAAACTAACTCAATTTAAGTGCGACCAATTTCATGTTCCTCTTTTTCCCTTATACTCAAATTCATACTAATAATAAGTGTATTTCAAAGTCGTCAAATACAATTCCTAAATCTAAGCCCTATCAATCAAAACTTGTTTTATCTAACATCTTTACAAAACTTTTGTTACATAAATATAGAAATTGAGGAAAAGATCTTAATCTCTTGATGTATGTTAGTAACTTAATTATGTTAATATTTTTTTCCTTCACAAAATTAGATTATGCAATTACATTTAGTATCATGTTATAAAATCCACATTGAAGGGCATTTAAGACTTTATAGTATGATACAAGAGTTAAACATTACACTCTTAAAATCTAATACCAAAAAAGTATTTAAAATTTTAGAAATACAATATTCAACTTTACCTTCATATTATCACTAACATATTATATTAATAATATAATATTAAAAGATATTTAATATTAGAAATATAGCTTTGCTCTTTAAATAACTTTAAAATAATTTTTCATTTTCAAAATTTTAATATAACTAGCTCCACAAAGGTGGTTACACAACTATACAAAATTTTATGGTATAATATAAGTAAAAATAATTTCTATTTAACACTTTAATATTAAATAAAATTATTACATCATCTAAATAATGCAAAAAATGTTACAAAATTTCAAAAGATAGCTTAAATGATATAAATTATTTAAAAAAAATTGGATAAAAATAATTTCAAACAAACACTCAAATAAAATAGATAAAAAAATGCTAAAAAATTATTTAATAAAATTCTAGAAAATACCTAAAGTTACATGCTCGGAGAGTAGAGCATGATGGTATGTTCATTAGTACCATAATCCACCTCTAAGGTAGTAAGTAGCCTGCATGCGCCTTTGCTGCATGTGAGATTGGCGTGTAATGACTTGTTCATCTTTTATCCAACATGAAAGATGTAATTCACTAGTCACAAACCCAATTGCAAGAACTAATGTGGTGCAATTTCATGCCAATTTTTCATGATTTTGCACGGATGTTTTGTAAAAATTCCTTCCACACCTTAAATCCTAATTGACCCAATATTTTTTCTATATAAAATCACATCAATTCTTGAATTTTAAAAATTTTCAAACTCCACAATCGATTCCTATGGTCACACTAGGTTTTTTTTTCTTTTTTTAGGTTCCAAAATCATTGTTGTTATTCCATATAACTAACTCAATTCATATCTTAATTTTTGCATTCCATGATGTTTAATGCTAATCTAAAAAATTATAACGGGTTCTAAGCTTTTAATTTTTTGGAAAACTGGGTTTGAACATATTTATGAACAACCTAAAACACAAAAATTAGCCAAAGAACAAATGCTCACATATAGTAAAATTAAAAATGCACCCAAACATAGCATATAATGCTAAAATAACAAGAAGCATGCCTTTGCAAATATATTGTAAAAAGATAAGAGAATAAAAAAATGGTCCATATGATCATACATGCTGGTTTTGATGAAAAGATGCATACCATTTTCAAAGGCATGCATGTTGGAGTTTTGATGCATGCATACATGTTATGGTAGAACCTATAATTTCATGAAAATTTAAACTTTTATATGAAATTAAACAATGTAACATGGTTCATATGATATTGATTTCTAAAAACATAAAGATAATAGAAATTTTATAAATACAATCCTTAAAATCCAAACATCCACAAAATGGCAAGATAGCCACGCACTATAAAAAAAAAAAATCATACATGCTAACAACTAAAATGGCACAACGTGCTATCAGATGCATGTATACTCACAAAAAAAGCATCCATTCATGTTATTAATACACACAATGTATTACTGAATAAAAAATCTATGTAATTAAAGATACAACAAAAACTATGCATATATTCTTTAAAGCAAATATCTTAACATCCAAAAATCACACTTCAATGATGTATAATGCATAAAGGCTAGCCAATGGATTCATAAACAATATTCTCAATGTAGTAAAACATAGTTACATCTATGCATGGCTAGAAAAATACATTTTGTACTAGTATATTGTAGTCAACAATAAGATTAAAACATAGTCACAACTTTAACCTATCTATCTCATAAGACTAAATACTGATAATGTGTTAGGAAATTGAGATTTTCCTAGAATATCTTTAAGTTAGTTACTATCATTAGTTATTACGTTAAGTTGTTTAAAAGTAAGTTAGCAAGTAATGTGACTTTTTAAGTTAATAACTTGTTGGTCTAGTCTTCCTATTTTTGGTTATTGTCTAAGTTTGGAAGCAATTATATTTTATAAGTTATGTTTTTCTTTATTAATGAAGTTTTTAGCATTTACCAAAAGGAAAACCAAAACCTATTCTTATGTTCTCTGTTTTTTTTATATGCTAATGTCTTTCATTTGTTAACATAATAATGCATTTAAATTTTATTATTAAATCCTATTTATATCATGTTTCACAAAATCATTATAGGAAATTAAGTTTCCAATGATGACAATTATCATCGATGTAAACATCTTAATCATCAGTGAATATAAAAGTCATTGGAGAAAAAGTTGACAGCAAAAAGTGATCGGTGTTAAAACCAATACTGACAATAAATTTATCACACTAAAAATTAAAATTTCTATGATGACAATCATCATTGAAAAAATTTTTAAAATCCAAAAATTTTTGAATTTTACTTTATAATGATGACAATGTCATTGCAGTAGGTTTAAATTAAAAAATATAAAAATTAAAATTTTTAAAATAATTTTTAAAATTTAAATATTTTTTAATTTTATTTTATAGTGATAACTATGTCTTTGCTATAAGTTTGAAAAAATATAAAAATTAAAATTTTATATTTAACGATGACAATATTATTATTGAAAGTTCAACAAATTTAAATTTAAAATTATAATTTGTACAACAGTCATCACTGAAACTTTTCATAATTAAATTAAAATTTAAATAAAATTAAATAAAAAATTTAAATTATTAAAATAAATTATATTAAATTAAAATTATAATTAAACATAATTAAATTATATATATTACATTTAATGGCATAAATATTAATATTTTTTATTTTAATTAAATTAAATTAATTTAGTAAAAATTTAATTAAAGTAAATTAATTTGATATTTTTAATTTGATTTTATCTAATTTAAATATTCAAAATAAAATATGCCAATGGTATTAGTAATTAAAAAAATGATATATATGAAAAAATGAATACTCATAATGTTTGAGATATATAAATATCTATACATAAAAATAAAAAAATTGCATATATGTGATAGAAACCTAAAAAGAAGGAAGGTTAGGATTTCAGTATCTAGATATATCAGAGTTATCTTAGGATTATCATTATCATCATCATCTTGACAATATGAGTGATACATCGAAGGTAGTACTTAAATGGGAGGCGTGGTTGGGTCAAGGTGCCACTAGTGCGAATTTGCTCATGCCAAGTTATGTAGTCATAAAAGGAGGCATATGCAGTGTAAGCCCTTATTGTTAGAGTAAGGAAGTAAGCTTAGTGAAGTACATCCCCTATTATTGTCTTACTATTGAGGGAGTTGCTATTGGTGCTTCTGAATTAACTACTGACTTTGCTCAAGCAACTATCAACTCTGCTGTAGCTATTCTTGCAACTTAGTTACATGGAAGAAATGTCGTGACCTTGTCCTGGAGTTGAAGGTGCTGAGGGATGGGAATGACTAGTTAAAGAGCACACGACCGATTGTCTACCTATACCTTTAACAAATGCCAAACACCTTATTAGGGATAGCAGCCTCGTCAATTTGTATAGGAGTGCTAGGTGAGCTAGTGGATGATATACTAGATTATGTGTTATAAGTTGCTAGCTCAGTCATCCTTGCCTTGATTTATTAAAACAAAAATCAATTGTAAGGATTACATAATATGTTCATGAAATTTTTATCATTAAAATGTAGAGTTTAGCTAACTTACATAGTGCTCTTCTAGAGTTGCATGCACCCACCCCCTCATCTTATACATGTGTCAATCCCTAAAGTTCTCCGGCACCAGTTGCAGCTCATCCATATCCTTATTTCTCTATTCATGTTTCACTAAAAAAAAATATGAACATGATTATTGACTTGACAAATATATAATACATTTAAATCATAAATGATAAGTTGAATTACCTTACCATAATGATATATCGCAATGGATTTTGATCTATATCAGTCATTCACCATCTTCTTTACTTTATTCTCTACATTTCTCATAGATAACTCCTACAAATTGAGAACTAACCATACAAAATTGTTATGTTTAAGAGTTACAATTGAAATACAATTTAGACATATGAAATAATTACATAAATTTATTAAATATCATACCTACCCTTGCTGGTAAAGAAATCCACACATCTCTGCTAAGTTTGAGGTGAGACAAATGATAGCACAAAGCACTTAGCAAGATCCAAGTTAAGTCACTACTCTTGATCACCCCCATGCTAGATAAAATACCTATTCAATGTATATTTCCAATCATTGCAAAGGTCGATAGTGGTCCACATCAAACTACTAATCGTTCTGTGCCATTCAATCTTAAAAAGACCTTGGAACTCCAAGTGGGACTATATTATAAGACATTTAACAAATATATGAGTACTACATCCAATAATTTCAATATCAAATATAAAAAAATAGAAGATATGAAGGAGATCGATACTTACACAGACCTCTTACATGACTTTGTCTCGCAACTGTTGAGGTATCAACCACCATGATTTTTAGTAAGGCAAAATGTAGGTTTGAATGATGCTACTAATATTATGTGGGAGATGACTATCATTCTCATTGACTAAATACTATGTACCAGTCATATCAAACTATACAAGCACTGATCTCCTTCCTCTCTTTTCTATCTTCTCATGCAGCCTATGGGATTTATTTGAGCCTTTTTTCTTGAAATCGTAACTTTGATGGATAAGAGAAAATGTTAATACCATGAATTTATATATAATAAATAATTAACTTAGGTATGTACATTATGAAAAAAATACCTAATCCCTCACAGTGCAATGGAACATGTGTAAGCCGATATAGAGGGCCCCTTTCACTGTCACTTGCATGGCATCGTGCCTTGATATCAAACATAACTAGGGAAATATATATTTTCTAAGTATTTAAGAGAAAAGTATACAATTGAACTAACTGAAAATAATACATAAATTATTGTATTCATATAATGAAATTACACAATTACTTTTATATAATTATAAGTTGTAATAAAAAAAATATTAGATCCTAATCAAAGTTAGTGTTAGTGAAAATAACAAGTTTATCCTTATGCTCATTAGTTTTTTCATTATCATCATATCATAACAGCCCCTCCTTCATATAATCTTCAATCGTTTCATGTTCTAAACTATCTTCATCATTGATGAGGTCATCTATTTCTTCTGCAGCAGAACTAGTATTCTTGGAAGATGAAATGATTAAAGGACCATTGTTTTATCCCTCCAGCTTACTAACTAGAAATCTCCAAGGTCAACTATAAGGTTGAAATTAGAAGGGTTAATATCCTATAAGAATAGCAAGTCTTGTGTACTAACATCATCATCAAGTAGATCCCATATATCATAATGCACCACATTATGCACGACTCTCCAATTTAGCCCATTGAGAAGCTCTTCAATGTATAAGACTTATTTCACTAAAGGTTATAAGTACATAAGGACTATCTTTATACCATGGCCCACTAAAGAAAATGTTTATAATATTTTTATCAATACAAAGTTTCTTCTTTCTTGGATTAATGTCATACCATTGCACTTGAACAAAGTCATATTATATTTATTTAAATAAGTTAACTTTATGATGTCTTCTAAAACACCGTAAAACATGTTACCATTAATTCCTAAGACAAAAATTCCACTATTTAGTGTTTTATACTTCGCATCCTGAGTTTCAATTACAAAGTGCACTCTATTTATAACATATACTAAGTATATTATAATAGTAAAATTGGGACTGGAAGCTAACAATAATAGCTTTTTAATGGCTTTTGAAGAATCATTCCTATGTAAATAATACATTTATGAAAATACCATTTCTAACAAAAGTTAAATTAGGAAAAAAGTATAACTAAAGAATAATATTTACACAATTAGTATAATATGATTAGAAATTATAAACATTTATCTTAAAGTAAAACCATGCGGGAGATAAAAATTTTACTATTATGTGTTTTATACTTCATATCCTGAGTTTCAATTACAAAGTAACTCTATTTACAATACATGTTGAATATATCATAATAGTAAAATTGGGAGTTAAAGCTAATGATACTAGCTCTTCAATGGCTTCCAAGGAATTATTCTTATATAAATAGTACATTTATAAAAATAACATTTCTAACAAAAGTTAAAGTGGGAAAAATCATAACTAAAGAATAATATTTACATAATTGGTATAATACGATTGAAAAGTATAAGCATTTATTTTAGAGTAAAACTATGTAGGCAATTTTATTCTTTATAACTGAGCCATATTTTCACCACTACTCCGTTCGAGTTCTTACCAGTGTACACTACATAACATATGTATTTTAGTTTATTATAATTAATTGGGATAAAAGTATAAATGGTTATAGAGATTTATTAAAGGTACTTTTCAATCTCAGTATAGTTATTCAAGATGTACCATGTTATAATATATTGATCTCTCCTATCAAAGTGAAAAATGATCTTTTTCCTTACTGGTCAACAATGAGATTTAAACATCGATAATGCCCTTGTGTATCTTTGGATGCCACATCTTGGTTTTAGTTAGGCCAATTGAATCTAGTTTTTATTCCTTCTAGGTACATGGAACAAAATGTTAATGTCTTATTAATAACATATTCTTCTGCGATTGAACCCTTAGGTTGAGCATGATTCCTAACATAATCCTTCAACCTTTTGATGTATCTTTCGTATGGTTGCATCCATCGAAAATTAATGAAATTTCCCTACAATGCTTTATTAAACAAGTGCAACACTAAGTGAACCATTATGTCAAAGAATACTGGAAGGTATATCTTTTAAGCTTGTATAAAATGATAACAATGTCTTACTTAGCTTGCTAAGCATCTCTCCTATTAAGAGTTCTAGTACATATTTGGTTAAAGATGTTTCACAACTCAACAATCGGATATGATAGTTCCTTCAATAAAAATGCTCAAACTAAAGGTTCTAACAATCTCTACATAATAACTTGACAATCATGTGATTTCAATCCCTTTAACTTCATATCATGACTAATCACATTCTTCTTGAGATTCCCAATAAACCTATTAGGAAATTTCATATTTCTTATAAATTAGCAAAACTTTCTTCATTCATCCTAGTTTAGCGTGTGCGCAACATGTAGTTTGAAAAGCTTATGTCTCTCCTTATACAAATATAGGTCTGGCTTTATATTCATATCTACCAAATCTCATCTTACATTGTTAGTATTTTTTGTTTTGTGCTTAATGTTTAGCAATGTACTTAAAATACTATCACATACATTCTTCTCAAGATGTATTACATCAATATTGTGCCTTAAGTTTATTGTTAACTAATATGAAAGGTTGAAAAATATATTCCTCTTACTCCAATTAAGTTCATCAGCACCTTTTTTTCCATTTTAGATCACTAAATTGAGTATGTTTTCTAAGAAGTTTGTAAGCTACTTTAACTAGTTAATCCATGATAATTTCATTAGTAAGAGGATGAGGAAGGGCTTTCTTCTCAAACCTTTCATTAAACTCCTTCCTATTTCTCCATGTGTGACTCCTTGTTAGCTAATGACAATGACCAATATAGGCTATTTTCTCCTTAACTTGAGTTGATAGAGTATTGTTATTGCATATAGGTCATGCTGTTAGGTTTTGGATCATCATATGCAGTGGAAAATTAAAAAATTTTATCCGAATCTTACCAAGGATCCATGTAAAAGGGTATAAACTAATGTTAGGGTTTTACCTTTTGTATACTCGCATTCTTTTTGAATAAAACTTTAATAGATCAAGATGAATCACGAATCAAACGCCAACTAAAAGGTACAACATCTTTAGAGTATCCACATAGAGTGAATAACGATTTCTCACCCTCCATGAATCTGCTATAATACATCTCTCTCACTAAGATTAGGATTAATGCACTTTCTTAAGTGATTTAGGGTTTAATGGTAGCTAATAATGTGTATTAATGTGCTAACTTCAAGTTCCTTTTATAGAATTAAGGCAAATCACATTCTTAGTCCTACTAGGATAATGCTTCTAAAAATTCTAATCTCACTTAACAATTATCACCTTATCCTTATCATAGAGAGAGTAAGGAGAGATAAGATTTATCCATTAATTATCTAATATTAGATAATAACATTATCTTATAATATAAGTATCTAATATTAAAATGGCATATAGTTATCTTATATTAAAAAATAATATCATCTCATAATATAATTATCTAATATCTAATAATGTATTATCTTACATTACTTTAATATCAAATAATATCATCTAATAATCATATTTATTACATGAAAATTTATTATTATTTTAATAATATATATGCATGAAAATAAACTCAATTAATTAGATTTTAGTCTAACTAAAGCTCAATTAATTATTATCTCATTCCTACTCCTTTTATGTGACCCTGTAGGTTCTTATTATATTGATAATAGTTCACTTGTGGACTATAGACAGTGAGCGGTATCTAACAATACATCATTGCCACCCAAGTAGTAAAAATATTTGTGACTCAATATTCACTTAAATGTGTGAACAACACTTTGCAATATAGTTCCTTTTATAATGATATCCAAATTGAACTAGAGGCATGGAATACATCATCCTCATTTAATGTTCAATTTAAGTTTCTTGATGTTGAGTAGACTAATTTAAACAAATTATCAATATCTCATATTGATCCACTTGAGTATGGTCATGCATTTCTTAATTTCACTCAATCAAGGGGCCTAAGGATATCACTCCTACTATATAATAGGAACAAAATTCTCATTTACATCACTCACATCCCTCTGCATAATTCATGACACACCCAATCAACATTCTACAACACATCCCGATTAAAGGTGATACAAAACGATATCAAAGTGTGTGACTTCTCATGTAGGGAACTATAGTGATTTCAGGTTAAAAAAATTACTTGCATTATAGTCACATGAGAATAACTAATGACATTTAACAATCCATGTAATTTTTCTCATTGCATGTCAGTTCAGTATATTTGTTCACTAACAATGTATTCATGTATCGACTTGACATCACATATCTATAATTCATAATTATTAGTTACTATACATGCTAGTCTCGATGTATTATTACTATCCCTTTTGCAATAATACTTAATTATAGGTATTTTAAGAATAGTAAAATTATTCTAGAAATAATTATTATATGAAGTTATAAATTGCACAGATAAAAAATAAAAATAAAATATAATAATTATAATGCCTGAAATAAAATATAATATATTATGCATTATTTCAATTATCTTTATGATTGGCTATTAGGACATACACTAACACATGCTTTATAGCCTTGCCCACTCCATTTAAAAAGACTACTTCATGCAGGAAAATCTTTCATTGTCCATAACAATGTTGCCACATGTTGAACATTGTATTTGTATTGGCATCTCGAGTCTTAACCCTTTTCTCCTAAAGATGTCTCAACTCTTTTACAATTCATCTTAAAAAGATATTAATATCCATGCCTGGAGACTGTGGCCTTAGTATTAACATAATTAACATAAAAAAGATTGATTTATACAAATCTATGGTGGCAAGTTATAGGTAGTCATCACTACTGACTACATGCTATAGAACAAGTTCATATTAGCAAAAAGATTAAATTTGTCTACACTTAAGCCCAACTTTATGTTCCATAGGTTTGTGAAGAAATTGGGATGCCTTCTATTAAATTCTTGCTAAGCTTCTCCATTAACAGGATATCATATTACCCCATCCTTTGTTGACCTTCTTGTATGATGTCATATCATATCCTTTCCAATATACCTCAATCCGTATAGTCGCTTCAGTTAAGAAGTTAATGGAAAATATCATAACACTTTTTAAAACACATTTTTTCTTTTTGTGTTTTTATCTATCCATCAATTCTCCCTACATATTAGGTAGTTATCTAACATGTTCTTTTCAAATAAGTGCATAGTAATACTCATATACATTGATTGATTTATACCCCAACCTAATTTGTTGAGCCATTTCTTTGCACTATAATGTGATTCTAGTAATTTATTATCTTTCAAAAGTACCTCTTTCAATAACTTCAAAAGAGCATTAAATGACTCATTTGTCCATTTATATTGCATTTTCAAATGCATGAGTTTTATTGAAAAGTTTAAGGTTGAAAATTTTGTGCATTTTAGATATAATTTTATTTACACTTATTCAAAAAAGTCATCGCAGCCACTATATTTTGATCTAATATCCCCTTAGATAAGTCCTTATTCCTTTCTCTATCATTTGAAACCATTTCTTCAATTATGTAAAGGCCGATAAAATCACGTATAATGTCCACTATCTCATCCCTATCATTACGAGATGTCTCCTATCTCTCCAGAAGTCGAACCATCTGTCTTACCATGATGTACCTAATTTTTGTATAATGGATAAAATTTATTATCTATAATATATAATATGTGGCTTTAATGTTGTTAATTTTTAAAATTATAGGTTCACGTACTTCTTACATAGGTATTTTACCAAAGCTCTTTCATCGATAAAGTTTTTGGCTTTTTCAACAAATGCCAACACACCATTCCATTATTCATCTAACAAGTGACCTCGTAGATGTATCCAACTTTTATCTATAGATATCGTATAAGTGAGAAAGAAAAAGATAGTTTTTTTATAGAATTGAGTGTTATAATCATTGTTTATCATGTACCCTAAATCCACCATATCACATCAATTCTAAAAGGTAAATTTTTATTCTATTCGAGATATTTTTGTAGTTATGATTATATCAATTTTTCCACACTTATCATTTCTTACACGTTAAAATTTCAGCAACATCTCTTCATAGTTCTCCAAGCATGTAAACTATACATTAGTATAGTTCATACTTGGAGAACAATAAAGATGCTAAGAAATTTTTACAATATTAAATGAAAATCAGATAAATTGTTAATAATAATTATAGGACATATCCTAAATTGTCTAACTTTATAGAACAATTCAAGGATTGGTTGGCCTATAAAGATCAACTAACCTTTAAATGAATTTAAGCTTAAAGTGTTAATGTAATTCTATTTAAAATTATTATAAAAGTATATTTACAATAATTTTAAACTTACATTATGATTCTATTCTATAATTGTTCAAGTGTATTATTATTTGCATTGTTGGATTTTTTAAATATCCATATAAATTATTGTGTTTAACATTTTAGAATTAGAAATTGATTTTTGGACATACTCTACTACATTCATAGGATGTATAATTGAAATCTTTTAATGAGATGTATATTTTATAAGTACTACCAAATTTCTATGTGTTCAATATTTTCAAATTTCTATGATTATATAATTATTAAATTGATATGAATTGTATTTTGTATAAGAATTCTTAATAACATAAAAATTCAAATTCTTTTAATCTTTTAAAAGTTCCTATTTATATCATTGTAATATTTTTATTAAATGCATTTGTAAGATTCAAGTTTTTTTATTTATATATTTTTTTAAAATATAGTTGCCAAGTTATATTTTTTCAATATTTAGTTATATATTTGAAATTTTATTTTCATATCAGTGAAGATTATGTAAAATATATCAATATAATCATTATATTTTTACATAATATCTTTATAATTTTTGAATTTTTTAAAATATATAATCACATGTAATCTTATTATTACTTATTTATATATAATTTGTATGTATTTTTTTAGTTCTTATTATTCATTTAAATAATATCTAATATTATTGTTGAATGTATAAAAAATTTAATTTTTCAATAATTTAAAATTCTTTATTCATATATTCAATGTATAATTATTTAGATGTATTACCATCATTTGAATTTTTTATATTTACATATTTTCATTAACATATACTTATTAATTTATATTAATCCAAATGTGATTATATATTCAAAATTTTACATTCATATAAACATATTTTTTAAATATATTTATGTAGTCGTTATATTTTTATAAGACATATTTGTATTTATATAATCATTATTATTATTCATTTCTATAATATCTAGTTTATTGTTAATTGTATAAAAATATTAAATTTTTTATTAATGATATAATAATTACATTATTGTTTGTGATATACTAATGCATAACAGATATATAAAATTAACTTTCTTCTAGAGTAAGTTCATATTCATATAAAAACTAATAGAAATATAGGAGATCGGAAAAGTGGTCACCTACAAGAAAAATAAGAGAAAAAGAAAATAAAAAAGTTTATTTAAATGAAGGAGAAGATAAAAAAGAAAGAAAAAAAGAAGAAATATTTTTACTTCTTTATATAGAAAATTTCAAAAATTAAATTAAATTAAATAATAATTTTAATAATCAAATTAAATATCAAATTAAAAAACTAAAAACAAAATTATAACAAATTAATTTTCTACTCATATCTATAATTGCCAAGGAAAATACATCGATGACCTACTCTTTTGTTCTTCGTTTTTTTTTTCTTTTCACTTCTCATATCTTCAATCTCTTTTTCTCTCTTGCAACTACTCTGCTCCTTCTTTCTCAAATTTTCTCTTCACTTATTTTTTTTAACAGGGGATTTTATGTATCAATTCACATCCAAAATTTTTTACACAATTAATAAATAAAAAGGTCATTTATCATTAAAAAAATAATTATAATTAAAATTTTCTTCTAATAAGAAGAGAATTTTATAATTTTTTAATAATATAATAAATTAACAAAAATAAAAAGATCAATAATTCTTCACTTTCGGTCTGTTTGGAACAGACAAAATCGAGAGGGGGGAATTGCTCGAGTGAAAACGAGGTTGGAGGGAAAATTTATGTTTGTTTGGCGTGCAGGGTAAATGCAGGGGGATGGCATCGGGTTTTGTGCGAAGTGGTAGGCCTTGGCGAAATCAATTACCCTCCAAAAATAGAAAGAAAACGAACAAAATTTAAGCTGCTTTTCTTCATTTCCGAACGTAGCCCTACTCCTCCATTTCCTCTTTCAACAAATTTATAGTGCAAATCTTTTAAAATTTATTAATTATATAAAATTTAGAATTATAAATATAAATATGTTAGTAATAAGATTATTAATTAACATAGATTATTATGTCCGTAAGTTAATTTTTGTTTAATTTTATTAAAAAATATTATAACTATTTCATCATAAGATTTTTTATTAAATTTATAGTGTAAATTTTTAAAAATTTATAAATTATATTAAACTAAGAATTATAAATATATTAGTAATAAAAAAATTTAGTATATTTTTCTTTATCCATAAATTATTTTTTATTTAATTTTATTGCATAATAGTATAACTATTTCAACATAACATAATAAAAAGATATTTTAATTATTTTACTCATTCACATTTTTTCTTTCTTTATTTTCATCCATTCTAAATAAAGAAATTTTATTTTATCTCTATTTTTACCCCCTCCTATTTTTACTCATTTTAAATAATTTAGATGAAATTACTTTCTCTTTTATTTTCTTCCCCCACTGTTTACATCTACTCTCATTTTCACCCGGAGCCAACCACGCCATTTGTCATTTGTCTTGATGAGAATTAAAACGCGCACGACGATAAAGACGAGGTTTAAAAATCCCATTGGAACGGCTATCTAGTCGCCACGTTTCAGATTACCTAATCAACTCCCATCAACTAATTGACTGGAAAACACATGCACACCGCAAACCTGTGGGTCCAGTTCGGACACCAATTTACATAAACGACAACTTCGATTGTGACATCGATTGTGATGCAGGCGAACATTATTTCCTTTTTTGGCTGTTTTTCATACTGACAATCACCCAAAATAGATTGAATTTAATGAATCCGTTTAAAATTAATATAATTTATTTGATTTAAAATTAAAATTAATATAAAAAATATCAATAATCTAATTTATTAAGGGATTAGAAATGGAAAATTGAAATTGAAATTGGTTAATTCAACCTATTAAGAATTTAAAATTATTAAATATTAACTTATCAAATTATTAGGTTAGTGGATTAATTTAATAATAATAGTAAGTAACAAATAAATAATTTTATAATCTACTAAAATGATTTATTTACATATTCAATATTTTTCTATATCTTCTATTTTCAATATTTCAATATTTTTTTACTTATTTAATATATAATTTTATTTTTTACATATATAAATATTCTAAATTTTGAAAAATTTCAAAATATCTTATTTATATATTTACAATATTTTGATTAAATGTATTTATAACATTTGAATTTTTTATTATACATTTTCATTAAAATATTTTTACTAAGTTATATTAAAAAATTTTAATTATATACCTAAAAGTTTATTTTTATATTAATATATTTTTTAAAATATATTGATATAGTTGTTCTAATTTCATACTTCACCTTTTAATTTTTATTACATTATTTAAATTTTAGAAGTAAAATGTAAGTAAAAATTTTGTATTTTAAACTACATCCTAAACTCTAAAATTTATAGACAAAACTTTATAATAACTTCATCTCATATCAACTTAACTAAATATTTCATACACACATTATATTATGCAAAATTATAATTTTACCCACTAATATAACAATGACAAAATTTAAATTAATAAATTATAAATTAAAATAAAACTACATAAACACATTTAATGTTTATAGCATATAAAATCAAATAAAATTTATTTCATATCAAAATAATCTTATCATCAAACTAAATTAATACATTTCATGTTAATCACCTCATAAATTACATACTCAAATAAAATGCAATAAGATTTGATTTATATACATCAATAGAATAAATCTACTAATCAAATAGAGATCAAACGTTAAATACTAATACCAATTAACAATAGTAAAAACTAATAATTCAAAAAAATATAAATAAGAAAATATATTATATTGTAAAAAAATGATAAAACTTATACAAAAAAATAAATAAATCTTACCAAAGTTGTCATCTTTCCATTGTGGCTCTTTCTTCCCTATGCAAATGAGACTGAAATGGTGTTATAGGATATTTATAGTCAAAACCTTTCAATAATAACATAATTCTCGATCGTCATTAACAGGTCATTGGTAAAAATCAAGGAGCTTTCAACGATAACACTATCATTAGTAAAAGTTTTGATATCTTTAACAATAACTATTGTCGTTGGTGAAAATAAAAACATTTTAACTAGCATAATTTCCCAATTGTTCTTCACTAATAACACAATCATCCATAAAATGCCAAGGCTTTTAATGACGACTAAGTTGTCGTAATTTATTACGTAGATTACCAATTAAAATTTTCTTATTTTCATTGACAACAACTATCATCGTTAAAAATTCAATTTTCTCACTAAATTTCTTTCCCTATTTTCATCTATGCCTTTGTTATTGTTATTAGTTCTAGCCCAATTTTCAATCCCCATGTTTCATGCCCATGGAATTTTGACATATCACTGATGATTGTCATCGATAAAAGTGTGATTATGTATCACTGATGATTGAGTTTTTATCATCGCAAAAAGTGTCATTACTGAAACCTAAATTTCTTGTAGTGAATAAACATAAAGAGTAGTATTTTCAGTATATATATGCCAATGCGCACATAGCATGAGCATATGCCTTAAAAATGAAAATTTGGTAAAGAGAAAACCCAGTGAATTACACGTACAAAATTTCATCAAAATTAGTTATAATCAAAAGTCCTAACTAGCTTCTAATACTAATTGCAAGAATTTCTTTGTAAATCAATTAAAATTTCAATTCGCTTACAACATGAATTTAGATGAAATTTCATGAGTGTAGAATAATCACTATGATAAATAATTATGATAAATATTTCGGTCATAGCGATATTTGACTCTTTTAATCATCAACCATATTGTTCATTTACCTTGTCTTCGGCACACATGAACATGCATTAAGGAATCATTTTCTTTATCATAACCTCTTATTTCCTCTTTTTCTCTCTTTGATGAGAGAAATTGAATTTACAAACTCATGAAACAAATGTAAACTAAGTTACTAAAAATAGGAGACTTTATTAAATTAACTAGATTAAGTTATGGATTCTATTCATAAGAGAATTTATATCCAACTAATTTACATTTGAGCATGAATATTATACAAAATTCATTGCAATATAATCACTTTATTTTAGGCTCAATAAAATAATATTAATATTAATTATTATTTATAAATTAAAATAAAATTCAAATTAAAAATTTTAATAGTTATAAATTAATATATAATAAAATTGTAATTATTATATAAAATTTATTAAAAATTAGCTAGTTCAATAAAGTAATTAATGATAATTTTTTATGATAATAGGATTAATTTACTGAATGTATAAATATAATTTGATATAATTTTTAATTAAATATTAAATATCAATTGAGTTAAAATATTTTAATTAATAATAAATATTTATTTCAAATTTTTACGTGCAGAGAATTTAATTTGTAAAATTTTAGAATTTGGCAGAATAAAATACAACCAATCTCAGACGAATTGAGTGAGTGCGAAGGCGTGCTAGGAGGCGAACAACCGTCGAATTGAAAGGAACGGACAAATCACCGTAAATGGAAGTGCATATGCAAATGGCACAGCCAAAGAAATTTCGTAGCAGTCAGAACAGGAAGGTTACCTGCACATCTTTTCGCACGCGGTTGGTGGCCACTGGCCTGTGGCAAATAATGGAGGTGAAAACACAGGAAATGAAAATTTTGCTCAGGCGAATAAAAAAGGGAATTAATTTTTTATGAGAAGAAAATAAAACGGAGAAAAAAGAAAAAAATATTTTTTTTACTTATTTAAATATAGAAGTAAGAGAAAAAGTTAAATTACATTAAATAATAGTTTTAATTTTTAAATTAAATGGTAACTAAAGAATCAAAAGTAAAATTTTTACAAATTATTTCTTACTCGTTTTAATATTTATAATTTTACTTTTGGCTCATTTATTTTAAAATTTTTAAAAGATTATTCAAAAAATTTATTAAATCATCTAAAATGTCAAACTTCTCATAAAAGATATAATAAAATATAAGATAAAATTTTCAATTTCATTTTTAAAATTATTAGTTAATAATCAAATAATTTTTAAATTATATAAAATTATAATTTTTTAAATAATAATTTATATATAATTTATTTTTTTATAAATTTTTACAAATAATTTTATTCTTGCATAGAACAATTAAAGGATAAAATTATATATATGAATTATTATTTAAAAATAAATTTATAATTTTATGTAATTTAAAAATTATTTTATTAATATTTTATATTTTAAAAAATTAAATTAATTTGATAATTTTACCTCCACGATATTATGCGTTTGTGGGAATCACGTGGGACAGACATTTTGATGACAAAGAAAATGATGTCAGCTGTCTGCTGTCAGATTCCAACGGGCTTCACGTTGTCGATTTTGCCCAAAGTGCCATTAATGATTTCTTTTATTTCCTTTGTGCTTTTCTGACTAATTATGAACTACCGTTTGAAAACCGATTGTGAAATGGAGCCGTTGGATATACAACTAACCCATCAACGGTTCACACATTTGACAGCGACGCGTCAATATAATTGCTGTATCCTTTGTCCTTTTTTTTAATAACAACATGTCTCTTTCACACACATTTATTCGTACACTTGTCCCTACAATATACACAGCAAGGAGACTTTCTGTATGAATAAAGGGACAGAATTCAATATACTGTGGATGATGGATTATTAAATTTAATTATATATTAAATTTATATTTTAATATAATAATATATAATTAATTTAAAAATATATTAATATATCATATTATACATTTTTTATTATATTAATTTTTGGATTTTCATTTACAACCGAAGGCCTCGAATGAGTAGCAATTTATCTGGCCTCTGGCCTCTAGGTCAGTGCGGTGGCAAAGGGGACAAGGCTTGATGCCAGTTCCCGTTCCATCTCTCAACTACAACCATAATATATATATATATATATATATATATATATATATATATATATATATATATATATATATATATATATATATATAATTTTTACATTTAAAAAATCATTTTTAAAATTATTTTAAATTTAAAAAATAAATAATAAAGAGGCAGGTATTATAAATAAATAAATATTTTATTTAATTTTAAAATTAATATTTAGAACAAGAAAATAAATTTTAAAAAATTAAAAATTATTTCTATTTTTAAGTTATATATTTGAAAAACAGTTTTTTAAAAATAAAATTTGAAAATATATTTTCAAATAGATTCTTCTATTTTCAAAAATAAAAAAAAATTTAAAAATAGTGAACAAATAGATTCTGCATTGATCTTTTTCTTATAAAATATAGTTTATATTAATTTTTTGTTTAAAAATGTTTTTGAATAATTTCATCTTTCAACTATTTAAATTTATCTTTTAAAAGTTTTATTCTTTGCTTAATTAAATTTATTCAACTTTATTTTTGTACTAGCGAGCCAGATTACTAATAGAAGATAAAAATAGATAAATTTAAATAAGAGACAGAACTAAGAAAAAAATTAGGGAAACAAATTTAAATAATTAAGAAATGAAACAAATGATAAATATTGAATAAGGATGAAATTAATAAAAATTTTATTGCATAGAAATAAAAATAGATATTTATTCTTAATTTTTTATTTAATGAAAAGTATAAATACATAGACAAAAATAAAAGGGCTATGAACGTAGAAACTTGGGTTCCTTACTTTCAATGTAAAAATTTAAGGTCTAAATTTATGTTAATTTCTATTTTTGTGGCAATGAATGATTTAAGTAAAATATAGCACTTTTAAATTTTTGAAAATTATGAATATCCTTATTGCTGAAAAGTTATGCTAAAAAATCTTGAATTACTTTTAAACAAAAATAAAAAAATTTCATTTTAATTTAATTAATTAAATTTTATCTCTTTTAATTTTGAAAATCATAGTCTTAAACTACATAAAATTTTGAATTAGCATTCATTATTCACCCAAATAACCATTTTATTAAAATATATACTATTGCATAATTTTTCAGGAAAAAAATATTACTATACATTGATTTATCTCTTCATTTTTTTTCATGATTTTTATGTGATATAGTTGATAAAAATTAAATTAGATATATAAAATTTTAATTAAATTCTTTAAAATAAGTTATAAAATTTTGTACAAAAATGACATGATATTTTTATTTAAAAGTTTTTTAAAAAATTATGTAATTAATAAAATGATTTATGAAGTGAATGAAAGATATTAATTTCAAATTTTGTATAATTGAAGGACTTAACTTTTATTTTTTTAAAGTTGAAAGAAACATTTAACCTATTTTCTTTTGTTATGAAAAAGATAATAAATTACTTATTACTCATATTTAAAATTTTAAATTGCAATCTAAATTTGAATCCAAAATATAAATTATGATTAAGTTACTCTTCAATATTATAAAAGTTTGCATATTAAGTAGTTCGGATATTGACTATCATAATATAGTATAGTCAAGTGGTCATTGAATCGGAAATGAAAGTATTTCAAGGTTTAATAGTTCAATTGGAATCAAATCAGAATTGAATTAGAATTATAATATAAAGTATAAATTAAAAGTTTTATAATTAAAGATAATTGAGTTATTATAAAGTTAAATTTATGTATATAAAATATAAATTTTTTTAAATAATTTCAAATTTTCATATGTTCATAATTCAAATTATCATAAAAAAATTAATATTAAATCTAATTTTTTAGTTATATGTCTTTCATTTATACACATAAGGTAATTTTTTACTATTTGAAACTTTAAACTTTGAATATGTACTTAATATCAAGCAAAAATAATATTATTTTTGCAAACAATAATAAGTTCTTTTTAAAAAAAGTTCTATTAGACTGCTATACAACCAGTTATACTTTATAGTAGTGAATGTTAGGTTTTGAAGGATAATAAGAGCAAAAAATGGAGGTAGTAAAAATAAAAATATTAAGATGAATGTGTGATTATACAAGAAATGATAAGATACGAAATAAACACATACAATAGAATATTAGCGTGGCATCTACTAAGGAGAAGATGACAGAAAATTAATTAAGGTGATTTAGACATGTGTAAAGAAGGCCATTAGAGGTACTAGTAAAAAAAGTCAACTACATAGTCTTTAATCCAGTAAAAAAGTATAGAAGGAGATTAAAAAGAATATTGAAAGAAATTATAAAAAGAAATCTTTTAATAAATAATATTCCTAAAAATCTGGTCTTGGATGTACCCTAATGGCATTATACGATCCATATAACTAACTCACTTAGTGTGTTAAGACCTTATTATTATTGTTATTATTATTATTGGTTGAACTGTGAAAATCATGATCAATTTACACAATTTGACCAATTTGTCACTGATTCACTAATTTTTTGACTAGTTTTGTTAAGATCGATCTTAAAAATTAACCACACCAACAATATGGTTGGTTCATAATTTTTTTGATTCAATTGACCAGTCTGACCTAATTTTTCATTCTCTGAGTACAACAATATATCCTATTTTTAGATATCCTCCTTTTAGATATGTAAACATCTAAATCTTAAAAAGGACTATGAATATATCATGGCCTTTCACAATATATTCTATTTTTAAATTTAGGACTATCTAACTTTCAAAAATCCAAGCTATATTAATTATTTTGTAAGTCATTTTTAAATGAAAAAATTGTAAGTGGTGTGATTCTTAAAATTAGAAAAGTCTCTTAAGCTAGCTATTTAGAAGTTAGCTTTGTTATTGTTTTAACTAAAATAAACAAGTTTCAAATTAACTTGCCCTTTCTTTCATTTTTATTAGTATGGATTTTTAATGTTTTTGTCATAATTATTGATCACCATGGAAGTTGTATATATCTTTACTAAATGTAGTTGTTGTTAAAATGATAATATTTCAACAAATTTAATCTTACATTGACTAAATTATGCTTTTTATGAAAGCTTATATGAGGCCTTTGACATAAGAAAGTTAGTAAGTAAGGAGAGAGATGGAAGGCTATATTTACTTAACTACTTACTATGTAAATTTTAATTAGAAGTTGAGTGTTAAAATCCTAACTTTCTTTGACATGCTACCTCCACACACGGAGTATGAATTATTAAGAAAAATAATGGAACTCTAACTTTGGATAATGTTTTTACAAATGATAACACTACAATAAATCATCACTTATAAAGATCAAAATTTTCGTGGTTGCATTGTTTAACCACAAGAATTCTAGCTAGATAGACCCATGACATAAGTGAGTATGGTAAGAAAATTTTTGCAAGGAAAAAAGATCGTCATATAAATATTTTCTTTTGGCTATGAGTGAACCCATAGCTAATAGATTTTTATAGCCATGAGTACAAACATAACAAAAAAAGTACATTTGTGACTAGTAAATTATATTACCATAAATAAAATTATGACAAAAAATAAAATAAAATTACTATAGAAACTAATGTGGTTAACTAAAATAATTTTTATATATCCATATTAAATTAATTATCTAGCTAATTCAATTGTGTGCTGTCATATCATTTTATTTGTATATTTATTTAAATTTGTGAATGTTTTTAACCTATATCATGCTTTTAACCTATAATTTTTATATATCCATGTTGAATCAATTATCTAACTAATTCAATTAGGTACTATCCTATCATTTTATTTGTACATCTGTTTAAACTTATTAATACTTTTAATCTATATCATACTAGTGTAAATTGTTGAAATTTTATTTATTTGGAAATTATAAATTACTTTTATAGGAAATTAAACCTGAATCTCCAGGCCAAAGAAGGCTAAGTTTTGCCATTATGCTAATTTACTTTCTTAGTATTATAATATAATATATTTTATATAAAATTTTAATTAATTGATTCATTTATAAAATAAAACTATATTTATATGATAATAATTATATAATAATAAAATATTACATAAAAATATATAAAAAAGCACATTAATGCTAAAAAATTTTATGATTTTATTTTAAAAATTATTTTATGTAGGTTAAAATCCTATTTGTTCTATCACTAATTCCCCTTGTATCAAATTTGTCTCCTATAAATATTTTATATTAATTTTTTCTTTCACAAATAATTAATTATCCAATTTTTTTATTTTATTAATGTTTTCATTAATTGTTGTTAATTAAGTTATTACAAAATAAAAGTAAAAATTTTACATCTTTTGAGAACATTTTTATTATATTCTAAAAATTTCTTTAATAAAAGTTGAATTATATGAAATAAACACCTAAACAAATCATAACTTTAAGCTATCATACATATTTGAATTTGAATTTTAAATTCAAATTCAAATTATTATAAATTAATTATTTTTAATTTTTATTTATAATACTTATTTTTATTATTCACAAATATAAATTAAATTATTTGATCTTTCATAAATTTTTAATATTAATTTCATTCCTTATATATTATTTATATCTAATTTCTATCCTTTCATTCGTTAAGTTATTGATCCATCAATAGAATTACAAGTGAATAGATGAAACTAGTTAGATTGTTATTTAAAAGGGATGAAATTAATACAAAATATTTGTAAAGAATGAAATTGATACAAACAAAATTAATAAAGGATAGAATTAAAATTTTATACTATTTTATAAATATCACTCTTTTAAATATAATTTACTTATATTTTTTTAATATAGTGATTTAATCATTATTAAACTATTTCTAATTTTACATAATTATTATTTTAAATTTTTTAATGAGAGTTTAATTAATATTATAATAATAAATGTAAAACTTGTTATTACATATTTCTATAATAAAACTTATTATCACTTATACCACAAATTATATTATTTATATATAATATAATAATTTTAATATTTTCATAATATATATCTCCTTCATCAACACATTTTTTAAGAATAATATAATGTGATAAAAATATTTTAATAATATTTTATATTTTGAATGATTTATTTTTGTTTGAGCAATATTTTAAAAATTGGACTAAGCAACAAATTGAAAAAATATTGTGTATATATGTATTATATATATAGGTTAATCTTATTAATTTTTACTTTTAATATGTGAAGAATTTAAATTTATTAAATAATTATATAAAAAAATATTTATTATTATATAAATTTAATTGATGAAAAGTTAAATGATTATTTATTATTTGCAAAAATAATTTATATTCTAATAAATATTAAATTAGTACATAAATAAACAAAAATATTTAAGAACTTAATAGTTAAGCTTTTTATTACATATCTTAAGGTTTAGGGTTTGACTTTTTTCTTTATTATTTTAAGAAAAATAATAAATATACATAACTATATAATTTATGAATAATTTTATCTTTTTACATATATTTTATAAATTAGCTTATGGAAAATATAAGGTTCCATAGCTTTTTTATTTTGGTTAATTAGGGGCTAATCAGTTAATTAAATAAACTATTTACTAAATTTCTAAAATAATGGTTTGACTTGATCAATCAGTTAAAAACTCCTAACTCAAGTGATAAATTAGTTATTTGCCAAAGATAAACAACATATAAATATTTATATTTTTTATTATCTACTACATTATAGCATATTATATTTATTATAAATGGATTTTTTATATGTATAATTATTACAAAAATTGTATATTTGGTTATAATTTTATCTATAGAATTAATTTATAGCATAAGTAATACTTTACTACAGATAAAATTTTTTAACTTACATGATAGAATAAATGATATTTTATCATAAAAAATATATTCCTGTAACTTAACTTATAATGTAAGTGATACTTTACTATAAGAAATATGTTCTTATAGTTTAATTTTTTCTACAAATGATATTTTACTATTAGTAAAGTTGTTTTATAACACAAGGGATACTTTACAATAGGGAACATGTTCTTATAACTTAGTTTATGACATAAGTGGTATTTTACCACAAATAAAATTTTTCTATAGCACGAGTGATACTTTGCTATCGAAAATGTGTTCCTATAACTTATTGTATAGCACAAATGATATTTTGTTACAAGATATTTTTGTCATGGATAAAAATTTTTTGTAGAATAAATTTTTTGTATATTTATTTAATTTTTTTTATTCTCATGATAAGAGATAAAATTACCATGATTTTTAAATTTTTATTGCATAATTCATGATATAGATGTTAATTTGTTATAGTGCAACTTATAATCTTACTTGAAAAAATAACTTTGTTTGGAAAAAAGCTTGTTATATGATGATGAATTCTTTCATGTGAGATATTCTACACATATTTTAAATCTTATTATTTAAGATGAGTTAAAAGTGATCTCTAGTGCCATTATTAAAATTAAAGAAAATATCACTATTCAAGATGGGTTAAAAATGGCCTTTAATGCTATTATTTACTATCTTATTATTTAAGATGATCTGATATCTAGTTCAAGTTATGTAACTACAAAATTATATTTCACTCGAGCTTGGAAATTGAATGCCTTCTATTGGATAATTTGAAGAGTGAAGATGAAACCATAAGAAAGATAACTACTAACATGAAAGCTAATTTTGATAAATATTAAAATGAGTATAATGTTTTGCTTGCTATGACAACTATTTTTGATCCAAGATTTGAGTTTTCTTTATTGGAGCTTTGTTACAATACTATTAGCCCTAAAACTTGTGAAGAAAAAATTAGAATTATGAAATAAATGCTTTTTCAACTTTGTGAGATATATCCTAAATATTCACCTCCAAGCTTTTAAGGAACTAAATCTTTTAATATTACTTCCATGTTATTCTTTGAAAGTTTAAGTAAAACTAATAGACTAAAAATACTTTTCACTGTAAGTTTTTCCACTTTCAATTCTAATTATTTGTCTATAAATATGATTTAATGCTTTTATACAATTTATTATGTCTTGATTTTTTTTTATATTCTAATAGTATGAATTTTTTTACTAGAATTTCACGGCCTTTGATTCTCAAATTATTATAAAAACTAGAAAATCTTAGTTGGAGATTTATTTGAAAGAGTCAATGCTTGAATTTGCTCATTATAAAGATTTGAATGTTTTACATTGCTGGAAGGTGCGCAAGAATAGATTTCCAGATGTAGCCATAATAACTTGTGACTTGTTAAGTGTGTTAATTACCATAGTGGCATTCGAATCAACATTTGATATTACAAGGCATGTGTTAAACAAGTATAGAAGTTGTCTCATTTCAAAAAAAGTTCAAGCTTTATTTGCATTCACAATTGGTTTCATGATTTCACTCACACTGATAATCCTTTTCGTTTAACTTCTAATTAATTTAGAAAATTTCTAACATTTGTTATTTTAATCTTTGAAGTTTATGAACAATTAAAATTTTAATTGTAAATTTAAAGGATGATGATGAAGGCCAAAATGTCACAATGGAGAATTCAAATACAAATGCAATAATTAATCTAAACAAAGAATTAGAAGTTATTGATGATTAGAAATGAGGAAAAGGATCCATACCATAGATTAGGGTCTTCTACTTATTTTTCAATAAGTGAATAAGTTAATCAATGTTATTTTAACTTTACTTTAAATTTAATTTCTATTATTTTTACGTTGAATATAATCAATAAATTCATTATTTTAAGATTTTCTACCTTTTTTTTAGCTTTTTAATTTTACTATGAAGTTCTTTAAATTTACCATTAATTTTTATTTGATTGGCTACCAATTATACTAATTAATAAAAGAATTTATGTGTTTTGATTAATTATCCTATCTTGGACTTTTTGCAATGGTTGATTTAAATCCTGATTGCTTGCTGGCTAGTTAGTTCGAATGCTAATAGTGGATGTTTCTCACATAGTTTCCTTTTCTATTTTATATACTTATATGTATTATATGATCATAACAATTATATTTTTATGGTAAAATAATTATATTATTTTAGTTTTATATATTGTAAAAGATGGAAAAATATGATACATTTTTGGTTTTGTTTGGTACATATTATGCAGATTATGAAAGCCTAGAAAAAGGAATAATTTATTCATGAATCATATTTTCAATAGTTTGCATTACTTTTTACCTTATTGTTTGCATAAGTTATGATTGCTTAGAAGTGGATTTTGGTTGCCAAATATTTAACTTTGAAAGCAATTTCATTAGAACTTGTAAGTAGGTTTTATTTTACTATAATTATAATGTGTTATGTGTAGAACAAATAATTAATTGTATTAAATATTATAATATTAGGATTCTAATTTTAAATTTACAAATTTAACGTAGGAGAGTTAGAGGTTTCCTTCTAATTAGTTGGATTTATTTTCATTGAGTTTCTGGTAAAACATCCTATGCAAAATAAAAGCAACAAAATATAAAATTATGCAAAATAGAGATTTCCATTGCCAGTTTACCATTATGCAAAAATAGATTAGTTCACAAGCTTTTATGGATCTAGGGGTGCAAATGGGTCGGACGCCCTATCGGGGGCCTATGGCCCGACCTAATTAAGGCCTAACTCGGCTCGACCTATTTAACTAAATAAGTCAAGCTAAAACTAGTATAAAAGCTTTTTTAATTAAACAGGCCAAACTTTTTTATTTTAAGCCTAGCCTATAGGCCTATCGGGCCGGCCTATTTAATATTTCTTATTTAAATTTATTTACTATAAAGACAATGACATATAGATTTTTTTTTCAAGTCCATTTTATAGATTAAATATTTTGAATGTTTGTTGTATAATTTATGATAAACTAATTTGTCTTTGTTGTTAACTTTTGATATTATAATAACTTAATGTTATTTTACTTTTAATTAAATATTAAATATTTAAATTAGTAATTTTATGTTATGAGTATATGAATTTATTTCTTTGTTAATTAATCTTATATAAAATTTTGTATGATTTTAGTATTATTAAGAGCATTTTAAGAATATATTGATATAAGTTTATATAAGTTATTGGCTTATTTAAGGTTTTTTATAATAGACTTTTTAAGTCTTAAGTTGTTAGTCTATTTAAAAACTTGTATTTAAAATAGGGTTTTAAATAGGCTAACAGGACAGGGCAGACTTTTAAAACAGGCTAAGCTCGGGCCTAAAATAAAGCCTTATATAGGCTAATAGGCTAGGCTCGGGCTAATATTTTGCAATATAGGTTGGCCTATTTAAGACAAAGCCTAGTTCAACTCAGCCCATTTGCACCCCTGTATGGATCGAACTTAGACTAGTATAAACAGGTTCAAATTTCTATCCATATACAAAAATGTACTGGTTTGTGGGCTAATTTGAAATTTTCATGGATTGAACTTAGATTAGTATAAATGGGTCCAAAATTTTGTCTATATGAAAAAATGGACTGATTTGGAACTTTCATGAATTGAACCCAGACTAGTACAAATGAGTCTGTATTTAAGTGTGGTTTAAACAAATTGACTTGTGATTAATCAAAACTTGTGCAAATTTAGTTTGGCCCACTTTGGCTGATCTATTTAATAGCCTTATTCACTTGTGGTGCAAAAAAATAAACTAGAATAAATCAATTTTTAGTGTTAATCCTTATTTCAAGATTTTTTTTAATATAATTTTTGTAAGTTTCCTAAATTCTCTTCTACAATTTAATATGAAAGCAAAAGCTTACATTTTTTATATGGTTATTTTTTCAATAGAAATAATCAATATAATTATGTTTTTAAGATTGCACCACACTTATATTTATTTACTTAGAGACTTTAGAGTATATCACTATATACTTTTTAGGATAATAAATGAACAAGTATATATTAATGCCACATGTATAACATTTTAATAATTAATTTATTATACAAATTGAAATTTATATTTGATTTGCATATTTATACTATTCATTAAAATACTTTCACCTATGAAAAAAATTGTTGATGCATCAAGTTTTGGTGAATTAGTTTCTTGTGCAAAATAAATTTTCTTAAAATTTAAAGCATTTTATCTAGGTTTCATTTCACGCAACTAACTGATAAGTTAGCTGATAACTAATAGTTGATAAACTAATTAAAGTGTTTCGTAAAATTAACTGTTGAACTAACTGAAATTGTAAAATGACATAAAAGAACATATTAATAGAAATATATATAATTAAAATAATTTTTATTTATTTAAAAATAACATTATATTAATGTAATTAAAAAGTTTAAAATAAAAGTATAGTTTCTAATATTTTATAAATTTATATATTTGTTTACTTATATAATTTTTATTTTATTATTTATTATAAAATTATAATTACTTAAAATATAATTAATTATATTTTATAAAAATTATTTAAATTTATATTATAAAAGATATAAGTTATAAATTAATAAAAAGAATAAGGATAGATTTGAAAAGAATTTAAAAAAGGGGTAGCTTATAAGCTATAAGTTACTCTAGGTAACTTATTAAATTAGAGTTTATAAGTTAATTGGAGTAACTTATAAGTTAGTGCGAGAAATACATTTGAAAGTTAGCTTATAACTTATTGATCAATTCAATAAATTATACGTTAGTTTATTTGTTGTGCAAAATAGAGCCGTAATAAATCCATGTCATTTGAATTATCCATTTAACATGAAAATTTGAACGATAAAACACAATTTGAATAGTAATTGCATTGCAACTTTAGTATTATATATGGTACTATTAGATAATAGAAAATATTTAAGAATCATTTTAAAATTTGTTTATAACTTTTTTAAGGTTTATAATGCAAATAATATTAAGAATTTAATTTCATCATATAATCATAGTTCTTTACCTTTAATATTTGATAGAAACTCAATGACATGTATCTATTGGTTGCATCCATATAAAAGGTCTGCTCATTTTGTGTAAGGAGAAATTCTACTTAGCTTGCAAGCGACATGGTTATTAATGTTCAATTTTTATGCAAAAATAGATTTAGATACATAATAAAATCATGAAAATAGTTTACTATTTAACAAAGAAATGTGAGATTCATGGGGTTTTCATTTTTTTTAATGAAATGATGTGAAAATAAAAATATATAGGTGATTATCATAGAAATAAAATAAATGTTAATAATTTGTAAATGATATTTATACATGTGTATTTTTTTTACTTTTAATTGTCATGATTTTCTACATATTATATTAATTTATAATTTTTTAATGATATTTGTTTATAAAATATAAAAATATATTTACATGTATATATATTAATCTTAAATAGTTGCAAAAAATTCCGTACAATACAAGGGAGATAAGCTAGTTGAACTATATATATATATATATATATATATATATATATATATATATATATATATATATATATATATATATATATAGAGAGAGAGAGAGAGAGAGAGAGAGAGGTTGTAATTGTATATCAATATAATAATAATTTATAATTATATTTTAAAAAATTAAATTATAAATCCACAAATACTTGTTGGAACATTTATGTATTATATATTAGTCATGATATTTCTTACCATCTATGATAAAAAATATTATTCTCATAATTCACTACTTGTTAATTTATCATTTTCTAATAAAAATTTAAATTTGAATATCTATTTATTACTAGAATTGATAATTATATATTTATTTTATTTTCATAAAAATATTTCTATATTACATTTATAAGTTATTTTTTTCTCTACCTTCAGTCACTTCAAAGATATTATTTTATAAAAAATGAGAGTTTTAATTTTTATCTTCAATATTTATAAATTTATAATCAAATTATTTTATTCTCATAAAAGGTTTCTTAAATTATATTTAAATTTTATTTTTTCTCTTTTTACCTTGGGTCACTTCAACACCATTATTTTCTTTGAAATAAGAGTTTTTATCTTTATTTTTAATATCTGTAAGTATTCTCTTTTACTATTTTAAATTTTTTATAGTTGCTTAATCCAAAAAATTTATTATATAAATTTATTTCTATAATTTCTTTTACTTCTTTTTTATATTACTTTATTGCAAATTGACTGTCTTTTTTATTATGAGTACTTTATTTCATTGGATTTTTATATTTTAGGGAAAAATTTGTAACTTAATCAATTCTTATTAATTTAATAAATTTTTTATATGTAAAATTATAAAAGTATATATTTTTTATATATTTTATTTCATTAGGTAAATATTTTTACTATTCACATTATTTAATAAGAAAAGCACAATTTTAATGAAAATTATGAAGAGAGGAGGATTGTTATGTGAACATATGGACTATCAATTATGATAGTTACAAATTTGCATTTGATAATATATATGAATAGATCACTTTTTATTATTTTAAATTTGTACAAAAATATTAAGATTAAAAAATATAATATTTTTTATTTTGAAATTTAAAATTTATTTTTATTTTTATTTTTATCTAATTTTATTTGAAATTTTTTTATTTTTTATCTTCATTTGATTTGATCAAAATTTTTTTTAATCATTATCTTTATTTCATTTTATATCTAATTTAAAATTTATAAAATTTTATTTATAATGCACTTTCTCTTTATCTTCATTTAATAATATCATATTTTACTTCTA
Organism: Sindora glabra; assembly: GCA_020226215.1. Taxonomy (NCBI): domain Eukaryota; kingdom Viridiplantae; phylum Streptophyta; class Magnoliopsida; order Fabales; family Fabaceae; genus Sindora; species Sindora glabra. Next base: position 34,163,302 of record CM035231.1, read on the forward strand.
TAAATAAATAAACAATTCAATTTGCATCCATTTATCTAATGATAATTGTTAATAAATACCTAATGGTTTATATTAATTTAGTGGATTCTCACTATAATAATTGTAATTTTATTTTTCCCATTCACAATCTAATTAATTAATTTTTTATATTATGTTCTTAAAAATTTATATTATTTCTCTCACCTTTTTTTCTTTATGTCATTAACACATTTTTCTTAAATTTTGACTAAAAGTTAGATCAATATTATTTTTCTAAAAATTTGATACATACTATATACTTTTTATTTATTTACTATTTTATATTTTTAATTATATTTCAAGAAAGTAAATTTATTATAATACACTTTTTAAATGATCCTAAATATGAGTTGGTTATTGATGTTTTCCAACTAATAGTTATTTTTGTCTTTTATGTGAATTAAAAAATATAAAATATTTAATATGAAAACATGAATTTTAGTTAACATGTATATCGTAATTTGTAGAATTTAATGATTTTTTTAATATAAAATTATTACTTTCAAAAGTTTATTTTATATTACAACATGATAAATAAAAAATATATTATATTATCATTATAAAAAAATTATTCTTATAATAAATTATGTTATTAAATATTAATATTAATAATAATTATATTAAAAAATAATATTTAATTAATTTAATATTTGAATTTAAAATTAATTTTTAGTAAAATAAATTTAAAATTAATTATCTATTTATATGTTAAATAAAATGAATAGAGAGATAACTTTTTTTCTTAGAGTTGTTAGCTATATATTAATCAATTTTTTTATCTAACCCTCTTTATAAATAATTAATATATAATTATAATATTATATTATTAAAATAAGTGTTCATTCATAATATGAAATTATTACTTTAAAAGTTTATTTCGAATTATAAGATGGTAAATAAAAAATATAGTACTACTAAAAAATTATTCTTATCATAAATCATATCATTAAATATTAATATTAATGATCATAATTATATCAAAAAATGATATCTAATTAATAAAATATTTACATTTAAATTTAATTACCTACTTAAGTTGAATAAAATTAATGGAGAAATTATTTTTTTAAACCTTTTAATTATATATTAATAAAATATTTATCTATTTTTTTCTAAATAATTAATATATAATTATAATATTATATTATTAAAATAAGTATTCATCCGTAGGGTCACACGTGGTTAATTATATTTTAATGACAAGTTTCAAGTGAGGGGAAAGCGGGGGAGGAAAGGATTATTGAATAATTCTTCTTTTATTCAAGAATTTTAATGGAAGAGTAAAAGAAAGCAGGCGAATATGATTTACATTTAAAAGCTTTCTTCCAAATCCTTGGCAGTGCTGATCGGAATTGTTTAAATCGTGAGATATATTTTAAAGAATAAAATGGAATTATAATTTTTGAAGAAAAATTTAAAAGAAAGAATATTATAATTTTTAAATTTATTTTTCCAATTAATTATTATTTATTAAATTTTAAAAAAATTATTTTTTATAAAAAAATATGATTTTTTTCATTTTACCCTGTAAATGTAATCTTACACTTTAGAACTAATTGCAACATTTATGCTACTTTATTTTTTTAATTGTGTGAATAATAATTCACTATTTATGCTACTTTAGTTTTTGAAGATTTTAAAATATTTTTCAATATATTTAAATAAAAAATAACTCACTATTTTCCTATTTTACCCCTATTATTTTTTTTTTTGTGATTATATATCCCTTTCTTTCTTCCCATATATTTGCATGATGCTTTAAAAGTTACTTCGATAATTATAAAAGCTTAGCTTCCTTTCTAAAGAGTTTATGGTGTATCAATAATATATTAAATTAATAATTTTTGAAAACATGTTACATAATAATTAATTAATAATTATTTGATGATGTGTTATTATATTATTATATTAATAATATTAATGGTACATTGAATTTTTTCCCTTATTTTTTCATTTTTAAGAGAAAACAACTTTTACACCAGAACAAGAGTCAAGCACAGAATTTGCATTTGTTTTTCTAAACATAAGTGGGGAAAAAATTCTTAAATTTGAAATTTATCTTGTTTTGAAGTCGCTTTGTGAAAATAGAATTGGCATTTTAACTTGGGTGGATGCTATCGTGTCTTTGGAGAATTCTGGGTCTAGATCTCGAGACATGTGGCAGAATACCTAATAATGAATGTACAGTAAAATTTGTTGGGCAAAATTATAAGAGTGCCCTACTTTCAAAAGCTTGTTAGATTGGTCCACTTTGATATAAATTATCTTGCCCCTTCACGTTTCTTCCCATCAACAATGGCTTGTATGTTATATTATAATATTAATTTATATATAATTACATAAAAAATAAACAATAATATAATATATCTTATTATATGTTACTATATTTACGTTATACAATAATATAATAAACAACCTTATTCTTAAATAATAAATATCTTTAACATTTTTATTTAAATATTTTATTAATTATATTTTTAATAATAAAATTTAAAATAAAATATTTTTATTCTTTATAAAATTTTGTAAATTAAATTTTCTATGTTTTTATTACATAAAATCTATATTAATTATAATTTTAATAATTAAATTTAAAATACAATATTTAATTACTGATTGAATGATATATTTTTATTAAATACATGTTATTATTTTACTATTTAATATGCATATTTCTGCATAAATTATACATATATTTAGTTATAAATAAACTAAAAAAATGATAATATCATTACATATATAAATATAGTTTCAATTTTATACTTTTCTTATTTTTAAAAATATTATTATCATTAACTCATTTTTTATTTCATTATTGTAATATTTGTTGTCTCAAATATAGTTATGAAAGTTATTGTTTATGATGTCTATTGAAAAACATGAGTTCCAAAACTCAAGGCAAATGACTTAAGTTGATAAGCTTATATGTAAAGAAAATTTGATAATTATAGAAAATTGTAAAACTTCCTGCATCATATGAACGTAACACAAACTTTTCCACATTTGTTTGTTAATTGGATAAATCATTTTTGTTAGATCTTATTCATTATTAAAAGGAGTGAGGAGTGTTTGATTATGTGAAACTTAAGATGGATTTAGCATTTTTATTCTTAGGCAAGATTTTACATAGATACAAAATGTTATTACATAAATTAAAAAATAATAATTATAATATCCTTTATTTTTTTTCAAAATTTTAAGCACTCATAAATTAAATAATTATTATATACCGTGTAAAATTAGTTCAAATGATTTAAAAGATATAATTTAAAATAAAATTTATAAATTTAAAAGGAACCAATGAATTTTTTGTATGATAATAATAAGGATTTAAATTTAATTTATTATCAGTATAAAATTTACTTTATCCTATTGTCTAATTATATATTATCACATTAATGAAAACCTATTAAAATTTCCTTATTATCGTTAAAAATTTGTAGTTATTTTATTTTAATGATATATTTTTTCCTTATTTATTGACAATATATATAAAATATTTACTATCAATTGAATTTAAAATCTAAAAATAAATATAGTCAAAATCTTACTAAAAATTATCTAAGAAATAAAATATAAGAAAGATAAATTATTATAAATATTTTAATAAAAATTTGGAATATTTTAAACATAAAATTGTTAAGTATAAGTACTTATAAGTTAAGAAAATAAGAATAGACATAATTTAAGGCACCTATAAAAAATAATATTTTATATATATTCAATTCAAACTCATATATTATGAGAATCTCAACTATAATTTCTCTATTATTAATGTCATAATATACTTAAATATTATTTTAAAATCATTCTTACAATTTAATAAAGCTATTTGTTATTTTGAATAAATGATAATGACCACATTTATGAAAAAAAATTATTTTCTACTTTGCACAATCTCCCCATATTTTTATTGGTATGAATTGATGAATATTAAAATTAGATGCATCAAAATTTTCAAATGTAATGCTATATGTATCAAAAATAAAATTTGAAATTAGATTTTCAATGTAAATTAAGAATTATTATTAAATATAAAATAATAAGATAAATTTATAAAATATAATTTAATAAATATAAAAATAAAAGATTAAATTTTTAATTTTATTTTCAAGGCCTATAATATTTTTATCTTAATAGAAATTAAACCCAAATTTAAAGTAAATATAAATAGATTTTTCCCACCCTCAAATATAGTGTTAAATTAGAGTAGGATTCTCAATGAAAAAAGTAAAAAATAAAAAAAAATTATTAATCTCTTCATTCTTTTTGAATAAACTTAATTTTAGGAGCGATCAATTATAATTTATTAATATATTATTTATAAAAGGTTAATTAATAAGTAAAATTATTAAATATTTATTTAAATAATATAAATAAAATATAAAAAATAATAAATATCATTTTAATTTTTTAAAGTAATAAAAAATAAATAGAAATATTTTTTTAAAATGATATAATTTCAAAATTAATTATGGGACATGTTGGCAAAATATTAAATTTACATCTCCAGCGACACCATTCCAGCGACACCATTCTATGTATGTACGTAAAACAAAAGCTGTGATTTTGAGGCTAAAATATAATTTTTATTTTTCAATGCCCTCATCTTTAATTTACCGCCACTCATCTATAATTTAAGGATTTAAATTTCTATGGTGCCACCTAACCCTGGTTACCGTAGAATCCAATCCGACAAGAACACGTCTCAAAACTTTAAACTTAAAAGCACGTGAAAAATTGGCATTGGTGGAACTTGGAGATATTATCTGTTATCTTGTAATCTAGTCCAGATATATCTACAATGCTATTCGAGTTCGGGACCACTAACACGTGAATTGTGATTTGGTTATACTGAATATCGCACTTTATTAATTTTTATAATTTAGATAAAAACTATAATTTTTATTTTAAAATTCACAATTTATTTATTAAAAAATAAAATTATTAATTTTATTTATAAAATTATAAAATATTAATAAAATAATTTATAAATTATATAAAAATAATTTCATTTTTAATAAATAATTTATTTTATATAATTTTATTTTTAATAAGTAATTCTGTTACAATACTATTAAAAGATAAAATTATAGATATAAATTATTATTTAAAAATAAAATTATAATTCATATAATTTATAAATTATTTTACTAATATTTTATAATTTTAAAGATAAAATGAATAATTTTATCAAAGAAGTTGCTTGATCGGTGTATCTGTATTATACCCTTTTATTTAATAAATAATAAAATTTATATGATTATATTATTTTCTGTTAATCCAAATGATTATGATTATAGTTTGGTATTCTTTGAACAAAGGTGCTTGTTAAATTATCCCTAAGAATTTGGTATTCGAAGTAGTATGATAAAATACATATCATTGAATAAGATTAATAAAAATTTTAGTAATAATTTGATAATTTCATCCCGTGACCTAGATTTAATAATCTCATTTAATTATCTGTATTTTATCACATTATTATGGATACTAAATCTAATTTATAATTCTCCTTAAATAAATGTTGAATTTAATCTTTGTAAGTAAGACAAAAAAAAAAAGACATTGGGAAGAAAATTTCTTGCATTGAGATTTAATCCGATTCATTTCTGAATTAACCGGAGCCAATGAAATTGCTGGATATTGGAATTATCTGACTAAAAATAAATAAATTATACACCTGTAATGTAGTCTTCACGGTGGATGAAGGGATCGTAGCAGTTGTCCACAGAAAAATATCTTGCTATTCAGCCGTCTATAAATAGGGTGGCGCAGCTCTCCCACTGTGCAACACAAAACCATATATCTTCTCTCTCGCAAAGCAAGGCCTAAAGAGTTTGCTTCTCAAAACCAGCCATGGCAGGAATCATCAAAGCCATTCTCCACCATGGAGACGAGGAACAGAACCCACTAACCTTGTCTGATGCCCAAATCTTAGACCAGATTATTGCAACCCATGTCCACACTGACTCCAAGTTTGATGTTGGTTCTCTCTTCAACCTGGTTGAGAACGTCCTCAGACGTTCTACCCACATTGTTGACAACGCTCTTCAGGTGACATTACGACTACATTACAACTCCACAATCAGCAATTTTTACTTTGAAAGTACTGCTCACACAACTCGTCGTCTCACAAACTCCTCACACACTCTGCAAATGTATTTTTACTTTAAGAGATTCTGTTATTTGTGCACAAAGATTCTGAGAAGTATAGGTTTTTTCTTAGGCAGATCTTGTTTTTGACGAAATATTATCTGTGTTGTTTTTGGCTGTTACAGGGAAGCCCTGGTAGCCCGGAGCAATTTGATGACAAGATTCCCCTGGCCGGCTTCAACTCACCGTTATGCACACTGAAGCAAATTTCTTCTGAGGTCATTTTCTAATTTTCATTTTTATGTACCAAGCTCCCAAAAACTTAATAAAATTAAATCTAGCTGACATCTTGTCTGGAGAAGTGAAATTTAATGTTGTTTCTTGTGCTTTTTTCCCTGAGAAATATTTTAAATGAATAATTACAATAATTAATTTTCATTTATAAAAGAAATAATGTAATGATTAGTGTTATTAATTTTTATTTTTATCTTATTTTTGTTACGACTACTCATTTTTCACTTTATTTGTTACGTTAAAATAAACAAAACTTAATGCAGCAAATTGTTAAATTCTGAATTAATAATGTTAAATATATATTTATTTTTTAGTTATATATATTTTGCATAATTTATTTTAGTGTTAAGGGCGAAAGATAAATAATTATATTATAATAAAAATAAAAATAATGATATTAAATATAAGATTTAAAGGATATATAATTAGTTATTATTTTTAAATATAAGATTTTTCAAAAAAAAAAAATACCTTAAACTTTTCATGTTACTTGTATATCAATAAGCATAAAGAATTTTCTTTGATTAATTACACTTAGAAGCTTCCTTACGATATAATGACAGATGTCATGCAAGCCCCCAGGAGAGGAAATTGCTCACAGAACGGCTCTCGCAATCCTTCACAAGCTCTCCAACTACTCATGGGACACAAAAGTGGTGCTCACTCTGGCCGCTTTTGCCGTCGAGTACGGCGACTTCTGGCTGCTTTCTCAGTATCAGCCAACAGATCCGCTGGCCAAATCGCTAGCCATACTGAAGAGAGTGCCGGTGCTGACAAAGCCGGCGGCCATACGAAAATATCGGCAAGCGATTGTTGAGCTGAACAATCTGATCAAAGCCAGCTTGCAAGTGACTGAAACCATCTTTGAGTTGGAGAAACTTAGCTCTTACGACATTAAGGATGTTCCAGCATTGGTTCCAGCTTTGGACCAGATCCCAGTTGATGCTTATTGGGCTATTATCACCATTGTGGCTTGTGTTACCCAGATTGATTGCCTCACTACTGAATCGTAAGTGTTAATTTCCTTTACCAAATGAACAATATGATCTTGTATTATATGTTGGAATATTATTACAATTTAGTATAATTTTGCTTTGAAATAATTGTATTTTTCTAGTCTTAAAATATTTTCATATGTATGATTTAGAGCATAAGGAATGGATCCGTTAAATTTAGAACTACCGCATTGCAATATCTGCTTTTTTTTTTTTTTGGCAACTGTGAATTCTTCTTAAAATTACAATCAAAATGACTGTCGAAAATTAGAAGGAAAAGGCACTCCAAATTTTGAAATTAAACTAATATTTTTTTATGATTACAGGGAGGAGAGGCAGGATCTATCCCATTTTGGGCAGAGGATCAACATAATACTAAGCAAGTTGAGGAATCAAGTTCTGCGATGCAGGCAACAAATAGGTAAGTTAGTGATCGTAGAACATCTCATTTTTGTTCTTCTTCCTCTCCAATTCCATTTGAAAGGTTGCTCCCTTTTAACTCTTAGCAAAGATTTGAATTCTCAGAGGAGGCAGAATATTACAAGAGACTCAGGAAGATCTTCCAAACCCCGACGGAAATTATGGATGTGCTTAAGGTGCTGATTTTCTGGAAGGATGTTCCACAGAATCCAATCTATGATGGTGCCACTAAAACACTGGTTGGTATTCTTCTCTTTCATTTTCATTCTGGTGGTGACCGGCACAAAAGCCTGGTACCTCCACATTTGGGCCATCCATTCAGATAGATGCTACTATTTTTATTGTGGAATCCATCCAATTAGATGGACCGAATGTAAAGGATTTGATCCACTAAAATGCATTTGCATTTTTATTTTCATTTTTTAAGGGTGATTAATTTGAGAACAAAAGTATTATAGCTTTATTAAAGATAAGAGATGCTTAATATCAAAGCCACCGACAATTTTATATTAATTTTCTTATTAAAAAAGTTTGCCTTTGGAGATATTTATTATTTAATGAAGTAGGAAGAACTTTTATTCTACGAGAAAAAAAAAAAGATATATAAAAGTATGCAAGGGTCTTCACTTCTGTGGATCTGCATACTTTCTCTGTTAGTTTTTGTCTATTTCCCAGCTAGAGTGTATAAAAAAGGGTTCTTTATCTCGAGGATAAGGTATAGGGTGCGTTCAGATAAGTTTTTTCTTTCGGAAATTATTTTAAAATATTATTTTTTAAAATAAATTTCAAATTAAAAAAAAAAAGATAATAGTTAATAGAGTAAATAAGAAAATATTTTTTAATTATAAAATTACCATAAAAAATAAGTTAAGAAAAAAAATTAAAGTTATTCTTTTTTTTTTTTTTTTGAGTTATGGGGTTACAATTTTTAAAATTATATTATGAAAATAGTTATCACCAGTAACTTTTAATTTTAAAAAATATAAAAATAGATCCATAATTTCTCATGTTTTTGGTCCCTCTCGGTTTTGATTATTTACTTTTTGTGGAAATTAACAGGTTGACATTGAGGTGCTGAAAAAGAAGAATGTGTTCTTGTTCGTATCCACCTTGGACATAACTGAGGAAGAGATTAACACTGTTAGGCCAATTCATGAGCACACAAAGTCTGGAAGCCAGTACAAGATAGTGTGGATTCCCATTGTGGAAGAATGGACAGAGCCGCTGAAGAAGAAGTTTGAGATCTTGAAGGCCAAGATGCCATGGCTTGTGGTGCAGCACTTTGGGACCATAAAAGGCTACAAGTATATCAAGGAGGAATGGCACTTCAAGAAGCAGCCTATGGTTGTGACTCTGAACCCCCAAGGCAAGATTTTGCATCACAATGCTTTCCACATGATTCAAGTCTATGGCTTGAATGCCTTCCCCTTCACTTTGCAAATTGAAGAGAATCTCACCCAAGAAGCTAGTTGGGTTGGCCCTCTTGTCAGGGACAGTCATCCAGACATCGCCAGATGGGTAAGTGTTCATTGGCCTTAAATCAACATTAATAATGATAGATATAGTTGTAATTTTCTTATAACTATAACACAACTATATACATGTTATATTCTAAGTTATATTACTCTCACCTCTCACCCTCACCTCTTTGCGGAATTATATTCTAACATGTATATACATTTAGTAATCATGTATGCACGATGGCAAAAGGCACACTAGCGTTATTTCCACAAAAATTTATTAAATGCCCGTTGTGTATTATATCAATTTTGATACATTAATAACTAGGAGTTTTGAATTTAAATCCTATGTCATACTCTTCTCATACTTCATCCTTCCCATGAGACCACAAATAGTGACTTCACATTGTATATTACACGGAATCAAGAATGATACATGAACTAATTAACCAATAATACTTAAAAGTATTTAAATTTAATCCACCATAAATATAAATTAATTTTATAATATTGTTTATTTATGTGTTATTACATTAATAAAAAATTGTTAATTTTTTTTATTATTGATAAAAATTCATAATTGTTTCTACTTTTTTATGTTGACATTTTTTTTATTTATTGATATTGTTAAAATGTTTGCATTCATAATTAATCAAATTTAAACATATATTTAATTTAATGACACTATTATTTGCCATGTATCTTACATGTGCATAAAATAGTTTGAATGAATTCGAAGACATGTATGTAAAAAAATGAAGAAGAAAGAAAACAGCATTAATCTAATTGATATAACACCATTTTTGCTCAAAATATAGTATAAACACATAATTATTAGAAAAAATATCATGAATACCGAAAATGAGATTTGAAGTAAAATCTCAGATATCTTATATTTAATGTATTGAATTTTGTAAATTTATTATATCATCACATATTTAATAATAATTTTTAATTTTTATTTGAAATTTAATTTTGAAGTTCATTTTCAATTTATAACATTGCTCTAATTATTTTATGCATGACATTTTCCTTCTAAGCTGTTTTCAATATCTTAGCTAAAAATTTGAATCTTTGGGGTTGAAAACAGATTACGGAGGAGAAGTACATCTTCTTCTATGGAGGCAAAGACAAAGACTGGCTGCAACAGTTTACCAAGTATGCAACCGCCCTCCAGCAAGATCAAACCTTAAAGGCAGCTAGAGTTTCGATCGAGTTATTCTGCGTCGAAAACGAGCACAAGAACTTCCTAACCCGTTTCTGGAACGGAATCGAGAGCCTTTTCGTAACCAAAATGCACAAAACCACAAACACGGTAACGCAAGAAGTTCAAAAAATGCTGTCCTACAAAAACGAAACCGGCTGGGCTCTCCTGAGCAAGGGTTCCACCGTCGTCCTCGCCGGCCACGGCACAACCATCCTGAAGACGGTGGCGGAGTTCGATAAGTGGAAGGAGGTGGTGATCAAGAAGGGCTTCGAGATCTCGTTCAAGGAACAGCACGAGAAGGTGGTGAAAACCACTCATCGCTGCTCGCACCTGGAGATTCCGAATGTCGCCGGGAAGATTCCGGAGACCATCTGGTGCCCGGAGTGTCACCGGACTATGGAGGTTTCTATCAGCTACAAATGCTGCCACATTGATGATGCTGCTGCTCATCATTAGATTTCTGCTTTGTGATATCTAATCTTGGTATGTGATGTTTCGGGTCTTTGGTATGTGCTGACTTCTGAGATTATGGTTGTTGAGCATTGTGTGGTGTTTGACTATGGTTTCACTTGTGGGAGACTTATCCTGTTGTTATGTGATCATAATAAAGATGATATTTAGTACTTAAAGTATTTCAAGTCTTAATTTGCTTTTGGATAGTTATTAGCATATGGATAAGTATAAATTTTTTCTTGTGGTAATGATTTTTTATGAACGGAGATTCTGACCTCTGTTCTTAAACAGGGGATGATTTTTAAAAAGATAAATACAGAATTTTTTTTATTAAAATAATAGATTTCAATGAAGAGAATGAGCGCCAAATAAATTAAAAAAAAAAAGATCACAACGCGGCATTGCAACGCTTATTGTTTGGAAAAATGCAAATCACTTCTTAAAATGAGATTTAATGTTACGTAATTGGGCTTACGTGGAATTTTAAAATTTACTAATAATTTTTTTGAAGTTTTTAAAGGAGCAAAAAATATTGTAATCCTAGTTAAAAATCGAAAAAAAAAAAGAATCATTTATGAATTCTTTAACTATTTTTAATGTAAATTTTGTATTTTTTTTATGTAAATTATTAACAATGAGGTTGAGTTTTTAATAAGCAAGCATTTTCAGTAAATTATTGTTCAAATTTAACTTGATTATATTTTGAGTGATAAGGTGTAAGTTTATTTTCGTTACTTCTTTATAGTATTGTATAAAAAAAATAATTAGGTAGTGCCGCAAATAACTCGTGTCTAATAATGTTTTCAATCTTTCTAATTTTTTCAAAATTTCAAGAGTTATGTGATATAAGCTTTACTCTAGGGTTAGCAATTGCGATTAGAGAAAGCATTTTAAACCCTTGCTTTATATATATGAAATCCGCAGGTCTTTAATTCTCTGTAAATATTCACTTCAATATTGTATTCAATTTTTAATCCATCAAATTGAGCTTGATGCCTTAATTATAAGCCTTAACACTTTTCTTTTCCCAATTGATATATAAAAGAGTTTGTTTTTTTTAATGGCATAAACAGTAATAAACCTAATATACATACAAAAATTTCAATTCAAATTTCACATATTAAAAAATTTCTATGTCAATATCAGAATATCAGGTAGTGCCACACAATGTCAATCGGCCTTGGTGAGGCAATTCATACTACAAACCTATCATACTTTGTCAAAGTATTCATTGCAACTAAATTTTAAACGAAAATCAAAGAAAGATATATATTATGCCATAAGCTTGGTTTAGTGGTGCAGAATTTAGAACATTGACGAAAATCCTAAATTCAAATTTTTTTTATGATTATTGTATAAAAGAAAAATATTCATGGGCTTAAATTATTTTATTTTATTTATTTTTGCTAATGATGGAAAGGGAATAATTAATAATGCACACTAGGTTATTTATGTTATTTAATTAAGTTTATGACATATTTATTATTGTTAAGAAATTTCAAGAGACTTGTATATCATACATAAATATAGATATTACATAATCCTTTTTTGCTAGTTCAACTAGAAAAATTTGTTATTTTCAATCAGTCATGTATTAAAGTTCAAATTTTTTGAAATGTAAAATGTATTTTAGATGATAAAGTGAGATAATATAAATTTTAATTAATGTATTATATTTAAATTCTAGAACTAGTGATCTGCAAAGGTCACTATAATTCCCCCAACAAAGGCAATAGCATGTTTTATCCTTTAAGTGGAACAACTTATTTTAGTTTTGGACATTTTATAATTATAGGAATAGTGTAATTACTAAATTCATATACTCAAACATTATGAATTGAATTTTGAATGCAAGTATAAGATTTTTAAAGAATATCAAATCATATTTAAACGAAAGGTGTAATTAAGGGGAAAAAAAAATACACTGCACACGCCCCTGTAGCAATTTTTTCCCGATGAATACTCCACTTAGCATTTAAAGGTGAGCTTAGTGCAACGTTAATTTTGTTGAAATTTGAAAGTGTTTTTCTGTGGTAACACTCGACTTATATGAGAATGTGAATGTTCTTCTTAAGAATAAAGCATATTTCACACATCATAAAACCTTTTAATTAGCGCAGGAAATCTGGCGAAGGTCCTACAATTATTGGCAGCTCCTGTAAATATTTATTACTCTCTGAGGATATCTCCTAATGTCCATTAATTATCAGATCTCTAATTTTTTCTTCCTTGTTAATTTCTCATTCTGTCGCTAGAAATTAAGTTTTTTTTTTCTTAATTTAGGAACACGGCAACACCCAACAAGATAGTAAAATTCAACCTCAGGTCAGATCTAATTTAATAGTCTATAAATATGAATCCTCTGAAAATTTTAAATAGGAGGTGTAAATTTAAGAAAAATATAATTATAATTTTTTTATTAAAATAATGAATTAGATAAAGGAAACTTGAATTTTTTTTCTTTTTAACTTGAAGGTTTCATAATAGAACATTGAGGTTTGCTGAGCATAGTGGCTTGCGCTTTCGCTCCATTATCAGCCAACGTGTATCTACAATTATAAAATGGACAAATTACTTTGACATTTTTTGAAATTAAGTTTAATTACACACGGTTCCTCTTAACTTTGAGAAATTCACTTTACCTCCCTCATCTGTGGTATAAAGATGACATCTGATTCCTTTACCATTAATATTCTGTTTAAAAAGCAAATTTTTGTTTGTTTAATTGATCCATGGGAGCACATGTGATGGATAGATGGCTGAAGGCAAATTTTTATGCCTAATTTGCCCTTATAGTAAAAATGATGCGCTTATGGGATGGTGATATAAAATTAGGATTTTTTTTTTCCCATTTTAACTTGTCCTAGGGTTTCGAAAACCCAATTTCTCCATCAGCAACTTAAGCTTTCTTCAAGGAGTGAGAGGAGGAAGGAGGTGTGGAAATTTATTGTTAACTGGGTTGTTCTTCTTTTACTGGTGGAAGAAAGAAATTCTGAAACGGTTTCTTCCGGGGAGAGTTATGATGGTGGTGGATCTAGCTAAAGTGTTGAAATAGAAGGTGTTAGTGTGGAAGAAAAGTTACAATAAAGATTTTAGACACTACAAAAAATTCCGATAGATTATTCTATATTTGCAAGGAAGCCCAGTGCAACTTCTTTGAGTGGTATGTAGCCTCAAGTGCTAGAGGGTGCATTGAAAATGTAGTGAAATATGGTGATGCTCATAGTGCAGACATTGGTAGTAGTATGATAAAAGAGAATAGGAGGGACATTGAAGGGATGAAGAAGGAATATTTCGAAATGAAGGATGGCATTGTGAAATTGGAGACTACATTTACTGGATTGAAGTTGCTAGGCTTGGGCACATTTTGCATTTGTATTCATTTTATGTTGTTTATTTTTTTTTTGCAGTTCTATTGAAGTAAAATTCTTAGGGAATATATGTAACTTAAATTTTTTTTCCCATTTTGTATAATTGTAATACACTAATTTTGGTATGAAATACAAGTTCCTGTTGTGCATAGACTTGGTGCCAACTTTTTATAGTTTTTTTTGCCAACAATAGCATTTCTCCTTAATTATTGGTGACAAAAAATAAAATGGAGTTACAAAAATAATATACGAAATTCTTAGTAATATAAGAAATTCTCAATGATGAATTGATTTTGTAATTAATTAATCAATGTTTTGAAACTTGATCCACTCGTTAACCTGGTGAAGTGAGCGGATGAAGGTTAAACCGATTCAACCAGGTGATTAAACCAGTATTATATTTTTATATTTATAAATTTATATGATAAAATATTTGATATATTATATTATATATCAATATTTTTAAGTCATTAAAAATGTATTAATAATATGAAATTTAAGTAATTATAAAAGGTTTTAAACTTTATATTACAATTACTATTATTTATAATAACACAATTATGTAAAAATTATGTAAAAATTAGCATTTTTATTACTATTATTTATAATAACACAAATAATATAAATTAATAAAGTGAAAACATATTTTGAAATTGATTAAATTAATTATTTGAAAGTAATATAGTTTTATTGGTAATAATCTTCTTTTATGATAAATATATTTTTTGTAACTTATACGTTGAAGATCATGACAAGTGAAGTGGTGTGGGTGTTCATTGCAAAGCACAGGGTTTGCTACTCAAGCCTCTCAGTGAATGTCTTTTCCTTTTTTTTCCAAATAAAATTCCAAAATTGGTTCAATTAGGTTAGCAGTTTACCTAGAATTTGATTGGGTTTCAACAATCCAATTCGGATAAATGCTAACCTTGGGTTTAAGGGCCATTCTGGCTTGTTTGAAGTCTTGGGTCCTAGTTTGGCTAGTTTAATTGACTAGATCAAGCTGGGTTTCACAATATTAATATAAATATTAAATTTCCTATAATATTGAATTAACCATTTTTTTAAAAATTACTAATTATCGAAGTTAGTCATTAATTGAATAACTGATTTTCTATATGTGTAAATATTAAATTAACTTCCTTATTAATGAATAATTCCTTCCATGAGCACTAATTGAACAACTTGCTTGCATATTTTGTGCTTTGCTTTTGCAACACTAATTGGTGCGTCTAAACAAACACAATACTATTAAAAATAGGAGCTAAACTTGTACAATAGAAAACACCAATAACACTTAATTAACACATGAAAGTCTATGATGCACATTTCATTCATATATAATGGTTTTGTGATGATAAAAGCATCTGTTATGGCTTCCAATGGGCCATATATTTATAAGTTCCCAAAAAAGAATTAGCCATACCTTTACAATTTCCAAGAAAGAACACTTCTTTTATGTGTGCATCTAAATAGTGTACCAAGACAAAAGTAGAACATATTAGTTTGTCATAATAGTAACATCCTACATAATTGCCTATTCATTAGGTTCTTTAGTAGGACTTGTTAAACCAAAGTTAAATGAAAATTTTACATTTGCTTGTGTAAGATAAGACTTAACGGACACATGAGCACTTGCATGCATAATTGACTCTTGAGTCCTATTCGCACTTGCCTTAATGCCTTCACTTTGCCAAAAGCAACCCTTGAATTTCCAAATATAGCACCTTTAGATGCTTTTTTACCAAAGTTTTTCCTTTTGTTAATAATAGAAGTAGTATTTATAGCATGCCTTTTGGATCCAGCACCTACCTTTCATTAGTTTCCTACACCAAAAAAAAGACATGTTATTATATATTTATCAATGTCATAGCAACAAGAAAGGATAAACATATTACTCTCTGTCTAGTATTTCTAAAAGTTGTAAATGTTGCAATGTCATCAGCTTGCACATTAGTATGTCTCTATAAGAGTGTATAGGCTAGAATATATTTAAGTGGCATACATACAAAAAAATAAAATTAACAACATTATCTTTTTGCCTTTCTTCTTGATTGGCCCTCATTTGCAAGTCCTTTTATTATGGTTAAATGCCTTATATATGTCACATTTACCAATACTTGAGCATTTTGCATCTCCACTACCACTAGGTCTTTTATCATTTCCTCTTTTCCTACTCCTTTTTACCCTTCCTCTAGACCTATATAGCAATAGTGGCTTTATAGTAATACATGTCGCTTCCTTAAGACTAGCATTTTCATTAATTATGTCAAGCATAGGATGTATAATTTCAATATATGTATTTTCATACATCTCTTTAGAATACTAATGTGCACAATATCTTTAACATCAACCTTTTTATGAAATACACAAGCGCATGCATGTTTACATGTTACGCTAAACAAGTGCCACTAGTTACAAGCATATGTCTTTTTCCTTAATTTAGTGACAAATAATGTAAAGCCATCTCTTGTGTGAAATTTATCATTATTGTGATATGCCCTATGGCAGAATGGTGGGAGGTGAATAGATTTTGTGCTTCTTTAGAATGTTAGATATAAATAAAAATGAAATCACCACCAATCATTTTTTTAATGATGTAATTGAAACATCGATTTGCATTTTGAAAGTTCAAATTTGGGAGTTAATTACATATAGAAAAGGTATTAGTATCCTATAACATGCATTCAAATAACGGTTATCTGTTTATTCTAATTCTATCCCTTGAATTGAATTAAGATAATCCTTACTATATTATATGTGTGGTTTTTTTAAAAATATGATTTTAATTTTAGTTAATTCATTAATTTTATTATCAAATCTGTTTATCTTCATAGTAGGATTTGAATGAAAGAAAATGTCTTAATAATGTTAAGTATTGTCATAATTGTACTTGCAATCGGATTACAAAATTTTGATACGTCACATACACAAATTTTATTATTTTTGACATTTTTATCTTATTATTTTTAAAAGATTTTTAATATAATGATTATAATATAATAAGATAAATAAAAATTATTTTAAGTAATCTTATTTATTTATTCATTTAAAAAGTATTAAATTAATAAATTTTAATTTAAAATATCAAATTTATCTAATTTTATAGCCAAATTTGAAATAAGAAATTATTTGGAAAGTTTAAAATTATAATTTTAATATTATTCTACAATTTTAAAATATCAAATTTATCCAATTTCATGGTTAAATTTGAATAAATAATCACTTAAAAATTGAAATTATGTTTATTGTGCTTTCAATTAGTTTTAATATTATTTCGTTATCACAAAATATATAATATATTTTTTGAATAATAGAGACATAATATAAATTATGGATGCATGTATAATTTCAATAGAGTGAAATAAATTAAAATGCATTGTATACAAAAAATAATGAATGTAAGATAAATTTTATATGTAATAATATTAAGATTTTTTTAGTTTAACTAGCTTATCTAATTTAACTTTTAAAATATTTCTAACCTTAAAAATATTAAAATAGATTAAATTTTCAAATCATTTTAATTTATTTTGTTATAGAAATTATATAAAATAATATCTTAATAACATTATTAAAATAAAAATAGAAAATTTTAAATAAATAATAATAAAAATAAGATAAAAATTTGGAGTAGGGTGGCACAATAGTGCCATCCAACCTAGTTAAGTATATTAAAAATTTAAATGAAGAAAGAGGGAAAAAAAACTTAAAAGGTTGTTTAGGATAAGATAGCTATATCAAGAGTATCCTTCTATCCTATGATTTTAAATAATAAAATTAAAAATTAAATAAAAAGTTAAAATGGTAGAACAGGCATAGTATAGTGCCATCCCATACTTTATCCTTTTTTTTTTAAAAAAATTTAATTAGTTATTTCTCTTTCTTTCCTTCACTTTTCTTTACTGTCTTTTCTTCTTCTTTTATGTTTGTGGGCCTAGAATCCATATCTCTTATGCAAAAGGTTAGATTCTTTCTTTGGTTCCTATCTCTTCTTCATCTAATTTTCATTTTAACTCACTATTTTTCCATTCTTCCCTTATTACAATACCATTTTTAAAAATATAAACAATAAAAGTTACAAATTTTCTTTTGTGTAAGCAAAGATATAACAATATATGTTCTACAAAGGAGAATAAAAATTTACCTTCGTATTTGAAATGGAATCTAAAGCTTAAGGCAGTAAGGCTTTTTTAAAATCTCTAGTGTGAGATTTTTGCAAAGAAAGAAGGTAAAATATATGTATTTAAGAATGAAAAATCCTTACTTCTTCTACTTATCCCCATTCTTTTTTGTAATCTCTCTCTTTTATCTTTCTCCCATTTCATCAATTGGTTTTCACTTCCCTTCTTATAGGAAAGAATTGAATAACGAAATTTGTACCTAAGATTTCTTTTAATTGGTTTGCAGAAAAAAAAAATCAAAAGTTCACCAATTATCCTACCTACTAAGTTAGCTAGAATGATCAAGAATTTTGAAAGAAAAGAAAAGAAAAAATGATTTTCATAAGATGTAGTATAGGTGAAGTGGAGAATGTTGACAATTTAACGTTTCATCCACTATTTTATTAGAAAATTTAACTTACCTTGAAGTTTTTTTTTAAAAAATTTTATTTTAGTTATATTATTATTTAGATAAAAATAGGTGTCAACAACTACTCCCTTTACTCATCCTTCTAGAATTAGGAAGTGAGTAAAGGTGTTAACACACAATCCATGATCAGAATAAATTTAAATATGAAATATTAATGATTCAAAATACAGACTTAAGCTTCTTTTAACAAGGGTTTAAATTATTAATAAGAAAATGGATAACCTATATTGATACAAGCTTGATCTAGTTTAATTAGATTCGATTTAACAATAAGAAAAAAAATAATTTGGATGTTATATGGGCATGTCACTAGTAAAGAAATATTATTTTGAAGCATCTTCATAAGGACTTATTACAAAAAATTATACATGACATATGAGTTCAATTAAACAACAATTACAAAAAAAAAATCATTTACCAAATAATTTTCTAAAAGAATGGTAGATCATCTCCTGTTGATCTAACCCTAATGACGGGTAACCATCATAATGCCATAGATCACAAATCACCACATATACTAGAGTTATAGCATGGAACATAACAGCTAAAACATATAATTTCCATATCACAATGTTTATAAGATCAATAAACTTTTAGATTGTTGCAATGTCTCTATTTTGGTGTGAAGTAGAACAGTACTTATTTGAAATAAGATAAAAGAACATAAGGATGATAGGCATAAAGAGCTAAAGAGAGTGAAGGTTGAGAAACTGAGTGATGAAGGTTGAGTGAGGAGATAAGGAAATAGTGATGAGAAGGCCAGTAAGAAATTAAAGAGAAAAAAGTAGAAAAATTAGGTGATGGAGATTGAGAAAAGATAAAAGAATAATAGGAAGGAAGGAAAAGAAGGAATTTTTTTTAAATGTATAAGACTATAGTGCCATGAAGAAGATAAAAAAGGGTAAGTATGGTTTGATCCATCAACACCAAGTTAAGAAAGGTAAATAACCCATTTCTCATAAATTTAACTTAACTTAATTGGGTTTAAAAGAAAATAAATTAAATTAATACAATTTGAACCTAACTTTATAAATTTTAACTTAATAATTAAATTAAAATGAGTTTGACTTAAATTAATTAGGTTTAAAATAAATGACCTAGATTGACATGAGCTTGACCTAGCTTGACTACATTTAATTTAATAAATGAAATAAGTTGAATTTGCAGAAGCTTGATCCACCTTGGATGGGCTTGGTGTGAATAGCTTGAACTGACATGGGCTTAACTCAATATGATTAGGTTGATTTGACAATGGATAAATAGTAACTTGGATTGAAATAAGTTTGACTCAACTTAATTAAGTTAAATTTAACAAAAAAGTAAATGATATAGATTGGGCTTGACTTAACTTGATTGAGTTGGATTTAATAATGTGAAAAGTAAATGATCTCGATTAATACAAGCTCAACTCAGCTTAGTTGAATTCAATTTAACAATGAAGAGGATATAACCTAGATTGACATAGGTTTCACCTAACTTAATTGAGTTTGACTTAATAAAGTAAATGACTTAGATTGACATGAGCTTGACTTAACTTAATTGAGTTTCATTTAACAATGAATAGGAAAATAACTTGGATTAACTCAAGCTTAACTTAACTTGATTGGGTTTGATTTAATGATGAAAAAGTAAATAACTTGAATTGGCATAACCTCGATTCATCTAAATTGTGTTCGATTTAATGATGAATAGGAAAATAACTTAGATCGACATAGGCTCGACTTAACTTAATCTAGTTTCATTTAACGATGAAAAAGAAAATAACTTGAATTGATATAGGTTTAACTCAACTTAATTAAGTTTAATTTAACAATCAAAAGGTAAATGATTTATATTGATACAGACTCGACTTGACTTAATCAAATCTGATTTAACAATAAAAAGGTAAATAACCTAGATTGACATAAGCTCGATTCAACATGATCAAATTTAATTTAATAATGAATAGGTAAATGACTTAAATTAACATGAGCTTGAATTAACTTAATTGAGTTTAATTTAATGATAAAAAGGTAAATGACTTAAATTGACATAAGCTTAACTCAACTTGACTTGATTGAGGCTGATTTAATAGGATAGATAACTTAGATTGACATAAGCTTAACCTAATTTGATTAAGTTCGATTTAATGAGATAAATGACTTAGTTTGACAAAAGCTGAACTTGACTTGATTGAGTTCAATTTAACAAGGTAGATGACCTATATTGACATAGGCTCAACTTAACTTGATCGAGTTTAATTTAATAATAAATACAAAAATAGCCTAGATTTACACGTGCTTGGCTTGAATGAGTTTAATTTAATGATGAAAAGGTAAATGATCTGGATTGACAAATGCTTGACTCGACCTGATCGAATTTGATTTAATGAAGTAAATGACTTAGATTGACACATACATGACCCAATTTGATTTAGTTCAATTTAATAAAGTAAATGGCCTGTATTAACATAGGTTCAACTTAATTTGATTGAGTTCAATTTAATGAGGCAAATAACCTACATTGACATGAGCTTGACTTAACTTAATTGAGTTTAATTTAACAATGAATAGGAAAATGACCTTAATTGACATAGGCTTGACTTAACTTGATTGAATTCAATTTAATAATAAAAAGGAAAATGACCTAAATTGATATAGGCTCTACTTAACTTGATCAAGTTTGATTTAAAAAAAAAGTAAATTATATAAACATGACTTAATGTAAGAATATAATGTATGTCATAATGACTTAGTTATATTTTAGAAGAGTTTTTTAATTGATTGTTTTAGAAACTTTTCCTAAGAAGGTTATGTTTGAAGAGTCCTGAGTTTTGTTATTTCCCATTATACATATTTACTCTTTGTTTAGTTTAAACTTTCGTTACCCCCATTTTCTATCTAGTAGAATTAATACAATCATATATGCATTATTGATTGTATTCAGACATATTCAAATAGGCAAAATGTCTCATAGCTTTGTAATAGAGATGCATGAAATTTAAATAAAAAAGAGGGAAGAGGGCATATAATGAATATTATTATTACAATAGAGACTAAAAATGAAGAATCATTATGCAAAAATTCCATCATGAACCATAATAAATATTATTTGCAATAGGGTTTACAAAGGATTCTAGCTTTTTGATAATGTGTTTTAGAACAATAATATCAATTGCCTTTTTATATGATTCGATGATTACAAATTATGAAATAAATTATAATAAGCCTTGTCAGAGAAAGCCTTCTTCATAACATATGGTCTTTTTAGCATATGTCCTCATCAATCCTTTTTTAATAAAGTTGGCTATGCTATAATGCAAACTAATTTTTCCTTCGATAATTTTTAATTGATCATATCAAGCCTAAATCCATTTAACCTCTTCTAATGGTAACGACTTAACCTAAATAAGCCAAATTTCATAAAATATAAACAATTTAACTTAATAAAGTTATTAGGAAAATCTTAAAAAGTTAAAAATGAAGCAATTAAAGAAATGGAAACTAGTTTTATAAAACTTCTCCATGCTTAATTTTACATGTCCTGGATAGACATAAAAACTTTAATTTTTTTGTTAAAGTTAAGAATGCAAAGTTACTAGCAAGAAAATCATTAAAGTATAAAGAGATTATAACATTCATGAATCAACGATACATGTTATCTAAAACAAAAAATTATGGTAACTATCTTACAAGTCATATTTTTATTCCCTCAACTATTTAAGGATAAGTGTTTCACTTAAATTTAATTTATTAAGAATTGCACTACTATAGGCTTATTTAAATTCTTAATGTCCATTATTTAATTCACATGCATAAAACAAATTAAAAGTTTTTATTAAGGATTATAATGAGGTCAAGGTAAAGGAAAGGTAATAATATGGAATGAGAAGCTATTAACCAAAGACATTAAAAGAGTATTGATGGATGCACCTAAATAGCAAATGATTGAGAAGGCATACAATCAGAATTATAATTGCTCTAATGATACACCATTCTTTCTTTTTTTTTATTTTTTATTTTCTTTTTATTTTCTTTTTTTTTCTTCTTCTTTTATTTATTTTTTTGAATGAACTCTTCTTTTTTAACAAATAGTTAATGCACTTCTACACTTATTTAAAAATTCATCTTTTTATTAGTTAAGCACTCTCCTAGCTTCTAAAGTTATGTAAAATATTAGTTTTTTAGGCTGGCAATGAGCTAAAAATAAGGAAAGGTAAATATGGCACAAAAATGGTACTTGATGAAAATGCAAAGGTTAGCTATTTAGGTATTAGTAGTTCATTCAAAGAAAAAATGTCTTAATCATATTTGCGTGTGTATGTGAAAATATAATTTCAATAAGAATCAAAGCAAGCTATTAAGTGATAATGTAATAGGTGAATCTCACATATAAAAAAAGATAGCCATAATTAATCAAATAGGTTCAAAGTCTCACAGTTAAGAGCTATCAAAATTCATTCTTTCAATTCAAAGTTTATTGCTAAACTTATCAATTCTAAAATGCAAGATACTTGTTCAATCATGTTATGAAACCTTCAAACTTAATTAATTCATGTTCATAACTCATATAATTCTTAAAATCAGTAGAAAGTACCAAAGTAAGCAAATAAAACCTAAAATTAAAAAAAAACTTAAAATGGAATTTTAAAATCAAACCTTTTTTTCCTTAAATAGGGATAAATCATGGAAGGAAAATATATTACTAACAAAATGCATATCAAGAGTTGAAAATAACTTTTTACTTAACCATCCATTACACTTACAACAAAATTTATAGTTTTACTAATAATTTTTATTATTTCTCTTCCTAATTTAATTTAGACAATATCTCCAATGTCTTTTATAGATAAGCAAAGGTATAGAAAATAAAAATAGAAACATAATAAAAAATGGGATAAAAAAATTAGGAGTAAAAGTATGAGAATAAATAAAGTTATGGCTAAAGAGTGATATCTTATTTACTCTTTTTACTGCTGTCCTAGGTTTATCAATCTATCTATTTCATTAATGGATCAAGTTCAGGTACACAAATTTGTAATTGGTCAATCAATTGATTAGCAATTGAGGTAGATATGATGGTGCAATGAGTTACCTAGGAAATGAATTTCTGTTCCACAGCTTAATCTAAGAAAGATAACAAATCATAATAAAAACTATTAATATTTAATAGTCTTAATATTTTTTTTATAAAAGTTTAGTTTAATTCAATGTGCAATGCTAGAAATTCCTTCCAACATCTCTAAATCACCGAGTAATGTGATAAAGGCTTTGATATTATGAAGCATGTATCCAAAATGTTCATACAAATTCAAAACCTTTAACTCAGTACCCAAAGCATAGTTAGTAATGATTTTTATCACTCAAATCCTTCAAAGTGATACTCAAGATTTTTCTCCCTCTAATTATTATAATTATTGCTACATATCCTTTTAAACTTTGGATTCGTCCAACATACACAAGATTAATATTTTTAGCATCTAATACCTTACTAAGTTTATTTACCGCTTTCACAAACTCCTTTTCTTTCTCTAGATTGGATCCACTAAAGACGTAGATTGATTTTAATCTGCATATTAATAGTCCTTCCTTTTTTTCTTCTACTTTAGATTGAGTCATATGTGTATTGAAAAGTATGAATATGCATATTTATATAGTAAAATGAGCAATGAAAAAATTGTGCAAATCAACCATTGTTAAAGTAATTTGAATTTGAAAAGGAAGAAAGTCAAAAGTAGAAGTTAAGCGTAATAATTTTGGAAAATGATATGCAAAAATACATAAAAAAAAAGATTATGCAAATTAACTATTATTAAAAAATTTTAAATTTAGAGAAAAAGAAAGTCAAAAGTAGATGTTAGGCATAGTAATTTTAGAAGATAGTATGGAAAAATTGAAGACAATTATGCAAAAATAAAAATAAAAAAGTAACTAAAAAGTTAAAAAGAAAAGATATATGCATGAATATAAATAGTAGTTATGATTTTGGCTCATATCTTCTTTTGGTTTTATGTTTAAGAATAGCTTAAATGCCTTTTATGGGTCAAGGATTTGTTTCCTACTTAGTTTTTTTTTTTAATAAATTAGCAAATAGGATTTTTTGATGTTAGATTCCAAAAACTATAGCGATTCTTTTTTTATTGAACAAATCCATTAAATTAAGAAGAATGTTATGAATATGCCCACTAGGATGCATCTCAAGAGTCTAAAGGATATTATTCAATAACTCTTTACTCAGTCCATCCTTTATGAACTAAATTTTGTCTTCTTGATTTAGGAAAACTATTCCATTACTCTTGCAGCATATATTACATATCCATCTTACACACTTATTGAAAATTCCCATTCTTTTGGCTTTTGGCTTTTTAACATAAGAATTTCTTCTTACTCCTAGCATATATTTAATAAATGAATCATGACACTCATCGACCAGATGTAACTTAGCTTCAATAATCTAACACATATCCTCAGGAAGGTTGAAACATGAGTATCTTTATTCTTTCAAGTTGACTTTTATGGATTTTCCTAATTAAATCTTGGGGAAAATTAGGAAACCTAATTCTAGGTTTTGTGAGGGTTTCTTCTATATCTTTTATAATCCTTACTTAAGAGCAAGTTCGATATGGATGATATGGAAGTAAGATTTCTTTTTTGAGACGAGCAATTTTACTTCTTGAAACATGGGTAAATGCATGAGTGTAATAATATACTTATATGAAAGTGATACTACTAAAAAGCTATTCATTCCACTTAAGATTAAAAAAAATGACGTTGTGACTTATTTTCAACTATTCATGATCATAGGCTTCAAGTTTTTTTTTTTAAGTATATAGTATTGGTCCTTGAAGCTCATAATTAATTGCTAGTGTCCTTGAAGCTCATAATTAATTACTAGTGAGTTTAAGTAATATAAATGACCTTTAGTGATATTTGTGTATGATGAAATACAAGATGCCAAAAGTAACTATCACATTCAATTAGGCAAGAATAAAACACGGGATAAGTTATTCAAGTTTAATTTTTAAAATAAGGGTGAGCCATTCGGTTTAACCAAAATATAGCTTAATAATCATTTTTGAAGTAAACTTTTATGGCTTCGACAAAAGATTAGTCATAGAAGAGTTTTCTCACATGTTTTATAAGCATTTTTCTTACGCTCAAAATTTCCTCTCATAGGAAAAATTTTTCTTAAATAAGGTGATTCTAAGTTTATTCTAATTTATGCTTAGTTTAAGTTTTATGACATCTAATTAATAAAAGGTTATCAAATTGTCCTTATTATCACCATTATAGGCTAGTAGGGCCTCCAATCCTCAACTTTGACAAGTTACAAATAGAAAAGGTTTAATTTGAGTAGGGATGTTTCACTAGCCTACATGGAGATCGACGGTCTCATGAAAGCATCATTACTTTACCTTTTAGCTAATCCTAAAAGGTAATTTAAATCCTATGTAGAAGGCTTGTGATATGTGTGTGAAATCTACAATGTATAGTGTGTTAAAGGGAACATCAACTATTCCATAATCTTCATATGACTAATTTATCATGAACACTAACCATCTCATGAAGGCATTGTTACTTTACCCCTTAATTAATTCTAAAAGGTAATCTAAAGCCTAAATAAGGGGCTTGTGATATGTGTGTGAAATCTATGATGTATAGTGGGTAAGAGGGAACACTAACCATTCCATAATCTTCATATGACTAATTTATCATGAAATAAGTAAATATAGTCATAATGAGACAAATAAGATAAACACACGTATAAAGAAAATATTAAACCAATATAAACTAAGAAAATTCAAAGCTAAGATTGAAAAAAAAATATAATAGCCTAACTTCAATTTAATTCTTCAGTGAAGTGGCCAATCTATCATGATATGCCATGCAATAGAATAATAAGAGGCAAATAGATTTCATGCCTCCTTGAAATGTTAGAGTGAAAATATAAAGAAAAATGGAGTTACCATTAATTATTTTTTAATAGAGTAATTGAAATATTGAAAAGGGTTTGCATTTCCAAAGTTCCAATTCGAGAGTTAGTTTCATGTAAAGAAGATGTTTTCATGTAAAGAAGATGTTAGCATCCTATAATATCTGTTTAAAAAATGATTGCCTGTTTATTTTAATTCTATCCTTTGAATTGAATTAAAATAGTGTATGTTCTTCTAAAAATATGATTTTAATTTTATTTAATTTATTAATTTAGTTATTAAATTTGTCTAACTTTATGATAGAATTTAAATGAAAGAAAATATCTCAATAATGTTAAATACTATCATGATTACACTTGTAATTGGATTACTTAATTTTAATATATCATAAGCACAAATTTTATTATTTTAGAAAGAATTTTATTTTATTATTTTTGAAAGATTTCTATTTATTATATTTAAAAGATTTTTGCTTTACCTTTTCAGAAAGATTTTTTATTTTATTATTTTTGAAAGATTTTTAATATAATGATTATAATACAATAAGATAAAGAAAAATTATTTTAAGTAATCTTATTTATTTATTTATTTAAAAAGTATTTAATCAATAAATTTTAATTTAAAATATCAAATTTATCCAATTTTATGACCAAATCTAAAATAATTTTTTTAGAAAAAATTAAAATTATAATTCTAATATTATTTTATAATTTTAAAATACCAAATTTTTTCAATTTAATAGTCAAATCTAAATAAATAATTACTTTTATTGTACTTTCAATTAATTTCAATATTATTCCGTTATCATAAAATATATAATATATTTTTTCAATAATAGAGACATAATATAAATTATGGGTGCATTTATAATTTCAATAAAGTGAAATAAATTAAAATGCATTATATACAAAAAATGATGAATGTTAGATAATTTTTATATACAATAATATTGAGATTTTTTTAGTTTAATTAGCTCACTTAATTTAACTTTTAAATTATCTTTCATCTCAAGAATATTAAAATAAATTAAACTTTGAAACTCTTTTAATTTATTTTATCATTAGAATTGTACAAAATAATATTTTAATAACATTATTAAAACATAAAAAGGAATTTTTTAAATAAATAATAATAAAAAATAAGAAAAAAATTTAGAGCGGGGTGGTATAATTCTAACCTACTTACGTATATTAAAAATTTAAATGAAGAAAAAGGGAAAAAAAGTTAAAAAGTTGTTTAGGATGGGATGACTATATTAGGAGTATTGTCCCATCACATGATTTTAAATAATAAAATTAAAAAGAAAGTAAAAAATTAAAATGGTGGGACAGGCAAAGTATAGTACTATCATATCATTTATTTATTTTTTAATTTTTCAATTAGCCATTTCTCTTTCTTTTCTCCACTTTTATTTACTATCTTTTCTTCTTCTTTTATGTTTACAAACCTAAAATCCATATCCGTTGCATATAAGGTCGGTTTCTTTCTTTTGTTCATATCTTTTCTTCATCTAATTTTCATTTTAACCCACCATTTTTTCATTCTTCCTATATTACATACCTTTTTTAAAAATGTAAAAAATGAAAGTTGTAGTTTTTCTTTTGTGTAAACAAAGATATAATAATATATGTTTCAGGAAGGAGCATAGGAAGTTACCTCTATACTTGAAATGGAGTTTGAAGCTTAGGGTAGTGAGGCTTTTTTAATATCTCAAGTGTGAAATTTTTGGAAAGAAAAAAGGTAAAAGATATGTATTTAAGAATGAAAAATTCTTACTTTTTTTGCTTATCCCCTTTCTTTTCTACAATATATTTTGTTTTTAATTTTTTGATCTTTTTCCCTCTTTCATCAACCGGTTTTCACTTTTCTTCTAACAGGGGAAGAATTGGATAGTAAAATTTATACTTAAGATTTCTTTTAATTGGTTTTCTATAAAAATCAAGAGTTCACTAACTATCCCACTTATTAAGTTATCTAGAATAATCAAGAATCTTAACTGAATAGGAAAAAAAAAAGACTTTCATAAGGTGTAATGTAAGTAAAGTGGAGAATAGTTTAGCCTCTTATCCACTATTTTCTTAGAAGATTTAACTTACCTTGAAAACTTTTATTTTTTATTTTTTCTTTCTACTCTTTTATTTTAGTTATATTATTATTTGAATAAAAATAGGTGTGAACTATCATCACTAGCAATAGTCACCTTGCACAATTTATCATTTTGCATTGTTTTATCTACAACAAACCTAATCCTAGGTGTAATTCTATGGTGCCATTTGTACCCAACCTTATACCTTTTATGTATCTTGCCTATCAACCTAAGTGTCACAAACTCTAGGAATGAAAGCATTACTTTGCTCATATTCTTCCTTAACTAACTGTTGAAAGATTCATTTATGTTGTTAATTACATGGTTAGATTTCATTAATGGGTCTAAGATGTGCCTAGCCCATATTTCTTTTGGTTTAGCTAATAACCAATCAATAGCTTTCGAGTATATTACTCTTATCCTATTAATTACCTTTTAGAAGAGGAATAAATTAGGTGCCTGTATTACAACCTAAAATATTGGTCTCAAGGCCATGTTTGGGTATTTCTAATAGAACTTATAGGGTAAGAAAGAGGTGAATTGGCTTTTTCAAAAATTAACAAATTAAATTTTCTAATAAAGCTTTATAATAAAATTGTAAAGTATGGTAAGAAATTCTTGGTGTGATGAATATGTAGTTTCAAAAATATGAAATCATTCAATAAGTGTTGAAATTAGTTTGATTGTAAATCTTTTCAAATCAAAATAATTTCTTGAATGGAAAACTGTGCAACTTCTTTTCTTGAGAAAATTATTTTTGAAATAATGAAAAAATATAAGGAGAGAATAAAAACAACACTAAGAATTTTTATGGAAGAACAATGGTTTAAAAGGAATGTCTTTTAAGTCTACTCCTTTCTTCTCAAATTACCAAGTATTACTTGAGGTATTTGCTAACTTTTCATCAAATTACAACACTTAACTTTAAAAGATTTTTTCAATTTCCACTGTGATTTCAATCATAATTTAATTTTATAAGAGTTGCAATCTCTACTAGGATTTCAACAAGATACAAGAAGGATTCTTGTCATAATTTCTTAAAGAGATTTTACAAGATTTCACTTAATAATATTTTTAGAGTGGATATACAAGTTTTTGTTCTAGAGTGAGATGATAAGGAAGCTTCGATTTTGGCTTGGATGAGAGCTAGAGATAATTTGTAAGTTGTAGTACAATGCTTGTTCATCTCATCTTCAAAGGCATGTAATCTATTTATAGAGAAAAAGATGATATAGGTAATTTTGGTTTTAAGTCATCTTTACTTTAGCTTTAAGTAGCTTTGGCTTTGGCTCCAAATAGTCATTAGTTCTAAGTCACATTTAGGATCCAATTTTGAAATTTGAATATTAGGTCTAAGACATTTTTTGTTCCAAAATTTGAAATTGAAAAAATGGTTCCATAAAAGTTTGGCTTACCTATTTATTATATGATTCAATTAGTAACCTGTTATCATTTAAGGTAATAAAAGAAATTATTTGTGGTTTATATCATTAATACTTTATCCATTTATATTTATTTTCTATCAACAAGTAATAAAATTTGCAAACGTTTTTTATTTACTTTTCTTTTCCTTTTGTTAAATTAAAATTGAGATGGGGCTCCAAAAATTAGATTTACATCATTTTTTCTTCCATTGCTTCCCTAATCTCAAACACAACCATCATAATCTCATAAAAATAAATTAAGAATGATGGATGAAATGAAAAGTAAATTAAGATGAAATTAAGTCAAATTAATATAAATAAGAGAGTATGTGAATTTTACATAATAATTTTTATCAAATTTTGATAAGAATATAATAAATGTGGGCAAAGTATTTACAATGCAAACCACAAGTTTTTTTTTTTCTATTTTTAATAACTACGGAGGATAAGTTGTAAATAAGATTATATTAAAAGTAATATACTAATTGTATAGGTATGAAAAATAGTATGAATATGTATTGTGACTAATTAAATTTAAATTATACTGTTATTTGACTATATAAATAAATAAATTTTAATTATAAAAATGGTATTATTAATAATATAATATATAATAATCAAACAAGTTTTAAATTTTATAATTATATAAAGTTAATATAAAGGATAAACTTTTAATTTTTTTCCTTATCAAATAATCGTTGATTCAAGTGACAAAGAATTTAGTATCCTTAAATAATTCTAACCCTGTGAATTAAAGAAAATAATTGCCGAAAGAACTTGTTCTCTACATTAGTGTTTGGTTTCGAGTTCAAAATTTATAAATAAAGAACTTGATTGTGTTTAACTTCAGATTAATTGAAGTTTAAAGTGGCTGCTAAATTTCGGAGATCCAGATAAAAAAATCTTTTAAATTTTTATTAAGTAAGAAAAGGGCGCATCAGTTGGAGCAGGTTCCTAACTGGATGCATAAAGCCACGGAGCTCTTTAGTGATGCGAAGATGCAAGCAATGGTGGTTAGCATTTGAAAAAAAAAAAGGTATCAATATAAATGAGAGTTAAGAGGATTGAAATGTCTATAATAGTGGGACCCTCTGACTAATGTGTATTTGAATTACAACTACTAATAATAATATTGGTCCGCCACGTTTATTATGTCGATGATTATTATTGTACATTTTTTAGGTAACGTTGGGTTCAGAATCTCATATTTTTTTAGAAAAGTATATATATTTTTTAAAATATAATTTTTAAAAATTTAATTAATAAAAATATAATATTTTTATATTTAATTTATTATAAATTTTTTTAAAAATATTTTATCATATTCTTAAATATACTATATTATTATGTTTAATTCATATTTGATATTTTTTAAAAATTTGAAATTATTTTAAAAATACACTTATTAAATTTTTATTATAAAATATAATATAGTAAATTATATTTTTATTTAAAACTACATCAATAATAAATTTTTTTAATACCTAATAAATTAAGTTTTAATATTTAATATCTAAAATTTATTAAAATATATATATAAAAATATTTTACACTTTATTATTATAATTATTAGCATTATTATTAGATCAATTTTTAAAATGAAGCGAGCGTAATTTATTTAAATTATTATTATAATATTAAATATACTTAATATTTTTTTATAAAATTATAAATTTTCATGGTTAAATTATTTTTACAATTATATTTCATATTAATATTAAATTTTGTATTATAATTTCTTTTCTAATATAAAAATATTATTATTTTTATATTTTAAAATATAAATATGCCTTTTTTTAAAGAAACTCTAAGCCTTTTGTATCATTTTTTAATTAAAAAACTCATTTATATATAATTATATTAAAATAATCTTTCAAATATTATGAGTAATAATAAAAAAAATTAGTGTTATTATATTTCTTAGTAATAAAAAATATTTCAAAAATAAAGTAATAATTATTTATCAGTTTAAAGTAAAAATTACTTGATAAAGTAATAAATAAGAAAAAAATTAAATATAATGATAATTTTATCCTTTTATTTTAATATTAGCATTCCTATCCGATTCGAATTTGAGATTCCCACCTTTTTTCATAAGAAATTTTTGGAGAAAGTTAAGCTAAAATTATTGATGAAAATGTAACATTTCTAGATTTGTTTTTAAAATTTTGAATCAAATATTGAAATATAATATTTTCTTAAAATATTCTAAAAAATATTAAAAATATTTCACGAATTAAACACTAACTCTCACTAAGCATGATTAAATGCACTTATTATAATTGGAAAAGTGATGGTAACAAAGCGTTTGTCCAATTGATTTCAAGTAGCTTTTATTTATTACAAACGGTTGGCAAGGGGGATATTATGATTAATAAAATTAATAATTTTCTTCTTGTAATTACCCAGCATTAATAAAATACTTCATAAATATGTAAAATTATAATTATAAATTTATTTTTAAATAATAATTTATTCATCTAATATTATTTTTCAATCATATTATTTGAGAATAAAATTATTTTTACCATACGAAGACATTATATATTTCAGAGATGTACTTATAATTTTACTTTTTATTTGTTGAAATTGTCTATATAAATAGAAGGATAATATTATGTATCTAAATTGTTATTTAAAAATAAAATTATAATTTCTATAATTTAAAATTTATCCTGCATAATTTTAATATTAAAATTATTAATGTTACGTGTTATATAAATTTTTGGTGTGAACACTTTTTCGGTAAATGGTTGGGTGGTGGGTGACACCGGACTTCCAAGGGTCCTTGCACATTTACGGCAACGTGAATTGATTTTTCTTATTTTCTTTTTTCTATGCGTGTGTGGAAACTTCGCATAGGATGCTTGCAAGCGGTATCAATTCGGGAATGGTCCCTTGCAAGGACACTGCCCAGAAAGGGAAAGCGGCCCGCGTGACTTGAAGCACTGTCGGGAAATGTACGTAAAAACAAATTTTTACTATTTCGAGAGACTCACTGATGTATCATTCAATGGCAAATTTTATGATGTTTCTATGCGTTAGGAACTCGTAAAATGTAATAAAATTGAAGTTATTAAATAAATTTTTTTATAAATGACTGAGATGATTAGTATATATTAAAATAATAATTTTTAAAGTACATATAATAATATATTGAATATTAAATTTGTTAAAATATTTATTAATATATTAATATATTACGGTATTAATGTTCCTAATGTAAATTTTTTCATATATGATGTGGTGTTGCCGAGGTTGAAGACAAGTTTGCGCATATCCAACGTTCGTAGTCCGTAGCCCCTTGTTTTTCCTACGGTTTCGGTGGCTTTTTACGAGTCTTGGCATCACGTTTTGTGGTCCCACGCGGGGCTAGCTGGCTACGATGGAGACAGTTATCCACTATGTCAGTTTGGGTCCAATGTGCTTCACTTGCGTGAGTGGAGAAATTCGTACATACGTTTTTCAGAAAACAAAAAAAATCTTGGGCACCGAAATTAATATATTAAATTATTAAAACTATTTTTTAAATATTTTAAATTCGATCCTTAAATATCTTATTATTAATAGGAGTTCATTAAACTATTCTTGTTCCGAACATGTTTCATATAAAAAAATATGAGAATTTTTAGGTGCTGAGTGTTTAAAAAAAATGAAATAAAATAATTTTTAAAATATCAAATCGTTTATAAATTTAAATTTAGCACAATAATTGCATTACAATCATAGTTCTTATATTTGATTATTCAAATGAATGAACTATATATATATAGGACAAAAGATTGTTTCTATATTCAAATAAAATAATTTTCTCCTTTAAGGAGGGTAAATTACACTTTTTAAAATTTTATTTAAGTATATCCGTATCCATTTATTTTTGAAAATATATCTCACTTTCATATTGCTTTTTGTGATGCAGGAAAATAAGAAAACAAATATTTTTAAAAATAAAAAATGTAAATATAATCAAATTAAATTTTAAAAAAGGAGAAATATAATTTCCTGCTTTTTAGTAAGAAAAAATTCTTGATCGTAAGTGGGAAAAAAAAATCTTGGGAGAGGAATATAACAGATGTTGTTGGTAGGTTGCAAACGAACGCAGATTGGATAATTCGTATTAGTTAAAAACACCAATCCATATTTTGAATCATCAGATGATTTTCTTCCAAAAAAATAATTCTAAAAATTTAAAAGATTCCAATATTTTAAAATAACAAAAATGATACTCATTCATTTCAATATTTAATCTAATTATATTTATATTCTTTTAATTTTCAAATATATACACTCCTTCTTTTTATGATAGAAAAAAAGGAGTGCATGTTAATGTATATAAAAAGATTAATATCCATTTCTGCAAATAAAAGAGCCATAAATTGGAATCCGAGGGGGTAAATGTTTTTCATCCTTTGGAATATGAGAAGTTTTGAGATTAATTACTTTCTTGGTTTAAGAGTACTATGTTAGGCAATAGACTCAACGCCACAATGGCGTTCACAGCATAGATTACTTTGAATGTTTCTTAGATTTTTAGGGCAAGGAATTTCTCACTGTTTTCGTTTTAGAAAAAATACAATTCAAGCTTAAGTTGAATGTCCAGAAATTTTCTTAAAATTTTGATACTCAATCCTTACTATATATTTTAGGAACAATTTTTTTTTATAATAATGAATGAAGTAATCAAATCACTAGATATGTAGATATATATGCAAAAAGTAGAGATTAAATCCTTCATGTAACTAAGGATATAAAACCTCAGGAAAAAAAAAAAAAACGATTGATGTAGGCAACTAAGAAAAATTCTCAATTCTTAGAAAATATAGTTAATTTAAAAATTCAAATTTTGATACTCAATCGTTAAACAGGACACTGATTCATTTGACTGTGTATTATAGAAGAAGTAAAATTTTATGCCATAGCCATCTAGGTTTTCAAAAAAGGAAAAAAAATGTAGATGTTATGGGACATATATTATAAACAAGACTGGGCTTCACTGGTTTAGCCTGGCCCTATTTTTAAGAGTGGACTGAGTTAATTTTTAATGAGCCCAGCTTTTGAAAAAAATCCGATTTTCTTAAGATGGGTCTGGGATCAAAATTGGGTTCAAGCCCAAATGATCAGTCAAGCCTCAACTCATGCACTCTCAGGAGCTGCCACCTAGAGGCGAATCATCCCATAAATTGCTTTGTTATAAAAAGGATTAAATATAATTTTAATCCTTCAAAAATATAAATTATTCAATTTTAGTTCCCTTATTTTAAAATAATTTATTTTGATTTCCTAAATATTCATCTATGACAAATTTGGTCCAAAATGTTCACACTCTGTTAGAAACTACAGGGTATGACTTTTCTTCTTCCTTCTTTTCTTTTTCGCTTTATTTCTTAACCATTTTCAATTCAAAACCTTTGCCTTTGACCTCCTTCATTGTCCTTTGTCTTTGCTTTCTCTTCCGTCAGACTTTCCGACCTCCGTCCGTTTGTGCCATTCACCTTTTGATTCTCTATGGTTATAGCAACCAGCTGTTGTTGCTTTTCACCAAGATGTCGTGGTGATAGGCACGCGCCGCCGTTGCTTGACAAGCTTTACAAATAATTGATAAATACGAGGTGCCTAGTTTCTCTCCATTCTTTCATGGTATTCACAATATCAAATGGGCAAATTGATCGTTCATCATGAATAATCAAATTATAATGTAAAAAATTTTGGAATAAAAAAAGAAATTCTTTTAAAAACCTTAAAAAAACTCGCATTTGAGTTTATCATCGTTTTCTCTTTGGTTAATGGGGTTTTAGATAGGATTTCATTCCTTTTGGATTATAGCAAAATTCCCCTTTTTTTTTCCGGTAAGTGTATGTATCTGACTTAAAAATGGAAAACAAATTATGACCATTTGAAACTAACAATGGAATAATTTCTCGAAATTTTGATGGACACAGAGACAAAGAAAAAATATGGCATATTAAAGTTGCAAACTTTCACCACTTTCAAACAATGAATCAGTACATGAGTAGGTTTAACAAAGGGAAAAACAAAATCTGAATAAAGATCACAGGAAAATAAGAATGACAGAGATTTAAGTAAAAAATAGAATATCAGAGTATCAAGGGAAATGAAAATATACAGGTTGGATCCAGCAAGAGACACCAGCAGATCGTTCAAATGCATCAAGTTTGGGTTACTACGATCCGACACAGAAATTCAATGTAGAGAAATCTAGCCATGGCTTTTTCGAACTTTGGCGATGGCATTCTAGAGGAAGGTTAAAGATACTTTGCAGCTGCCATTTTTTAAGAAGGTTAAAGATAATTGATACAAATTTTTAGGTTTTTTTTTTAAGAATTGCCACATTGGGAATAAATAACTAATATTTGGGGGTAAAAGTGAAAATAATGTGTATGACATTGTGTATAATAAAAGGAAAATAAGTGAGTTGAGAACTTTAATAATTATATATAATAATTCATTAATACAAATATTATACTTTCAAAAATTTTCACTCAATATTGCACTCTATTTTTCCTCCTCACTTGAATAATCACACTTATTTTTATTCTTTCAAAGTCTTTTTCTCTCTCCGCTCTCTCTTACATACACGATCTTATTTCATTCTTTAAGCTTCTCTTGTTTCAAGCATTGTTGCATGTTGTTGCGTGTTGAAATCTTTGAGAATGCTTGCAATTGATAGGCATGAAAGCAAGGCAAAACATAAATGGCCAATAATTACCAATTGCAAGCTCAAGTGTCCATATATTTGTCTAAAATGACTGCCGACTTTAGTTACTATATTACTATTTCATTTGCCCATTTTACTTATTATAACATTATTATGATTTTTATCAAAAGTTACGATCTTATAGCTGGGAACAAGTTTAGCCATAAATAAATAACAAATCCAAATCAGAAATTGTTATTTTTTAGACAAAAAGTTCATGGTGGGACCAAAATTAGTTTAATGAAATATTTAGAAGCAACAAAATAAATTATTTTAAAATAGAAGGACTAAAATCACACCTTTCATATTTTTATATCCTACAATTGTATTTAAGCCTTGTAAAAAAATAAATTTTCTTGTGCTTTGCACAAGTATCTATTATTTTTTATTAATATAAAATAGTATGCATATGATAAAAAATTATAAAAATATTAAAAATTTAATTATTACATTGGCTTTAAAATTATATATTTGAATTTGCAAATAAAATTCTTAAATTTAATAAAAGAATTAAAAATAAAAATATAATTAAATAATTTAATTAAATTAAATATTTGGATAATTTAAAATATTTTCTTTATGTTAAAAATTTTGTATTATTTTATATTCTTACAATTTAGTGATATAGTGTTTTAGCTTTAAATAATAGAAATAAAAAAGAAAATAAAAATGTGCAATAAAATAGAAATAGTTTGGGAGCTATACAGTTTTGAAAAATTCTAATCAGTATATATTAACTTGAAATATAATATATGAAAATTGATATAAAAATATTGAAAAATTTTAAATAAAAATTTACCGAAAAAATTTGTATAAAAAATATGTTTTTAACATTCAAATATTTTATTAAAAGATAGATTATTTAATTATATAATTGCATTAATACAATATATATTGAAAATTTAATTTATTTAAAATAATTTTATAATCAAATAAATACATTGTATTATATTTATAACATTGTTTAATAAATTTTAATATACATATTTTTCTATAAAATAACTTAAATAATTATTCAGTAGTTGTAATAGATGACATATTAAAATATACAACCAAGAATTTTATTTTTATAATAATTACTAAAATATTTTAATAAATAAAAATGCTTAAAACGATTACTGTGAAATTATAAGTTTTAGGATAAAAGAATTTATCAAAAAGTTTTCAAAAACACTTTTTTTAATTCCAACATAGAAATACTAAATATTACTAATTTATAAAAAAGAATTCGTAGAGTTTGTTGAAAAGAATCTTTTGGGTATTAAAGAATGTATAAAGCAAACTGATAGTGAAGACACTCAAATATTTGGTAAACTTCCTGTAGAATTACCTATTGAAAGAATGCCATAAAGTAGATAAAAGGAATATTTAATTTATGCAATTATATAAATTTAATTTTTTATTATTTTTAAATATTTTATTAATAACATAATATATAATTAATTTTCTTAATTAATAAATATTTAGATATATTTTTAAATTTTATAAAATATTTTATATTAAAATTGTATATCATATTATATCTATATTATTTTATGAAATTAACATCTAAATTATAAAAAAAGGACTGAATAAAAAATAAAAATAAAAATATGTAACGAAATAGAAATAATTTATGAGTTGTAAAGTCTTGTAAAAATCCTAATTAATATATATTTGATTTAAGATATAAACCTCAAAATTTGATATTAAAAATATTGATAAATTTTAAATAAATAAATTATAAAAAATTTAAATAAATAAATTTAATTTTAATACTCAAATATTTTATTAAAAAATTGATTGAGTAATTATACAATTGGATTAATACAACCTTTATTAACCTATTCAAAACATTTTTATAATCAATCAACATATTCTCCTATATCTGTATTACTACTTAATGATATTAACATTTAAGTTGTAATTAATAGTAATGGACTTGAAAAGAAAAATAAAATAAAATTATGCAATTGAACAAATGAAAAAATAAAAATAATGATCGAGTTATAAAGTAATATAAGATTTAAAAGGGAATATGTAGTTATGTAATTCGTATGAATTAAATCTTCAGTTTGTTTAAAATAAAAACAATAACAAAAATAAGATATATTATATTGTGTTAACATTTCTTAACAATATTAACATTTAATGTAATTAGCAACAAAAATGAATACGAAGAAAAAAAAGAAGTAATAACGGAACAAATAAGAAGAAGAAGAGAAATTAACTCTAATGTCAAGTAATGAAAGAATTAAAAATTGAATATATTTTCAAGTAATTAAATTAAATTAAAATTTTAATTTTGTAAAAGATATTTTTATACTAAAAAAATGTGTTGTGCTCGTTTGCTCTTTCTCTCTATATATTATATTATATTATATTATATTATATTACTTAATGATATGAGTGTCCAAAAGTGATATAAGAAATATACAATAAAATAAATAAAAATGAAATAGTGTATAAATTATAAATAAAATGTCAAAATTTTAATTGATGTACCATTATATTATTTAAAATATAACACTAAAAAATTTATATAAATAGAATATTAACAAAATTTAAGTAAATAATTTAATTTTAATTTTCAAATATTTTTGTTAAATAAAAGAATAACATTTACTTTTAATTATTTTTATATTAAATTTTTGACTAATTTAAAATAATTTATATTACAATTATATATTATATTGCTTTGTAGCCTAGCGTTTAAATTGGAAATAATAGTAATAGACATGAAAAGAAATTAAAAAAATATAAAGAAGAAATAAAAAGAAAATAATAATAACTGAGTTATAAAATAATATAAAAATTAATAATATAGTTTTTAATTGATTCATTAAATTAGAATAATATTTAATTTATTGAAATATTTTTTAACAAAAATAAAGTATATCATATTATATACTTATAGTATTTGAAATGTAAATAATAAGAATAAATATAAAAAATAAAGAAAAACTGTGGCATGAAGTGAGTGAGCGAGCCATAAAATAATATAAATATAAATGTGAAAGTTTTGAAAATAAATATGAAATTTTAGAAAATAAGAATTAAAAAATTTCATAAGAACTTCGATTAAAAATTACAGACTATTAATGAAAAAATAATTAATAAATGGAATGTGATAACAAAAAGAAGGACACTTGGCAACTATCATTAAACAATACAAAAATAGTGCAAAACCTAACGTTGATATATAGATAGATTCCTCTTGCCCCATATAAGTGAAAGCCTCCACGCTACCTATGAGAAAGAACACACTCAAAGCCCATGGATTGGTAGCACTCAAGGTATCTTCTTCTTCTTCTTCTTCTTCTAGACCACGACCATTGAAACGATAGTAAAAATCAAGACAAAATAATTAATGTGCATTCTTTGTAAAGATGTGAAGCTGTACAAGTGATTAATGTGTTTGCGAAGAATCAAGATAAGAAAATTTTCTCATAAATGGAAGCAAGTATAACTACATTGCCGGAGCTAAATATTGCAATGGAACTAATAGGGATTTTGACGTTGGGTGCAAAGTTACGTTCCATAATACTGGCTTGACCTACAAATAAGGTTGAAAGCGGTGCAAATAATACTAAAAAAGTAGTACTCGTTGCTATATTGGGAGTATTTTAATGAAAGATGTGACTTTTCCACTTGTGTTAGCATACATAAATGCTACCAATTGCTTTTATTTTTGTTTTTAGGGTTTGTTATGACAATAGCTCTATCTAGAAATTTGTTAAAACAAGTTTCTCCTTTAATTTTTGAAATTCGAGAGAGGAAATAATTTATTAACTTGTAGTCTTGTGAGTATAACAAGTGATGGTATGTCAATTTTCTAAATTAAGTTACAGTCAGGATAGAATTTTGCGATGACAGATGTTGTAAAAATAAAAAATACAAGTTATGAATATTATAGCTGTGAAATTTTGTTTAGTCCACACAAATATAATGAAAATGTTTATAATTAACACTAATTTATATTAAAATGTAAATTTAATTTGCTATTAGTGGCTTAATACTATTGGTGAATAAAATGAAGATACATTATTAAAAAAAATAATAATTAAAATTTTTTAACAATAAAAAGGAGTTTTAATAATTTTTTATTGACATAACAACAAATAAGTGAGTAATAATGTAAAATCAATTTATATTGATAATGGATCATATTTAAATCCTTTTTATATTATAATCACAAAAATTTGAATTTATAGATGATAGATTTATTGTTTTGTATCTACTAAATTTATAGTCCTAGCTTTGCCTTAAATTAATGTCAAATCTAATTGGCTTCACTTTTTATTCAACGTGTTTACAAGAAGGAAAATTAAAGAAAAGAGAGGAAGATTACATGCTACCATTAATATTAAAATAAAAATTGGAATATACTATCTATTCTCCAAGCTCTATACAAACCATCTATTAGAGTTAAAATTGAATCAAGAAGTAAGCGAAAAATTAATGTTCGTTGTTAAAAATATCAAGGTGAGAACTTGACTTTTCTCTTAAAAAAGTAGGTTGCAAATATTGGTAAAGTTTTAACCTCTATGAAGAGCAAATGAAGGAGTAGTATAGATGAGTAAGTAAAAGCATTAAAGGAAGAATATTCTTGCATAAAATATTTTGTAAAAGAGAAAAACAACTACATGTAATTGTTGCTATTGCTTGCAGAGACCACAATCAAATAAGTATTTCAACATTAAGAGGGCGCAAAATGACATTGATGGAAACCCTTGTATCTCACTTGGACTTAAGAATAATATTGAAGATTACAATAAAGTTACAAAGAAAAGCAATAAAAGGTACTAGAATTCTACAGTGCTAAGGTGTGGAGAGTGCGTGTGAATTGCTGAAGTAGTTGATATGACAAAGTAAGCCTCTTGCGTGTGGAAATGAAGGTATTTATAAGTCCTGACTTGGTAATCACTGGCTTGTCAGCATTGAGGTTATTACCTTTTTTAATCTGGTTAGGCATGTTGTTGAACAATTACTATTGATTTTAGTAACTGTCCACAATCTTCTTAGAATCTTGCAATTATCCACTAGGTGTTGAATTGATGATAACTCCTTTATATTCTTTAGGCATATTGGTTCAAGAATCTTGCAATTATGACCACATCACCTATTTCAACTTCCCTTCAATAAGTCAAAAAAAATAAAATTGGAGCCTTCCTCTTTTTAATTTTCAATTTTGTGTTGCTTCAAATAGTAAGCATTAATATATATGACTAGGTCGAACTACAAATTGTTAAAACTTTACCAAAATAGGTTCATAAAAGTTATTAGTTTCAATTCCTTGAAGTATAAGTTGAAGTAAAGTGAAACCAGTATCTTTCAAATTTTTTGACTTGAAATTGGTTGAAGGAGTCATTCTTGACTTTTGGAAGTGTCAAAGAATTTGAAATGAATACTAATATGCTAGTTACATGTTGTATTTGACTAAATGACTACTTGTCTAGAAATGACATGTAAATTTCCAAACTTACAAAAACTTCAAAGCAACATCATTTCAATGGGTAAGACTTTTTATATACTTCTGATAGGCATAACTTTTGGGATCTGCTCAAGGACACATGGTATATTAAGGAATATTTGTTAATATGTGATACATCCCATCACTTTGTATATCTATTATAGCTATTGCATAAAAAGTTACTTAGTTTGCCCTTTTTTGATTCATTACAAAGCATGAGCCCCTTGCCATGATGACTATCCATAAATACCTCTTTTCACCTTACTTCTTTAAATACTTTTCCTTTTACTATATTTTCTCTTCTTTACTGTCATTCTTTGCCATTGCAATTTTATTACTTTTTATGCTTTTGTGAACTTCATCTTGTTAATCTTTGTTTTTCCTTACTTTTTTTATTTGAAAAATATTATCCATGACTTTTAAGTCTATTGCTTCTGCTTTTTCTTCATAGGTTGTGGGAATTAGAAGTGCACATGGGTTAGGTTATCAGGATTTGGATTGAGCTTTTCATATATAATTTTATGAAATACAATGGCTTGAGCTCAAGCTTAGTCCATTTAATTTTTTTAAAAATATAGCCTAACCTGATTTGAT
The DNA here is from genome assembly GCA_020226215.1 of Sindora glabra. Taxonomy (NCBI): domain Eukaryota; kingdom Viridiplantae; phylum Streptophyta; class Magnoliopsida; order Fabales; family Fabaceae; genus Sindora; species Sindora glabra. Next base: position 34,206,389 of record CM035231.1, read on the forward strand.
TAAAATTATACATGTCTTAAAGCTTGGATTAAAGGCCTACTTATTTTTATTTTCATTATATTTTAAGTAAAAAGTAAATTTTTTAATATTAAAAAACATACATTTAAATAGATAATAAGACATTTAAATATGTAAACTATTTAGTTATATCAAATTAAGTATTTTTACCTTAAAATTAATTAAATATAATTATTTTTTAAAATATATAATTGTATTAGTGAAAGTAATTTATATAATTAGGTTGTCCAAATTCATCTAATTATAGCCTAAGCCTATCCTGAATATTGATTTGGTCATGAGAAAAAAGTCAAATTAATAATCAGGCTATAGAAAAAAAAGCCAAAATTCTATATTTTTTAGGGTCGAACTAATTGAGCTGGGAACAGAAACCATTAAGATCACATATCATGTGTTAATGAAGTCCTCAATTCTCAAATTGTAGGTATTGCATCCTTTTTCTTTCTTCAACATTCCTAATTGCAACCTACATGCTTTTTTACCTTGATCTTCTTTCTCCAAACATGGTAGAAGAGGAAAATGATACATTTTTTGCTTTCAAATCATTTTTCACTTCTAATGACATTCTTGCTCACTCCTGGTTTTCTAAAGAAGCTAGAACTTTCATACATTTTCCACATGTAAATAAAGAATATTTGAAATGGTTTGATAGAGTTTAAAAAGATAAAGAATAACTATGGGGAATTTATAGCCATTTAACTTTCAAAATTGAATAAAAACATATTTTGGTCCTTGTAAAATTAAATTTCTATTAATTTCATCCCTTTCTAAAAATTTATATTAATTTGGTCTTTGAAGATTAACTTTGTCTTAAATTATAGTCCTTTTATCTTAAGGAATTGGAAAAACTAAATAATTTGGCTAATGTAGCACCATTAACTCTTACATGACTTATAAAATACTAATTGACCCTGATAGAGGTCATGCCAATCTTCCACACTAAGAGATTGAATGCTAAATTGGGCCCTTCTAAAATGAACTTTTTCTTAATTTTGTCTTTTACTAATGTTAATTAATATTAATTCAATCTCAAAATTTAGTCCTTTTGATATTAAGGGAAGGAAAAATTTAATGGTTGAGTTGAATTAGCACTATTAGTTTCCTTTTTACATTTTCAATGGTAATTTATATATTGAGAGTGCTTTCATTATTAATAAAATTTCTTTTATAAAATTTGAAATACTTAAAATTTATGTGTATAAGATCTATAAGATATATTTTATGGGAACTTTAGAAAATAATTTGATTTAAAAACATATAAATTTTGAGGCACTTGTTTTTATGAATTTTAAATATTAAAGAGTTTTAGTAATTATTATGATAAACATGTAAATTAAATGTTTGTGTTCAAATGATTTGGCTATTTGACCTCTAAATCCCGCAAGTGCACGGTTTAAGTCTAGTTATAGTATAAAAGATTATCGTTCTCCACAGGGATTGTAGGTTGAGTACCAACCAATCTCAAGTAAAATTATCTAGGCAGATCAATTGATAGTATGAATTGAGAATAAGTTGTAAAACAGAATTTAGCTATCAAAACAAGGTTTGATTCAAGTGAATAAAAGCGTACTTAGCTTAAGGATCCCTTGTACATTTCATCATGGAATGAATATAATTCCCTAACTTGGTTTACTGTTAATTAAGATTGCTGGATTACCACAATTAAGCTATACCTCATTGCAAGGCTACTAGCTACTAACCAAGAGATTAAGTGTCCAGAATTACTCTAGTAACCACTAATCCAGATTGCATTAACTTAGCTTAGAATCCAATTTTGGACATTTCATCCTGTGCAAAAGAATTCAATCAGCTTAATTCCTAAGTCTAATTGATATTCCCAATGACCATGCAAGATCCGATTAATTAATTAGTCATTTCAACTTAAAATCAACTAATCCGTAACACAAATCCAATATTCCGGATAAATTGGCTTGTTCTAGATAAAACAGCAAGATCAAATTATAATTCAACAGTAAATCAAGCTAGATTATATAAAATTCAGTTCTATAACTCCATGAACAAGTTCACCTAAGCTAAGCACAAAGGTTTAGTGTGAAAACATCTCAAGATCAGAAGAAAACAAGAAAACAGAGGAGGAAGTCAAACAATCCATGAAGATCTACAAATTTCTTGCTTGATTCTTCAATTCCTTGCTTGAATCTATGTTAGAAGGCGCCTTTGATGAGTTTTGATCTCTCCTAGGGCTTCTCCCAGCAGCTCCCCTTGTTAATTCTCAAAATTCGCCTCCTTTAGTCTGATCTCGCGCAAAAACTTATATTTTTGATGTACACGGGGTCCAACACGGCCCGTGTTGTACCTCGTGTTTCTCTGCGAAAGTTTGAGCGACAAGAAACACGTTGTGTGACACGCCCCGTGTTCTCCTACGAATTGTCAAACAGTAATGTACACGGAGTAGTACACGGCCCGTGTTCTTCAAAGAGACTGATCAACATATTACACGGGGTGTGATACCCCCCGTGTTCTTCAGAGGCAGATGACAGAAATATACACGGGGTGTGACACGGCCCGTGTTCCCACCCGTGTTCTTCTCTGGATGACTCAGTGAAGTCTCGAAGCAGTCCAGAATGAAACACGGCCCTGAACACGGGGTTCAACACGGCCCGTGTTCTTTGCTGAGTGAACAATCTTGCTTCATTGCTTCATGATTTGAATGGTTTTGCCTTTGGATTCTTTTTTAATGCTCATATGTGTCTTTTTATGACCTGAAAACAAAATATAGAGCATCTAAGTGTCCTTTTCAATCAATTTGCATAAAATACCAAGTAAATAAGTGGATGAAACACATAGAATTTAGGTGTGTTTGTGCACTTATCACTATTAATTTTAAATATTGCATAATATTTTTATTTTATTTTATTGATAAAAATCTCTAAATTTTAAGTTTTATAAAATGATATTATGATTTTATTACATCAATTATTTGAAGATATTATATGAAGTATAATTTTGAAGTACATTTTGATAAAAATTAATTTGAAAATAGATATTGTATATATAGTTAATTTAACTACTTAAAGTATCATTATTTCAACTATTAAATAACTATTTGGCTTGCCTTAAAACAAATATATTTGTCTTAAACATATTTGAATAACATTAAAATTTTATTTAAGTGGATTTTATAATTATCAAAGTATATCTACTTTATTTTTATTAAAAAATATATTTAAATAATTCTTAAAGATATTTATAAATTTCATGGTAAACTTATTTAATTAAATTGAAAAATTTATAAAAATATGTTTAAAATTATATTATAGTCTGCTTAGCCACTTATTGTATATTAGATAAGCATTCATTTTAATAATAACTATTAATTTATTACATTATGCAAGTTAAACTAATTCATTTTAACAATAACAATTAATTAAACATTTCTTTTTATATTTGGAAGTATTTTTAGTATGTAAATTACTATTGAAAATGCAAAGAAGAACTAATGATACTAACTCAGCTTAGCCATTAAGTATTTTTATCTCATAATGAATGATTGACTAAATTTTGAGATGAAGTTAATATTTAAAGACCAAATTGGACCAAATTGATATCAATTAATATTAGTAAAGGATGAAATTGATAAAAAACTTCATTTGACAAGAACCAAAATTTATATTTATACTTTTAGTGTAGGAGACTGACATAACTTTTATTAGGATAAGTTAGCATTTAATGGGGCATGGAGGATTTAATTGTGCCACATTAGCCAAACTCTTAAAATTTTTCATTTGCTCATGACAAAGGGACTAAAATTAAAGATGAAGTTATCTTTAAAGAACAAATTAATATAAATTTTTAGTAAGAGATAAAATTGATATAAATTAAATCTTACATAAACTAATATAGGTTTTTAGTTTTTGAAATTTTATGTTAAGTGTATTTCCCCTCCAATTGGTGTTGTTATGTCATTTTAGTTGATTTTGACCCATAGAATGCATTACCCTTATGACATGATAGACCCTTCTTTATTTAGTATTTTAGCCTTAGTTGATTTAAGCATAACTAAAGAGATTATCCTTTCATTTAAAATATTTTATTGTAGATTTTAAAATTTTAGTTTATATTAATTTTAAAAATTCTTCCTAGCTAGACTTTTTAAATAATATAAAATGACCACTAATATTCTCATTTCTTTAGTCGAGCATATTTTTTTTACTTTATTAGCTTTACAGTACTGCATGAAAGTTAAGATGTGATGCTTGACCTTTTAGTTTCAGCTTCCTTGTATGAAAATGTTAATTTGGCTGCTACTTTCATGAAAAATCATTTTTTTTGGCCAATTTAGGAACATTATTGTAGATTTTTCAACTTTGGCTCATAACCCATTTATGGGAATATTTCACAATTTTGTTGGCTTTTGTAGATGTTAAAGATTATTTAGTTTATGGTTTAAAACTTATTCAATCCTTGCTTTTTCTAAGATATAAAGAGTATTCTTCAGTTGATTTTTTCATTTTATTGTTCAAAACTATATACCTTTGTATTGAAAAAAGGTTGGTCAAATGGTTTTTTTTTCATCTTCAAGCAATTGGTCCTAAATAATTTATCTCTTAAGAGAATCCTATTGACCCGACTAGCATAGTGGTGTGGAGTTAGTTCTTGTGCCTTGAATACTTTTGTACATGTCCACCCTTAAAGAGAACTTCCTTGACCAAAAAGCATTGGTCAAATATCATAGCCAAGCAAATCGATCTAATCTAAAGCCAACTTATTGGCATTCTAGGCCCAAAGTTTCAAAGTTGAATAGTAACTATATCAAATTTTCTATTAATTAAAAGGCTTAACCAATCCATTTGCCAATTAGCTAATATTTATCCTTTTTCATTGTGTCATACTTTCACTAAAATATTTTGATAATATTAGTTTTCAATTACACATAAATATTTTAACATTATCATGGATGGAAAGTTAACTCATGTTCTTACTATATAGATAGTAGAGCCATCTTAGAAAATAGTAAGTATTCGTTATGCCAAAATTTTGACTTTTGAGAAATATTATAAGGTTAATTATGATTACCACCATGCATAAGATGCACTTTATGATGTTAAAGAAACACTTAAGAAAAAGATGGAAAATCACGATGCTTATTATGTATGAAAATGGTTTAAGCCCTATCTACTAAACCTAAATATTAGACTTTTGAATAAGATAGTTTTTAACCTAAAGCTAGTACCTTTGCCAAATGCACCTTTTAATATTTTAAAATATTTGCCTTTAATACCTAAGAAAGGGGGAAAGTTAACCCTTGGGGTCATAGTTGCCCATCATTACCCTTATAAACTTATAGATATCCATTTTCTACTTGAGATATCACTTGTTGCTTAAATAATTGAGTTTAAGAAACCTCATGGTTGTATAAGTAAACCTCATTTTTTTTGAAACTTTTCTAGTTTGTTATAATTGACTCATATGTTGACTTATTTTGCTATATTGGTATTGTGATGCCCATTAAGTTCTTAGGTATTACTCCTAATTTAGGTGAACAAGTGATAGAAAAGGTTGAGCTAAAAAGATTCCATGAAAAGGCCAAGCGAATATTCATGGAAGATGAAGAAGATGCTCTAGTAGGAACTAGAAAAAGAAAACATAGTTGAAAAGATTAATCCAAGATGCTTAGTAGTCAACCTATTGAAAAATTATTGAGAAAAGTTAGGAAGAAAATCATTGTTATTGCCTAATTTAATTCTACTACTCAGCTAACTTCTATGATTGTGTTGACTCCTTTGCAGCTAGACAACTTAATTGCTTAGCCATCTACTTGAGCATGACTAAGGAAATTACATAGTCCTAAATAAGTTTATTCCTTTCTTTTTGTAATCTCAATTTCTTGGTTAGCTAGCTAGAGTACTAATATTCCTTTTTTGACTTTCTTTAGGAACATCTTAAGCTTGACCCAATTCTTGCATTTCCTATAAGTCAACTAACTTTTCCTAGTAGTTTTGCCTCTCCATTGACCGAACTTGCCATTGACACTCTTATTGACATTGAAGTGGTGTCAAGTAGATTAATACTGAGATATATTAACTCTAATAAATTAAATAATATCATTAAGAGGATAATAAGTGATGTTTAATGCCATATTGAGTAAAAAAAAGCATGCAGAGAATGAGATGGTTAAGGTAGATTCGTATATTGGTGGAGAAGATGAAAGTTTGAAAGTGAATAAGGATGTTGGCATTGAATTTGACAAAGGTAAAGTAACAGATGATGAGAAGAAAAATAATTTAGAGTAAAAGAGCTTGAAGAAGAAGTTGATAACCCAAATAATGATGAAGCTTTAGAGAAGAATCTAGTAGAAGAAGAAAAAGAGAATCATAAATATCCATTTATTATTTTGGGATCCTTAATTTTTGGTATCTTTAGGTTAGCTTTGACTACTATTATTGAGCCTTTAATTGCTTAGAATGAGAGGGAAGAGGAATTCAAAAAGCTAGAACTAGCTTGTGTTCTTTATTGGACTAAGAGTTAGAGATAATTATTCATGATTCTAAGGTTAAAGAGAAGTTAAACTTAACTTTAAATTTTTTGCAAGGGATGAATGCATCAAACAAGTTTATTATTATTAATCTCAAATCTCTTATAATGTCTTTAGCTCAAGCACTTTTTAAGACGATTGAAAGTGTTAGCAAAACATTGATCATATGGGAAGGTTACCAAGCTTTGGTTTGACATAAGAACGAACTTATTGAATTTTATAAAATTAATGAACTGTAAAAAATTAATCTTGCAACCAAATGCCATTTTTATTTAGAAAGATAGGGAAAATTGCTTAAGATATCAGTAATTTATAACAGTAAATCTTTGATCTTCAAAAATAACTTTAGTTAGCAAAAAATGTTCAACTTGAGTTAAGGGCTGAATATTGAGTTGTTGTTGAAGAAGAATAGAACCTCTTACATTAAACTATATCAATAGTTAAGGATTTTAAGGCTATCAATAATAAGATTACTAAAATGAAGGGTGAATATTGAGCCATGTAGAAGCAGAAGACACCATCATAACTAAATGGAAAAGCCTTAAATCTTGTTTTGAACCATTCAAAATGTAATTAAAGGCTGAAATGGCTTAAATATAATTTTTAGTAGCTTTTACTAACTTTTGGCATATGGATTTTGTGTATAACTTTGAATATTCGTAGTTATGTTTTGGCTCTTTTATTTTGGATTAATGAATGCTTAAAATTTCACTAAGTTTTTTCTATATTGACCTTATGTATGTTCAGTTTATATGGTTTTAAGTATTTACCATTTATAGTTTTAACTTTGTCATCTTCAGTGTTTTGCATCTTATAATCATTCCCATCAAAATTCTTAATAATTGGTAATAGTTTTTCCTAATAAGGGGATTATTTTCCATAACTTGACTTAGTTTGCATCAACAAGATAAACTTTTATACTAATTAGCTTGTTGAGAACTTCTTCTTTTCAACATATTTATTTTATTGCTTGGCCAATTTTTCTTTGTTGCGTATTAGTAAATCTTTGGTATTCCATCAAGATTTATTTATGTTTTCTAACTCGTCGAGCATTAAATCATGATAGTTAATTTGTGATAGTTCACCTTGTATTTACACCTTTGTAGTATGCACTATCACTTCAATTAGTAACACTACATCATAATTGAAGAATAACTTGTAAGGCATCATTCTAGCATTCATTTTAGTGAGCTTTAAATAGCCTAAAGTGCATTTTCAAGCATTTAGTGTCAATTTTTGGGATATTAGTGAATATATTTCTTTATTAGATTGATACTAAGCTTATTGGTAGCTTTTACTTGTCTATTAGCTTATGCGTAGTAAGGAATGATGAAATCATTTTTATAACCCCTTGATTCAACATGCTCCTTCACATTTTGACTTGTGAATACAATTTTGTGATCAATCATTATTATTTTAGGAAAATTGAATCTATATATTAGCTTATTTTCTAAGAAGTCAATGATATCTACTTGCTTGCTTGATCTCCTTAAACATAACTACTTTAGTCCATTTAATAAAGTAGTTATAGGCATTACAATAAAATGGTGGCATTTTATCAACGAAGGGTATATTTTTTAATTATCTTTAAAGCCTAACCTTTGAATGGCTAGGGCTTAATTATATATTTTAGTTTAGTAATTGGTGCCCTTTGGATTGGCTCGTGTTTTTAACATTCTTGGCACCCTTAGCATAATTTAAATGATCATCAATCATTTTCAGCTAATAGAGACATTTTTTTATTAATACCCTTTTCATTTTTATTCTAGCTTAATGGGCACCACGAATACCTTTGTGAACTTTTACCATGGTTAAAATATCTTTGGTCTCATCCAAGCACTTGAGTAATTCATCCTAAAAAATTTTCTTGTACAAATTACCTTTTAGGAGCACATATTTTAAAGCCTTTTTATTAACTTGACTTGCACTGCTATAATGGATGTTGAGATATTCCACTAAGAGTGTTTTCTAATCAACTAGGGCTTGCCCTAATTTGCATATAACATTTTCCTTGATTCTTTTAGCTTGAGGAATGTTTTTTGTAATCAATTTGACTAATTTTGATATACATATTTTATACCTTGATGTGATTTAGGTCAAGGTGTTAGCATTTTAATTTTATATTTAGGGTACGTGTTTAATAATTACATTATGAAACTCGTAATGCAACCTAGCTAAAATAGTTAGGTATCTTACCATACTAGGGTTCACACATTTCTATTCTTTTGAAAATTTTTAAATAATTAATTTTAAATCCTTATAGATCTAAATATTTTGTGCTCTTTGTTTTAGTAATAACTCTAAACTGATGATTAATTCTCCATATTCAATTTCATTATTAGAGCATTTTATGATTAATATAAATAAGAATTCAACTAGCTTGTTTTGTGGCATTATGATTAACAAAGTAACACTAACACCATTATTATGACAAGAGTAGTTGAAATATAAGTTTTAATATTTTAAATTGACATAATTTATAGGTTGTTCTTAATGGTTGATCACAAAATTAGCCATAACTTGGCCTTTTACAGTCTTTAAAAGATAATATTATAAAGCAAACTTGATTAAATCTAAAGCTTATTTTTTCAACTTGGCCATATATTAAGAGCTATGCTAAGATGTATCTTTAAGACATTAGTCTTTGCCAAAACTAAAATGATATTAGGCAATAAATAATGTCTAAGCTTGGTGCAAGAGAAATACAATCAAAGATATAATTTTTTAATTGTTGAATATTTTTGTTTGGTTACATTTAACATTTAGACAAATAGTAAATTATCCTTTTCTTTCCTTCATCATTTTCTAGGTGTGGGAAAACACCTAATTACATCATTAAAGGTCAAAACATGTACTTTAAAAGGTTAGCCTAGGATTAGGAAAGATATTATAAATAATTTAGTCAAGTACCTTTAAATGTCTTCAAATGTTGCTTGGTATTCGTCCCACCAAATGAATAGTTCATTATTCTTCAACTTTGGTAGGGATGAAAATATTTTAGTTTGGTTAAATAAGTTTGATATGATTTGCCTTAAAAGGTTAACTTTATTAAGAAAATATTGCATTTTTTTTGTCAGTTAGTGATGAACTTTCTATTATGGCCTTATTTTTGTTTTTGTCTATCTCAATCCCTTTCTGATGAATCAATAAGCCCAAGAAGTTTTTGGGCGAAATACTAAATAAATATTGCAAAGGATTCATTTTTTACTTATATCTACACATTCCATCAAAAGATTACATTAAAATTTTCATATGTTCTTCATGAGAGTTGACTTTCACTATTATATTATATGTCTACACTTCCATTGTCTTCCTAATCACATTATGGAAGATGGCATTCATGGATTTTTGATATAGATCTTGAACATTTTTTTTACCAAAGAGCATGACTATCCATTTAAATATTCTAATTACTTTTGAACACTAAAAGGTTGTTTTTAATGTATCTTCTTTAATTATATATACTTGGTTGTATCTAGCATTTTCATCTATAAGGCTTACCATTACATGTCCTAAAGATGAATTTATCAATATGTTTGCCATTAATGTTAGATATTTGCATTTGGGTGTGGCATTATTCAAATCTCTAAAATTTATACACATATTTAATTTTCCATTCTTCTTTATTACAGGCACCATGATTGAAATCCATTTGGTATACCTTGTGGTTTTAATAAACTTAGCCTTTAATAGCTTCTTAATTTCTTCTTTAATTTTTAGCATAACCTCTGATAAAAAGTACCAACATGGTTATTTGTGTGGTTAAAACTCATCCTTGATTGGTAACTTATGTTCCACTAAATCTTGACTTAACCCTTAGCATTTTATTATAATTCTAAGAAAAAATGTCTTTGTATTCCTTCAAGATGTCTGCTATTTGGCTTTTTATGTCTTCAAGTAAAGGTGCAATTATGAAAGTTAGCCTTTTATAATCTTTTATCCTTGAATTAACTATTAAGGAGATTGATCTTCTTTGTGTCATCCTTAATTGGTGATGCATGTTATTCAAAAGGACTATTATTATAAATGAAATAAGGAACGTTGGTTCAAGTGTGCCTAGTAACATAGGCTAACAACCGAGCAAGTTACTTTTGATACTTATTCATTGAGGGCATTAGTTGATCTTGATGCTTTAGTTTTTAGGAGTATTTTGAAGTTTAATATGTTAAGGATATATATCTTGATGGTTATAAGGTTGATGTAGTTATTGACATGTAGAGGTTAAACATTAGGTTTGTATATTTTGAACTTAGCATTATGTTGCTGCACATAGCATGGGCTATCATCAACCTCCATATATTATCTTCTTTCTAAATTAGCATTTTCTAATGAAAAGTGGAAGGAACTATTCTAATTGAATGTATCCAATCCTTACCTAGTAGTAGGTTACAATTTGCTTTTAAAGATATCACTACAAATAATATGGGCTTCATCACCAAACCTTTTTTTTAAGTTAACTAACACTATCCCTTCAGAAGCTAGCATTTTGCTATTGAAATCTGTTAAGGCAATATTGGATGGTATTAGACCTTTCAGCTATTTTCCTAATTGAAAAAAGTTAATGATATTAGATTAACGGATGCCCTATTATTGACTAACACTATGTTCAGTTGCCAACCATTCATATGAGCCTTAACATGCAAAGGTTTCAGGTGATTCTTCATTTGTTTAATCAACCTCTCAAATTTACCAACTACCTTCTAATTGAATTTGACCACTATAGCTATTGACTCATTATTAAAATCTTCTTCAGCTTTATTTATTTTGATAGCCATAAATGAGATGGCAGAATTATAACAACATTAACATTTATGTTTATTTTTTGGCCTTAAATATTTAATTATTTAAAGTTATTTCCCTTTTCTTCCTTCTTTTTAATACAACTTGAATTTCATGATTTTGATGGCACTTTAGATTGGTAGCTTTATTTTTTTTCTTATATATATAGCTTGCTTTTGCATTTGCCTTTTTTTGAGTTTTGGTAGGTGAGAGTATTTTGTACCAAGGGTTATACCATTTGTTTCAGCTTTTGATAAACCTCAGTTTCCAAGCTTATATATCTTTCTTATGGCAAGATTCCTTCTTTATCCATTAGTCTTTAGTGTGGTTACCTTTAGGTTTTTTAGTATCATTGTAGTTTCTAATTTCTTTTTGAGATTGGTGATAGTCCAAGTTATTAAAGATGGACTTCTCCTTCCTTTCCTCCTTTTCAAACTCCTTGACCCTTTTTATAGCCTTCTTTTTATCACTAACTAGTTTCTAAACTTCAAGGTTAATTTTATCTTTTAACCATTTGCTACACATTATGAACTTTAACTCATTGTAATACCTTTCATAGTGAAAGCACGTCTTAAGGATTCCTCCTTGATATTAGATACTTTTGAATGAAATTAATGTTTAACTTACTTTCCTCTGGGTAGGCTTTAGGGAAAAAAGATACAACTAAAGGTTTATTATACTCATAGTTAGCCAAACATGCTAAAATCATGCATTGGCTCAATATAATTTGACTCAATTAGGAATCTTTATTTATTTCTCTTTACCTTTATCAATAAAGCTTAATCTCCCTTGCTTGATAGCTTTTTCAATCATCTTCCTTAAAAGAAAAAAATTATTAATAATGTGGTTTATATTATAATATTTGTAATATTTTTTATCTTTTAGTTCTTCTATTGATAGAATTCTGTGACCTTTAACACTAATTTGATCTGTTTATCTTTTAATAGAAGTTCAAATATTTGATTGGCTTTATTAATGTCAAAGGAGCAAAATCTCTTATTAATGTGATGCATTTTGTCTTTTTAATTAACATTTTATGATAAAGAACATCTACATGGAGGGTTAGTTTTGAGTTTAGCTAAACAGATCTCATTTTTACTCTTTTAATTTGTCTTATCCATGACATATGCTACATTTTCCTTTTTGAAGCGGGTTTGACATAGTTTCTTATCTTTCTTTTGCTGTAGTTGCTTTGTCTGTTAAACCTTTTTAGTTAGCTAAGTCATGTCAATAATATTTTGATTCACTAGCTTCTTTTGGATGGCAAAGAGAATGCTATTACTATTTTTACTATTTCTTTTTTGACAATTTGAATGAAACAATGGTTCCTAGATTATCAAAATCTATACAAGTAGTTATCAGCTTAATTTATAAAGCTCTTTTTCATAATGACCAAAATAATTTGGATTAGAATAAGGTCCTTGTCTCTTAGATCTTCTTCTTAAAAATTATAAAACAATAATATCTTACCTTTACTGCAAGAATTCAAAAATATGGATAACACTATTTCATAAGACAAATAAATATATTTCATTCACTCTACTATATACAACAACTTCATTGTAAAATTATATATTATGTAATATTTACCTACATACAACAATTCTCAATTGATAGTTATATTAGTGAACAAGCATATATAAAAATATATAAAATCTATATGCATAAATATTAGAAGTAAGGTAAGATGTTTTTATATGCCAATCTCATCTAAGAACTCCTAAAGCATTCATAGTTTATTTTTTCTTCTTCACTTATTTATTAGTTTAGAAGAATAAATTATGAGTATGTTATGTTAACCATTTCCTTGAAGATCTTATACTAAGCTATAATTATATTATACTAACAATTTAAATTATTGTTTCTTTATATTTCTAAAAGCTAAACAAGAATCTAGATTTATATTGAAACTTAAGGATCTTGGATTCAAGTTGATATATGCTAAAATATTAAAGATTTTTGGTTTATAGTAGCTTACCTCTTATTCAAAAGGCTATCGGTGACTTAGCTGATGGTAGAAACTCTACAATTGCTAGAAATTAAGAGAGAAATAGGCTCCTTGCATCATTGCAAAATAGTATTGCATTACAACTTTTTTTAGTGCCAACAATAGCCACCAGTTGGGAATGAGTGCATGCAAAAGAGAAAGGCTAAACAATAACTTAAGGTAGCCAATAAGGGTAATGGTAAAATAAAAAAAGGTCAATAGAGAAAGGAGAAAGATAAGATAGAAAAATGGTTTGGAAAATTAAAAAGCAACCAAAGAATTTTATTTAGTGCTTTTCAAGTGGCTAGAGCTCGCTTAGGAGTAACTCATAACCATTAATTTTGCGTAAGACTCGAATAAGAGAGTTAAGAAGAGATTTGGTGTAATTGGATATCACACTTACGTTGTACAATTTTAATTTGCTAATATGAAAATCCTAAGTGATCATCTGCCAAAGAATTCTTCTTTCTTAAAGATGAACCATAAATTCCACACCTCTAATCATCTAAATATACCTTCTTGTACTATTTGTACTCGAAATATCTTAAAAAATAAGAGAACGTAATAAAGGCTTTCTCACCCTTTATTGTAGCCTTCCATTTTCTTTCTGATGAGAGAAACCCTCTTTGTACTCTTAATAGGATAAAAATGCAATTTAGTTAGCTATTATAGATAAAGGACCACTTTTAATTAACTAGTTCAAGTCACATGTCTTACTTATCACAAGATTTATGCTTATTTAACCCATATTGGGCTTAAATACCATACAAAAACTTGTTAAACCTTTGTTTCTTTATTTTGGGTCCAAAATAATATTAATATTAAATGGTTATTTATAAATAAATGTGAGACCTACAATTAAAATTTCGAATAATTTTTCACTTAGGCCTACATTAATTTATAAATAATAACTACTTGAAAATTAATGTTAATATACAATGGTATTTTTTCATCCACAATTTTAATTGATATCATAAGTATCCAATATTATTAAATATTATATTTGAAAGAATATTAATATTAAACATGTTGAATATTTACACCTCATTGACTAAGCAACTATTATTCTTTGAGGATATAAACATAATGTACATAATATGATTTACATTACTTTAATATAACTAAATATAAGTCTTTATACAATGGTCCTAGTATCCATCCAAAATGTCCAATGAGAATCAATATTTTAAATATAGTAATGAGATAGGATTTAAATGTCTCTACTTACACACTATAACTTATAATGTGTACAAAATTTATGGTAACAACATGAATATCTCATTATGAGTATTTTTATTAAACATATCTTGAGATAAGTATAAGCTTATATCATCAACACTCTTACTAAACTAAAATACAGAAATAAGTAGGCAAATCTATGTTATTTATATGATCATGCTTTATGTTAACTCTCAAGCCTTTAGTTAATGAATATGTGAGTATACAATCTGTGAAAAAATAAGTAACATGAACACATATCTTCTTTCTCACAAATTAATACTTTAACTTAAAGTCCTTTACATATGTAAAGATTTTATTACTCAGCGAGAAGGACATAGCAACAATATTATCATAACATAAAATGGTTAAGACAAAAAACCCTTAGCCTATTAGCTAGATAAGGACATTCATAATACACCACATACCTTGCTTTTATAATGGAGGTTATTGCAAATGATTACTCAATTTTACCATAACAAAACTCTTCTTAACATTTATCTAGAAATAGTTTCATGATCATCTAGATAACTACGTAAACAAGTTTAAATAGCTTGTAATTATGAGATCTCTTAATCTCCAATAGCTTAATATGTAAATATTTTTACCACTCAAATATAATGCCAATAATAATCAAAATTATTAACCTAAGCACAAAATAGGCTACCTATGACTGACACAAATGTGACATTCCTTATCATTTAGGGAAAACAATAGACTTAATAAATTTTTATCTTTTTGGATTAACAAATATAAGAGTACATAAGCATGTTAGGCTTTTTTTTATACCATAAATGAGACGAGCCAAATATCTTTTGACCTATTTATTATAGGCCCACCATGCTATTGCTATGCCATTCTAATTTATTTATACAGAAAGGTACTCCTAAGTTTTTATCTTGATTTAATCTAATTGCTTTGTCTTAACCAAAGCATCCATATCATGATTGATTTAGGAAAAATGTCATCATCATTTAAATTTAGAATTACCAAAATGTGATACTTATTATCATACACTAGTTTGCATATTTTCTTAGTGTCCAAGAGAAATTACAATCTTATCAAAATGAGAAACAACTATATAAATGAACATATATATTTTTCCCTTTTAAAAGTTTTTTGGCTATTGGGTTACAAATTAAGGAGGCTATTTAATTCTCTAACGAATCTAGCTCCTCCTAAAATAAGCTACTTCATACCATTATAATCCAAAGCAAGTTTTTTTTGAAAGGTTAAAAGAGAGAAGGTTTTTGATAGCCTACCTTTTCCTTCTAAATGTTGTTTTTAATTATTGATCAACCTAATCTTAAATTCATTGTGTCTTTTGAGAATCACCCTTGAACTCATATTTACATTTATTTTTAATTCCTACATTTTATAGCATTTGATAGCTTTCACTATCTTAGAATATCTTTTAAATGGATCGGTTCAACTAGGTCTTAGAGATGGTTTTGAGGATATATTTCAAAATTAGATTTTGCAAAATTCCAATATAACTTAAAATCATACACATAGAAGAAACACATCAAAACAAGTTTTATTTTTCAAAACATGACAAGCAAGGAAAAAGAATTTCCTCAATGAAGGTTATAAAATATCATTTTTTTGGTACAAAACAAACCATAAAAGTAAAACATTATCTTTAACTCTAACATACTTTCAAAACATTAAAATTACGATGAAATCCACTTATGTAAGCTAAGTCAAAAAATTATCTTTATGTTTTGTAAGCTTATAATTATTAATAAATTTTGGAATATGTTTCTGCATTTCGTCAACCTCATTATAGGTCATTTTCTTAATCAATGACCATTTTCCACTTAATTGAATTTCATGGATTTTCCATAATGAAAAATAAAAAGATTAAAGCATTCATTCAAGGATAGTCCATTTAATGGTTCAGTCTATAATAACCACAAGATTGACTCAATTTAATCATGACCTTTTTGCATGTTCCTCTTTTTTCCCCTACATTTGAATCTATATTAACAATGGGTTTTATTTCTAAGATTATTATATACAGTTTCTAGAATTCGACACCATTCATCATAACATGTCCCTTCTAGTATGTTTACAAAATTTTGTTAAATAAACATAAAACTAAGGAAAATATCACAATCACTTGACACATGTCAACACTTTAATCATGTTAATGTTTTTTCTTATAAAATTAACTCATGTAACCATATTTAGTATCATATTATAAAAATCTAACACCAAAGGCCATTTAAGGTTTTATAATATACAAGAGTTAAATATTACACTTCTAAAACCTAATACCAAAAGGGTATTTAAAATTCTAAGAATATAATATTTAATCCTAAAGTCATATTATAGCTAACTTACTATATTAACAATATAATACATTAGCACTTTATTTTGGGTTCAAGATAATATTAATATTAAATGATTATTTGTAAATTTATATGAGCTTTATAATTAAAATTTCCAATAACTTAATCATGCTACTTAATTTTAGTCATTCATTTTTTTCCTACTAATTCTATTGCTATTAAATCTAGGACAATCAATGTTATTTTTCACCATTCCTAGTTTCCCAATAATTCCTATAGTAACTTAATAAATTTAAGAGTTCTAAGATAAATATCTTGAAATTTATAAATTTGAGGAAATCATTTATTATACACACACAAATATTTTCATGAGTAATTATACTCATAATTATCTAATATTCTCATTTTTTGTGAGAAATACCTTATGAAGATCATTTAAATTAATCTTGAAGCAAAACCTTAGTCAAGTAAAATATAATTTTAATATTAGCAAGAAAATATTGAATTCTTAAATATTTATTATAAAGTAAAATAAATAACATTTCAAACAAAAATATATACAAATACCTAAAATTATCTAATAGTCTCATTTTTTTGTGAGAAATACCTTATAAAGATCATTTAAATTAATCTTAAAGCAAAACCTTAGTCAAGTAAAATATAATTTTAATATTAGCAAGGAAAATATTGAATTCTTAAATATTTATTATAAGGTAAAATAAATAACATTTCAAACAACAATATATACAAATAGTTAATTTACTTATTCAAAGTTTGGTTAAATAGGAGAATTTTAAAATTAAACAATCATTCAAAATAAATACTTTTTGATAGAAAATTCAAAATTAAAAGGATTTAATTAAAATAAAAAAATTTAAATGTTATTTTAAATATTACAAATAACTAATCTTATCAATAAATAATCAATTTTGTGATTGAAAATATTTTGATACTAATAAAGGATAAAAACATGTTCAATTATGATATAATTCTTTAAGAATGACCAGATTAAGAAAATGGTTAACTACTTTTAACCATTCAATGTTCATCCCCAAGGTGGTTGCAATTTGATTTTTAGCATGTAATTTTTGGTTGAATAACATTATAATATATCATTGACATTTCTTTTATTAGTTTACTGATTATTTATTACCATCCTTCATGCTAACATTAGTTCATGTGAACTATTTAGATCAATCTATAAAATGCTTAAACATATGTTGTGATGTAATGAAAGTTCATCATTAGATACCACACACATACATTTAGATTTAGAAATTATTATAAGAAACCATCACAAGCCTTTCATGGATTTGGAAAACTTCTAAGTATAAACTTGAAAACATGGCAAGATCTATTTACTTACTATATTTCTTTTTCTATGAAATTGTGCAAAATATAAATTAACTCAAATTGTGTTATTCCTTTTTATTTTATAATGAATAGGACACAATAGCTACATTGATAAGTAATAAATGCATGGATATGTATGGTAGGATTGTTGACAAGCATAAAATTGAAGGATGGAAAGTGTTTCCATATATTATTAGTATGTTTTAATTAAAACTAAATGATATTTGAAAAATAGTTATATAATATTAATATGTATATATATTAGTTTTGACATATATTATAGTGAACAAGGTAGTAGAGAGTTTGGCATTCTTTACGATTGCAGTGAAAGTGTTAATTTACTTTTAATATTCATTAATGACTTTCAATTACTAGAATTAATGCCAATTGTTATATTGAGGCTGCATATGCTTTTACTATCCTAGGAACTTTCTTTGTGGGTGCTTACTTCACTTTAAGACTGTCATACTTTTTTTAGCCATTTATGCTTTGGGTATGCTCTTACTTACCTTGTTAGCATCCATAGGCAGCTTAAGTCCACCAACATGCCCCACAAGCCCATATAAGAAAGAAAGCTAGAGCCAAACCATATTTCTATATCAATTACTTGCTTTCATTACTATTAGCATGGGTGGAATTAAGTCATGCATGTCCTTCTTTACTATAGACCAATTTAACAAATCTTATGAAAATGAACTCCAAAAGAAATACTCATTCTTCAATTAGATATTTTTTACTATCAACATGGGTGTTCTCTTAGCCATCATTGCACTTATTTATACAATATAAAAAATAGGATATGGTTAGGGTTTTAGAATTCTAATAGTTACCATGATTATCTTGGTCATTCTTTTAGCTTTTGCTATATTCACTTTTTATTACCAAAAGCCAATAGGAAGCCTTTTCATAAGGTTTTTTTCAAGTTATGGTAGCCTCAATTAGATACCATCTAAAAGGTGAATAGAATGATCCTTAAAATGAATTTTTTGAGGTTAAAACACAAGAGTTTGATATTATAAGTGCTTATAAGCTTTTCCATATTAAATAATTTAGGTGAATACTTTTTAATTTTTATTCACATTTATAATGTACGAATTGTCCCATTTATTTAGGCAACTTCTTTGATTAAATCATAATACATACCTTATAGATTCAAATTATAGGCCACAACATCCGTTGTAATGGTTGCAGATGCAATAAGTATTATAATTATAGTTAAGGGTGAGAAGAAATTCTAAAACTATTCATATTTGTTCAATCCAAAGTGATAATTTTAAATATGGTTGATTAATTTTAAATAGTTAAATGTAATCAATTGCATATTTCATAAGTTTCGATTGTTTCAGGTTGGTCATAGGTTTAAGAATTGAAGACCATATATGTCCTAATTGGCCACATATATCTCCTCTATACATTTAGTTTTTTTAGCTTTCTTGCTCAAATTTAATATTATTTTATTACTATGTATCATTTTGACTACTGAACTTTTTTTCATTATTTTTTACTCACTTTTTTAGTATTGGAGCTCACCAACTTCGCTCTAAAATAACTATATCTGCATATTCAATATTTTTGGCCTTTTACTTCCATTTTAGATAGATCATTAGCCTTTCGATAAAATTTCTTTTTCCATATTTTCTAATGACTTGCACAATTCTAAAGTGTATTTTTACTTCATTTGGTAAATTTATTCCAGTTACAAACTGATCATGAGTAGGCATGTAAAATGAGCTTGAGGCCTATGGCAACTTGCAATCACGAGGTAAGTTAGGCACCTTTATTTGGATCCCTTTTATTTTTTGTAAACTTACATAGGTGTAGGTTTACTTGTGGAGTTAGCTTTTTTTTAATTAAGATTTTTAGTAATCCTTGTGTATTTGGGGACATTTTTAATCCAACTTAATTTTTAATTTAATTTCCAATGATCTAATATAATTTTTTTAACTTTACTTGATTGACCTATTACATAAAATAAAAAGAAAACTAATTTTCTAATTACAATTTGTAAAGAAAATAATTTTTTTAATTTAACTCAATCTAATGTCTCTTGAAGGTTCTTTCTCTCTTTTATATCTAAGGTTTGATCTTTGATCCTTACATGCATGTATCTAGTTATTTAATCACTCTTAATAATAAAAAAAATAAAAATATAGGCTACCTATAGATACTTGTGGGCTTAGCTAATTTTTTTGATATTTTTTGCAAACTTGTGCAAGCAAGCTTGCATGGGCTTAAGCATGTGCGGGCTTAACTCATCTTGCCCTGCTATACACTTTTAATCATAAGTCATGATTGCAAACTTTGTAGTTTGACACCATTAAAGAAGAATGATGAACATAAGTAAACTATATATATGCAACTTGTTTGAAATAGTTTAAGTTTAAAATCATCCAATCATTTTAGTTAAGCTATTATTTTAGTCGATTATGATTGTTTATTTCATTATTCAAATAGAGTTTGAATGATTTAAATTTTTGGCCATATTTGATTGAAGTCAATCGATGCCCAGACCTAACCATAGTGTGTAATAATTGCAATTCTTTTGGACATCACAGAAGTTATGATGAGTTGTGACCATATTATTGCAATGTTATGCATTATTGCAATCTGAACAACCATAATACACTTATGTATCAGGTTTTCCAATAAAGTAAGTTCAAAAATTGATATTTAACTTATGAGTAGATTTTACTTATTATAATTTGATATTTTGATGAATTAAAAGACCTAATGTTAATAATATAAATAAATAACTATTATACAAATTTTCATTATATATGTGTGGACAAAATAAAATTTCATACCTGTAGTGTCTGCAACCTAAATTTTTATTTTCATGACATTTGCAATTGTAAAAATGCATCCCAATAATAATAGCAATTTAGAACCATAGCATGCCACCACTTGAGTTATTCTTGTAAGACTATAAATTGATAATTTATTTTCTTTCTCAAATGCTAAAAATTAATGAAGGAATTTGTCATGGTAAGTTTCTAGATAAAGTAACTATCATGACATACCTTAAAGGCATAAGAAATCAGTAAAGTTTTTGCATAGTAACACAAGTAAAAAAGTTCAAATCTTTCATTAAAGTGTTCCTAATATGGACGACCTCTATTTCTCTTTCCATATCATAAGCCTAACTTTCAACACTCATTATAAGCCAAGCTAGGATCATTGATTGTAAATTTGGACCTAACTTTGAAATTTGTGCACTTTTAGTTGTTCTTATTCATTTTAAATTTCTTGTCACAATTCTTCACAAATGCATCGATCACCCCAGTGGCCTCACATCTTTACAAAGAATGGGTATTGGTTTTTTTATCTCGATAGTTTAGCAGTCTTAGTGGAAAAGAAATACCTTGATGCTATTAACCTATTAGCTATAAGTGTCTTTTAGTTGGTCCTTCAATTTTTTTTTCTTGTAGATGGTGTTAATGTTTTCACATATGTGGGGTAGATGGAGTTTATTTTATGATGAAATAATTGATGGGATGAAAAGTAATAGCAATGCAATGTTTCCTATTAATTTTAGGCTTAGAAATTGGATAAGCATTGCATTAATGAATGCCATCAAAGCTCTTACTAGTAGTAAAGAGAAAGGGTGGTTTAGGAATGATCTTATCTAATGTAGATTAGTAGTAAATTTCTTTAATTACTTAAAGGTGGCATGGCTTTATAGAGGAAAAATTAGAATCAATAGATGTGGAATATGTATCCCTTTCACTTCCTAAAAATGTTAAGGGCATAGATTTAGGGGAAAGAAATATATAGAATTTTTTTAATTAACATAGTGGATCCTAGTTAAAAAAATATAGATCTTAAAATAGAAGACTATGTCTTATCTCTTTAAAATTGAAAAAAATTGATGTCATACAATAATTGGGGGATTCAAATCTACAATGTGGGTGTTATGGCCATATTTCAAACAAGCCAAGTCACTAATGTTAAAGGAACAAGAAGTGAAATAAGTTTACAAAGTATCTGATATTTTGATTTTTCTTTCTAATTTCATCAAAAGATTTATTTTTTTATTTTTAATTAAGATTCATGTAAATTCCAACAAAATTCTAAGTTTAAGTTGATCATGTCAATCATATTGTTTACCTACTATGTCTTAATGTGGTATTATTCGTTACCTTTTCATAACACAAGCTAATCCAAAAACATGTATGCATAGAATAACTTACGTGATAATTCAAAAACAAATGAAATATGAGTTTTTATCCATTTAGTTTTAACCTTAATGTGGTCATTTGCAATCAAGTATCTTGATCTTTGCTTTTTTTAATAATATCTTAAAAAAATTACTTCATGACTACAAACAACTGTAATTTGAAAGTAAATTCAAATAATTTTCTATATATGTCATTTGTTCAAAACATGTTTGATATGAAGAAACTATAACATTTTGAAGCTAAGTCAGCAAATCCTAGCAATAAGAACCTATTCTTGAGTGCCAAAAGTGAAAATTTCCTTTAGGAATTAATTTCTTTATTTGGAGCACATTATAATAGCTTGTTTTTATTTAGAAGTTTTGTAAATAGCTATAAAATTTCTTAGGCTTCTAATATAATGCTAGAATCATCAAATGCAACATATAGAAAATATATCTGTTGTTGAAATATATATGTTGTTTAATGTGTTTTTGTTCAAGTTCCTAAGTTTGCTAATTTTGAACTCTTGTTGTTGGTTTTTTATGATATTGTTTTTATTTGTAATATGCTTGTTTGTTGTGTCTTCTTAAGCAAAATACTTCATTATGGCATTGCCTAAATTATTTGTTCTTACATAATTAAAGGTAGGCATCTAATTACTTTAGTAATTTAATGGTTATGGTTACCAATTTTTGAATTGAGTTTCTTGATTAAAAGGTTCATGGTGGGGTGACTGATCTAGATTTTAACATCTTTCATCAAGAGAAGGTCTTCATTGAAAAAGTTTTAAAATATTTAGTTCAATAGATTCCACAATTAAAGATTGTTATTGAGCATATCACTACTATAGATGCAATTAAGTATGTTGAGTCTTGCAAGGAAGGTATAATCTTTTTGGAAGTTCTTTTATAGTTGTAACGTGTGCTTTCTAATTTCTTTCATGATCAAATATGGAGCCTGTTACATTATCTCACTAGGATAGAATTTTTAGGTTATGTAGCAACAACTGTCACATTGCAGTAACCTTTCCTTAATAGAAATTCTTTATTGGAGGCCTGCAACCACATAAGAATTGTCTTTCTGTACTCAAATGAGAAATTTACATTATACTACTCTCTTTCACAAAATACTAAGTCATAGAAACCATGTTGCCATATTGTTTTAACTAATTTTTATGCTCTTCTTGTCCAACCTTAAACTCATTTCATTTGTTTATTATTATTGTTTTATTTTTTTGATGGTATAAGTGGTAATCTACTTAATACATATATGAAAAATATGAGTTTGAATTATCATAGGTTTGAATCTTGAACATGATGGGGAGCAGAATCCTTCAAGCAATATTGAGTGCCACTACACCATGAAGGTGCTGACTCATTTGTTTACTATTTTAATATGCTATTACTGGTGGAAGTAAAAGCATTTTTCTTCAGAAATGATAACGCTCCTTATAAAAGGCAAAGGAAAGAAAGCTCTTGTGAAAGTGCTGGCATATTCAATTGTCTTGTTACTTTGTCATTGTATGCGAGGCTCTTAGAAGAGGTAGCATTTTTTTTGAAGTTTATTTTTGTAATTTAGCACATGTTCCATTTATTATGTGTGCATATTCGTAAGTGGAAAAAAATTAAAAGGTGGAAGTTTTCAAAACTATTGGTCATTGAAACCTGCCTTTGGTTAACTTGTACTTTTGAGTATGGTAAGTAAGTATTAGCAATCACACAATTTGCAGAGTGATGACTTTCTAGTTATAAATTAAAAATTGTAAATGTTCCTTGTTACGTAAATTTCAACACAAAAGAAAAGAAATTACCCAATTAGAAGTGACTGTTGCCTAATATTTCTATTTGATATCTTAAAGCAAGGATATGCACTAAATATATTGATCGCAAAATTTGTTTATCAACACAAAGGGATGTATTCTGTGTATCCATAATCTCAAAATTTGTACATATCATAATCAAGTAAAGTTATCTCATTTTATTGTTAAAGATTGGTGTTCTTGAGAAGTTTTAATGGATTAGACTTCTATTAACTTCTTAGAAACAAGTAAAAAATCTAACTGAGGAAGACCAAATGGAAAGTGATTTTCTCTTTCTCCTTTACGTTTGGGAATATTGTGTTTATCTTTGCAAGTGAAACACTCAAATAAGAGCCCTTATGTTTTTACTTTAAGTAATATGATAAAAGGTTTATATTTTCTAACATATTAAACTGTTTATTTGTCATTGTAGGAATTGAATTCCAAAAGTTAGAGGTTGCAATTGAAATAGAATCACGCAGCAAAGAAATCAGTGAAACTAACACTTTCTTCATCAACCTAATTATAAGCAAACCCCATTAAATCTAAACTTATTAAGGATTCATTATTTTTGATTTGTTAAGGATCTAAACTCATTAAGAACCTAATAATGTTTGATTAAAAGATTTAAAATATATCCATTTGGATCCATAATAAAAATGCAATTTTAATTTTTTTAATAAAAATAAAAAATATTTTTACTTATTTAAAATAATTAGACATGATAATCATAAATCATATCCATTTTTTCATTTACATTATTTCTTATTTTGATTCATTCTTATTATCTATATTAGCTTTAGGATAAATATGAAATTATATTAGATCAATTCATGAGTATTTATTTATTTATATTTTCATGAGATACTTCTGTATAGTACAAACTAATTTATGAAATAATAAAAATATTATTTTAAAATACTTTTATAATTTAATATAAATTAAAATATATTTTAAATTATTTATCTTAAATAAATTATTGTTATATCATTATATATGTATTAATAATGATTCCCAAATAATAATAGGCTAGTTATAGAATATATTATTCAAACATGTTTAATGTAATATTCAAAAAGGATTCAGGACATAGTAAATATTTACAAAATATAAATTTATACATAGTACAAACTAATATTGTAAAATAAAGAAAATATTATATTAAAATTTCTATAACTTAATGTAAAATTTAATAGATCTAAAGTGATATTTTGAAGGGAACTAAAACCCCTTAGGTAAGATCCATTAAATATTCATAGTTTGGATAAGACCTAATAAACATCGATATTTTAAGATTATAATAGTAATTATTTAATAATTTAATGATAAAATTACTAATTTTATTTTTAAAATTATATGATATTAATAAAACGACTTTTAAATTATATTGAAGGTGAATTTTTTCTTTGTATAATAATTCATATAAATAATTTTTTCTTTCTATATAGATGTTTAAAATGAAATTTTTTATATTTAAAAAGATGAAATTATTTATTCCATCTATCATGTAAATACAAAGTTAATAATTTTGTCTTATCTATCCAACCACACTCCAGCCGAGTAGAATTTCTATTTAATATAAGTTATATACTATATTTTTATCATTCAATCCATCCTTTTTACTGTATTCATCGGTTTGATCGTCAAAGTCTCCTGAGCTCCGCTCGGGTCTCTGTTTTGCGGGTACTCAACGGATCTTTTTCTATCTTGCAGGTACTCAACTCGACGAGGGAAGGAATTTTTCATTGATCCCTTCTAGGCGGACAGTTCCTCTACAGTCTTTGGGCAATTCGGAATATAAAGAAAAATAGAAGATCGTTGATATAACTACCGCATGGGTTTCCCAGATTTCATCATGAACTCCAGTGTTTCTTGCGGTTCTGAGGAACGTCATTGTTTAGTTGGGATGGATTCATAACTCCATTTCTTAAGCATTGTTTTAGGAAAGCTGGAGCTTCCTATTTTTCCCGAAAAAATAGGTTGATGAATTTGATGTTCATTGGATCTTTCGGTATTAAATTGGTGTAAAATAATTTTTAGTATTAATTTGAAGTGAAAGTTTTGAAATTGATATTAAATTGATGTAATTGAATTTTTTAGTAATAATTAATATTTACTAGATCTTTCACGTAATCATTTGGTGGTTTCCTCTATGTTTTATTTATACAATTCTATAATATAACATTATTATTCTTTAAATGCAAGGAAACGAAATGTGCAAAGTGCACAATTTATCTTAAAGTTAACCTACAAGGAAGACGATACTCAACCTTAATGACCATTGATTTTGAGAGAGAAAGAGCATAACACACCTAGAATTTTCTAAATATCATAATTGTTAAGATATCATACTTGTTGTTACAATTTAGATATTTTTGTTAGCTCGTTATTATTTTATACTAATCATTATCATTCTTAGAAACCAAATATGCATAACACATTGCAGCTTATACAAGAACTTAGACCAATGAGCATCGGCTTATTGGTCTTGCATTGCTGAATGATGGGCATCCAATTGAATGAGAGGTACAAGACTTGCTTATATGAGTCACTCAAATTGATGAGTGTTGGTTAGTTGTACATTATTAAACAACAAGTTAAAAACTTGATCTTGTGAGCACCTAGATCGATGAGCATTGGTCTTGCATTGTTGAATGATGCGCATCCAATTGAATGAGAGGTACAAGACTTGCTTATACAAGCCACTCAAATTGATGAGTGTTGGTTAGTTGTACATTATTAAACAACAAGTTAAAAACTTGATCTTGCGAGCACCTAGATCGATGAGCATTGGTCGTTTGCTGTTTAGGCATAAAACTTGCTTATTCGAGCATTATAAGTTAGATTTAGATTATTACATTAGATAGTTACAAAGACTAATCAAATAGTATGATTAGGGAGAGGTTAGCTAGATTATCAATTTACATGATTAAGGATATTGATTAGATTATTAGCTTATATGGATTTGGTTTATGCAATCAAGGTTATCTAGAGCATTAGAATTTGGTATTAATTATTCAAATTTTTAGAATCGAGTATCAATTATTTGGATTGTCAAAATTAGAATATTAATTATTTAGATCATTAGAATTGAATATTAGTTGTTCAAATTATTAGAATTGAGTATCCATATTTAGATTATCAAACTTGGAGTATTAAATATTCAGATTATCATATTTAAGGTATCAAATGTTTAGATTATCATATTTAGGGTATCAGTGGTTCAAATTATCAAAATTGGATATCAATGATTTAGATCATTAGAATTGAGTCTCAAACATTCATTCAAGCCTCATTCATCGACTTCAAGGGGGCTAATGATAAATATTGATATTTAGGAGTTATAATGATAATTATATGATAATTACTTAACTATTTTGTAACCACCTTCCAACTACTTTGGGAAATTTTTATATAAGGTATATACTATACCTTTATTACTTAGGTTATTCTCTCTACTAGACTTACTAACTTGACCATTGGAGTCTCTCCAGGAGCTTTGCTTCAATACCTTTCTATTTTATAGGTGCTTGAAAAGGGAAGGAATCTTTTAGGACCTATTAGGTGTGGATATTTTTGTCATTCTTATCTAAAAGGTTAAAATTTGTGATAAGATTAATTTAGTAATCTCTAGTAGAACTCTTTGGAATTTACTTGTTGCACAAGTAAATGCACATTTTTTTTCTTTTTTGGTTACCTAAGTCTTTCTTGTTTTATTGAAGAAAAATGTAGTGTTAGGCAATTTATTGCTTTTGAAATTAGGTTAGTTTTAAATACTTTAAATGTTTGGATAAATGGAATAAAATAGAAATGGATAATTTTTTTATAAGTACTATGCAATAGAAATACTCATTTTCTAGAAAATAATTAAATGATAAAATCTTCATTCTATTAATAAATTGATAAAATGACAATTCTATTATTCTTGAAATCTACTTATAATAAGAATTACTTTTTCTAAATTTCTAAATTATATTTATATTGAACATATAAAAAAGCCTTCAAAAAATTTTAACCCTAAAGTCTGTTCAATATTATTATATATTATTATTTATTTAAATATAGGCATTTGATTTTTTTAAAAAATTTCTATTTAAATAAAAGGCTAGCATACTTGAAAAACAAACTGATGACATACTATAAAAAAATGTTAGAAATTTTTGGTAATTAGCATAATGAATGTCTAAAAAGTATGACTTATTTAAATTACGAAAAAAATATAAAAATCTCCTTTAACCTTATAATGGTTGGATTCTATTTTCCTTTATTTTAGAAAGTCAAAAATCATCCTTTAAACTATCCAAAACTTGAAATTAACACTCATATCAGCTTAATTTATCATTTTATCAAATTACATAATTTTTTATGATCTTTTTAAATAAGAATCACAATATTATGATATATTAGTTTATTTTAATTTTTTGCAAATAATTTCTATGTAAAATAATTAATACAAATTGAATTAGATATATATATTAATTAAATAATAAAAAATGAGTTACAAAATTATATATGAATAAATGATGAAATGAATCAATATATTATAAAATTATGTTACAATCATAAGAATTAAGATACTTATTTGAAATTGGCTAATAAATTACAAATATGATATAAGTTTTCTTTGATATGATCAATAATTAAGTGAGTAAAAATATTTTGAGGTTAGTATATGAGATTGGAGGAAGAAGGTTTTTCCATTTCACCCTTAGGGCTTTTGGCTCCTTTATTTTCTTATATTTAGCACCCCATCCCTATTTTCCTCTAAGAAAGAAGCTCAACCATTTCTTCCTTTTTCTTTATTTTATAAGAAGGAGCACTCATATTCTTCAACTTCCTATCTCACATTCAATCCAAGCATGAAACAAATCAATCCTCAATTCTACTACCTATTGTCTCCTTCAATAATAGTGAGTAACATTCTACTTAAATTTTGTTTTCATGAATATAAACTATTATAGGATTGTATAGATATTTGAATAGATTATATGTTTCTAGATTTGAAATAGTGATTTTTATGATGAATCTTTGTTGCTACACATTTCTCATGAATTTTGATAGTTTAGCTAAGAGATTTGAGGTCATTAGTGAAATTAGGGAGAAAAGTATTGAATGAATAGTAAACTTCAAGCAAAAACCTATAAAGTTTCATAAGTGACTTGATTTACTAATAGATTCATTGGGCTTAGGATTATTTTTGAATGTTTTGAATTAATTTGTAAATCGATTCAATTTGACATTGATGAAGGAATTGACTTCCTAATTGATTTAGCTTACACAAAAATGGCTCTGTAAGGCCTATATTGACTCTCCAATCGATTTGACATGCACCATAATGTTTTTGTATTGCTTGAATAAACTCCTGTAATTAATTCACCTTGTTCATTTTCAAAATTTTGCATATTTTAAAATTTTCCCATGCATTGTACCCCTGTATATGAGCCATAAGGAAAATAATTAGGAGTGAAGTAAGTGTGTAAACAAATTTGTGATTGTGATGTGATTAAGTATACAAGATTTGGTCTTATCATGCCATGTGTTTGAAGTTTAGACCTTTGTGTATGCTATAAAAATGTATTAGATTGTTAAATACTAATTGTTATAAAAGGAGGGAGTT
Organism: Sindora glabra; assembly: GCA_020226215.1. Taxonomy (NCBI): domain Eukaryota; kingdom Viridiplantae; phylum Streptophyta; class Magnoliopsida; order Fabales; family Fabaceae; genus Sindora; species Sindora glabra. The sequence goes on from CM035231.1 coordinate 34,236,106, forward strand.
TGCCATTAGTATGGTGTGCAACAATGAAATTGGAGCTTAAAGTCATGTTGTGGTTTTCCTTGTACAAGTGTACATATATTATATGAAATTTACATTGCATTTGAATTAATATGTCAATTTTATTTGTATCGATGTTAATGTTATTATGGTAACCAGATTGAAGTGCTAATCAAGGCACTTATTTATATTTGATGAACTATACTATGTATAAGTTATGATGATGATAGGGGGATGATATTACGATTATTATGGTTATTGTTGTTATGACTTTATACACAAGATTTACATGCCTATTGGTGGAGAGATAAGATTGATCTTGAATAAATAAGGTTATATTTGTGAAGGGATGAGGAGAAATAAGAGTCACAAGGAGGTTTAATTATTTTGTAAACTTTGTTGAATGATTTTCTCATAAAAGCTTTATGCTAACATCTCTTGATAAATTAAAATTTTGTTATTTATTTATTTTCGTAGAATGGCTTATTGGGATAGAAACTCATTGTGATCGAATAATGCACAAAATGATACTGTAATGGGGTGCCTTAATTGGGTTGTAGGAACTAGTATTGAATAAAAGATAGTGTTAATCCTCCCATATACTTCAATTCCTTCGACTACTAATGTATGTGCATATGCTTTATTTCTTTAATAGACTGGGTTATCTTTTATTATTATTGATTTAAAAGATGTAATAAGAATGACTTTAAGCTATTGTTTTTCTATGATTGGCTATTCATTGAGTTTCATTGAAAACTCACTTTTTTTTTATTTTCTACAGGAATCCCCTCCCTTAGCTGCTTAGGTGTTGTTGGATGATTTGGAAGTAGGCTATCTTGAGAATGTTGACATTATCACAACCCAATTTGACTGTGACTAGTATGGATTTTGATACTTGTTTCCATAATTCTTAACATTTTTTTACTCTAATCTATCTAATGGAAATTTCCAAATTCTCAAGCAAACTTGAAAATCACTTTAAATTTTTGTAGAAAAATAATAGAATCTCCTTTATTTTTAAATACTTTTCAAGGACCACCTGCCTTAAAATATAAAACGTGTATATTTCTGAGATATGATAGCATTCAACATACATACAATACAATACAATTTCAAACTTATTTACATTCAGTTAATATAACACTTTATATAATTCAATGAATCTCTATTTGAATGCTAATTTTAATCCCAACTGTCAAATTCTTTAGCAAAGCGGTCTTAATTTCTCCATTAGTGCTACAAAGTTTGAATCTTAACATGAAAATATTGAAAATAATATAGAGTGAGTTACAAGAATTTAGTGAGTATATATCTACCTCAAGTTTGCAAGAGATCAATTTTATAATTAATATTCACAAGTTAAATATTTACTAATATTAAAATATCAATAAACCCATTTTTTCTGAATTTTCAAAACACATGAAACCATGCCTTAAAATGGGAGTTCTCTTACACATGACTTAAAGAAATAACAACTATATGTTAATATATAATATTATTATTATCATATCACATACTACTCATTCTAGGTATATATCACAATCACAAACAGCCATTAAGACAAAAATATAAATAAATCATCTTAATCATATTAATAGTAATATCTAATCATAGATAATTTCTAATATCACATCATATCATGCATCTAGTTATAGTAAATATACATATAGTCACTTTTTGATTTTATGGTTAATTCTACATTTTTCTCAATTGTTTGTCAAGAATTTCCTATCTGACTCTCAGATCAATCTTATATCTTTTTCAACTATTTACCTAGAATTTCCCATTCGGCTCTTACATCAAAGTTCAATCATTGTTCATAGTTTCCAAAGTCATTGCTCTAACATATTTTATAACTTCCAATGTCATCCATGGCAGACAATATATACATGAGAGCTTGACTCTCAAATCACAGTTTTTTTTATAAAACTTCAATACCTAGTAATTAAATTTATCATTAGATAATACCAAGCACACAATAGTGTATGACCATAACATATAAATATTATTGAATTCAATCATAATCTATCAATAATTAGAAACATCACTACTATGCTTCTGCTGTGCACTCTGATCAATTTATAGTCACTCAACAACTAATTACATTTATATCACGAAACTAAGTTTACATATGAATATATATACATGAGTATGAAATCTTTGCTATCAATAAGAAGAATACAATTCATAATAATGAAACCATCTTTTATTAAAATACTAATTTGTGGTGAGATATCTACTCACCTAAAATTGCTTAATAGCTTTGAAAATTTTCAATTTTTTCATTTTTACCTTTTATTTCTTTCTATTTGTCAAATTATGACAATAAATTATAATTATATGCACATTACTTAGTTCCTTTCTATGTATTACAAATTTGTTTTTTAATCATAATATAATAACATTTTGTATTATTTGCTTTTTATACTTCCTAATATGAACTGATAATCAAAATATGCCACCTAACCCTCTTAAATTCTACCTTTCTTTATTTTCATACTTATACAAGCAAAAATATTAAAATGTGACATCTCTAATAAACTTTATTCACATTACTTTATTACTTCAAAGCATCACTTCCTTATATTTTAAAATTTACCATAAAAAATCAATGATTTCCATAAGCGAAGGTTTCCCCAAATCAAGCTCTAAATACCAAAATGTTAAAACTTTATGCCATGAGAACACTCCATTATTATTGTTTTATAAAATTATACACTTGTTCTTCCACATTCCCACATTTCTTTCAGGAGATCATGATTTATATGTATTTTAAAACTTTTCCAATATTAAAAAATATGAAGATTAATAATAATAATATAAAAATTCTAGTTGTGTGATTTTAAAATTTTACAACATAAAATCATACTTTCTTTTCTTCAAGTCATCATCATGTATTTGGATTTACTCGCAACAAATTTTTTTCTAAAATATACAATCACCTTTGAAAATATTATCATGTAACACTCTAAAATAATTTTACCCATGTTATATAGTCTCCTTATGACATAAAAATGGTATTTTTTAGAAGCACTAGCAAAATCCACAAAATGTATAAAATGGGTTTTTCTTGTATGAGGTTTTAAATTAGTATAAAAATTGAAATTCTATGGTATAAGCGTGTTCACTTACATATGAAGCACCTGACCAGAGCTCGCCGGTGGTGGAAGCATGCCAAAATCCCAGCAAGAGAAAAGAGCCGAATGGCCTTGCCTCAACTCCCTCTGGTCGTGCCTAGGATAGCTCCACTCAGAAGCTATCAACCACCACAGGCTGAAGAAGCTGCTCGCTAAAACAGCAAAAGCTGAGGGCGAGGATGGCAGAATAGAAAAGGAGATTCGTGCGAGGACGTCAGAATAGAAAAGGAGATCTACGCCTCACGTTGTCGTGTTGACCTTTCCTCCATTGCTGGAAATCATCTTCGGCGAGATATGCACATGATAGGGACGTACTTCATGGTGACAAAGTAGCGGCCGAAAAAGATAAAGAAGGAGAGGAGGAAAGATGGAGAGAAAGGGAGCAGCTCAGTTGAAAGAAAAAGAACCGAATAAAAAGAAGAAGGTGATGGAAGTAGCGAAGACAGAGGAGTTGACCGGAGTGGGGAAAAGGAGGAGGAAAGTAAAAATATTAGTTTTGGGTTTTGATTCCATGTAATGCGGTATATCATAAGCCCATAGTCCAATTCAATTTCAACCATTGCTTCCTATCCCACTTGATCTTGGCCTTTCATTCCTTTTTCTTTTTTTTTAATTTTTAATAAAATTCTTATTTGAAATTCTCAAAAATAAATCTGTCAAACTTTCAAATTTTTGATTTTTTGTCAATATATATATATATATAAATTTATATATTTGTAATAACTTAATAAATTTGAAAATTTTAAAATAAATATTTTAATCTCCCTTGATTTCCAAAAATAATTTATCCAATACAAGTAATTTATTTTATAAATTCTTATATCCATGCCTACTAAAATTATTTTCAACATGTAAAAAACTCCTTAGAAAATTGCCATATAAAAATAAATACATTTTGAATATTTCAAAAATTTTAATTTAAAAAATAAATTTAAAATTAAATATTAATCTAATAATAAATAATTATCATAAACATTAAAATTTATAAAATTTTAAAATTTAATTTAGGGTATTACAAATATTAGGGTAAGTTTTAGGATAGTTGGGTTATTTACTTATAATTATATTATGTTGCAGGATGAATTCGAAACAGCCAGTACTAAAACTGATAATTTCAATATTATTACCTTGAGAAATACTTACGTAGGCATTGCCTATTAGGGTTTTTCATTAGTAAGGCTGGGGTGTGATAACCCAATTATCCAATCCACCTAAAAATTTTGTGATGGTCTTCAACCGACTATAACTGATCTTCAGTAGGGAACCGAATATAATCAGCCATTAAGCATTTGGTCGGTTCTATACGGATATTGATAAGTCACAAGAACAAAATCAATCGACAAAGCCATGGGGTAGAAATCTAGAAACAGTTCCTTTTTTTCCCCCCTCATGATGAAATCACATACTCACATTACGATCATAGCAAAAAAATTAAAAAAAGAAAAATGCAAATGCAAAGTGGAACAAATATAAGGACCCATAAAACGCAACCATACAAACCCGGCTATTCAACATCTATCTCAACTATTCAAGATGGCAAAATCGAAAAATTCAAACCGACAATCCTAGAAACAAAGTAAGAAGCGATTAAGGGCTTGAAGAGATTGTGATTACCTTCAAATCCTTCATGATAATGCACCACAATGTAATTGATCAGAGATGAAACTTCTTCAATCTAATGGATTTGCGTCGAGGAGGATGAATTCCAACTAGAAACTTCACCAGTGAGAGGGCTTGGTGGGGTAGAAGCAACAACTAAGCTATGCTAGGGTTTCTTTGCGAGGAGGAAATCAAACTGAGAAATATGGATTCACGCTTGTGCAAGGCATATTTGATTGTCAAATATTGGAGGGTTAAGCCAAAATGACATTTTCTCTTCTTGATCGGTTGGTTTTTGGTTCAATCAATTAGAATTTGTCTTCCACCATCGACTGAATACTAAGAAACACATTATTTCTCTTCCCGCCTTCATGAGACCAAATTAACTTAACCGGCCCCAACCACCTATATTTGGTTCTAACCGGTCAGTTTTCACCAGTTGGACGAAATCTGATCAACCATACTATCTACTCTATCATTCTTAGGCATTACTATTATTTAGATATTGCTAATTAAAAATATGCGGGTCTATTTATCTCAGTATAATCAAGTGTAAGCTAACTTAACCTACAGTTAGGTGATTTACCTTGAAGCTATTAACTTCTCTCCCATTATATTTATTACCAATTAATTACTGATTTATTATTTCTATTTTGGTTTACTAATTTGAATATGATAATAGTCAATTAATAACAATTTACTTTCTATACAAAATAATTTTGATACAAAAAAGGAAGGTTCCAACATATAATTTTTTCTTTTTGAAAAGTCATTCCAATTTTTTTTATTAAAATGTAATCTTGCAATTATTAACAAAATTTTATCTTACCAATACACAAAATAATAGCTTTGACTCTCCTAATTATCAATATTTTAATCATTGTAAAATTTTTATTACCAACAAATAATTTCTTTTAACGTTTCAATGATTCTATATTCCATTTTTAACATTCCCAATTTCTTTTTTCACATTCCAATAGAAGATTAGTTCATGTCATCTATGTATTTTAGTGAGCTTGTGGGCGAGCAAGGTTAAAATAGATTTTCAAGGATTTGATTTACTAATTCCTATTGCATCTTTTCATATTGGTTTATTTTTTAATAAATTCAGGAAATAATTTCCTAGATTTTGGCATCCAACCAATCATAATATCAAAAAATCTTATTTATAATAATTGTAAAATTTTTTATTATTATAATAAGACTAAAAGTAATTTTCACTTAGAGCCCTTGCTCAGGGGTGAGTGCATCGGTTCCAATAGGACAGCAGTTTCGATCACAGTTGATTCCATTCCTCCATCCCTCCGCAAGACAGAATAAGAGGCAAGTCCCCCCCCCCCTTCTGGTTAATAACAGTAAAAATAACAAATCACTTTACATACAAACACAACATCCTATATTTAAACCCAAAATATTTAGAGAATGTTCTAGAAATAACACCGTATGCCATAAAACTATTAATAGTGCCAAGTCAAGAGCCATTTGGGAAAAAAACAAAGACTTTGTTTTATGCAAATAATTGATAAGTTAGTTAGTAATTAATAAATTAATTAATAACTGATAATCAATAACTTATAGTTGATAAGTTAATTGAAATATTTCATAAAATTAACTGTTGAACTAGTTAAAATTATAAAATAACATAAAATGATATATTAATAGAAATAAATATATAATTAAAATAATTTATATTTAGTTAAAAATTAAATTATATTAATACAATTAAGAAGTTTAAAATAAAAATATAATATTTAATATTTAACTAATTATAATTTATAAATTTATATATTTATTTACTTACAAAATTTTTATTTTATTATTTATTATAAAATTATAATTACTTAAAATATAATTAATTATATTTTATGATATTATTTATTTATATATATTTTTATATTTTTATAATTTAAAATTAGGATATAATTATATTAAAATTAAATTAATTATATTTTGTAAAAAATATTTGAATTTATATTACAAAGGACATAGGTTGTAATTAATAAAAAAAATAATTATAAATTTGAAAAGAATTTAAAGGATTAGTAGTTTATAAGTTATAACCTATTCTATGTAACTTATTAAATTAAAACTTATTTTTTTATAGAGTTATTGTGAGAAATACTTTTAAAGGTTACCTTATAATTATAAGTTATAAGTTAATTTATTTATTGCATAAAATGGAGCCAAAATATTTCTTTCATTTTTAGGTAGTAGCATTTTCACCTCACAACATTGAAAATTTGCAATCAAAGTTTTAAATTATTCTAAATATTGAAATTAATACTAATTATTCACTTAATTAATTATCTTATATAATTATGTGAGTTTTTTTTTGAAAATTTTGGAACCAAAATCATAATATTATTGTCCGTTGAATTAACATATTATTTTTTATACATGATTTCAAGCTCATTTTTATGTTATTAATGAAAATTATAAATTTAATTTAATTTTCATTAATTACATAATGAAAACCATATGTTAAAATGACGTGATTTTATTAGGATTTGTTAATCCAAGTCCTTGTATGGACTTGATCAACACTTTTTCCTAGCTGGGATAAGAATTTTTGGCGCCAACCCTGCCACTTAGCAGAAGCCTTGTTTATTCCAAATAATAGGCAATCCTAGATAAATTACCCAGATTCCTCGCAATTTTGATTCCCAGAAATTATATATATTATGGACAATTGAACAATCTGGTAGAATTAGTGCCCTTCATAATTATATGGATGGTTGCCATTATTGTGGTTAAATTGTATTAATTATTGTAACTACTACCTATTATTATTATAGTTAAATCCTATTAATTATTATAACCATTACCTATTAAATATATTAAATTATTTATTTACTTAATAACCATAATTATAATTGTGTAACTTCCACAATAAAATTATATTAAGATGAATTGATGTTCATTAGGCGATGTTAGTAGATATTCTTTATATTTCCCTAATAGGAAAAATGAGTAATTCTACTATTTAAAGAATTATTTGAAATAATGAAATAAAATTTCTTAATTTAATAAAAATTGAAGAGTCGTGACTCTTTAATGAATTGATTCATTTGAAATTTTATACAAAATAAGATGTTTACATAACCATACAGTAACATTAATAGAGTAGTAGGGAAAGTAAGGAGAGGGTGAATAGATTTTGTTTCAACTTTTGTTCTTCTTTATATTCTGTTAAAGTTTGGTAGAAGCTCTCAATTTTTGCAGAGCAGGGTGTGTTTTCTTAATTTCTATGTTCACTCTATAATTAATGAAGATGCAAAGATATTAAGTAATTGCTTAATTTATTTTCACGTATTGTTATAATTGTAGAGTAGTATTCATGAATTATGATATATTTCATTATATTCCTAACTTTTTTCAACACAATCAGCATTAAGACCGAAGAAAAGAAAGGATTTATTAAAATTGATCGTCTGCCTGGAAGCAGCATTATAGGCCCGCAAGATGTCGTCTAGATATTGCACACAAGCTATAGAGGCTTCTATAGAAGAACATAGAATCATTTGCAAATAGGAGATGTGATATAGAAGAGCAGACTTAATAGATATAGGGGCCTCTATATCAGATTTTGAAATGTCGTTCTACAAGTGTTGTTCTAAAATCAAAGGTTTTGAAATTGCCACTCCAGTTTTGTGGACAAATAATAGGACAACACTTGTCAACTATGTCAGATGCACTCCATTTTTTTTTTTGGCTCATATTTATTATGTATTTTTCCATTATGCCTTGCTATCGTTTTTTTTTTTATTTTCATGTGTTTCAAAGAAACAAAACATATTACAAAGCCATTAAGTACCACCTGTCACATTTAGCAGTAAACCTGTGTTTAGCTGACAAATTAACTACTTCCTTAACCAAAATAGGAGCTAAGCTTGCTGGGTGAAACACCTGCACAATATCAAATTGGCATGCCAGCTTCCTCACCTCGCTGCTGATATTATGAATTATTGCGAGATCTCTGAACTCATGCCTAGTAAGGTTAGTTTTTAAAATTAGAGAACGCACTTAGCCCCCATTTTCCTGCAACCAAGGAATCATTAAGAGTTCCTTCAAAGCTCTTACAGCATACTGATTTTTTTTTATCCCCTTTTGGATTATGATAATACCTGCTTGCAAATCGGAAGCTATTGTCCAAAACAATAACACAATCATACAGCCAATTTATAACAGTTCTGACCCTTTACTTTCTGATTTTAAGGAAAATTCGAGCTCCTAGGCCTGTTAGTATCTGCACCCGGTACGCAGATGTGAGCATCTATTCCCCCACTTTCGCAATTTGCTTGGACTCATCTGGTAACTTCTTCCTCTATTCTTAAATATATTCAAGCTTCCATCTGTTTACAAGCTGAAGTACAATTTCAACATTTGGGCTTTGTGCATTAAAAATCACATTATTTCTAGTGAACCAGTTAGCATATAATATTATGGCAATTTGACATATAAATCTCCTTTTGCTTTCAGAATCCTGACTGCTATCTTGAAGTATTGTTTGCAGCCAATCTTTGACACTTCGAGTAGCAGCCTCCTCAATTCTAAGATTAAGCTCAGATCCAAATCAGATCCCTCTTGAAAACGAGCACTCCATAAATATGTGAGTAATTGATTCTTCCTCGATCTGACAAAAAGCACAAGTCAAATCCTGATAAATCAGATCCCTCTTGAAAACGAGCACTCCATAAATATGTGAGTAATTGATTCTTCCTCGATCTGACAAAAAGCACAAGTCAAATCCTGATGAATATTCCTTTGCTTCAAAAGCTGCTTGGTTGGTAGAATTACCTTGCAAATCTTCCATAGGAAAAGAATTCTCTTTCTGGTAAAGGAAGATTCCACAATTCACACAAAGGAAAATTATCATGCGTATTATGTTCAGCATGTGTGCGTCACAGAATTTGATATCCCTGTTTTACTGTATAAACCCTAGTTCTTGATTTCATCCAAGTCAACCAATCCTCAGCATCATCCATTGGTAAAGGTGTTCTTACAATTCTCTCGTATAGGTTCATTAAAGTTTGCCCTGCTATCTTTAGACGTCTTTAGGATTTGAAACTACCACACCAGGCAAGCAATCTTCCCTCACGCGATTATCTTTGACTAAGCGTTTGAGCAAGTTAAGGTTAAGATGAGCGCTCTTCAAATTTTATATTTGTTGCCTCCATTATAGGTGTTCTTCGCCTTCCCAAATCAAGCACTATTTCTTGTTTTCCATTTGAGTTGTGTTTTTGGTTGTACTGTTGATGAATTAACACAATTTAATAATTTTTTTAGTAGAAAAATTCTAAGAGAAAAGTGATTTAATATACCAAATAATTTTATAGGACTATCCATGCAGATCCTTCCTATAATATAATTTCTTTCTGTTGCCTAGTTAACTCCCATTCATGCATATTATTATTATTATTATTATTATTATTATTATTATTATTATTATTATTATTTTACCAATGTTCTTAATCAAATTTAATTTTTAAATTTCTTTCGTTAAATAATTTTTCAAAATTTATCTATTACCAAAAAAACTAGCCATGGTTTAATATACCTATAAGATGATCTTAATAACCCGCCTACACCTGAAAAACTGGATTTCTAAAAAGATGAATATAAATTTACAAGATATATGGACACTATATTTTATATTGAAATCTATAATTTTCTTTTATTCAAAACCATTTCAATAAAAAAATATTTACATTTTTCTTTGCATTTTCAATCTAATAATCTACTAATATATAAAATAGAAAAATGCATTTTGACATGGCTTGCCTCTTTAGTTTTAGAACCTAGTCGTGACGTCCTGTAAAATGTTAAAAAAAAATGCTACATGGAAATTTAAATTTGAATTTTTCACCAGTGAAATGAAATATGAGAAAAGACAATTATATAATCAAATCAAATCAAATAGTATAAGAAATTCTAAATATTTCATTATCAAATATATGTTTTAATTAAATTCAAATGGTTAAATTAAATATTACACTTGCATCAAAATTTATTCGTTCATTAGAAAAATGCACTTTTCATCAATTAACTTTTATTAAAATTTTAATCTTGTCATCTAAATTTTATTCAAAGAAAATTTATATTCTATTTTTTTTAAAAAAAGTATATTATTCAATAGCCTAACTTTGTTATTTTTTTTTTAAAAAATACAAACACTTACATGATCCAATTTAACATTCTATAAAACTCATGTAAGTAATTTTTTTATATTCTTATGGCAAAAAGGTTGTCACAACTCTCTTTAAGTCGTGATCGGTATAAAATATAATTTATTAGTTTCCACCAGCTTGTCCAAATTCTAGATATGATGTAAACACTCACAAATGGGATTTTTTAGATAGTAATTAATTCTAGGATTTATATTACTAAATATTAATAATTGTCATAATTGGTTTGTATATAATGATGGGAGTTAGATTTGTTCATAATATCTAACAATTGCCAAATCAGCTGATCTAATTAATATTCTTGCACAAAATTACCATTGCTTACGGTATTTACGCAACCAATCACATTCCAACATCGAAAAGCCATTAAGGATGCTTCCTTGTCCAAGCTAGTAGAAGTTCTAGAAAATCTCTCCTCACTATGATTTTAGCGGAGATGCATTTACTTGAGGATCTGTTAAATAGAATGCTGAAAGGTAAGTTAGTAGCTTAATGAGAAAACATTCCAAGAAAATAAAACACACATAAATAAAATCTTACCAATTGAATTACCCTTCAATATTTGTACATCCTATGTCACATTTCCAAACAAAGTAAAAATCATTAATGACATCATGCCATCTATATAAGCATATCACTTTTACTTTTACAATTTACATAACTCAATCATAACATTTTGTTAACAATCAAGTGGGTGTATGCATATGAAATAAAGAAGGCAAGTAAATCTCCTTATGACTTCCATCCATCCTTATCTTTCACAAGTCCATCCTTATCCCTCACAATCATTCTTATCCTTCATAAGTAATTGCAAAATCTGATGTACAAGTCTCAAGGCTATTAATCTACACCTATCTCATTTCACATGCGTATCGATATCATTTAGAACATTTATTCCATTATCTAATGATAACATAATTTTCATGAGTTCACTATAACATTTTTAGCCTATGAGAATGCAAAATTTGGCAGCGTCTAAAAAACTATTGCCTAAAACTATAATAAGCAATGGTTTTTACCATGTTGCTTATTATTTTATGAAATTGTTCCCTTAAATAAAATAGGCAATGATTTTTAGTGTGTTGCCTTTTATTTTGCAAAATTGTTGCTTAAAGTATAATGAGCAATGGTTTTAAGTATGTTACTTTTTATTTTTATTTTAAGTATTGTTTATTAAGCAACACTAATAAAACTATTGTCTAAATCTAAAATAAGCAACACTTAAATGATTGTTGCTTTTTGTTTATTGTCTTCTATAAAAAAGGCAACATTTAATCAATTGTTCCCTAATTATCTTATTTAAAAAATATATTTTACATGAAATTAATTAATTATACTTATTATTTTAATTTTATTTTTAAACTTTATCTCAAAAAATAACATATTTTATAAATATTAAACATAATCATAATTTTTAATTTGGAACATAAAATATTTGTTATTTTTATAAAAGTGTTAAAAAATTCATGCGCACACAACCAGAATTGCTCTCAACATAAAGAAAAAAGGAAATAATTTGGGTAAGCTTTTAGCAGCGATCACAACAAGGCAATGCTCTCACCTTAGGGTAAAATAAAAGCTGGAAATTCAAGAGATTTCTCTATCAATTTAGAAGTGCAGTCCTCAACTCTCGTTCGCTGCTTGAATCTTGGTCTGTGTCTTCCTAAAAAATTTCACTCTAAGGGTTTCAGGTTTCTCTAAATTTTATTTTCACTATTGCTCCTAAAGCTCTACTATTAGTGAATCAATTTCTCCAACTTTCTATTGGTCTTATTTTCTATAAATTTTATTTTGGCTACTGCTCCCAAAGCTTTGCCATTAGTGAATTTGTTTCTCCTACCTTTGTAAACTAAAGCCTATTTTGCGATTGAAGGTCCCTCTCAGCTCAGACTTTGCTTGATTGAAAGCTACTAGCCAAGTATGATCTATTTGCACTAAATGATCTAATGGTGAAGCTTTCTAGTTCCAATGAGTTTTCCTTTAGATATTGATGACATTTATATATTTTATTGTATTTTTTGGATTTTATTAAACTTTGATTTCATATCAAAGTTAGTTTGTATTCATCGGCAAATGGTTCTCCTATATTGTCAAGCACACTATCTCTTGAGATATTAATCTAAATTAGTTAGTTTCAATAGAAAAGATTTCCACTTGATTTCCTTGGTACCCTATTTTATTGGAACCTGTATAGCCTGAAACATGCAGTTATAATTTATTTTATAAGATTCACATATAAGATCAATGCAAGCATATCCATGAGGTAAAGGAGTCAAAGGAAGAGAAACCTACTACATAATGAGTGGGTTGTATATGTAATATTGCTTGCTTAGTTCATTATTCTTGTTTTCACAACACAAAACAAAGTCATTGTAGGTTTTGAAGATATGGATTCCTAAATATCTTTGTTCAAGGTTATAGAAAAGAAGAAATTCAAGGATGAAACTTGGGTATTTGAATACTATGTCTTTTGATGTTACTTAGGCAAAGTCCTCATTCTCCATCTCCTAGTATATATATGTAGAATCAGCTAATTAGGCTTTACTCAAGTCTTTGGAATGCTGATGACTAGGCAAATAAAGTTAGGCTTCTGAAGATAGATTAACATCATATTAATTCTAAATTCTAATTCTTGCTCATCATGCTATTTTTTCAACCTTTCTATCCTCTAGTAGTCTTAGCTCCTTACATTATCTTCTAGTTCTGCTAACTTGTCTAATTGTTCTAACTTTATATCTTACTTTGTGGTTTCCTACTATAGAGTTTCTGTAAGTTTGATTTGATTCCAATAATCGAGGGCTATGCCATATGAAACAGAGTTAGCTTTTTTTATTAGTAAAATAAATTGACAATTGATGCCTTACGATACGTGATAATCCTAGTAGCTTAGATTCCATTTCCATTTGTACAAATTTACCACTTATCATATTGTCCTATGTTTTGACCTTATGCTTAGACTTTATTATGAAATTATGATTGTGATGGTTAATTATGATTGAACTTACAAACAGGTTAGCTTTTTCCTCTAGATCGCCATATGGTTTTGTTAATCTCAACACTAAATAGTTACTATGAAATTACAAGAAATCTCCTTATCATGGTTTAAAAGGAGTTTAATTCATGAAATCTCCTACTGATTTTTATTATTGTGTGTGCCTCTACCCCTGGTCACAGCTTTCTTTGAAAAAGAAAAGAAAGAAAATTGAACTTAGAAATGAACATAACATTTTAAGTACAATTTGAAAATAAATTCATAATTCACTCACCTAGCTCTATGTTGTTGTTGAAAATCCTAAGTAGTCTTAAAACTTTTAGGGGATTTTGTAGATTCATACGCTTTATTAATTTGAGCTTCAATATTTGTTCTATCATAATTCATTCACTTAGCTCTTTATTGTTATGGTGATTATTGTGAACATAGGTTTGATAGTACCATATATCAGTAAGTACTTTTTTTGAGTAATTTGATGTAATTTATGGAGGAATAAAAAGTTATAGGTTTTTTTTAGAGTCTTTGATTTTTCCTAAGTTGCTTTTTTTTCTATCTTTTTTTCCTTTATGTTGTCCTAAGATGATGATTTTGTGATTACCTTAATTAAGATTTAAACTAACATGTTTAAAAGAACCAAAACATGCATGTAGGCAAGCACTTGATATCTACAAATATGTAGTTTTTAGCATCATACTTCTGCTACATGAAGTGCTTTAAGTCCTTGTTGATACTATCCCTATGTATATCAACATAATTTTTTACCTTCTTGAACAACTTTGTTTGTTTTTCATCTACCAAATCATCCTTTGGTCCTAAATTTTGTTAGGTTTTGGTGCATAGAACAATGAAACAAATAGCCTCTCCCTTTCTATGTTAATCAACATCTTATGCACTGGACTCTTGAATGCCCCATTTGTCATTATCTGCAATTACTATGAATTCTTAAAGAAGTTAGTGATATATTATGTCCTTGGATGGAAACTGGTTTTATTTCATTTTTAAGCTTATGATGGAAAAAAAGGTTGCAGTTTACGGATCTTACTTTCCAAATTAAGATTCTTCCCACATGTAAAGCCTTATGGCTTCATATGGTATGCTGTCCTTTAACTTACGTCTTCCTCAAAAGTTTTATCCCCTTGATGACATTGTTACTGTGTGTGCCTTTTCCCCCCTCTTAGCTTTTTTCTTATTATTGCGTGTGCCTCTCCCCCTATCATAGCTCCCTCTAAAAAAGAAAAGAAAAGAAATTGAACTTAGAAATGACACAACATTTTAAGTACATTCAAAAATAAATTCATAATTCACTCACCTGGCCCTGAGTAGGTTAATTTCAATGCACTAAACCATAGCAAAGCAAACTTGGGCTAGACCGTAGGTGGGCAAGCTGTATTTTTCCCATAAACAAACTACTTTTAGCATTAGTTAACAAGGTCCCTTTCTTTCAGAACTTTAATGCTTTTTTAGCTTTCCTCTGCTAAACTATGTTACTTAATCTCCATAACCTCTTTTTATTTTTTCTTCTATCTGTATAGATAAGTTCAAATCTCAAATGGAAACCCATCAAAGAGATAGGTGTATTTTAAGTTTAAAAAACCATAGGAGACCTGGAGATATACTAGCCATATGATATGCATCACAAATTACAAGACAATTTATAGTGTGGTAAAATCATAAATCTAATGTTTATCTATACATGCTTAAATTTAAAAATATAAGCATTGTAGATTTGAGTGAATACAATAGACAAAATTCATTAATCAAAATTAGGCTTTTGTATAGTTATAATTTTACCACAGGTTGATTAGTTTTTACATGTTTACATGCTTTGCTTTGGGTAAGAAGCATATGGTCAAGCAAAACTAAATGTAATAGTTATACCAAATGATCCTTTTTGTAGATGGCTATTCTATTTTGTAAAGTAAAACTAGTAAATTTTGTAAAGGACAAAAGCTAGTATGAAAGATGTTTCTTTGGTAATTTTAATAACTAGTATGAAAG